>CM028138.1:50120000-51320000 GCA_016271365.2 Neoceratodus forsteri
TCCCCATAATCCTTACTATCCCGTCTTATCATCCTCCTTTCTCCTATCTACATCTGTGTGAATGTGACATTCTCATTACATTTCTCACTTTACATTACTAAACGGTATTTTTGTTAACCAAGATAAAGAGTCTTCATTATAAATAACCACTCCAGACACATTACAGAAGACACAGACATGGCATCTAGATGCGCACATGCATAGTACACCTACTAAAATGCAAGGACACAGGTCTACTGCTTTTATAGTCCACACCACATGTAACAACTGTGTATATGGCTCGGTCTGAACATCAACCGTGCTCAGAAAACACTGCTGATAGCAGTTCATTTAATATCTTACTTAATGATACTGAAGATATCTGGCCATAACATTACCTTCCTGGTGACACCACCATCTGCAAGTACATGACCACTTCAGAAGGTACAAGGTATATGAAACAGCAAAATAAGCATATATAAATATGGTCTGATGAGTGACAAGTAATGTCCCATTCCAACCATATCACAGTGAAGCCTTACAGGACACAGCCCAGATAGGTACTGTTAACAGGGCAAACACTGGAAGGTACATGGCTGTGATGACTGCTTTACTAATTTAAACCAACACACGGTGACAGTGTCATGCATAATGAAGCCTACATGGCATTGCTCAACAACACATAAAAAGACAACCCTCGTCAACATTATATGAACTGCAAAACAGCCCCAGGGTCGCTGAGATACTGCTGCAAGATCATTTATTGTTTTCCATGCACCATTCTGGCATACATAAATGACCAGTACAAAAGTACAACTTTTAGCCAATAAAGAAGCATCGAGTAAGGGAAACCGGGTTTGGTATAATAACTTATAACAAAAAATACATTCCACACAGCAACAGTGTCTGCCTATCCATACTCAATGACTGATGCAGTCCCTCTCCCCCTTGCAACTACTTCTCACCACCCTAACAGCAGCACTGCTGCTAGATTTGAACACTGCCACCGGAGCTGAGGAGCAGTCGTACATTGAGACAACTTCATTGACACACTCCCCAATGTCCACAAAACACAATTTTGTAAGTCAACATACATCTCTAACTCCACTACAAAAAATCACTGTTTAGCTACTGATATACTACAAATAAAGAATCACATCTGTCCAAGCCCAATCCACCACCTTACCCCACCCCCAAAACAAACACCCCATGCAGAATGCCTTCAGCAGTGAAACAATAATACTGCCTACAGCATGCATTGAGCACTAGTCATAACACTATGGCATTCTGCATTTACTGCCACATAAATTACCAAGCACTTGAGGCAATGTGAAACTACATAACACACTACAATAATTTAGAAATGCAGACAACACTATGAACACCCTTTATAGGAGGCTCCCAGATCACAAACAATTCTCTAGGGAGAACAACTCACAAATGTCACTTTTACTAATTTGTTTTTTTATTTATACTCCACAATGATGAGGACAGTAGAGAGCCAAAGGCTAACACTCATGAAACCCATTTGCACATACAGACTCCCCTACACACCACACAAAAACATTGGCTACCAAACAATTTTCAATGTAGAACACACATAACACTTCAGTACCCTACCAAAGAATTATATGAGCATCACTGTCTCATGGATCACTTGCAAGTGAAAAAACAGAAAATAAGACCAAAAATCCTAAAACAAATGTTGCAACATGAACAAATGATATACAAACTCTGACCATGTGACCCTCTTGCAACATGACAGCTTCATAAATGATGTTTGCTCCCCCAAACTCTACTAATCTCCATGCTGTGTACAGTGGACCCATGTTTGCACCTCCCTAGTTTCACACACTTCACACCTTATCTCTTAACCTCTACTCACCCGGGACTGCCTTTAAAACCAAAGGCGATTTTCAGACTGGACACCTCCTCAAAAGCATTGCGGTCAAAATGTGCACTGCATATTACAGAGTGCCTTGACCATGTAAAATTAGAAAGCGTCATATTCACAAAAAATATCCACATGAGCTTCAGCTTCTCATCAGTCCGGAAAAAATGCAGGGACACATTATTTGATGCCGTACTACTGCAGCCGTACACTACACATTGCTTGGGCATTTTTAATACCCAATATTTCTGAGGCGCACAGTATGCCATGCAGTGACAGTCGCTATCATAAATAATTAAAAATGCCGGGAAAAAAATCTGACAGTCATGCCTCAGAAATTCCACAAAACCAGGACACTACCGGCAGAGGAGACAATACATATATAACTGCTCAAACTAAAACAAAAAATCCTGAAATTATTTCCTCACATGCAGCACTGCACACACTGAGGGGAAAGCGCAATAGCCGAGAATTCAAACTCCACGCTGAAGGACTGACTAGGGGAATGTAAACAGTTAACAGCACATGGCGGACATTCACAGCTGACTCAGTTATGAGTAACTGACATGGATCCTCACACCACGTCATTCACGATGTATCGGGCTGTATCTGGCAGCACATTTTGAACTACTATACCAAAACCATTACTATCAGGTAAAAATGCAGTAAACCATCCACAGTTTAAAAAATGTAATGCAGATCCTCGCATATCCATGGAGAATTTGTACAATACATGCCAAAGAATTTCCCTGATTTACTGTACACTGCCTCTTTAAGAATGGAAACAAATGGGAGGAGGGGAAAAGGGAACACATTTGTGGTATTTATGGTAGAGGACATGGGTCCACTACCAGAATGTGGATTCAAGGCAAGAAGGCGTGGGGGAGGGGGATCAACATGCAACCAGTCACTGAAGAAATGGTGCTTATAGGCATAAAGGCTCTAGAAGCTGAGACATGATTTGGTCTAAATGAATTGAATTTAAGAGTACTAAAGAAAATAGTACAGGATCTAGCCTCACCCTTGTAAGATCTCTTTAACAGATCCATAGAAAGGGGGGTGATGCCAGTGGATTGGAGAACTGCAAATGTGGTTCGCTTACAAAAGGGTGGGAACAAGGATGATCCAGGGAACTAAAGAACATAGAATCAGATGCCCACCATTGATAAGACTTCTTCAGCTGGGTCACAAAAGGTGATGACAAGGCCAGACAATGGATGTACTGTACCAGAACTTTAATAAAGCCTTTGACTTAGTCCTAAATGAAAGGATGGTTGTAACTTGAAGAACTTTTGCCTGAGGGACAAAATCACAAGGTGAGTCAGAAATTGGTGTAGGTGAGATCACAGAAGGCTATTATGAAAAGGGGAGTTCTCAGTGGTTAAGGAAGTTTCCAGTGTGGTTTCCTAGTGATTAGTCGTATAACCAATCCTATTTAGAATCTTTATATATGACACTGAAGAGGGGATAAAGGGGAAGGCCAGCCTGTTCGTAGATGACAGGAATCTCTGTGGAAGAGAAGACAGCAAGGAGGCAAGGCAAGGCAAATTGTATTTATATACCATAGCACCCTATCCACGGACTCAGAGTGCTTCACAATAAAACAACCCCAAAGTTAGAAGACAGTTTATTCAAATAAAATTAAAGGCTTTCTCAAATAAAAAAATGCCTTTAATGAGGCTTTGAAGGCCTCCACTGAGCTGTCTGAATGTACATAAAGTGGTAGAGACTTCAACAAAGAATAGTGCAGCTGTACCAAATGCTTGGGGAAGAATCTGAGGCAGCAGGAGAAATACAGTAGTTAAAGGTGTAGAAGCTGGACTTTAATACAAAAATCATGCATAGTCAAACAAATATGAGCCAAACACCAGAAGCTGAAGTACAAGATGGTGGTGTGGTATTGGAAAAGAGACAGGAAAGAGAGCCTGGGTTGATAAATGCAGACCACCTTACACAATCAGTGCAGTGTAACAGGGCAGTTTGGAAGGGTGACTAGAATGCAGGGAGGCATGATTAAGGGCATCAGTAGCAAAAGAAAAAAGGTGAAACTGTCCCCATACAAATCTCTGGCATGGATACACCTGGAATACTGCATGAAGTTCTGGAGTCCTCACTTAAGGAAGGGCAGAGAAAGAGTTGAGGCAGTTCAGTGGAGGGTTACCAAAATGATCCAGAGACAGCAAGAGAAGCCCAGCGATGGAAAGATTGAGAACCTCAACATGTATTTTCTGGAGGCTAGGAGGATAATGATAGAAATATACATATTTTACATAGGATAAACAGTGTGGCAGCAGGGAACAGTTCAAAGTGAGTGACAGGCACAGGGAAGATTCAAAAAGGATGTCAGAAAGTATTTCTTTTCAGAGAGGGTGGTGAAAAAGTGGAATAAATTACCAAGGGAGATGGTCTGCAACACATCTAATGTGGGATTTAAACATAGGCAAGATAAACAAGTGGAGCTGGTAATGGTAGATGTTGAATACAGCAAGAGAGAATGGAGAGTGATCTCTAGTGTACTTGCAACGTACTCTAGAGAGGATTAGCTAGACTAAATGGGTTTTGATGCCTTTAATGCAATCATTATTGATGTTTCTATGTCATGAAAATAAAAACACTCCCAACCTGGAAGCATGTAAGCCTCTCCATTGGTTCCATATTATATCAACATGATTACATCTTCCTAAGGTGGCTGATCAGTGTGGGGAGTGAATAAATGAAATTGGGCCTGAACACTCAATTAGTGGAAGAAAGAATTCAAAGGATAAATATATTCTATTTTTTTTATGTTTTTTAGTAGATCTTTTCTCTTTAAGTTCAATTAAAAACTATTTTTAATAAGATATGTAAACAGAGATTGCATGTCTTTTCAAATATTGGTAGTCATCTCATGCAGGTTTGAATCTACTGGGGGCTAATGGAGACCACTAGTGAGTGTGCTGAACTCATAAGTGAGAAATTTAAGGCCAATCTAAGGCCCCCTCACCACATATTCTCCTTCTTGCATATACCCCCAGCTACCACCTTCAAGGCCCTCCTCACCTTGAGCCCTGCTTCTGGGTCCTCCCCTGATAGCCTTGACCCTAATCTCCTCTTCCTGTCTGCCCTGGCTATTGCCTTTCCACTCACCTCACTCATAAACTTTTCCTTCTCCCTCTCATCTGTCCTGTTGGCCAGGAAACATGCGACAGTCATCCCCCTTCCCAAAGGGGGTGACTCTTCCTCTCCTGGCAACTACCGGCCAATCTTCCTCCTCCCTATTCTGTCTAAATGCCAACTCTAGTCTTATCTCAGCTATCTTCCTTCTGACTCCTCCTCCTTCTTCACCACCTTTTTTTTAGCCTGGCTTAAGGAAGGCTCACTCTATCACTACCTCTCTCTCCTCTGGCTCACTGATTCCATACTTATCAGTATGGACAGTAGCTTCATCAACTCTGCCATATTTATTGACCTTGCCAAGGCCTTCGACACAGTCTCTCTTCTCATCCTCCTATCCAAACTCTCTGCAGCCAGACTCTCCCTGTCAGCTGTTGACTGGTTCTGCTCCTACCTGGTTGGCAGATTCCAATCAGTTTGGATAGCTGATACTGTATCCCCTCCCTTCTCCTCCCCTCCCAATCAAGATAGGTGTCACACAAGGCTCTGTTCTGGGTCCCATACTTTAAACATCTTTCTTAATGGCCTCCCCTATGTCTGCTTCACCTTGAGCATCCACATGTATGCAGGTGACACTGTTCTGTATACTTCCGGTTCATCCCCATCAAGTGTCACTGCCACACTTCAGCTAGACTTTGGTAATGTCCAACACTGGCTAGTTTCACAGTAGCTATTCCTTAATGCTAAAAAGACAATCTCTGTGACCTTTGGAACTAGTCAGGGATTGTCCTGCCTCTCCTCCTTGCCCTCTTTCAACACCCTTGATCAGACTAAACTGAAGGTTTCTTCATCTGGTAAGTATCTTGGTGTCTGGCCTAACAGGCATCTCAACTTTTCTGTACACATGGACACAATTGCCAAAAAACTTCACCCCAAGCTTGGTGCCCATCACTGTGACCTATACAAATCCCCGCCTTCCTCTCTCTTGAAGATATGAGACACTCCCTCTGTATCTCTTTCACAGCTAAATACTGGTTTGGTTCCCGCCCTTCCCATCTCTCCTCCTCATTCTCACCACTTCACCCCACCCCCACTCTCTCCATAGTTATGACCACTGCTGTCTAACAATTCCCAGAAGATTCACTTCCTAAGGCCAGTCTGCATTCTCATACCACCTGCTTAAGTTGTGGAACTCCATCCCTCTACCCCTCCATCATGCCCCTCACCCACCACCTTTTCCTCTCTCCTTCAAAAACTCCCTCCTCATAGCTGCATTTGCAACTACTCTTCTCCCCTTGTCTCACCTCTCTATCCTATCTATTTACCCCCCCATTCTAACCCTACCCTTGCATCTTCTGCACTTTCTAAGGATTACCCAAATTCTAAGATTTTTTTATCTATATCTCACCCTTCTTTCCATACACACTAGTACTGTTTCTTATCACTGTATACTGGTCATCTATCACTGTTCCGCAATTCAGCCTTTTATTTGCTGCTCTGTTATTTTGTTCTCCTAGTGTATATATTACCTATTGCTGTATTTGTGATTGCTGCACTGATGATTTGATTTACCTGAATGTACATTTCTGCTGTATTTGCTGTAATACTGATATGTTTAACTGTATATATATTTGTTGCTGCAGTTCCCCCTTCCCCCAGGTCACACCTGGAAATGAGCCTCGGCTCAGTGTGCCCTCCTGATGAAGCATTTTTAAATAAATAAATAAAAAGACCAACTATTTCAGAAAGGAAATAGCAAATGCAATAAGGGAAATGCAGGAAGCCTTCCAGAAGTACAAACGTACTCAGAATGAGGAGGATAGGGCAGTCTACAGTGCTAAATCAATGGTGGCCAGCAGAGTGGTTAGAGGCAAAGGCTGCAAAAGAAGCATGCCTGGCACAGAGAGGAAGATTGGTTAAGAAGGCTTTCTTCAAATATATAAGAGGGAAAAAGGGATATTAAACATGAGACTGTCAGGTTAAAAAAGAGGGAAGTTTGGCAGAAGGAAGTGACGAGAAAGAGGAGGTGCATAATAAGTACTTCTGCTTCAACTTCATTAAAGAGAAGAATGGACCAGAGCCACAAGGGAGCAGGGTGTCAGAAATGGGGGAGTCACAAACAGAATAAAAGAGGTAGGCAGGGTGCATAAGCGCCAAAAGACCCTGAAGGTTGACAAATCCCTAAAACTAGACAGAGTGTACCCGAAGATTCTAAAACACCTCTCAGGAGTCACAAGTGTGTCCTGGGACTGAAGAACTACACATGTGGTACCTCTCCATAGATGCAGTCCAAGGAATGAACCAAGGAATTAAAGTCCTGCCAGTCTGACCTCAATAGTGGGGAAACTGATGGAAACTATCCTGAAGGAAAGACTGGAAGGCTTTCTCATGGAAAACACGAATAGCATGGGTTTGTGTCAGGAGGTCTTGCCAGACTGATCTGATTAACTTTTTTGATGGGCTGACCAGGGCAGTGCACAGTGGCCAAGCTGCTGATGTCCTGTATGTGGACTTCAGCAAAGCCTTTGACTTTGTGCCTCTTAGGAGACTGGTCATAAAGCTGGAAGACCTAGAGATGGGAGTCTGGCTTGCTAGATGGGTCAAAAACTGTTTACAGGACAGAAACCAAAAGGTGGTGGCCAGGGGGCAATTTTCTGAAGCAAGACCACTGACCAGTGGGATCCTACAAGGCTCACTATTTGGTTTGGTGTTGTTTAGCATCTTCATCAGTGACTTAGTGGATGGGAACAAAGGTACAATCTACCAGTTCATGAATAACACAAAGTTTTGTGGGAGAGTAGACATTGAAGAGGGAAGACAGGAACTAAGAGAAGACCTGACTAGATTAAAGAAGTGGTCTGGCATTTGGCAACTAGGGTTTAAAACTAAAAAGTGTGAAGTTATGCACTTTGTGGTGAAGAACCCAGAGACCAAATACTGACTGGGTGGAAGAAAACTCCCTGGGGGTTATCATTATGAGTGCCTTGAAGCACTCTGCACACTGCAGGAGAGCAGCAGCAAAAGCAAATCAGATAGTGGGCTGCATAGCCAAGGTGACTACTAGAAGGAAGGAAGAGGTCATACTATCACTGTACAGATCACTGGTAAGACTGCACATAGAATACGGTGTGCAGTATTGGTGCACTTATCTTAAAAAGGATGTTAACTTGTTGGAAACAGTCCAGAGAAGGGCAATCAAGATGGTTCAGGGTCAATAAGACAATAACTATGAAGAGAGATTCAATGCGATCAACATGTATACTCCCATGAGGATAGAAGGCATTGGGGGCAATGATTGAAATCTTTAACTACCATAAAGGTATTAACAGGGTAAATAGAGAGGTCCTCTTCAGTCTCAGTAAGAACAAGTCCATTAAGGAGTGTAGCCTAAAGCTGGTAGGCAGAAAATTAAAAAAAAGAGATAAGAAGGCATTTTTTTACCAGAAGAGTGGTGGCCAAGCTGAGCAAGTTGCCAGAGGAGGTAGTTTCCCTCAAAACATTGGATAGTTTCAACAGAGGATGGACGAGAATAAAGGGGAAAGTTGCTTGTGTAGGAGACGGAGGGCAAAGAGGGAATTGAAGTGGTTGGGGTTAAAGGTTCAGTAGTTAGCACACTCGCCTCTGAGGCTGGGAGATCAGAGGGCTGTGGGTTCATTTCCCACATCTGGCACTTGGGTTACTATCCTAATACTGACACTGCAGTGCAGCATGAGAGGGGTGCTGCACTTCTGAGGTGCCATCTTTCGGATGAGATGTTAAACCAAGGTCCCATCTGCCTGGATTGGTGGTAGTTCAGGAGGATGTTACAGATCCCATGGCACTTATTGAAAAGAGTAGGGGAATTTTTTATTGTGTTCCAAACATAACATACACAACATAAAACAATTCATATCCATTTCCACATTTTACAATACCAAACTAACTATCCCCATTTAAATTCGTTTTTTTTTTCTTTTCTCCCCTCCCCTTTTTTTTATCCGGCCAAACTAATCAATCAAAGTTTCAAAGCTTCCCCAATAAGACTTCCATTTCTTCTGAGAAATTGTACAATTTTCTACAAACATTAGTTTCCTTAAGTCAGATTCTACAATCATAATCAAATTACAAGGGTTTATGAACTGCTGTTGTAAAACCAGCCTACATCTACTAATCCATAGCCAATAAAGACATAACACATGTATTACCTGTAAAGAACTATGCCTTTCCCCGCTATTCCTTTTATCAAAAAACCCATGAAACAAACCCTCCTTTGTTGGTGGGAGTGTTAACTTTCCCTTCCACCTTTCTTAAGGACATCCCAAAATTGACCTGCATACCAACACTCATAATACAAATGATCAATTGTTTCCAATTGCATAACATTTATCCCTTGGACAATATCTGTCCTGTAAAGATTTATGTTTTGATTATTACACATTAATTTTATTATGAACACCCAACCATAAAGTGTCCCACATCTGTTCTGGGATACGGGCATTTGTCAAATAATTACCTAAACCTCGAGACACTACCTCTGGTAAATTTTTAAACGGGGCTTCCGAAAAAAAGGAACCCATAATAAAACTATACATCCCTTTTCTATTCAAATTCCTGACCAACGACCAGCTTATATCCCATTTTATAATATATACAAAAACCGACTTCCATTCTTTTTGCAGAGGAGGTCTTCTTTTGTTCCAATGTACAAAGCATCCCTCCTCCCGTTCTTCCAAAATACCTTTTAAGTGAGAAGCTGTAAAACTAATCCAAATTTGAGGAGTGTTCCACACTATTGGGATCACATTTCTATAGAAAAAAATAGCAAAAAAAAAACACGCTTGGATTTACCATCCCCAAGCCCCCTTCCTTAATCTCTAAATATAATATATTCCTTTTAATGGGGTTCAGTCGGCTACCCCATATACCACAAAAAAAACACCTCATCAAGGATGTTTCCAATTTTTTGGGTACAAGAAAAATATTGCTTATAAACAAAAAATTAGGAACAAGATAAGTTTTAATCAAATAAATCCTTTTCTTTTTAGCTAATCTTTGTTTATTCCACTCGGACACTTTTAAATTGGCTTCTTTTAAAGCCTCCTGCCAGTTATCCCAATCACTATTTTTCCCTCCAAAAAAATCCCCAGTATTTTACATGGCGTTTGCTCAATTCTAAATTTCCCTACCTTAACCTGAGATCCTGAAACTCCAGAAATGGCTACACATTTCGTTTTATCCTCATTAATTTTGGCCCCCATAATTTTCCCAATATTTTTAAATAGTTCATATGCTATTTCTATAACCTCCCCATTTGGTAATATTAGACAGACATCATCTGCATAGGCTACTAATTTTGGCAATTTAGTGCCCTGTACAGCTATAGGACTTATTAAAGGGGATCTACATATGATCCTTACAACTGGGTCTAAAGCAAAAATATATAAAATAGGGCTTAGAGGACATCCTTGTCTCACCCCCTTCAACACAACCTGAGGTTTCTCTTTCCACCCATTCTCAAAAGGAATAACCGTAGCAAGAGAGTAACATAACTGTATCCAGTTCACAAAAAGAGTAGGTATTCCATAAGCTTTCAAACATTCCCATAAAAAATCATGTGACACTTCATCAAACGCTTTTGATTGATCTACACTGACCAAGTACCCCTCTGATTTGTCTATAGTAATCCTTCCTGCATACATAATTTCTCTAATTAGAATTAATGCATCAGTCAGATGTCTACCTAGTACTGCACAATATTGCTGTGCATGTATACATTTTGGTGTCAATAAAGACAGTCTATTCCCCAGAAGTTTAGAAAAGATTTTAAAATCTACATTCAAAAGAGTTAAAGGTCTCCAATTCTTAATTTCCATTTTATCACCTTTTTTGAAAAGGAAAATAAGCAAACCCTCATACATCTGAGTAGGAAGTAACATGTATTTCAAAAAAGAATTATAAACTTTCAAAAATTCTTTTGGCATTAACTCCCATAAAATTCTACACATTTCACCTGGTAACCCATCTAAACCAGGTGTAGTATTCTTCTTTAATGTGGATATTGCTCTGTTCATTTCTTCCTCAGAAAAATTCTCTACCATTTTATTTCTATCTCTAGAGTTTATTTTAGGTATGCTTGCGGCTTCCAATATCTGCAGTATAAACTTGGAGGGTGGTACTGCCTTCCCAAAAGTGCCCAGCACATGATCATTTAAAAAGTCCATTATCCCTTTATTATCCGTTACCATAATCCCTTCCTTTGTCTGTAATCCTGAAAATAGCCGTTTATTTGATCTGATTTGACATGCTAAAAACGGGTTTACTTGCACAGATTTCCCCACTGTCCCAAACTTTTGTTCTCGATTCAAAGATCTCATTCGATCATATTGTAAGTGTGCCATCTGAGTCTTAATTTGATTTATTTCTCTGGTTAAATCACCCCCCCCCCTTCATGTTGGGAGGATAAGAATTGTTGTAATGTTCTTCTCAGCTTCATATAATCTCTATTATACAGCCTTCCCTTACCCTACCTTTATATTGGAAATATCCAATTAAACATTTTTAAAGAACCCCACCAACTCCCTAAGTCCTCATATAAACCATAGTTGAAATTAAATCTTTTATTATGATACTTATATCTAGTATAACCGAAGGCTCCTTTAAAACTGAAGTATTTAATTTCCAAATTCTTGGCCCATACTCTCTGTTTTGATAGTTATTTACTTTAATCCCTATTAATATATGGTCTGATATTTCTATGGGTATATAAATTAATCATCGATTCGTAATTTCTCAGGTACAAATATAAAATCAATTTGGAAGTCAATTTCCCTTTGAAAAGGTGGTCTATTAATCTCTTCCCTCCTTATGTGTGTCTTTAATCCTGCTTGAGATAAAATAGAAGTCAAGCAATTCTTGTCACAATACTGCTTTCCTTGTTTCCTCTTTGTTCAAAATTGATGTTAATCCTCCCAAAATCACCACCCCTCTTTTATACAAAAGGACAGATTTGTGCAGAAGTTCTACTCTTGCTGACTTCACCTGAGGTCCATATACATTAATTATACAGCATGGTCTATTTTTAATTTCCACATCTATCATCATTGCTCTACCTGGTTCAATTTCCACCATCCGAACTAGTTTAACTTCAAAAGTATTGAAGCAATCCCTAAACTGCAGCATAAATCTTCTCCTAAAGACCAGAAGGACGACTCCACCTCCATTGATTTCTAGCTTCCTCCACTCTCTTTAAAGTGTACAAACGAGTATCTAGCAAATATACATCATATTTCATTGATGCCAGTATACTAAAAGTAGTCATCGTCTTATATATGATCTAATACTTGTTCACATTAATAGAAACCAACGTCAGAGAGGAAGGCACTTCTCGGAGGCGGTTTTGAGTTGATTACTAGATCTGGTTTACTCTTTTAATTGCCTCCAAAGCCTTTTGTTTACCATACATAGCAGCAGGTTTAAACTCTACCCCAGAACCATTAAAATTTTTATCTAAAATACGAGCTTCCTTCCATTTGCTCTCCCCAACTTTCCAATATGGAAAATCTGTTTGATAAAGGCAAAGGGATTTGAAGAATCTCTTACATTAGATTTATCTCCGTAACTCCTTCCCCTGCTGAGTATTTCCTTTTGTATTAACAGGAGCTTGCAATTCATTACCTGACTGCTTCATAGAGCGTATGGGGGACCCATAAGGGGTTACAAGGGAAGGACATATCGCCATTACCTAACATCATGCTAGTTCCAACAAGCTCTCTTGGGGTGTCAAACATCATTCCCTTCCGCCTTGTTCTTAGGCTAGTTCTTCTTATATTCCTGTTACCCCCTCCCCTTCCACTCGACTTCTCTCTTCCCCTTATTCCTGGCTCACTATCCCCTATTTCAGTTTGGGATTTGGAGCTTGCTTACAGATGTTCCTGATCCGAAGTTTCATTATTTTCCACATGCCTCCATACACATTCTGCAAAAACATGGTCATTCTCATTACATAAACTACACACAGGAGGACTTGTGCATTCTGATATTAAATGTCCTAACATTCCACAATGAAAACAACGAACTTGTTTGCAGGCTGTGTTCAAATGGGACAATGACCCACACTTGAAACAGCTTTTAGGTTGTCCTGCATAAAATACGATCCCTCTGTCCCTCCCCAGGTAAAATGAGCTAGGCAGATGCTGTATGCCTTCCGCATCATGGATTAATCTAACCCGAAAGGTCCACCCACCAGTCCAAAACCCATTCGTGTCCAGAATTGATCGGGGTTTATCTTGAACAAAACACCTCTTTTCTAGCCAAAACATAATGTCTGCTATGTTCACCCGTTCGTTCCGAAATAAAATTGTCACCATTTTCACAGTTGGTTTAGTTATTGGAATTGCCTGGAAGTCTTCCCATTTGTCTGTATTTTGTAAGTTATAGTAAAGCCTCCAAAATTTATCCAGTGACATTCCTGTACAAAAGCTTATATCATAATAGCTATCCCCTGAAGGGTGTATTAAAGCATAAACTTCACTAGGTGAAAAAGACATAGAGTCAACTAGTAAGTTTTTCCCTACCCAAATACGGTCAGGGGATATTGCACTTTGTCCAATGTACCTCAGTCTTACCAGGAATCTTCTTTTAGCTGATTCCACTGGTTTCTTAAAAAGTTCAGCATAGGTTTTCGCTGGTTCTTCTTCCGCTTGTCTCTTATTCACTGGTGTAATATTTCCTTCTTCTTGCAAAAGTCGCAATGGTTCCTCTGAAGTTGTAGGTTTAAATCCGACCTCCGATGTAGTAAAGGGTGCCAAATCCAAATCCGCTGGGTCGACTGCTGTACTTGTTCCTGGACTCTCCCTGGCGTCTTGCGTCTCTAAAATAACATTCACCTCCATTTGAGTGTGCGCATCCTCATTTAGCTCTTTTTGGCACTCTGAATTTAGATGGGACCCTTCTGAATTTTCTTTATTTTGACTTCTATAGATAAAACATTACTTGTCCCGGTATTGGAATTAGAGGTCCGGGATCCATTATTGCCATCCCACATCCAACCTGCTTTAACAGCGCATCTCCAGGTGTCCACGGCTCAGGGGTTTAAGTTCTCCACACTTTGTATTAGTCCAGGCTTTTCCTAATACCAGGATTTTCAACTCCTCCATTTCAACTCGTTGCTCAAACTTTTGCCTCCCTCATAATTCGGGCTTACGGAGACCGTTTCCTTTATTTCTTTCAACTTCCAGCTTTTGCTGGCAGGATTGATAGCCTTCCTCAGCCATTGAAATTAAGTCCAGCAAATACTTTTTTTTCTTTTTTAACTCTTCCATTAGATCTAATTCTTCTTTCCCTTCTGTGTCCACATTATCTTCGTCTAAATTTAAATTTTTCTTACTTATTTTGCTTGTCTCCATCTCTTGATTTTGTAAATCATTTTTCCCTTCTACAATATTTTCCACACAGGTTGGAGCTTAGTACTCACAACCCTCCTCTTCAAGCTCCTCTGACTGACTGAGCTCCTCCATCTCCACCAGCGGACAGCACCACTCTCGAAAAGAGTAGGGTGATTTCCCCGGTGTCCTAGACAAATTTCCCTCATTCACTAAAAAAAATACCACCAACAGCTTAATCTGGTTCAATTTCAGTTGCTTACCATCTGTATCCCTCCCTCCCCGGTCACCCCTGAAAAGGGACTTCTGGCCAGTGGGCTTACCGGGTCAACAAAATTCAGCAACAGCATTTAGGGAGAGAGGCAGGTCCTACTGTACACAGACTACGCTCTACATATTTGAGTGGACAAGACAGACGATAAGGCCTTTATTGTCTGCATGTTCATATGTACTGCTGAACTTTGCTCTACATTGCTTGTGTCCAAATTTGCACAAGGCAGTACCCATATTATAGGTGTGGCACATGTAAGAAGTACCCATTAACTTACACAGTAGGAAACTGTGTACTAGATTTTCATATTCAAACATGACTCTGAGCTTTGGACTGTAACTAGAGCATGTGACCTTTGAGTTGCCTCTGATCCACCATCTAAGAATAGAGCACATGGTTTCTTGAATTACTTTTATCAGCACAGTGTAGAAACCAAAACTCAAGACATTAAATTCCTTAGAATATGACTAAAAACAAAACTTACTAGAGATTAGCCCAAGTAATGAAAGCCCAGTCTTGCAAAATACCCATGTACAAACAAATGTGCCTAATAAGAAGTGTTGTGGTTATTAACATGCTTTATATAATGTATAGTATGTGGATAATAAAATGCAGAGCAATGAAAACAACTGCAACAAAAGGTGTTGATCTGAAAGTAAACAACAATGTGTATCACGGCAGCAGCTACTGGATGCATAACTGTATAACATGTTTTGTTAAAACTATCTCCTTTTTTAAGAAAAAGGTATTATAATACTCATCTTCTATCCAACAGGGTATAGTACAGTATTATTAATAGTATGACACATCAATGGGAATATTAATTCTCAAAAAACTGTATCTACATGAAGCACCTCTGCAGGTAAATAAACATCCTCTGGGGAAGGACTTCTCATTTATTCTGAATTTATTTATGTTTTTGTAATTCCTTTCTCTGCCCCTTCTCACAGTGCCCCAAACTCCCTTCAGTCCCCGAAACCAACTGATGTTCCTTTCCTTACGTGATTTCCTGAGGGGCCATCCTCCACAGAGCTGCAGTTGCCCCCCTCCCAACGTGGGGACTGGTGGAGGAGATATACCCCAAACATTCTAGTTCTTTCAGGAAGCAACCTCTCTGGCAAGGCAAAAGGATGAGGTGGTGCTGGGAACCCCTTATCATCGGGTGCAAGGCTCAGACAGTTTTCTCATTTTCTGTCCCGCTCCCACAGACATTGCACATGCAAGGGATGCAAGTTAGAGCTGTGCAGAATATAATATTCCATCTGAGGAATGGCCATGGAATTACCATTCTGATTCCATAGAATTTCATGGAATTTACATCACAATTCCTTGGAATTTTACCAAATTTTAAATTTCAATTAATTTGCTCTAACTTTAAAAGTACTCATCCAACTGACTCAAGAGTTCATATGGTATGTACATAGTTAGTATTAGCTTATGTAAGTGTGCCAAATTTCAGAGTTGTAGGTTGAAAGAAGGCAGAGTTATGGGTGGCCAGACATTTAATCAAAATTTATTTTTGTTGTTATTTTGATCTGATTTTAAAATGTCTTATCTAAATTTCTTCATAGTTTCAGGATTTAAAGAAACATACAGCATGAGTATGTGCACCCACAATTGAAGTCTCATGCTTCAAAGTGCGCTTATTTACAGGTAGCCAAAATCTAGATTCCTGTTATGTTAGTATAATTTTGATAGTATTCATTGAAAGGTCATAAAATGTTACTGGTATACAGGATATCATTACATTTTTATATGTACATAATTTCTGATTTCTAGCTTCAAATGGACTGAGTTATAACCTGCCCAACATGTTGTCAAAATTTAAATTTCAGTTATTTCCTTCTAATTATAAAATAGTATATCCAGATTTAACCAGATCTGAAACATTTAAACTACTGTACCACATGGTAATTTCTGACAAAGTTCATATTTACAGCATTAAATGGGGTTGAAAATAAAAGTAGTCAAACTTTCCCAAACATTGTAAAATTACATTTTACAAGAATGTAAACTGCACATTTATAAATCCCTTAAACTTTAAAACTAGAGAATGCAATGCCATTACATTTGGACGGTTCTTAGACCATACAAGGAGACTGTGTGTGTCAATTTTCTTAATTGCTTGCTTCAAAAATTGTAAAACAGCATCTGTACTTAAAGTCATAATTCCATTAGTCTTTGTGAAAATTTTGGAATTTCATGAGTATTCCATACAATTGGAATTGCTAGTTTCATTCAGCCTTATCTGGGAGATTCAAATTAAAGGAAAGGGGTACAAGAGGCAGGTAGTGCGGGAGGTCACGAGGTTTATGAGTTAGATTCATAGCTTCACCAAATAAATGGACAGGTGAGTTGGGTAGCACATCAGTGTTAACCGCCCCGAAAAGAAGCAGAGTGTCTGAAATGGCCATGTATGCCCATACACTATAAAATATAATGTATGGGCATCCAAACCTAGACAAGCCTGTGTCTTCATCTTGAGTGTCCTATGCTAACTAGGAAACCTCTTCAAGCTTTGCTCTTGGGGTGTCTGTCTGCCATAGAATCCTTTTGATGCAGACACAGGCTTGTTCTGTATGGCTGTCCATACGTTATCCTTTATTACCTTTCTCCTGTCCAGCTAAATGCTGCTTTCCCCCACTTAATGGTGTATCTGAGGAGCAGTCAGCAGGAGCTGGAGGTGCAGTAGATAGGAGAGAGCACTGAGCTGTGCCTTGAAGATATTAAATCCAGATTTTGTTTGGTTTAAATGTGGCACTCAAGACTTGGCATGTTGTAGTATATGGAACTTCCAAACACCTGTGTAAACACAGACTTTTACACCCAGTTTCAAATACATATTGAAGTAAACATGTCTGGCTTCCAGCCTCTGGGATTGATCCACACATATGGGCTCAGTACATATGAGTAACCACACCTGCCAATTTGGCCAAACATGGCCATATTCACAGCCTGTAGTCACCCCAACCCATGTAAGTAGAGGTTAGATGGTTGTGTGGGCAGGTGGCACAAAGGGGTGGGGCAAGAGTAGACTGGATACCAAGCATAAAATCAGATGCTTAAGTCACTGTCAACATGGATCCCCATCTCCATGCAAGTAAAGAATTGTGGGATGCAGCAGTCCTTCAAGGCACTCATCACTGCTGTAAATACCTTGTTGACAGCAGGTAGCAGTGTAGGCATAAAATGTTGAAGAGGGAGGACATCTGGTAATTCTGCTAGCTGGTATAGTGTTGTGCACTCCAGTAATCAGCTTCCTTGGTGCAGGAAAGGAAAAGTGGGAAACATCTGGTCTGCAAGATGATGCTTAACACACTGGCCTGCATAGTCTCCTGTTGCTGCTACTTACCTGTGCTTTAAACAGGACCATCAACCTTCAAGACCCACCATGAGGAGGAGGAGGAGGGTGGGGCAAGTCATCAAGTTGGAAGACATGCTGCATGTAAGAGGTGGTAGCCAAGAGGAGATGGGGCAAAGTCAGTGAGGTAGATGTTACAGTTGGCACAAGCCCACCAGCAAAATGCAGTAGAATTTTTTTTATTGGGCTAGTAAACATGTTCCTTCACTAGCCCTGCTGGCATACATTGGAAAAAGGAACAATTTAGTAATATATTAGTGAAGCTAGTGAAATGTCTATGGGGCTAGTTGATTTTCCAAGTCACTTTCCCTGCTGGTTAGACGTGTTTCAAAAGTTAACTTCAACCCATGACATAGGCATACAGGTTTAAAAACAGAAGGCTTAGTCAAGCAGTTATGTTGTCACTGAGCTACAAACTTTAGAGTGAGAGCTGGCAAAGGATGAAAAAGATGGCTCCATGTAGTTGGCAGACCATGCAATCAGGGACCTCAAGCTAGGAAGAGGAGTTTATCTGGATGCCAGGTAATGCTTAGGATATGGAGAATGGAGGACAATGGGCTACTTAAGAAGGTCACAGGGCAATCAAAAATGTTATCTGAACACCAGCCCAGAAGCAATCCTCAAGACATAAGATCAGTGAAAACTACCAGCAGCCCTACTTACATAGAAACATTGACGACGTTGGCAGATAAGGACTGCCTGGCCCATCCAGTCTGCCCTGTTTTCCCTAGCTAGAGTGTCACCACAGACCCTGCTCAGTCTTTGTCTTCTCCCCCACTTTGCTGTCAAAATCCCCTTGTATCTATCCCATGCATTCATATATTCTGTAACCAAACTAGCCCCCACCACCTCTGCTGGGAGGCTGTTCCATGCATGCACCACCTTCTCTGTGATAAAGTATTTCCTCACATTTCCTCTAAGCCTTCCCTCCTCTATCTTTACAATGTGACCCCTTGCCCTTGAGCATTTTTTCCTCTCTGGAAAATACTACCTTTCTGCACCCTGTTCTTACCTGTGAGGCATTTATATGTTTCTATCATATCCCCCCTTTCTCTCCTTTCCTCTAGGGATCACAGATTCAACTCCATAAGCCTTTCCTTGAAGGACTTTTGATGCACATCCTACACCATTTAGGTTGCCCTCCTTTGTACAGCCTCCACCCTATGTCCTTTTAGAGAAGGGGCCACCAGAACTAATCTACTGGTCCCTGAAAAGCCCCTGTATGGCATAGCTCCACACAACTTTATAATGCCTTATTAAACATTGTCAAATGTATGCTTGTTAATGTTTCTCACTATCCAAATCCCCATGTAATGATAGCAATGTTTTTTGAGTTACCTGTCATAAGTAAATAAAAATAAAGTGGGAGACAGTGGACTCGATTTTTAAAGCCCCTGCTAAGATTGGTACAATGTGCACTGGCGGGAATGAAAATGAGGATCTTGAGCATGTGATGTTAAGATGCTGCTGGCATAACTCAATAAGATATAAATGGTTGTGGACCATTTTGGCATCTTTAATGTATTGTTCCAATGACATTATTTTAAAAATCTTATTTACATCTGAAGATGAATATATTATTAAATGGACTACACATTATCTCTGCAACATACAAAACAAGAAGGAAGGTTGCTACAATACAAACTTGATTAGTTCTGAATACTATTTATATTCTATTTATTGTATTGCAGGTTATATTGGCATCTGATATATTTAGCGAATGTAGACCTTGCACATATGTTGGCATCCGATATATTTAGCACTCGCTGTACCTGTAGTTACTGTCTGGTACACTACTGTATATGTAATTAGCCTTGTGTTGACAGTAAACCGTGGCTGATTTGAATCTCATGTCTTACTTAATGCTTGTCTCCTCTGACCGTGCACCTACAGTATTTCCCCTGTCTGAAGGTGCTATACTTACAAGAGGATGTTGGTCTTGAAGTGGATACAATCATCCCAGTCCTCGAAAGTGAAATGGAAATGCCCTATGGATGCCATTACAGGCTGCCAGTATAGCCTAGAGGTTAGATGAGTGAGGTGTGAATAAGCTTGATACAGCTAGCAGACCAGACCTGAGTTTGATTCTCACAACCTCCACTTGCATACTGTGTGACTCTGAGCAAGTCCCTTAACCACCCAGTGCTCCCAGGTCACCCCTGAAAACAGGCACTTGTGCCTAGTGGGCCTTACCCGGTTACCAAAGACTAAAATAAAAAAAATAAATAAATCACTGTCTCAGGATCTGAGCTTGCTGAGTGCTCTGGGGTGGAGCTCACTGTGACAGAGTTTGTTGCTTGAGAACTGACTGGAACATCAGCTGGAACCACAGCTGGAACATCAACTCCACCTGCTAAGAAAAAATATACTGGCTACACAAATTACACACCGGAGATCCAGTACAAGTATGGGAAATATGCGTGGAGAATGGGGTTATGCCAGCCATGCAACATTATAATGCCACAACAGGTAGTACAATAAATGAGAGTTCCATCAGGAACTTTAAAGCTGACTACATGGCACAGCTCAGAAAAATACCAGACACTACTTCCATGTCTCCTGTTCTCCCTACAAAACCCCAAGGGCATCCAACTCACCTGGAAAGTGATCTGGAAGAACAGCTAAAATCTATAGTTAAAAGTTTACGACTTGAAGGTGCAGTTGTCAACGCCGGGGTTATTCTTGCAGTAGCTATGGAAATAGTAAAGGCTAACAGTTCACAGCTACTGACTGAAAATGGTGGTCATCTAACCCTGGGTAGAAAACGGGCTTGGGGTTTTCTAAACCGCATCAACTACAGCAAAAGAAAATTCACCAAAGCAGGGCAAAAGAAGCCGCTTTTCTTTCATGTATAGCCACTGCTTGTGCCCAACAGCTGATCCTACCACAGTTGGTCATAAACCTGGAAGAAATAGGGGTCAATATGATTCCTGTATTGGAATGGACGATGGAGGTGACAGGGTCAAATCAGGTACAGGTGACTGCATTAGGGGATAAGTGACAAATTTCTGTTGTCCTCGTCTGTTGCCTTGATGGTGATTTACTCCCTCCATAACTCATCTATAAGGGCAAAACTGCTGTGTCACACCCTAAGCATACCTTTCCCAATAAGTGGAGTATAACTCATTCTGAAAATCACTGGGCCAATGAAGTCACAGCCATTGATTTCATTGATAATGTGTTGGTACCGTATATCAAGCGCATCATTTCTGAGCTGTCTTTGCCCACAGAGCAGAAGTCCTTGCTCATTTTAGATCTGTATCAGGCACATACTACTAAAGATGTGCTCCTGCACTTGGAAGAACTAAACATCATTCCAATCTATGTGCCAGCATCTTGCTCTAACTCTCTACAGCCTTTGGATATCAGTGTAAATAAGATTTTCAAGGACCTACTCAAGAGAGAATTCACCAATTGGTATGCAGGCATTGTGTCCAAGAGGTTGGTAGCAGGAGGCACTAACAGTTTAACACCCAATCTCTGACTGCTAAACCTAAAAGAACACCATGCTTGATGGATGGAGACTGCGTTCACCTCCTTGCAAGAAAGACGAGCAGATATCATGTGAGGATTTCATTAGGCTGGGATACACCACACCCGCCACAGCTGCCTGAGTGAGTACATTTACATTCTTGTATTCTGAGGAGGGTGGCTGGTACCAAACAGAGCAAATGCTAAGTCGGCTTTCTGCTTCTTTCAGAAACAGTACCTCAAGGAGACACAGAAGCAGAAGCTGGAAATAGGACATACACTACTAGTAACACAAGTGCACTGCTTCTGAAAGGACTTTAGTCTCTTTTTTTTTTCTTCTTTGGTGTTTTTGTTCTAGTTTCATTCACATTAAACTAAATTTAATAAAATTAATACATGCATTAGCAAACTATAGTGCCTTGTAGTTCTTTTAGCTCACCTGATGCAGTACCTGGCTGGATAGCTGAGTGAAGTAGCGGAACTAGAATATTAGCGGTCAGTAAAATTTAGCTCATGTTACTGGATCTGCTAATAGTGCTAAATTTGTCAGAGCACTAATATAACCTACTATGCAGTATATATCATTATTATATTTTAAGTATGTTCCTCTGCTTTGTATTTTAACTATATGGTCTTTGTACTGTATATTGTGTGTTGTATTTTTATTTAACATACTAACATACTACATACTAATTCCCTGCAGATTAGGCCTTACAGTCTATCAAGTCTGCTCGAACCTCAGATCCCTAGTTGGGTAATGAGGCCCTCCCCTCCTTGTGTTCCAGAAACCCATATCATCCATCCCCATCCCACTGGGCTAGGCCATCACCTGATACATCGGCTTCCTGTGTCTGTCCCACCCGCTCTTGAAGCCCTCCACTGTGGATCTCTGAACCAGCTCACAAGGCAGCATGTTCCAAGGATCCACCACCCTCTTAGTGAAAAAATCTCCTCCTCTTTCCCCCCCTCACCCTTCCACCTTCCAAGTTCAAACCATAGCCTTCTGGTGATACCTCCCTGCTTTAGTGTAAAAAAACACCAAACTCTCAAAAATTTGAATGTTTGTAACTTCTGTGCTCTTGCAGGCATAAACTTAATATTTGACATGCATATTTGTAAAAAAACATTTTAATAATTGAATGAAAAAAATGAATACTACTACTACAACTTGCACTTAGAGCTGTGCAAAATGGGAAAATTCTGAATTCTCTGAATTTCAATGACATTTTGTGAAATTCCATTAAATTTTGCAGAATTTCATTGGACTTATGTGGAATTTTTTAAACGTAGGTATTTGGTCATAACTTGGCTGTGGCTAAGGCCAGGGCTCTGAGGTCTGGCACACACAATCTCTAGGTGGAGGGCCAATAATGTTCTAAATATCATGACATTCAGATGGATAGTTTCAAAATTATGGGTACTCATTGTATGTCATTTTATTTTTTGTGTGAAATTTCATGAACGTTTTCGTCTGCATATACCTCGGCTGTCTATTTAAGTAGGAGATCTTAAATTTTGCATGATTCCCTGTTGATGTGTTATAATAATGTGCTAGATTTTATGACAATATGATGCATCGTTTTGAAATGATATGTGCTCAAAATCTGTCATTTTATTTTTTGCAGTAAATGTTGTGAAACTGTTTCATCTGCATATAACTCGGGCACCTTTAGCAATAGACATGTAAATTAGCATGAATAACCTCTTTGTAATGCCTATTGAATGATTTAAATATGGAGAGAATTGGATTAGTGGTTTTTAAGTTACTGGGGTTCAAATCTTTACTATGTAAATATTTGCAAATGTTTGTGAAAACTCTCAAAAATGTGGATGTTTGTAACTTCTACGCTCTTGCAGGCATATACTTAATATTTGACGTGCATATCCATAGTCAGTGTATCCTGTGATCTAACATAACTGGATAAACTGGTTTAGCAGTTTTAAATTTGCAGTAGATAAAATATTGGTAACATTTTCTCATGTAATTATGGTAGCATATAGACTAACCATCCAGAATTCTTTTTGTGGAATTTAACATTACCAATGCACATATCACTACCTCATTTAATAAGCTGGGCTGAGCTTTTTGCAGTGCTGCTAGTCCTCTCTGGGTGACTATCCCCCCCTCCTCTTCATTTTTGGCATAGCCAGACTGACTCTGTAGAACTATTGATCCCACTGATATCCTCTTTGTTCTTTACATTGACAAACTCCCTTAAAACATGAGTGACCTTCTCCTTTGCCTATTGATATACTTGTTAGAATAGTCAGAATTCTTCATTCCTGCTGCTCTAGACATTATCTTCCCCCACTGCATCTTTTTGAGTACCTCTAAATCCAAGACATGCAAGTACATCAGGCTCCCTGGATCATAAATACACTGGATAGGATCCTTAAATATCCTGCATTCAGGTTGGATTGTTGACACTATGTGCTTCCTTGCTGTAATCGGGGGTCTACCACTGTCATGCTACCCAGCTCAGTTGTCCATTTCTTGATGAAACTGTGAATCTAACTCCTGAACCTGGTGACCTCCTGCACTGCCTGTCTCACATACCTCTATCTTTTAATTAGAATTCTCCAGATAAGGCTGAGTGAAAATAGCAAATTCCAGTTTTATGGATTGTTTCATGAAATTCTACAATTTTCACAAAGACTTGTGGGATTTAACTTTAAGTACAGATGTTATTTTGTAGGTCTGTGTGAATACCTTTTTCTGAATATTGGACCGAATATTTGGTATTTGGGTCCCAGATATTCGTTATTCAGTATTCAGTATTCAGTAATCAGCCAGGAAAGTTGCCTTATTACAGAATTGCTACATAAGTCCTTAAAATGGCTTGAGGGGAGGAGGAGGAGGAGTGGTCACGGCACTTTGGCTTGTACACTGGTGCCAGAGATTGTTTCTGATGCTTCAGGAGGAGGATGCAAAGGTCACGGCACTTTGGCTTGCACAACAGGCCATAACTCTGTCAATATTTGGAGTTAAGTGACGATCTCTATATGATCCCAAAGGTTTCAAGAAATATTACAAGAATAACATATGACACACCCTTAAATAATTGTGGCCATTGAAAAAGTAAGTAATGGTCACGTGATGGCAGCCTAGTGAGAAGCAGCAAGCTTACGTTGCTCCGCTTGTCTCCAGGTCAAAACTACGGCTATTTATCCCACTACTCACTAGAAATTGCTTGAAACTGACTACAACACTGTTCCTCAACTACCAGGAGACTCTAGACATCTTACCATGGAAGTTTATATGTGCAAAGCACCACCTAAACTTACTCCCCCACCGTCGCCTGAGAAAGATCAGGCCCCAAAGTGGCCTAAACAGGCTGTTACTAATTCTACCTTGGGATCCATGGAGCTGACTGAGGAGAGATTTTTAGAAATAATCCTGCCTCTGTAGAGCACAATTGTGGACATATCAACAGAGCTGCATAACATCAAAACCGCTATTGACTCACTAAATCGCAGAGTCGGGGACTCGGAAATTCGTATTGTTTCCCTTGAGAAAAAAGCTGACAAGGCTGAGCTAGATTGCACTAACACTAACAGGTGAATTAAGAAGCTTGAGGAAAAACTGGAGGACCTGGAAGGGAGAAGCAGACTGAACAATATTATCATTATTGGGATTCCAGAGAAAGAAGAAGGCACTTCCCCAATATTGTTCATACAGAAAGTCTGCGAGAAAATCACCAGTCCCTCCAAGAATGTGACAACTTATGTGGTTGAGAGAGTCCATCAGGCACTTCACCCTCTACCTCCACCTGGCTCACCACCCAGACCTATCATCTGCAAGCTGTTTAATTATTTGGACAAGCAACATATCTTGCCCAAGTAAAATCTCTGCAAGAAGTTCTGTGGGAAGGTAGGAGGATTAGGATAACCCAGCATTTGCGGCAATCCATTCAGGTGAAGCGCCAAGAGCTACATCCTCTCGTCTCCAAACTAATTGCATCCAGGAAGCAGTTTAGAGTCAAGTATCCAGTGCTTTTACAAGTTAAAATAAATGAGCAGTGACTATCGTTCGAAAGTCATGATCAAGCCCAGACCAAACTTAAGAAGCTGCTTCCAGATCTATATAAGTGAGTATGTTTGACTCCTCATGCCGTATTTGTCTGGAATAATCTGGTTATTGTAGACATGAGTGCTACAGGACTGATTGAAATTGTTCATCGACGTCTAGAATGAGGTCTGAACAATCCCGGTTTGAATTTCAACCTTTCGGGATCCCTTTAGTATCATGGCAATGTGGGATTCAGTTTTACGGCAAATTCATCCTGCTGGCATATTGGGTGTGCCTTTTCTAATTGGATTCCATCAGTCTTCCTGTTATTCAGATGCCGAATACTCATTCTATATACTGCCTAACTGACTTTCTCCCTTTCCTTTATTTAAGGTAAATCTAGACGAGTTGTGCTGAATTCGGATGTTTATTTCAGCAACATACCATTCTGTGAAGCTGTCCACATTTACAACTGATTCATTGACTTAAGGAATATCCTTTATAACTGGACAAACGATAAACGTAGCTGCAATGGCTCAGAACATTCTCGGATATTAGAGAATGCGATTAAAGAGTTGTTTTAACTGTATAATTTGCTGGCAAGTTCATCTAGTTCACATAGTTTGCTGTTAATTTCAAAGTCAGAGTCTAAATATTACTATACTTGCTAGATGCATGCATTCTTAAGCAGTATGTTGATATTTGTTTTTTTTCTTAGCCACTAGATGGCGGAATTGCATTGGGAACCAATTTGTTGTGCTAACGGTATGACTGTTATGGACATACTTGATTCAATAAAAGAATCATTTAAAATGTATATTAAAAATGGACAGACGAATACGAAATTACTGTAGTTAGAGGTTAATTAAGTACATGAATGAGTAGTGAAGCTGGGAAGGTATATTCTGGCTTTTGATAAGGTAATTTTTGGTTTTATTAAAATAGCACTAATTTTCATAAAATGTTTCATTACTGGAAGTGGGGTGGGAGGGCTAATTGCTTGGCTGTGCTCAGACATCACCTGACAGGAGTAATATGTCACTGCAGTTTAAAGAACTGGGGGTAGAAAGTAGGGGTTTTGATCACTATATTGAAACATTTAAATGGGGTCTGAGGGGTAAATTGGGGCATGCTGGGCTAATAGCATTTTCGGTTATATCATTGTAGGTGGAACCAAGTGTCAGAGTTATGAAAAGATATGTATTCCTGATTTCTACCGGTTTGTTCAGTTTGGTCATATTCTTTAGCAAATGTCTGGTATGCTTAATATCTTTAGCTGGAATATCAAGGGAGCCCATGACAGATGTAAAAGACAGGTGGTTTGGAAACATCTACTTTCATTGAAAGCTGACAGTGTGTCTGCAAGAGGCTCACCTTAGAAGAGAAGATGCTTCCTTACTTTGTAAACAATGGGTTGGGCAGGCATTTGGGGCAGGGATATCCACCAGTAAAGGAGGAGTGGCTATCTTAATTAATAAAACTACTCCATTTAAAGTAGAACAAGAAATAGGGGACAATAATGGACATTATATATTACTCAAAGGGCTACTAGCCTCACAGCAAGTATTGTTGGGATCTGTATATGGTCCGAATCTGGATTCCCCCAATTTTTTACACATCTCCTTAACTTAGTAGTTACTAATCCACCCAGAACAATTTTTTTAGGAGGGGATTGGAACATCACACACCAATTGCAGTTAGACAGATCTGATAGCAAGATAACTGGTTTATCACCAGCTTAAAGGGCACTTAAGGAACTTATGGAGGGAGCGAGTTTGTTAGACGTGTGGAGGGTCTTAAATGCAGATTCCCAACAATTTACCTTTTTCTCTCTCCCACACTGAACATGTTCAAGGATTGATTATTTTCTAATCAGTTCACATACCCTTCCAGGTATTACTGATGCATGTATTCATACTCGAGTAATATCGTATCATTCTCCGTTCTCCCTCACTTATTTACTAGGACCTGGGAAAAGGAGAGACTTCCTTTGGTGCTTCAACAACCAACTCCTTCAAGTCCCAAACATTTGTGACCACCTTAAAAAAATATTTTCCACTTATTAAGTAATAATGTTGGCTTGGTAGCCAAAATAGACATCACTTGTGCAACTTTAAAATGTACCTTAATAGGTGAATGCATTAGTTTAGCAACCACCAGACTTAAAAAGTTTAAAGCTCAAGGCCAGGATCTTTTAGACTCCATTAAGGCCATCGAATGTAATATTAGCTGTCGTTCAGTGGAGGAGGATTGGGTTCAGTTACATAAACTGCAGGCTCAGTTATCAGCTCTTGTGTCCCAAAAGGCTGAGCTCTCTCTTAAGAGAACCAAACTCAGATATCTAGAATCTGGAGAAAGAGCAGGTAAGTTACTTGCTATCCAGATTAAACAAATGAAAACCACAAGATTTATATCTGCACTATGACCAACACAGGAGAGTCCTATAACTAATGATCTGCGGGAAATTGCCTCTGGCTTTTGGTAATACTTCCAAGCCCTGTATGTAATTTCAAAGATAGAAGAACCAGTACCAGAGGACATTGAGAGGTATTTAGATTTGGTCACTCTTCCCAAGTTATTACCAAGTGACTCCTCCCTCCTAGATCATTCCATTCAGGAATGGGAAGTCAAGCAAGCAATCACACAGCTCTCCCCTGATAAATCTCCAGGGCCAGATGGCCTTTCAGCTAACTTATATATAACTTTCTCTAGGGAGCTCACATCCTTTTTGACAAAGTTTTTTAACTCCTGGTATATGAGTATGGCTTTTCTGAAAATAACTTTCTCGAGTCATTCATCACCCTAATTCCCAAGTTAGGCCATGATCATCTATATCCTGAAAATTATTGTCCAATATCACTTTTAAACATAGATATTAAAATATTAGCCAAAATTCTAGCTAACCAATTAGGGCCCCTGATGGGTAAGCTCATTAGTGATGAACAAGTGGGGTTTATAGCTGGTAGATCCTCTAATGATCATATGCATAGATTACTTCATTTAATAGCCGACACCAAGAACTCAGATACTCCAGCTGCTCTCCTTATATTAGACGTGGAGAAAGCATTTGACTGGGTTTCTTGGGATTTTCTTTTCACTACCCTGTCACATTTTGGCTTTCCACCAGAGTTCACAAAATGGGTTAAGTTGCTATATACCTTTCCGATAGCCTATGTCTGCTGTAATGGGGTTCTCTCTAAATCATTTCCTCTATCTTGTGGTACCAGACAGGGCTGTCCTCTCTCTCCCCCTCCTTCTTTTTAATCTCTATCTGGAGCCACTGATTCAAAGAGTAATATCTTCCCACAATATCCAAGGTATCTCAGTCGGTAATAAACAACATCTTATTTCAGCTTATGCTGATGATTTGTTGTTACATGTTGAGAATCCTGCAACTAGTATATAAGCATTACTGCAAGAAATTGAGCATTTCTCAAAGGTATCCTATTATAAACTCAATCTCTCAAAAACTAAACTTTTCCCTTTAAATGGGAGATGCTTGCCAAGTGAGATAGGGGATCATGGCTTGACTTGGGAACCTAATTCCCTGACATACTTGGGTATTAAAGTCTCAAGAAAAATGGCAATAATGGTAAAGGAGAACCTTACTAAATTACTAAATACTATAAAGGTTGACTTGGAGATATGGGGGATGTTACCTACATCTCTTTGGGGCAGAATTCACAGGGTTAAAATTAATGTATTACCTCTGATTCTTTATCCCCTAAATATGCTAGGGTTTTATCTGTCTAAATCATGGCTCTCCAAATTTTGCAAAAATTATTAAATCAATACATATGGAAAGGGAAGGGAGTTAGAAGAGCTTATTCTAAACTTACAGCTTCAAAACTACGTGGTGGTCTTTCCCTCCCTTCTTTCTTTAAATACCATGCGGCAACTCATATTAGTAAATTGGCATATTGAGTCCATTCATTAAATACTGCAGACTCTGATTCATACTTGCCCCACTGGATAGCAATTGATGAAGTCCTAGTGGCTAAGTGTTCCTGCACCCTTCCAACTCTTGTTTACTCTCCTCCAAAATTAATTCCCAAGGAACTGAGAAATAATCCTATAGGATGGTCTCTCAAGCCTTCCACCAGGTTCAGACTTCTCTGAATATAGACTGGCAGAAGTCTGTTGTATAATCCACATCTGCAACTCCAAAATGCTCCTATCCCCTCCACATTTTGGGCCCCCTTGGCAGAGCTTCGATTAGAAGACATAGCTCCTCATGGTAGGGTCTTACCTTACTCGCAATTTTATCATAATACTCCCTTCGCAAGTGGGAATGCCTTCAAATACTGACAAGTTAGACAAGCTGTGATTGCCTTTATGCAAAAACCAGTGGGTGTAGAATCTACTAGGATAGAATTATCTTCTCTTTTGCAGACAGCCGACCAACCTCACTCAGTTTCTAGGGTATATCAGGAATTGCAAGTCCTTGACCCATTGTTGCCTCAGGGAACTTGTTTCAATTGGGTTTATAAATTGTCTCTTAGAGGTGATTCGATTTTCTGGCAACAAATTTGGTGTAACACATATAAGTTTATAAAACAGGATAGACTCAGGTTACTGCAATATAATATCATGCACAATCTTTACTTTATTCTGCTTAAGTTAAATAGGATTGGGAAGCTTTCCTCCTCACAATGTCATTGATGTAAGGATGATTATGAGGATCTATATCAAATGATATGGACTTGTCCAAAGGTCCAGATATTCTGAAAAGCTATACAAAGCTCATTAGATTTGCATTTGGGACTAGACCCATTTTTGTTTTGCCCAAAATCTGTTTACTTAATTATTTCCCTTCATAGATAATTAGACAACTGAAAGCTTACATGGCTGTCATATCAGTTGTGGCCAAGCTGATAATCGTGAGACATTGGACAGATGACTCTATCCCCTCCGTCCTTGCGTGGCATAGAGAAATCCTGTTGACCTTACAACTTGAGAGGCAGATAGTCAAGATGAATGATAGGCTGCAATCTTATCTAACTAAATCGGGTATCTTGGAAGCCTTATTAGCAACTTGGAAGCCTTAAGAAATTTATAATCTGGGTTAATAGTAAAGGTTCTTGCCTTTTCTGTGTTTCCTACTTGCCTTTTATTATTACTTATCTGGATCTCTATACTTGGTTCTCTTGGGGGTGAGTTGGGTAAGGTTTTGAAATGTGGTAAAAATGTTTCATAGTGCTTGATACTGTGGATGATAAGGCCTCAAAGTTATATGTCATCCTTCAGTTTTACAATATGTGGCTTACATGTCAATTCTAATATTATTGTACTGTGGTGCTATGAATAAAGCATATTGAATAGAAAAAAGAGAAAGCAAGTAATAAAACATAATGATTCCTATAGGATAACACTGGAATTCAATAGATCATAACTCTGTCAATATTTGGAGTTAAGTGATAATCTCTATATGGTCACAAAGTCTCAAGGGGTACCTCAAGAAATGATGGTACTGCAAGTGCATAAGACAGACAGCAGCAGCACCAGTACACTGTTCTGGCAGCAATTACGTAACAGGCTGCTTATACAAGCAAAGGGCAAAGAAGCATGTTTTTGACACCACAATGTGCATCTGCTTCATCATTTTCCTCCTGTCAATGGTTCTTCTTGCCCAACTAGATCAGCAGATTGCTGTCAGAAAAGTGTGCTGGTGCCATTTGTTAAGTTTCAAGAAGGGTTCCTGCTATTCTGCTGGCACCTCAATCCGCCTTTAATATGGCAGACACACGGCATCAACTGAGTCATTGCAGTCCACACTCTAGTCTCTCTCTGTATATATTGAACTCTATGGTACACACTCAGAGTGAGGAGATCACATGATGTTCCTAGCTGTGAGCTCCAAAATAGCCTCTGATTGGCCAACAAAACTCTGTGAGATTTTGAAATCTAACCCACCAAATAGTACATCTTCAAAAGTGGACTTTTCAGAATGCCCGTCAGAATATTTGCAAGCCTACTAATTGTTGTATTTGGGAAATACTGTTTGATCCAGGCACAGCCCTATTATTTTGCAATTTCTGGCAGCAAGCAATGAATAAAATTGGCATACAGTCTCCTTGTAAGGTCTAAGAATCTGGAAAATGTGACAGTGTTGCATTCTTTAGTTTTAAAGTTTATGGGGCTTAAATGTGTAGTTTACATTCTTGCAAAATGTAATTTTTAAATAATGTGAAGGTTTGACTACTTTTAATTCAATCTCATTTAATGCTGCAGATATGGACTTTTTTCAGAAATGACCATGTGGTATAGTAGTTTAAATGCTTCAACTCTGGTTAAATTTGGATATGCTGTTTTAAAATTAGAGGGAAATAACTGAAATGTAAAATTTGGCAATATGTTAGAGAGGCTATAACTCAGTCCCATTTGAAGCTAAAAATCTGAATCTATGCACTTATACAAATGTAGTGACAACCTGCATATCTGTCAACTTTTAAAGCACTTCAATGAATACTATCAAAATTGTACTAAAATTACAGAAATCTAAATTTTGGCAAACTGTCTGGCTACCTATAACTCTGCTTCCATTGAGGCTTGAGACGTAAAAGGTGGTGTAAGTACCCATGTTGGGTGCCTCTCTAAATCCCAAAATTGTTGAGAAATTTGGCAAAGAAATTTGAAAATGATCTCAGAATAACTGACAATTTAATTTTGATTAAATGTTTCACCACTCTTATTTCCTCCCCCTTTCAACATATAAATCTGAGGTGTGGCATTGTGTTCTGCTTACATTCCAAATTTGGTGTTAATTGGACACAGACTTTTAAAATTATAGCAAAATAACTGAAATTTAAAATTTGGTGGAATTCCACAGAATGTTTGTGAAAATTTTGTGAAATTCCACAGAATCAAAATGGACATTCCACAGGCATTCTGTTGGCAGAATTGTATATTCTGCACAGCTCTACTTGCACTGAAACCCTGACTGCAGCAAATTCTGGTGTGCCGGGGATCCTGTACTTCATTTTGCAAAAATCGGGATCCAAGAACCAAATCCCTTAAGTTTGTCACAAGATGTTCTCTGCACTATACAACAGATGCACAGGAGGGGAACACTGCAAGCTACAGCACATCAGGCATCAGTGAAGGCTGTGGCAGGGACCCACTAGCCATGCATCGATCAGCTGACAAGGCCAGTGGAGGGCTGGCTGGGATGGCTTGGGGGTGGGCAGTAGCAATGGACCCTGAATAGGAAAGGCATAGCAGCCTCAGTGCCAGGGACTGTGGAAGTGTGGTCATGTGACTGGAAGCTGGCAGGATCCCTGGATGTCACCAGCCATGGCTTCACTACTGCTGGGATACTTGCCTGGGTACAAGAGGGGCTGCAGACATCCACTGGTAGTGGTCACAATGGGGGACATGGACCACCTCCCAATCTGCCACAGCCCTTGGGCTGGTGCGTGGCCATTAGACCAGATCCTGGCTGGTCTAACTCTAGTGGCCTGTGCAGACTTTGGAGGGGTTCAGGAATAGCAGTTTGTGGATGTGGAAGTCTGGACCTGGCACAAGCCCCCTACTACTATGGCACAGCTGTGTGGCTGACATAAGGATGGTGCAAGGTGTTCTGGCATAGTGGGCCCTGGAGCTGTTGCAAGTCTCCTTTGAAAATCCTGAGTGTGACAAAGTCTGACACAAGGTATCCTTTGCATCACTTTCTTTTGACAAAAGGTCCTTGCATCAGTTGTGGACCTTTGAAAATCCATCCCAGTATATTTAAAATGGAGTGGAGAGTATGGGGGCAGTGCAGTGTATTTTAAATAAGAGGAGGGAGGCCTGGAACCCCTAAAAGGGGAGTACTGACTCCTTTTAATGGGTGGAGTGAACCTCCTACAATGGAGATGTAGCAGATTTAAGCTGTAGAAGGGCATCCCACTAAACCTTTCTACTGACCCCTGATGCTGACAAGTAGCTCTGGTCATCTCTTGTTTCACTGTGGCGTTCTTGCTCCATTTCCAAATGCCAGATAATGAGAAATTATAATTGTCAGCAGTATGGTCAAATATAATTCTATAATGATTATTGTGGACCAAGATCTGAGCATTGTGGACCAGGCTCTAACCAACCTAGTCTGGCAATCCTTTACTTAATGGTCAGCAATCACAGTCAAACATGATTGATTATTGCTAGCTATGGTTGAACATCGCACTGTGGTTAAGTCCTTCCCTAGGCTATTAATGTGGTCTATGTGCATTACTGAGTGGGAAGTGAGCCCATATGTGATGGATTGCTGGTGCACAGCTACACAGTGAGCATGCTGTTCTGTCAATCTGTCATACAGAAATGGACATGCTGGGCTTGATAATCTGGGGTGTGACCTACAGATGTGGACTGGCCCATGTGGATTGCAAGCTGGGTGGGCCCATCATACACAGCCCTGCCCCTAGACCCCACCATATATGGGCATTATTGCCACTCTGCGTGGAAACGTGAAACTGAATACCATGATGGAAGATGGGAAGCAGGCTATGGCGGAGGATGGGAGTGCTGCACCCAAGCTACGTACTCCACCATTAAGGTGCTAGATGGAGTAGTACACAGCACCCTGGCCTGACTCACTGTGGTGGATGGTCATGGTTTAGAAACTTCACAAGTGGGCAGGTGACAGCCATGGTCTCCTATAGTCATGCCCATTATGCCATCCTCTATGAGGTATAGTCCATCATGGCACCTACTGAAATAAAAGTCCACCTCTGGCTTGATATGTAGGTCAAGGTGAATGAAGCTGGGCCAGAGGTGTGGACACCATTGGCCATCAAGTGTAAATGGCGTGACCTCCACTGAGCTGTCAAACATAAGTTGGCAACTGCTAAATGGGCACAAATAGGAACAGTCAGTGGGCTGCCCATAGAGGGACTCAGCTTATCCCCCCAGAGGGGATGGTGGCTGACACCCTTGCCAAGTTGGCCTTGCTTAGGGAGATTGAGGGCAGGGACACTGTGCTGGACATGTAGTACTATGCAGGAACAGGGGCTGGTATATCCTGGATGCCACATCAATGTTACCCTCCTTGTGTTGCACCCCTAAAAACCCTGATACTGGGCACACCCTCAATGTGGAGACATCACCCACTGTGGAGCCCCCCATGCAGCCTGTGTTCCATACAAGCAGACAGGGACTGGAGGACAGCGCAGGTAGGTGTCCCCTTGGTGACCTGTTGCCCACCATATAACACCAGCTGCAGTGCTGCTTATGTAACACATGTCCTTTCCCTCACTCCCAGGTACAACACTGGAATTGGTGTGCATAGTGGACACACAGATACTACTGGAGGCCTCACATAAGTGACAGTAGAGGAGACACAGGTGGCTATGGATAATGACAACACCTCTCCCCCAGATGGCCATCCCTTCACCACCCAATGTTCCAAACTCCCACCACAGTCACACTGCCAATTGCAGCTAACTGACACCACCACCCAACATCCACCCATGGATGGCACATGTGCACAGCCCACCACCACACAACTGCCCTGTCACAGTAGGGATGAAGGATTCTGCAGCTGGCTGATCAGTTGGACATTGAGGCCACCCACATGTGAAGTACTTCACACCTACTATACAGAGGTGCACCAGCTGGAAGAGGAGCAGTTCCAGGCACAGCACAGGTAACATAGGCCCTGGAGATCCTGACCATTGAAGTACATGGAGTACACAGTGGCATAGACCACATTAGTGACTTTCTTGAGAGGCTGACAGACCCTGCTATCTGGGAGCATCCTGGTTATCCAGTCCATCACTATACTGTGGTAGGATATCCCAGCCTAGCCTTCACATGCCAGCCAACTCAGAGTCCAAGACACAGACCAATGTCCCAGCCCACCCTACACCTACCAGCCCCCCACAGTCCTAGGCAAAGGCCAATGCAGCAATGCAATATGCACATGACAGCATCAGCATAACAGATGCCCAGGAGGGGGGCACTCAGTCACAGCATGTGCCTGAAACACAAGCAGACAGTCAATCACATGAAGGTAGCAAGGCAACATCAAAGACCTGGCATCTGGGCATGCCCATCATCCACATTGTTAGTACAGCAACCATCTAGGAGGCTGTGAAGCCAGGCAGTAGCACCACACATACAAAATACTGGCATGCATGCAAGTACTGTACACATACCCCCAATACTATACAATGCAACACATCACACACAAATACAAATGTGCAGTGCACCCCCTTCCCAGTACACAGCCCTACATCACTACCATGTAAACTATCAGATATGAATCCCCCATACAATCATGGTAGACTCCCATTAGGAAGGAAGTCACTGAGGTCTGGACATCACCACAGTGCCACAGTGATGAATACTCTTAACAGCAGAATGCTGCCTGCACTACTACATGGCATGCTGTCTGTACAGTCAATGTCTCTTTGGCATGCCCCAGTGACCCACACCTCCAACACTTCTGCAGAGCATCACTGTGTATGTCCCATAGCTTGGATAGCCATTGGCATAAAGCAATTTTGTGCAACATGCCACATGCCATGAACACTCTGCAAGCCATCCAAGGGGCAGGCATCATCATGTCACCCATCAGATTCAGACACTGAAACCTTATCTTCAGCAGCCATATTATCCTCTAAATCATGGAACATGTCTTCCTGTGGGCATTGCTGCATGCCTCTTCTGTTGCACTGTTTGCCTTCAGGAACAGGGTCATCAGGTACAGCCACAGTGGATGTCTGCAGTTACTGACGCAGAGGGTAAACATCAGCCATTGTAACAACATGTGTTAATGCTTCCACATGTGCTGTAGCTATGCTGTGGATGTCTACTCATCTATCAGCCTTCCATCCCCCAATGTGCAGTGAGAAGGGCACACAGTCTAGATCTGTCAAAGATGTATACATCATGACATGACCAGGGAACTTGGTACAGATGTTGGAGATGATATCCACAGCATACTGTTTGGCAATTTATACTGTACTGTGGTACCCCTTAAAGTTCTTGTATACCTCCTCAGCCACCGTCAGTACTAGGGTCACCACATGCGTGCATTTGATTGCTCTTAGTATAATGGGTGTACCATGTATGGCATAGAATGCCTCCTTTGTGGACCGTATGTCCATCTCTTCAGTGGGAAATGCTATGTGGTCATGCACATGCAGCAGCAGGGCATCTGTTACTGGCTGCAGTGCCCTGGGCACAGATGACTGGCTGACATCTGTAACATCCCCTGCCACCATCTGGAAAGACCCAGTGACCTAGTAGGACAGTGCACATAAGACCTTTGTCTACACAGACATCACAGGGTATCGACAGGTACATGGTGCCACAGTGGGCTGGGCAGGTTTGCACAGCTGTGCAATGTTGGCAAGGTCCATACAGAATTGCTTAATGAAACGTGTGTGTGTCCTGCAAGGCATAGCATCCAGACAGGGCCTGAATGCACATGGCCATGGTCTCAGATGCAATGCCTGCTTGTGCTCCACCTTGGCATCCAGAAGTAGGACATTCATTAGCATACCAGAACACATCCTGAGTAACCCTGTGGTCCACCCCAAAACAGGGACACTGACAAGGATGCTGCTTGCTATGCTACACAGTCCTCCACTTCAGACATGAGCCACTTTAAAATGGCATGTTCAGTTCAGTTCAATTTGTTTTTATTGTTCAGTAATTACCATTACAATATACTAAAAACATTAAAATATTCATCATAATACGTACAAATACATAAACATCAAAAGCATCACAATATAAATATTAAGAATCCACAGTACAAAGTGCTAATATATTTAATCAAACAGAAGAGTTATTATCTCTCCCTTATCATTTCCTTTCTCTCTCCTTCTTCCTTTTTTTTTTGTGCAAAATCCCATCCCTCCCTTTCTTATCATTTATGTCATAAACGTTTACTAAAAGCCAAAGGCTTGCTTAATTTTAATCCATTTGAGCTAATAGCTCAAATCTATTTCTCAGAGGCAGGGAGATGTTTTTCTTTATATTTAATGACTTGATAAAAGAAGTCTGAAGTCATCTTGGCCTCCTCTAGTGTGTGAGGATGTAAAAGCACAAATAGCAGATCATAATTTTCATTTGCATATTTAATAAGAAAATTGTTAAGCAATTTAGGGCTTGGAGTTTTATATAAAGGGCAATGTATCGTAATATGATAAAGGTTTTCTTCAAAACCCCTGTTACACCTACATATTTCGAGGCGAGGCGAGGTGAGAAGGGACCTGCAGAAACTTGAAGAATGGTCAGGGGTTTGGCAGTTGAAATTCAATGCAAGGAAGTGCAAGATAATGCATATGGGGCACAAAATTCCTGGCACAATATATCAGTTGGGGGGTGAGGATATAGCATGCACCAAGCAGGAAAGGGATCTTGGGGTTATCATCTCTGATGACCTCAAGGTAGGGAAACAGTGTGACAAGGCAGCAGGTAAAGCAAATAGGATGCTGGGATGTATAGGCAGGGGCATCACCAGCAGGAAAAGGGAGGTCATAATTCCACTATACAAGACACTAGTGAGGCCCCACCTGGAGTACAGTGTACAGTTCTGGAGACCATACCTACGTAAGGACATAGACAGGATAGAGAAGGTTCAGAGGAGGGCAACAAAGATAGTGCATGGATTGCATCACAAGTCCTATGAAGACAGGATGAAGGAACTGAACATGTACTCCCCGGAGGAGAGGAGGGAGAGAAGGGATATGATAGAGACATACAAGTATCTCACAGGGAGGAACAGGGTACAGGAATACACTATTTTTAAGCAAAAAAGATGTTCCAGAGCTAGAGGGCATGGGATGAAGTTGGAGGGAGGACAATTCAGAGGAAACATGAGGAAGAATTTCTTTGCAGAACAGGTGGTGGACAAGTGAAACACCCTGCCAGCGGAAGTGGTGGGGGCTGAAACAATCACAGGATTTAAGAATGCGTGGGATAGACATAAAGGAATTCTGGAGGTCAGGGGTAAGGGGCAATAGACTTCTAGGGAAACATAAACTGAACTTACAAGCTCAAATGGACAGACTGGGTAGGCCATAGGTCCTTATCTGCCGACACTGTCTATGTATCTATGAGTATTAGGGGCAACTATTTTATTAAAGAATATGTATTTAGAACAAATAATGCCCATCCTTGCCCATGTGATCATTTTCCTGTCTAAAGGAGTGAGGGGTAAAGTTAGATAATTTTCAAAGAGTACATCAATCTTATTTTGAGCTAACCAAGTAGCCTGGCATTGAGCTCTAAGAAGCTCCATTTGTTTTCTTTGAGCAAATGCAAATATTTTTTTTGATAGGTTCCTTAAATAGGGGAGATGTTATAATTGATTTTTCCCAATCTAGCCAAAGATGATACATGGCTATTCTCTCCAAAATGCTTTGAATAGTTTTAACCTGAGGAGATCTAAAATTTTGATTTTGCCAAGCAATTTTTTCTTTCAAGCATAATAATGGTAAACTATTGACCTGATGATTAATAATTTTTAACCAATAGCCCATCATACGAGTCTCAATTATGGTGGTGATGGGTAATCTTCCTAATTCAGCCCTAACTATAGCATTAGATATAGATAGAGGGACCTGTGGTAATGATTTATAAAAAAAAAAAGGGGAGATGAGTCTCCAACCATAAAGGAGGGTTTGTGCCCCAAACCTCTGCTCCGTACATGTGAATGGGATTAATTTTTGCTTCACCAGCAATTAATGCTGGTGAAACTAAATAACCTGCATATTTACTATTAAAGCAAAGTAATGCTTTAGCCGTCAGTTTAGCCTTTGCCACTTAATCCCTCCAAAACTCCGACCATGCTTCGTTCACTGAGAACTTAACACCTAAATATATATAGGAAGATACACCTTCAATCTGTGCTTTATTTAAGTAGAACCTTGATTTCTTTCCTTGGCTCTGCTTTGGAGCAAAAATCATGAACTTGTTTTTTTTTTCATATTTATTGTTAGGTCCAATTGCTTGCATTTAGTGTTGAGTTGGGTTATTTTATTTTGCAGTCCCTGTGTAGATAAAGCAAGAACAATTAAGTCATCTGCATAAGCGAGACCATGAACTGGCTGGTTCCTAATTTTAGAGGAATCCAAACTGGATACCTCACTATAAGTCATGAGAGAATCAATATACAAATTAAACAGAAGGGGGGCCAAAAGGCATCCCTGTTTGACTCTTGAAGTTGTTCCAAAGTAGTCTGTGAGATTATCCTATTAGGAGTTCCCATAATTTATTTCTATTCACTGAATCAAATGCTGCCGTAAAGTCAACACATAAGACATACAACTTCATTCTGTGAAATGACCTATATTTTTCTATTAAATGTGATAGAATATAAATATTATCTGTAGTTGCAAAGTCCTTGCGAAATCCTGCTTGGAACATAGATAATGGAGAATTTGTCATTGTCCAGTTTTGTAATTTTTGCAATAATATTTTGGAAAAAAAATTTCCACTAATATCGATAAGACTGATTGGGCGATAATTAGCTGGTGATTGCAGATGTCCTTTTTACGTTTGCTTGCGCGCATGCGCAAGGAACGTCTTGGGAGAATGGGACACTTTGGAGGTGTGCCCCTCCTCTGCAATCCCCTGCTCCATTGAGCAAGCGTGGCAGTCCTGCACCAATCAGACGTGGTGCTGTGTATGACAGTGGTGGTCTTCTCTTCAAAGAAAACCACTGCTGTGTGCTTGCACTGCGTCATGCCGTCCCCCCCAAATCTTTACTGCCATGCTGGGAGCCCACCCCAGTGTGGCAAACGTCCGATGTCTTTTCTGCTGATGGGGTACCCAATCCCCGTCGGGCTCCTTAATGCGTCCCCCAGCCATCCTTCTGCCACGCTGGTAGCTCACCCCAGTGTGGCAAACATCCCACATCGCTTTTTTTACCTGAAAATAAAAACAGTCCCATGGCACTTCTCCCAGCCCTCCACAACCCTGTACCCACCCACTGTGCACCCTGTTTCCCACACCCTCACCCCATACTTACCTTCGATCTGGTGCGACGATCTTCAGTGGACCGGAACACGCCTGCACTCTTCAAAGCCAACCTAAACTGAGAGGAAATGCTGGTAAGCTATATAATGGGCTAGATAGGGGTTTTCAACTTTATTACATACTCAGGCATTTTTGGAATTTGTTGCACCAAATTTTCAACATGGGGTTTTTGGGACCCCTTCTCACGAATGATGTCACTGCCATGGCGTTATTCGGGCCCGAAGGGTGTTTTTTCAGTCACTGTGCAGTCACTGCATGAAATCACCCTTTGGGCCTGAATAATGCCATGACAGTGACATCATTCATGAGAAGGGATCCCAAAAACCCCATGTTGAAAATTTGGTGCAAAAATTCAAAAAAATGACTGTTTTACGAGCGTGCGTTGTGCAGTTCCTACGCAGGCTCATAAGTTTGTGAATGTTCAATATTTTCACTTCAGATTTTCAACATTGCCATTTGACCACACCTCCTTATGAGCAGTACAGCTGTCATTCTTCACATCCTGTCCAAAACGTGCTTCCACCCATGTAACGCACAATGGCGCAGTCGGTGTGTGAAATCAATGTATGGGACACATTAAGAAAATCACCATGACACTGTTCATTAGCAGAGGTCTTAAAATGGCTATGTTGAAAATTTGGTGAAGAAATTCCTAAAAATGACTGTTTTACGAGCGTACTTTGCACAGTTCCTACGCACGCTGGTAGGTTTGCGAATCTTCAATATTTCCACTCCAGATTTTCAACATTGCCATTTTACCACACCTCCTCATGAGCAGTACAGCTGTCATTTTTCACATCATGCCCAAAATGTGTTTCCACTCATGTAGTGCACAATGGTGCAGTTGGTGTGCAAAATCAATGTATGGGACACATTAAGAAAATCACAGTGACATTGTTCATGAGCAGAGGTCTTAAAATGGCTATGTTGAAAATTTGGTGAATAAATTCCTAAAAATGACTGTTTTACAAGCTGCAGGTTGCGCAGTTCCTACGCACTCTTTTAAGTTCGCGAATTTTCAATATTTGCACTCCAATGACTTCCAAATACCTAAACAGCACATAGAAGCAAGCAACATTCAGCATTGACAAATGCTTGTACTTCTTTGTCACTGATTTTTTTAAGCCATGTCCAAGTGCCAAATACCACTGCAAATACCTGCAAGCGAACGTTCGGCATTGACAAATGCTTGTTTATGAATTGGTACAATTATAGTTTTTGTCCATGAGAGTGGAGTGGATCTGTCCTTTAAACATATATTAAAAAATTTGTGAAAAATATTACCAAGTAGTTTAAATGTGCCTTATAAATTTTCCCAGGGATCAAATCAGGTCCGGGTGCTCTGTTATTTGGAAGGTTCAAGGTAGCTTCTTCTACCTCCCCTGTTGTAAACACTAGAGGTATATATCCCCCCCCAATATAGCTATCTACTGCTTCTTCCCCTATATTGGGGTGTTTGTAAAGTAGAGAGTTATAATATGTGGTCCAGGTTTCTTTAGGAATATATATCGGGGGGTTTGAATTCTGATAATTGGTTCCCCTTGATACTAATGCCAAAAAAGCCTAATATTACCCTCCTTAATAACTTGGTACATTACTTCCCTTTGTTTGTGTGTAAACTCCTTTAATTTTTTTGAACCAGGAATTTTTTGTATTCACCACGGACTTTGTTTAGATTTAACAGCGCCCCTTTTGTCGGATGTTTTTTGTTTGTCTAATAAGATTAGCTAACTTTTTTTTTCTCCCTCTTACAATGACTGTCAAACCAGGATACTGGTTTGAACTCATTGGTGTTAATACAATAAATCTCCTTAATTATTTGTTAGTATCCTAAATTCAGTAGGTGATAAATTTGCTCACCTTTAGAATCAGTCTGTATAGTCTGGTATAGATTGACAAAGATAGGAGAGTGTATTATATGTGATACTTAATTCATTGCCTTGTTATTCAACCTTAGCCTCTTGTTCCCTTGAATCTCAAGCTCTATCATATGTTTAAGTGAAGAAGAAAACTTACTATCACAATTCTTAAAGGCCAACAAAATTGCTGCATGATCGCTTTCTGATCTCATAATCACTTCTAATTTTTTTAAAGAATTGGTAACTAAAATGGGAGCATAAAATAAAATCAATCACACTCTTACCTCAGGGGGAGAAAAGTGTAAATTCGCCATCTTGATCCCCCTCTAGTCTCCTATTAAGGATAAGAAAATTATTATCCTTAATAAAGATTTGAAAACATCTCCCTGCCTCATTAACAGTCATATCTGTTGTTCTTCTCTGTTCAAGATCTGGCATATAAAGTTGTTCTTGCAGCTCTGTTAAATTGTCAAAATGTGCTATCCTAGCATTAAAATCACCTGCTAATAGCACTGTATCTACTCTATTTGTTTGTGTAAACAGATCTATTTCCATAGACAATTGAGTCCAGATATCATATGTGGGGTGAATATGAAAACTTGGTGGAATATATACATTTACAATCAGAACAATACTAGAATCCCAATCAACTGCTACCATAAGTATTTCAGGGGTAGGGGAGTGACTTGTTAATACCCTTAGTCCATCCCTAATTTTTATCATAATTGCCAGTCCTCCTTTATTCCTTCCATATTTTTTCCCTTTACTTTCGGGGACAAAATTTGATTCAAAACCATTTAAGTAAGGCTGAGTTAGTGCCCATGTCTCTTTAAAAATAACTTCAAAAGTAGAGATAAAGCTGACCCATTGAGGATTTGCAAATTTATTATGGAGTCCTGCAATATTCCAGTTAAGGATGTTACAACTTATATTAGTCATTATCTCCCATCCCTGATTTATTAATACATCGGTATCATGACTTTCAGATTGTTGTAGTCATGACTGTATCGTTCTAGATTGTTCCTGTGTCTCCCACTCATTCAATTCCACCAAGTAAATGCCCACCTCATCCAATATATATCTATTCTCTAAAAATAGTGCTACTAATTGAGCAGAGAATATAAAACAATTTATCTGAGTACATTGTTCATCCTTCATAACCCTCTCTACATGTATTATTTCATCCAAATGTATTTGACTTTTAATAATAGCAGACAGAATCATCCTCAGGAAGCATGGTAAATTAACAGCAATTTCTCCCTCCAGTGTCTCTATCCCAATAATAGCAAACATTGAGCCTTCAGGGGGTACTACAAATTCCCAGTTCAGCAATGCAAGGGTAGACTTAAATTTATCATATGTCAGCACTTTACCTGGTTTAATCCCATTATAGGTACTTTTCCAAACTGTAACCCAGGTCACTGGTGATGATAGTGCCATTCCCAATAAGTCTATCAAACCTTGTTTTGCCCAAACTTTTTTTGCTACATCCAGATTTGGGAGCATAAAATAAACTGGGCCAGAGGCGTTAGATGTTTCCCTAGTTACTATGATGAGAACTTCTTCAGCAACTGGTAGTCCCAATTCTGCTCTCAACATATGGGTTATCAGATTTGTCAGTGTTTCATTAGTTTCATAATCTTTACAATACATATGATCCAGTTTAAAAACTACTTCCTTGCCAGTACATAAAAGGTCATATGTTTTGGGATCTTCTTTTGCTATAGAATGAATATCATCCCTTAATAACACTGCATTGTTTCCAGAACTTTGTTCAAGTTGATCTCTCTTAGTGGTATTCGCCAAAGAAATTAACTTTTGGACTGGAATGGAGTTATTAGTCCCTTTTTCCTGATTTTTTATAGAGATTGCTTCTTCTGCTATGATGTTAATTGCTAACTCCATATTCCCCTCTTTCAATAAATGGGGTGGCTAAATTGTTCTTTGTCCACCTGGGCCCCTTCTGGGATGATATGCCCATTAGTCACTGCCATAATGGAAGAAGCTCTTGCTATTCTTTCATTTTTGTTAATCTTTTTATTTTTCTGTTGCCTAGGCTTACTAATATTAGATTTTTTTCCAGGAGTTAATCTCCTTTTTGTTCCCCTTTTTCTTATTTAATCCCTCTCTTTTTTCTTATTGGGGTCTCGGTGAAACTTAAAGAAGAAAATTATACATTTTGATTTGGTCTACTAGACTCATTTTTATGTTTGCTTGCACGCATGTGCAAGAAACATAGTGCCATCAACGGACATTTCAGAGGTGTGTCACCTCCTCCTCCAATTCAGTCAGTGTGTTGTCAGGCGTGGCCCCTGTAAGCCAATGCATTCTGGAGCTATCTATGACAAGCTCCAAAATGCAGTGGCATACAGTTGAAAGGGGGAGCTACGCTTAAGTGAGCAGTGATAAGATGTCAGCTGCTCACGCAGCTTCTCCCCACACACAGACACTTCATGCAGGCGTGCGCGCTTCTTGCACGCACGCAAGATTGTATAGCCGACGGGTGCTTAATCCCCGCCGGCTGTGCTGCATTCTCCTCACCTCAAAGTTTTCTAAATGCCACGCTGGGTGCCCATCCCAGCATGGCAAGTAATGATATAGCCGATGGGGGGTGCTCAATCTCCCATCAGCGCCACTGTCCTACCCCCCCAGTAGTAAGTGCCACGCTGGGAGCCCACTCTAGCCTGGCAAGCAATCCTTAGGCCAACAGGGGTGCCCAATCCCTCGTCGGCTGAACGCACCCCCCAACCATCCTTGTGCCACACTGGGAGCCTACCCCAGTGTGGCAAATGTCCCATGTTGTCCATTTTTTTACCTGTAAAGAAAAATGGTCCCATGTAGTCTCCCCACCCCTCCCACAACCTGCACCCTATCCGCCGCGCACCCAGCCTCCCCACACACACTCACCCCATACTTACCTCCGGAGCTCGGCGCGATGATCTGCGGTGGACCGGGAACACGTCTGCACTCTTCAAAGCCGACCGCGAACTGAGGAAATGCCAGTAAGCTGTATAATGGGCTAGATAGGGGTTTCAACTTTGTTGCATATCTCAGGCATTTTTGGAGTTTTGCACCAAATTTTAAACATGGGTTTTGGGACCCTTCGATGATTGATATCACTGTTCATGGCATTATTCGCCCGAGAGTGATTTCACAGTAACCGCGCAGTCACTGCATGAAATCACCCTTGGGCCTGAATAATGCCATGACAGTGACATTATTTATGAGAAGGGGTCCCAAAAACCCCATGTTGAAAATTTGGTGCCAAAATTCCAAAAAATGACTGTTTTACTAGTGTGCATTGCGCAGTTCCTATGCAGGCTCATAAGTTCGTGAATTTTCAATATTTTCACTCCAGATTTTCATCATTGCCATTTTACCACACCTTCTTATGAGTAGTACAGTTGTCATTTTTCACATCTCACCCAAAATGTGTTTCCGCCCATGTAGCTCACAATGGCGCAGTTGGTGTGTGAGATCAATGTATGGGACAAATTAAGAAAATCACAGTGACACTGTTCATGAGGTGAAGTATTAAAATGGCTATGTTGAAAATTTGGTGGAAAAATTCCAAAAAATGACTGTTTTATGAGTGTGCGTTGTACAGTTCCTATGCACGCTCATAAGTTCATGAATTTTCAATATTTTCACTCCAGATTTCCAACATTGCCATTTTGCCACACCTTCTTATGAGCAGTACAGCTGTCATTTTTCACATCTCACCCAAAATATGTTTTCGCCCATGTAGTGCACAATGGCGCAGTCGGTGTACAAAATCAATGTACGGGATAAAAAAATCACAGTGATGCTGTTCATGAGCAAAGGTCTTAAAATGGCTATGTTGAAAATTTGGTGAAAAATTCCAAAAAATGACTGTTTTACGAGCGTGCGCTGCGCAGTTCCTACGCACACTTGTAAGGTCACGACTTTTCAATATTTTCACTCTAGATTTTCAACATTGCCATTTTACTACACCTTCTTATGAGTAGTACAGCTGTCATTTTTCACATCTCACCCAAAATGTGTTTCTGCCCCTGTAGCGCACAATGGCGCAGTCGGTGTGCGAAATCAATGTACAGGATAAATTAAGAAAATCACAGTGACACTGTTCATGAGCAAAGGTCTTAAAATGGCTATGTTGAAAATTTGGTGAAAAAATTCCAAAAAATGACTGTTTTATGAGCGTGCATTGTACAGTTCCTACGCACCTTGTAAGTTCGCGAATGTTCAATATTTTCACTCCAGATTTTCAACATTGCCATTTTATTACACTTTCTTATGAACAGTACAGCTGCAATTTTTCATATGTCGCCCAAAATGTGTTTTCGCACATGTAGCGCACAATGGTGCTGTTGGTGTGCGAAAGCAATGTTTAGGACAGATTAAGAAAATCACAGTTACACTGTTCATGAGCAGAGGTCTTAAAATAGCTATGTTGAAGATTTGGTGACAAAAGTCCATAAAATTACTGTGATATGAGTGAGCATTGCGCAGTTTCCATGCACCCTTGTTACTTCATGACTTTGTAATATTTTCAGTCCAGATTTTCACCAGTGACATTTTTCCACACTTCCTTATGAACAGTACAGCTGTAATTTTTCACAACAAGGCTGAAGTGTGTTTTCACAGTTTCAACGCAGAGATCCGTGGTCGCTGTGGGAAATCATTGTTCAGCACAGATAAAGAAACACACAGTGACACTGTTCATGATAGGAGGCACCAAAATGCCTGAGTTAACAATCTGCTGTAAAAAATCCCCAACCTAATTATATTACGGGTGTGCGTTGCACAGTTTCTATGTACGCTCATGACTTCACCATTTTTTTAAATATTTTTACTACAGATTTGCAACATTGCAATTTTTTACACCTCCCCATGAACAGTACAGCTGTCATTTTTTACACCCTGTTCAGAATGTTTTTGCACCTGTGGTGCTAAATGCCGTAGTCACTGTGCATAAGCAGCTTCCGGCTAACAAACTGATATTCCCCCTGTTCATGAGGTGAGGTCACAAAACAAACATGTTGAAGATTTGGAGTGAAAATACCAGCGAATGCCTGAGGTATTAGGGTTTCCAACTATAACGTCCAACCCTGTAGAGAATGACAGGCATCAGGGCTGTGACTTGGGATTCTTTCCTGTAATGTTCATACCATTCCACACCCTGCAGCCAGTGAGAGGCATCGAGGTATGCCTTGGACTCTTTGGCCCCAAAGTTCACCCCATTCTCCTATATCGCACCCATCTCACCATATTTCTGAATGAAATGGGGTGCGCATAAGGGCCAAAGACCCTAAAGAACACTGTTACACTTGTCAGTGTCTGCAGGGTGGGGTGTGGTGAAATGGTATGACCGTTATGCCTGACGACCCAAATGCACACCCCAATGCCTGTCACTCTCTGCAGGGTGGTGGTGGGGTTGGCTTCAGTTCAATACTTCACTGCCATTCCTATTACGCAGCTCTGTAACTTCTACACTACCACTGCCAATGCCAGCAAGCAAACATTCGGCATTGACAAATGCTTGTTTTCAATCAGCAGTGAGATTTGTTGTTCATGTAAAGCAAACTTTTCTATACAAAATTGTGACAAGTTTACCAAAGCCACTTTAATGCCCTTATAAGCCTCTAACAACACAACATTTGACATGACCGGATGAGCCAAGGCCTTGATAGTATGTTTCGATATAGTATCAGGGCATTGAGTGATAAAGTCCTGTTCTAGATGGGTATTCTGTACCTCTCTATTCATTCTTTCAAAGATCTCATCCGCTGATCCATTTAAGTTGGCATACTCCACCACCTCCACCTCTGCTATTGAACCTGCTGCCATTACCAATGTCTCTGACATTTCTAATGGGCTAAATAGGTTCAGACCAGATGGAAAGCAAGAGAACTTGGATATGCTCTCATGGGTTCGGAGCATATGTAATTACCTGCCTGTGCTTTGGAGGTAATTTGAGAACATTGTGGGCAAAAATATTAATTCAAATCTGTTGCAACAGTCTCCTGCTCTCTGGACTTTATTGGACAACCCCACGTGCACAGTACTGTTATAGAGGATGGGTGAATTTATATTTACCTCCAACTCCTTAGTTGTAATTCGATTATTAAAATTAGTCAAAAGTATTTCATCCCCCTTCTTACCCCCAGCCTGCACTTCATTTATGGACTCAGCACCCTTTACCATTATATCTTGATTTGATTTATTAGAATTCTCTAGTAATGATCTGCCCTGTGATAAGTCCCTCTCTTTAACCGTATATTGATTTCTACAATTAGGTTCCAAGTTACTTGACCCAAAATCATGGGTGCCACACTCTTTTAAGGGATGATCAGGTTATTTAGGATCTTTAGGGATCAAGGCCATAATGACTAAATAGTATGTATATACACAACAATTACTTTTAACCCCCTTAACCCTCGGGTTCAGATTTGAATCAGCAGTTAATTTATTCTGTTTACTCACACCTATATTATTGTTTTTAGTCACCATCTTACCGCTATGGGTATGCATAAGCTGAGTTAGATGAATTAGATAAATTAGATGGAGGCAGAGGGGGGACATGATAGAAACGTTCAAGTACCTCAAGGGAATCAACAAAGTCCAAGAAGGTAGCATCTTTCAAAAAAAGAGGTGTGCAAGAACAAGAGGGCACAATTTGAAGATAGAGGGGGCGGCTCAGAGGTAATTTAAGGAAGTATTTTTTCACAGAGAGGGTTGTGGATGCATGGAATGGCCTTCCGGAGGAGGTTGTGGAGTCAAAATCAGTGGTGGAATTCAAGCATGCATGGGATAGTCATAAGGCAATTCTGGGGGGTGGGGGTAGGAAGAAGTAGGCTGCTGGTTAACTAGGATCTGCAGCTTATCCAGTAGGTAGGGAAATGGGCAGACTGGGTGGGCCAAGCGGTCCTTATCTGCCGTCAAATTCTATGTTTCTATGTTTCTATGTTAGATGAATTTTTTTCCCCAGGAGGAATTGAATCCTATTTCACATCAAAGCAGGTACAGGATCAAATACAGGGGATACAAAAAATACAAACAATTCAAACACCAAATAGATATAATTCAGTCTTATGGCTTCCTGAAAAAAAAAACAGCAACTGCAGAAGCTAAAATAAATCCGCCAACACCATGTCCTTTTATAATGTTCTTGGAAGAAAAATCAAGGTGTAAGCTCCTCAAGTCCCCTTCAGGATCTTAGCAATAGCGAAATAAACAGTCCCCTTCAGGATTTTAGCAATAGCTAAATGAGCAGGAAACAAGCAGATATGATCAGGTCACCGCTATATAATGCTTCCAGAAGTTTTTGCAAAATTAGAACATATGGGGTGAAAAGGAGAATTTTTTGGACAGATCTTCAGAATCCCAACAGAGTCCCGCTAGTGTCCATAAGTCCCTCTGGTATTTGTGGATACTCTAACTTCCACCACACTTGGTAAGGATGATGAAGATGATCCCAATAATAATCCCAGTGTCATTAGCACCAAGATAATATGCTCTCACACTACGATAATTGGGCACTGTAAAAACAAGAAGCAGAAAACAAACTCAGAAACTAATCCTTCTAATATCCTTATAAGTTACCCCCCCAAAAACCTATAAACTCTCAAACTTATATCGCAATCTCATAAAATCAAAAGATAAAAATAAACTTTTCTTACTTTTAGCAGCAGTTGTAAGAATATAAAATTGACTTTCCTTAGCCATAGCCTTTATGAACTGCTGTCTGCCATTTGTTTGATCAAGTGGGTCTGGTGCCAATATTTTATCTTTCCCCTTTTTGCAAATAAAGAAACCAAGGCAAAACAGTGTAACTAGTAATCCCAAATAAAATGGCCGTGAACCTCTTTCCTCTGTGATCGGAGAAGCATCTAAGGAGGATGCCACACATGCACCTTAGGTACCCCAAAGAAAAGAGCTAGCAGGCTATAGGCTGCTCAAATGCACGTGACTTATCTAAACCCCGGAAAATTCAAAACTCCAAAATAAAACCAACAACAGAATCAGGTTCTAAAAACATTCAAGGTTTAGAGAAAAAAACTAAAACAAAAAAAAAACCTAAAACAGAGCTAGACACAGGACCAGAAGAGAACCAAGAACAATTATATGTGAAACACACAAAACAAGTCAAAAACTTTTTACATCCCTTTTAAAGACAAAATCTATTGCAGGAGTCAATCTCAAAGCCATGGCTTCAGGTTGGTTTGTTAAAAGTAATAGGAGCCCAGATCTCCCCTTTTTGCTCCTCCGTTTGTTATTTTCTGCCAGCCTGAATGGCGTCTTCCAGTTGCTGCTCCACTCCGTTGTCACCGCGCAGAGGGAGAAAGATTTCGCCTCAACCCTGGAAGAACAAGAAAGAACAGGAGCCGAGGGGAGCAGATGAAAGATATACTAGTAAGACTGCAGACTTTTCATAACATAGATGGCATACCTTTCATAAAAATAAAACTCTCTAAGCAGTCCTGCTATCTGTCAGCTTCCAAATTAGGTACGTTGTCTGTGGACCCAGTTTGTTCCTCAGATGAGTAGAATAAATGTAATGTAGCTGGTTCAACTCTCTCCATAGTGCTGGTCCGAATGGCAACTCCTCGGCGTCTCCTCAATCACTATCACTCTGCAGCCATCATCAGAGCAGTTGAGAAAAATTTCCTTTACAAAAAATAAAACCAGCATAGCAGTTCTGCTGTCTGTGACTTCTCCACCAAGGGCATGTTTCAAGCCACACCTGTGGGGTGACACATCATGCATGGGCATCACCAGGCCACACCTGTCTCATACAGGTAGTACAGTGCAATGGCAGCTGCACAGATGTCTACCAATATTTCTGTGCCCCAGATTAGCAGGGCTGGGACATAACTCAGGAGAATCTGACACATGTCTGAGAGGACATATATGGACAACACCAAGGTGGGCAATTTGTGGGAGCTGGATGAGCCAAGTGAGATATGTATGAAACAGGTAGGGTGTCAGGCTGGGTGTGTTTGGCTGTGCACTGCATGTGTTGTTAGTGCTGTAACAGTGATCTCTGTACCCTGTTTTGGTTTTCACAGGACTTCAGTGGCTAACCAGATGACCTGGTCCTCATCCTCAAGGAGTAGCCTGATGGAATATTGACAATGGCCTGGTGGGCATGCTGGCCTCTTCAGACACATTCACTTCCTGTCAAGGAGGGTTGGTAGTGAAGATCTACTATAAAGATGATGTCAGGGTTCTCTGGAGGGTGGCTGAGTTATCAAAGGTATGTGTTGTGGACTGGTGGGTACCTGTGCATAGGAAATGCACATTTATGGCCTGCATGTTCATCCCACTCATGCTTGTCCTCCCTCTGTGTTCATCTCATTGTAGGGCCACAGTGGCCCACTGATGAGGCTGATACTTGTGGAGCATGGCTACACCCATTCCATGCTACCAGGATCCAATGAGTATTCAATGGAGGAAGATAAGGTGCAACATGGCTTACCCATGTCTTTGGCTGCTGTGCAGTTGTTTTACTACGTCTGGTGCCATTCATGTGTTTTTCATGCAGATTGCATAAATTTGTGCTGTGATCTGTGTGTTGATGGTTTAATGTACCGTGCATATTGCATGTGTGTATGTATGACTCAGCAGTGGACAGCATTATGTAAGAGCATGTGGTGCCATTTTGATACTTCATTAAATTGTTCCTGAACATGTCACCACTGTCCAGGTCATTATTCCAGATGGTGCTGGCATGCTGCTGTCCAGGGAGGGGTTGGCAGGTTCACATTGTAGAACTGTGACCCGTATGTTTATGGGGGGGTTCTGTCCACTGTTGAGAACAGGGGTGCCATGTGTGAGGTGATGGGCATTGCCACTATCAATCTGTGCTATTCTGTTAGTCTGGCCATGTGTCACTGTGCCAACCAGTGATGGGCATCTGCACAACAGTTGTATAGATCATACCTGACCTTCGTTGTATGGAGGGTGCTTCACAGTGATGTTCCTGAACAGCCTGTACCCATGGCACTTACAATCAGTTGGTACATCCTGCAGATGCAGTGTGCATGTAGTTTATGATAGCCCTCCATGTGGCATCAGGTTGCATTCGCCACACCAGGTGCTGGATGGATGTATTTCATGCTATACATGGGCATGTGGGAGTGGTGCACATGCTGTTATGTGGCCACACTCCTCCAGCAGTGAGTCGCAGTACCACAGTGCAGCCACACGCAGGATGCCTATACATGCATCTGTGTGGGGTACATGCATGCCGCATGTCCATGTCGTGCACGTATTTTGGACATATGCCCCTATGCACACGTGTTGTGTCTGTGCTGCATGCAGCCTGTGGATCCATCATACATAGGCCCCATTGAGAGTAAGGAAGAAAGTGAGTTAGTGTATCTTGGCTGGTCTGTGACTGAGTGTGTGAGTAGGATTTTTAATGACTGAGTGAGTGGGTTGGTCAGTGACTGAGTGAATCAGTGAGTGAGTGTGTCAGTCAGTATGTTATTGCCATTGGGTTGGTCAGTGAGTGAGTCACTGAGTCACAGTTATTGAGTATAGACTTTGCCTAAAAGTGTATGCCATACTATTAAAACAGTGGTGACTGACACTTCTGGCCTATACTAAAATTGAGTTCAAATATTTGCAGTGTCATTTTGTATGTTTTTTTGTTGTATGACTGAATGTAATGACAGGTTTGATGTCTGTGTGTAAAAAGTTTGTGTGTGAGACAGGCAAGTGCTGAGTCAGTGGCTCAGCAAGAAGCACACTTGCCTCTGAGGCTGAGAGATCAGAAAGCTGTGTGTTCTATCCCCACACCAATCATCTGGGTTAAAATCCCATTACTGACACTGTGGTGCAGCATGAGGGGGTGCTGCACTTCTGAGGTGCTGTCTTTCAGATGAGACGTTAAACTGAGGTCCTGTCTGCCTGTTCTGGTCATAGTTCAGGTGGATTTAAAGATCCCATGGCACTTCTCGAAAAGAGTAGGGGAATTTCCCCAATCTCCTGGCCAAATATCCCCCCATTCACTAAAAATACCACCAAAAGCTTAATCTGGTTCAAGGTCAGTTGCAATTCAGCTGTATCCCCTTCCCCGGGGTCATGCCTGAAAATAGATGGAATTTGTCTAGTGCACTTACCCAGTCAACAAAAACCTAAATAAATAAATAAATAAGGTTTTCTGGGCACCAAGTAGTGTTTGACCTAGAATAAGATGATAAGCTCTGAATGTGCTCAGGGTAAGGAAAGACCACAAAACATGACATCATGGTGTGCATGGCATTGGAAGGGGTGATGGAGGAATGTCACTGGACTTTAGGGTTGCTTGGCATGGGGCAGGGTGAGTAAGGGTGTCACTGGATACCAGGCATGCTTCTCATGGGTCAGCATCAAGGAGGTGCCACTGGATACCTGGAGAGGTTGGTATGAGATGGTGAAAAGTATGGGGTGCTGCTAGATATCAGGTAGTGCTTAGAATGGAATGGGGGCAAGAGAGAGGTGCCACTGGACATCAAGAAGTGTTTGGCATGGGGAGGCCCCTGAATGCTAGTGAATGCTCAGCACTTGATGGATTGAAGGAGGGCATGCAACTGAGCACCAGAAAGATCACAGCAGGGCAGGGTGAGGGACAACTTGCTATGGACACCAGGGAGTGCATGATGTAGAATGGGGAGAGACAGGAAGTGCCATTGGAAATCATAAAATACTTAGCATAGTATAGGGAGGATGAAAGCAGTGCCACAGGATACCAAGGACTTTTTGGCTCAGGATGGAGTGATAGAGATGGCTGCCACCAGACATCAGGGTGTGCTTTGCATGGAACAAGGTGAAGGAGGAGCCCTTGAACCCCAGTGAGTGCTTAGCAGTAGTGGTGGGCGAAGTGGGCTAAATTCACTCTGTGAAGTGATGCAGCAGTGTCACCCGAGATCTGTGAAGTACTCACAACACGAAGTGGGGTACTTCACATTATAATGGGGAACGTGAAGTCCATTGAAAACAATGACTTTGCATTACTCTGTCTTCCCCAAATGACTTCTCAACCAATTTTAAGGTGAAGTAACACTGAAATCAGTATACTTCGCATCACTTCACCTTGTTATTGAGTTCCAAAGCGAATTTGCGGTGTTTCATGGGATTGCAGGTCACATGGGCTCTAGATTGTTCTGCACAGCCTCAGTTCTGTGTAGTGTGTGTGTGTAGTGGAAGATGGAGACAGTTTTCTTTCAGATCTCTGCCATTCAAATCCTCTAAAAGCTGTTAAAAAACCCTTTTTGAGCCATTTTTTTTTTGCTCTAAATTTAGTACATTGATTGTAAGAAACCCTCCTGTGCTCATATCATCAAGTGTTTATTGTTTGTGTGTGGATTTTTAATGTTAATTTAGAACAGTCAGTCTGTGTACTGTAAAGAGTGCTTTGGGGGAGGGGCGTATCTGTGGTGTAGGTAGATTAACTGGGAGAAAAAGGCAGTCTTTCTGTTTTGGTTATATTTTTCTTGTATAACTGTGTTAATGTACAGACTAACATTTTCAGTAATTCTTGGCATTTTTTTGCTGATTGTTGTGGTGTAGCAGTGTATAATTTCTGTTTGTTTAAAGCATTTGGTTGTAATAGTAAAGGTTTTCAATTTGCTACACATTACTTGTTGTGTGTTTGTGTGTGCGTGTGAGTGTGTGTGCGATGCATGCGTGCCATTAAATCAGATACCATTTATTGTGCCACAGAGTAATTGCAGCAGTGTGAACCTGCTATCCACTGCACCTGCATGAATTTTTTGTACTGCTTGTGGTATCTTTACTGCTAGTAGTGCACTGTTACTGCCATGCACTACCCCCTCTCCCAAATGGCAAAAGGTATTCTTTTCCAAATTTGGATTTCTGATGGTGAGCACTGGTTAGGTGTTGTTGTTGTTGTTGTGCCTTTGTGTCTGCATCTCTTCAGTGTGCAGTGCAATCTTAATCTGTCTATGCATTTGCATCTCTTTAGGGCCCAATCTCCATCTGTTACTTAAGTCACAGTTGTTTCTTTGGCTTCCCTTCAGAATACTGGTGTGGTGCACACAATTCATGATCACATCATGAATCACACAATTAATGTTTTGTAGTATCTCTCCAGGCTTCACCACTGTATCCATTGATATGAGTTTTCAAGCTGATGAGTTTTGTAAACAGCCAGGTCATCAGGGAAGTACAGCCATAGGCATTCAAGTTCCTAATACGCTCATTGGCTCCAAGTCTGAAAAAAATAAATTCATATTTCACGGTCATGAATGCAGTCACAATTCCCGATCACATCACGATCACAAAATTCATTTTTTTACTAGTTACTTGCATCATGTAAGCCTGTTTTGTAGTATCGCTCCAGACTTCACCACTGTACTTATTGATATGAGTTTTCAAATTGGGGAGTTTTGTGATACAGGTCATTGTCATCGGGGAATGACAGCCGTAGGCATTCGCATTCCTGTACAGCATGTGAGTTACAGTACTGTAAGCCATGTGATGTGTGGGGGCCTCCAAAATTGTTGTCACTCCTCCTTACTTCAGGTTAAGGTGGAATGACAACTAGAAGTCACAATCACAGTAACAAGACGAAGTGGTCATTTCATGCTGGCCACTCTGCATAGCGGAGTGACAACGCAAAGTGCCCACTTCACAGGACTTCACTGGTGGAATTTTAATTCAATGCATCTCTAAGATAGGTGACTTTGCATATCTTGTTACACTCTCATTTCACTTCGTCAGCAGTGAGGACTTTTCTGGACACAGGACAGTAGCATTTTGGGGAAGAACATTAATTCTGGTGACTTTGTCTAACAACTGCCCTGGTGACTGAGTTTGCCATTAATTCTGGGAGACTTTGCATTTCTTGTTACTGTCTCATTTCACTTCATCAGCAGTAGTGAATTTTCTGGGGACAAGACGACAGTAGCGTTTTGGGGATGGACATTAATTCTAGTGACTGTGTGTGGGGGGCCACCAATATTGTTGTCACTCTGCCTTACTTTGCCTTAAGGCGGAATGACACCACGAAGGAATAATAACAAGGTGAAGTGGGCACTTCATGCTGGCCATTCTGCGAAGTGGAGTGACAACGCAAAGTGCCCACTTCGTGTTCACTTCACTGAGGAAATTTAAATTTGCTGCATCTCTTCTTAGCAGATGATAGGAAGAGGGGAGGTGGTGCTGTTAAACACTAGAGAGTGGTTCATACATGATAGAGATGTAATAGGAGGATGCCACTGGGCACCAGGAATTACTTGGCATGGAGCTGGGATGGAAAAGAGGGTTCCATTGGATTACAGGGAATAATTGGCTTGGAACAGGAACAGAATGGGACTGGACACTTAAGGAGTCCTTGGTTAATAGGGAGCCCTTGGCAAGATGTGGGGTATGGGAGAAGAATGCCAATAGACACTATGGAATGCTTGGTGCAGGATGCATTCATCTACAGTTACTATTCAGATTAGCTATTTGAGGCATCAGCCAACTCTAGGATTTTTGGTACTTCACTTTTTTGTTTACATTCATTTTGTTTAATTGAATTCTGCTTCCTGGTTAGGGCTGTGCAAAATTAAACGTCTACTGGTGGAATTTAGGTGAGAGTCAGAATTTTGCTTTCACAAAATTCCAGAATGCACTTTGGCACCTTCACTAAAATTCCAACTTAGAATGACAGAATGAATTTATGAATTGTGGATTGATGTATTAAACTGTGAAAGGAATTCTGCACTACTAATCCCTGACAGAGGTCAGTTTTGTGGAATTTCTTTCTGCATTTTAATACAAAAATCCACAATTCTTACATTCATTCCATGAGTCAGTGAGTTACTGAACCATGGAATGGATGTATGAATTATGGATTAATGTAGTAAACTTCAGAAAGAAATTCTACAGGACTGATCACTGAACTGTATAATAAATACATGTATTGCAGATTAATATATTAAACTGCGAAACAGAATTCATCAGAGCTGTCATTCGACAGTCCATGTGTATTATTCCACAATTCAAACAGAAAATTTCACAGAACAGGGCAAAAAATTGACAAACACATTTGGAATATTATGATTTTCACCAAAGTCATTAATTCAGAATATTTCATGAAATTTATGGAATTTTGTTAAAGTTCTACAAAATCAGAATTTGCAACTTTTGCCCAGTTCTGTCCCTGTTTTTTATTCCTTGTTAATCATGCTATGCTTTTTTAGTTGCATTCATTTATTTCAGTTGTGCTACACTATGCTTTTTTTGTTTCCATTAATTTTTTAGCTGTGGTGTACATTTTTGTAAGCATTCATTTTTAAGTTGTGTTGTGCTTTCTGTTTGTATTGCCATTTTAGTCATGCTGTGCATTTTATTTGCATTTTTTTGTTGTGCAGTGATTTTTTTCTTCACATTCACTTTTTAGTTATGTTGTGCTTTTCGTTATTTGTATTCACTTTTAAGTTGTGTTGTGCTTTCTGTTGACTTTTTATTAGTTGTGATATATTAATTTTATTTGCATTTATTATTTAGTAGCACTTTACCTTTGTATCTGTTTTGTTACTTTATTTTTGCGTCATCAAACTTTACATTTGGTTTTCTATATTTCTTTATTGCATGCATTTTATTTTTTGGTCACTGCTTTATTTATTTGGTTGCAAATTGCTGAAGCAGGTGCAGAGCAGCAAGATGGCTGCTGTGCTGCTCCACTCGCTGCCACTCCATACTTGGTCTCGAGTTGCTGGAAGTTCGTAGATTTTTGGGTAAGAACTTTTATCTTCTTCTCTTAGTTGTACAACTGCTGAATGAAATTCAAGTTATTATTGCTCATGATTGGCAAAAAATAACTTTTCATTGTAAAACAAATGCAAAGGAGCTGAACTCATTGTGAGTGGTCATGCCAGTCAATGGCTAACCGCTTTGCCTGGCGGCTTTGCTTTTATTTTGTCATAGATTGGATTTTATTGTGGGATTTTTCCTGCTAAAGGCGGAGAGATTTTGGAATCTAGACAGAGAGGGTTCCAACAGTACGGGACTGTGTCCTACAGCATGGAGGAATGGAGTCAATCAGGTACTGGAGTGGCTGCTAAAGGAGAGTGTTGCTAGCACTATATGTGCATTAAGGTGTTTGTACCATCTTGAACAGGTATGTTAACCTGCTAACCTTGCCCTGGGATGGGGTGTCTTGTATTGCACATTAAGCAAATACTATGCTCAGTGGATCGTTTCTCTCTTTTGTATCTTTCAGAATGGATCTGTATGGCCTGGAGAGTGAAAATAGAAGGATTCCAAGTTCTTGGGTCTGACACTTACCAGCATTTTATTGATATAATTATGGAGTCAGAAATTGTGCCACACACTTTACAGCCATAAAACGTGGCTAGATGTATTTTATGTAGTGACTCTTCATGCTAATTTTTCAAAGATGTTATTTTGGCAATTTGTGTAGTTTTTCGTAGATGGATTGTGGATATATTCCCCTAAAGTGGTGCTGTTCCTTTTCTTCTTTCACTGGAACATGAACTCCTGTTTTATGTGCTTATTGCTTTTGCATGAATTTATTCTGAATTATATAGCACCAAAGTACTCTATTTAAAAATTGGAAGTCTCATATGGGACTCGCTGATACAGATTTGAGCCACTGAATGATTGATACATTTTTATTTTCACCATCACCTGTGGCAGTGTGGCAAATTGATAAGACTTTTTTGCTAATTTCTTGCTGGGAGGCCAAACGTTGCCTTTGAATTTTATGAGACAGGTTATAACTGAGCCTTGTGAAGAGAGGGCAAAATATGGTGCTTCTTGAACAATTTTCCTGAATTATCCTCAGGACATACCACCATGGAGGTTTAACATTATTATTTATTTTAAAATAACACTCTTATTGATTTTCTCTTACAGAATTCCAGAGAGAAGTTTAAATTCTGTATTCGCTGTTGTAATCCTTAGTTTTAAAAATATCACTGCACCTTATTGCAGATTTGAATATAAGTCTTGTATCCATCCTTATCCAGTGTTATGAAATGCAGAATGCTACAGATAGTGCTCATTACTATTGTTTAGTTATTTCATCAAATGTTTTATTGCATTACAATAACTGGGGAGCTTTTTCTCCGAAAGGGAAACCTGGTTATAATTTGCCGTTATAACCAGAGGGTTAGAATGCTAACAAATGTTGAATTTCCCCTCTCTCCACACATGCATCTATCACAACTCTCTCCCTGTACACAGTACCGAAAAGCTGACTGCCTCCTTTTATCACTCGGCAGTAAGTAAAGTACACTAAAAATACCTTTCAGCCTCTCATTTCCATGCTTAAATGTAAACAAATTTTTACCATACCTGACGTGTCATGCCATAGTTATACCTAAAGAAAAAGGATTCAACAGCAACTCGGTGGTACAGACTGTAGCGAGGTGGGGACAGCAGATAGTGTTTCATCTCACTGGACCATGGCCATTTTATTTTATGTAATTTCTGTGGCAAGAAAATGCTCCCCTGCAATTATATAAAATAAAACATGGGGTGGTGTGTTTAACTTGAAATTTTACACACACCCCTCAGTGATGGATGCTTAAACCCCTCAAGCTTTGTTCTTGGAGTTTATGCAGCATCCAGCATCTCGGGTTGGGTGTAAAATCTCATTAAACACACCACCCCATGTATTATTCTGTATTTTATGTTTTATTAAATAGTGTGAGTTAGTTGCCATAACTAAAGCAGCAACTCAGAATTGTAATTTCTTTGGTAAAATGTGAAAGTTTAAATATCCAAATATTTTAGGGCCTTTGCAATGTGAGGTAAATTAAACTGTGGCAAATAGGCAAGCAATTAATGAAAACTTTATAGTAAACACCTCAACTCAAGCTAATTAACAAGTTCTGCAACAGATCATGATTAGGGCTGACTTTTTTTCATGGGGGTCACAAATTTCACGATTACCATGAAATCGGCAGTCCCCCGTGAAAATCACCAAATCCAAAATTATACCAGATTTTTCTGTTTTACAGCTAGCGACCGAGGAAAGGAGGAGAATGTCGTGTCCCAAATGACTGGTAGCAGACAGAGCAGAACCGCACTGTGGGATGCACACTTACTCTACCTACTGTAGGGGTTTTAAGAAATACAGTACCTTGTAGTCAACACAAAGCTTAGCCCTTTAATCAGTGCTCATATCTGTGATGTTGGTCTGTGTTGTTTATTTTACTTACTGGTGCTGCATCCTCCCTTGTTTGTTTCTAGTGCCCTTGTAATTCTTCCTTCCTCTTTGTTGTACCCCATCTGCCCCTTCTTGTCAGCCTCTTTTTAATTTTCTGGGGATCCTCCTCTGTCTCATGGGGGGTGAGGGGTGGAGAGTGACAGAGAGCATTCCTCCTGTAAAATAAATTGTTGATGATAGCAGATGACAGAGACTCACTAAACGATTTGACAAACACCACATTTGTTCTCAAATATAATTTTTTTTTACCATGAAATGCCGTGGAATTGACAGATTTTTATCATGAAAATATTTCAGCCTTAATCATGCTATATCCTTTTGAGATGATTCTGCTGTTTTCCTTCAGGAGCAGCCAGACTGATTATAGTGATTTTATGAGTATGTCTGAAGATTAGGAAATAACTCTCTTTGCATATCTCTGCATGTTCTTCCACATATACTTAGTATGGAAAGTATGGAACAAACATATGACTAATGGAAAAATGTTGTGAAAGTCAGGACAGGACCAGCTGTTATCCTGCAGCTAGCTGGTACTTGAGTTATCTAGGTTATTGCCACCCAAACTGGTGGATAAGCAAACCCTTAATGATAATACTCAAGGGCAGATAGTGGGATTTAAAACCTGGCAGAGACCTGACAAAACACAAGGGGCCCAATTCCAGAACACATGGCGCAACTCAAGGGCATATGTGAGTTGCACCATGCAGCACTGCACTGGGGACCCTGTGCTGTATCCAAGACAGGCAGATTCCCCAGCACCTACATCCTGCGACTTGCAGCAGCCACGGGCTAGCACCACAGTAATGGTGTAATGGACCTGGGTGCCACAAGACACAGCCTACAGAGAACTGCCCTCCCAGAGCCCCCAACCCCAGAACACCACAGAAAGCACCAAGGAGCATTGGGGTGGCTGGTTGCGTGGCACTGGTGTTTGGGGGCACTTAGTGACATGGACCCCAGGGATCCCTGACATTTGGGGGTGGAGGGCATGTATGTGTTGAGGGGTATGGGGAGATGAAGAATGTGCTTGTCTTGGCACTGTGGAGTCGGCATCCATCAATCTGCATGGACGGATGCCTCTTAGACCATCTCCCTGATGGTTTAATGTCACTGTGCCATTGCGGCTCTTGAAATAATGTAGGTGAGTTACAGCAGCCACCCTTTTGCAATAGGGCACAGTTGCTGCCATAACCCACCCTTGCACCATGTCACTGTGGGTTGCGGGTGCAGTGGTTGGCATAGTCCACCTTTGGTACAACCTGCATATAGCATGGTGCAACCCACACCTTGGAATCATGACTTGAGTAATGCCTGGTGCAAGGTGCAATTTGTACCATCAGGTTTGGTTTAAATCGCCTTGTACCAGGCATAATGCCTTTTGGAATCGGGCCCCAAGAGTCTATTTGGTCAAAGTATGTTCCAGAAAAAGCCAAACTGTATTATGTGGTCTTAGTTGAGCAGTAAGTTTGAGAGAGGTTGTCTCATCTTGATGTTAGACATCTCGCCCGAATTACTCTGATTTTGATCTGTCTGTCCTTGTTAGTTACTATGGAATTCTGTCTAAGTTATTTCCTTGTTATGAAAGTGGTGTTGTGATCTATAGGGCATTGTATCCTAGAAGCCTTGAATTTAATTGTTGAATTGTTTTAGAACAAATGAGACTAAACTTTTTGGAATCAAATATTTGCTTTTTAAACAGAATTATGTTTTGATACTAACTTACAGTAGTAGTGCCGAATTTGTCAACCAATTTTGTGAGATTCTCTATTTATCCTTCGCAAAATTTAGGGAAAACAATCCTCTAAAATTCTTTTTGTTATACCTACAGAAAGAAGCCAGTTCCTATTAGCAGTGTGCCATCTGGTAGATTTTCAACTACACTATCAGATGAGACAACCCTTTTTGGGTAGCAGTGAACACACTAACAAACAAACAAAAATCCCTAACTAAAGGTTTCACAATTCTCAATAGGGATTTTTAAAAATCCTTTGACTAATGCGGTGCTACTACTGTACTTGATATGAAGATGTAAAGACATGAATGAGGGGTGTATACTAATTAATTTTGCCTTGACTTACATTGCTGCCCTGTTTAAAAAGTATTGTTTCTGCAGGATTTATGAAATTTGAAATATTCTAACAAGGTCATCATGAAGGCATAGAGTAAAGCTAAAAATATGGAAATAAATATTCTTTTATTGCAAAATAAAAAAAAAGAAAAATGCCTCTGAGTCTAGAATAACATTTGTGGTTGACTATTGACTATCACCATGGGACTAACAGGATCAGAGAAAGTGTTTATAATAGATGGGAGGGTCTCAGAATGGACCCTGAATTGGAAGCTCTGGTGGGACCTTGCCTCAGGTTTTCCTACAGGAAGGGCAGACGTGTTGCTGACTGGGTAACTAGTAGCCATTATGTAGACAAGGTGGGCTCTGAGTGCTGCCTCAAGAGAGGTTTTCAGAAATGATACAGTTGCACTGAATGTAAATATGCGGCAACAGGTCCAAACTTCACCCACCCAGGAGCGTATCAAGCTTACAGTATTAACATACACATGAACTGTAAAACCACCCATGTGGTGTATGTGAGGTGGTGTGATGGACCTATGTATTATGATAGGAAAACCCAATATCAAACATGCATTTGAATAAAGGAATACATTAGGGCCATTGTCTCTGGGGTCAGCCAGAATGCCTTGGAATGCCACTTCTGGGAGCACCATGATTGCACCCCCAAAACATTCAAATTCAGACCTTTGGAACAGGTTCCTGTGCCAGCTAGCATTGGTAACAGACTTGAAATTCTGGATAAAGGGAATTTGTGTGGATGCACAAATTGAATACCCATCACTGTCAGGCTTGAATGAAATGTTTGACCTTAGACCAGTTTTATGGTGCTGCTTCCTGCATGATTAAGATCTAAGGGTTTTCATTAAAAAGTTGCCACACAGTGCCATGAAGAAATAAGTACAATTTGAGTACCATAGAAAAGAATTTTGATAGGGTGGCAATATAAGACATTGCTGTACAAATGTAACCAATTTTCAAAGTTCACTTTGAGTCTTAGATAAAAGAAAATGGATAGGCTGTTGACTGTTGCATCATTTGTGTAAAAGACTGAAGTTTGGAGAAGTGCATTTGGTAACCACCCCATGTAAGCATTATTTAGGTATATTTACAACATGGTTGTTGTCCAAAGTGCAGAATTTGAATTAGATCAGCATGCTACTGTGATAATTTTTGACGGCAAGCAATAGGAATACTCTCACTGTGGATCATGTACACTTAATTTTACTTTGTACAAGTCCATCTGTAATTTTTCCAGTGGCCTTGTTTATTTAGAAGTAAAGTATTCATGCATTTGACATACTTTGTTTATTAAACTTGGCCCGATGCACAGATTTATCTCCTAAATCATATCTTTAGCAGTCATTAATAACAGAACCTTCTGTTTTCAAAGCCTTAAAGAGCTACTGACACCTCAACTAAAACTTTGAAAAACATAATAATTAGGTGCAATTCTGCTTGCATTCCATATATATTGTATATATTTCTCTTCCTCTTTATTTATTACTGAGTAAATTTTCATGACTACATTATCTTTATCCCTTGGAGTTCCCCTAGAGTTCATCTGCCTCTATAGCTTAATCCCTACTTTAAGTCATAATCCTTTGTTGTGGCATTACCGTGTGTTGCAATGTCAGTATCTGTGATGTCACAAGCACTGCATTATGACCTTAGGGAGAAAGCAACAGAAATAGATGAGCTCTTCAGGAACAAAGATTTTGATTTAATGTAAATGACCTCAGTAATAAACAAAGGGGAGGAAGAATACAGAACTAACGTGCAACACATATTGAACTGTATCTAAATATTATGGTTTGTTAAAGTTGTCCTGAAGGTGTCAGCTGCTCTTTAACATGTCAGTTCTGGAGAAGCAGCTACCTTCCCCTCCCCCATTTGACCACCTGGGTAGTAATTATTTGCCTATAATCACTGCAAGCAGTAATAGTTGGCTCCCAATAGGTATAGAGTGCTGAAGGTGCAGTCGAAGGGCCGAGGGAAATAATCAAGTCTGCCCAAATCACCTTCGCCTCCAGGAAATACAGAACCTTGAAAACCCTGGAGATGGCATGGAGTTATAAGAATGTAAAATGTATTTTATGGCATAAGCAGCCATGCCACAAAAGGCAGGTTAGATTATGCAGTTCTGGAAGTTGTCAAAGAACTGCTTTTAAAAGGGTGATAAAATGAAGATGGGAGGTTTTCTTCTCTCTCCTCCACCCCCCCCCACCGGAGATCACACTAAATGTTCCCCTAATCCCGCTGCATTGCCCCCATTGTTCTGCAGCCTAAAGCACTGAAAAATATTCCTGCTGTGGAGACGTGAGGAGCTGGGATATTCCAAAGAGCCTGTAATTGTACAAGACCATTATCGGAAGGGGCAAGTATTGCAGCATGGTTAGGGGAGGGGGTTAAAATCTCTTGACCTAACTAACACCCATCAAACCAGATATAATGTTCCTCCCTACACAGATCCAATACCTTGATCAGTAGTACTGAGAAGGACCCTTTTCCGAGGCAACGGCATCGAATTTCATTTAGAGATAATGGACTACAATAATGTGTGTGCTGCTATAGCATCTTGAAAGACAGAGATGCACTCATAGCATTTACCACATGGCTGTAGTCCAATACTGATAACTGAAATGAAAGAAGTACAAGGGTGCTGTGCAAGTATATAGTAAGTCATTGAAAAAACAAGGCCAGTTTTTTTAGAAATCGGTGACCCAGGGAACCAAAAGCAAATACTTGGGTAAAGTATGTGCATCTTCCAACACAACAGCGATGTGTAGTGAAAACTCCTTACAAGGCAAAAAGGTTCTGGAACAAAGAAGTAGCAATCTTCCATGAAATCAATCTTAGTCTTGGGGGTTCCAATGAAGCAGCAGTGTCTGACACTTTGCATTTTGACTTCTGAAGGAAAGAACTAATCTGCTGTAAAGCTTCCTGTGTGCTTAGAAGAGGGAAGCCAGTTTTCTTCCTGTTGGTCACCAGCTGCCAGTCCATGTACTACCCTCTTCCCTTTTGGTTCCATTCCGCTCCCATGGCAAGGATTTATCCTCTAGCTTGCATGGCTTTATAGACTTCCTCAAAAATGTTGTATACCATCGGGTCATCATCCCCAAAAAATCCTTAGTTCTGCAGGAAAAGGGGTCTGGAAATAGATTTGCTTCTCTTTGGAAGTTTCAATAATGGATAGTACTGCAGCCATGACTGTTGCACCTCGAGAAGACAGTCGTGATCCAGGATCAAGCGAGAATTCGGGTACATAATTTCTTTTTTAACCCAGGCCAGCCACAAGATGTCTTCTTTGAGTTTGAAACTGGTAAATTTCATGACTGTTGAGTGGGCCTGGCACTGGAATTGATGGGTTTGGCACAAGTGAGCAGTGAACCCGTTTGATAGAGAGCACATAGTCCAGTGGGAGATCCAACGCGTCCTTCACAAAATTTTCCAGAAATGCTGCCATATGAGAGGTCTCTGCACCCTCTGCCAGACTGTATAGGTGAAGATTGCCCCTTCTCAAGTGACCTACCAGGTCTAGGCATTTTGCTTGCAGAGTCATCGTCTGTTGCAGCAGTGTCTCCACTGTGTGACCTAGTTGTATTGCACCATCCTCTGTGGCCAAAATACTCTCCTCAGTTTGATCCATTCAGCGCTCCAGCTTAGTAAACATTTAGATGAGGTTCTTAAATTCCTGTTTGCTTACAGCTTTTGAGTCCCTGATGTCTTTCAGAAGGGTTTCAAAATGACTGCGGGAGAGATGTTTCACCTCTCTGTGTGATTGTCTGTGCTCTGTATACTTAATGGAGATGAGCTTGTACTGTGCTCCCGGGAGTTGTATGTTAATCTGTCACCATCTTTCCATTCCAGGACCACCTTGAAAACGAGCCTGCTCAGTGGTGTTTATGCCTGGTTAAATAAGGTTTGATTTATTGATTGATTGATTGATTGACCATCTTCCTTTTGATGCAGCGTTTTCAGCTTCAGTCAAGTACTCCTGTCCATCTTGTTACCTCTACCTGGCATTATGATCAGAAATTGAGAGATTGTGGCTTGAATGGGAGTTTTTTTTATCCTCGAGGGTCCAGAGCTCAGTAACTAGGCTCTGATTGGGTCCATGACATCACCAGAAGAACTTGCCAGCCAATCATGGTGTCATCTGAGGCACAAATACCCTCAGACAGCCAGACATGGTGTCTTCTGAGCCACAACCACCCTGTGCCAGCCAGCCACAGAGCCAAGTGAAGCACAAACAGCCACTGCCAACCAGTTACAGATCCACCTGAGGCATAAACATCCTCAGTCAGCCAGTCTCATATCCACCTAAGGCATAAACACCCTCTGCCAGTCAGCCACCGAGCAAATAAAAGCACAAACACCCTCTGCCAGCCAGTCACATATCCACCAGAGCTAGAAACACCTTCTATGAGCCTCTCACAGAGCCACTTAAAGCACACACCCCTTTTGCCAACCAGTCACATATCTACCTGAGGCAACTGGCAAAATGGTTGGAAGAGTGACAGCCGGGGTTTAATGCAAAGAAGTGCAAGATCATCCTCATAGGGAAGAGAACCCTGGAAGCCACCTATAGGTTGGGAGGGGAGTTGCTGGCAATCACAAGGGAAGAAAGAGACTTGGTCATCATCATCATCATCATCACAGATGATCTGAAATCATCCAAGCAGACCACTAAAGCAGTAGGCATGGCTAGATGGATGTTGGAGTGTATTAGTAGGGGTATCACAAGTCATAAAAGGGAGGTAATAATTATTCTTTACAAGACACTGGTTAGGCCCCATCTGGAGTACTGCCTGCAGTACTGGAGGCTGCACCTGCACAATGACATTTACAAAATGAAGGCAGTCCAGAGAAGGGCAACCAAAATGGCCCAGACCTGCATCAGAAAACATATGAGGACAGATTAATGGAGCTCAATATGCATACCTTAGAGCAAAGGAGGGAGAGAGGTGATGTGATCAAAACATTCAAACACCGTAAGGGCATTAACAAGGTGAGAGGGTCTAACGTTTCAATATAAGAAAAATAGCAGGACAAGAGGACACAGCACGAGATTACAGGGAGGCCAATTAAGGTGTAATGTGAAGAAGTTCTTTTTCACAGAAAGGGTGGTGGATGCATAGAACGGCCTACCTCAGGAAGTGGTGGATATGAATACAGTGCAGGGCTTCAAACAGGCATGGGACAGGCATAAGGGAGCAGTACAGATGAGTATGAATAGATAGGCCATTGACAAAGTAAAGGCCTATGGCACATTCTTAAGGTAGGAAAAATGGGCAGACTGGATGGGCCTTGCGGTCCTTATCTGCCGTCAACTTCTATGTTTCTATTTTTCTAGGCACAAAGAACCACTGCCATCCAATTACATAGCCAGCTACAGCACAAACGCTTTCAGACAGCATTTCACAGAGCTATATGAGGCACAAACAGTGACATATTCACCTGAGACACAGGTGCACTCTGCCAGCTAGTCATATATCTATTTGAGGCACAAACACTCTCTGCCCTCTGCCAGCCAGGCACAGAATCACCTGAGGCATCTGAGGCATATGCACTCTCTGCTAGCCAGTCACATATCCACCTGAGCCACAGACGCCTTCTGTAAGCCAGTCACAGAGCCACTTAAAGCACACACACCATCTGCCAGCCACTCAAATATCCACCTGAGACACAACCACCCTCTGCAGCAATTTACATATCCACCTGAGGCACGAACACCGTTTGCTGGCCAATCACATATCAACCTAAAGTACAAACATTCTCAGCCAGCATTTCACAGAGCTATCTGAGGCATGAACACCCTCTGCCAGCCAGCCACAGAGCCACCTTAAGCACAAACACTCTCTGCCAGCCAATCATGGAGCCACCTAAAGCACCAACACCCTCCAGCAGCCAGTCACAGAGCCACCTGAAGCACAAGCCCTCTCTGCAGGTCTGTCAGTCAAAGAGCCACCTTAAGTACAAGCTGTCCTTGGCAGCCAGCCAGTCACAGAGTCACTTGAATCACAAGCCCTCTCTGCCAGCCAGTCATGAGGCAGTGTCATGGGTTTTAAAAACAGCTGTCCATTCACTCGACATCAGGACTGCAGGATAATTGCTCTCATGGTGACTCGTACTGTGGCTGAGTTGTTCTAGGCAAGAAAGGGTGCACATTGTAACAGTAAAAATTATGCAGTGAATTTTTCAGCTGTGATAAAGCACAAATTCTGCAAGGATCTGGTCCCATGCAGTCTTCTCTAGGCTTTCAGCTAAGTGGGAGGGTGATAAGCAAACTTTTCCACACCCCACACCAGCAGTGCTAATTACGGGGAACACCACAAGCTAGGGATTCCATGGCACCCTGCATGAACACACAGAACCCCACACCCATACCCTGCACCCAGACCAAGCACAGTAAAAATAAAAAGATTTAGCTGAGCACGAGCCTCAAAATCTGCATTTAGACCGAGCAGCATCAATGCATGCTGTGGGGGAGAAATCCAAATGAAAAACAAAGTGAAGACCACACAAACTGCGCTAGCGGGTGCTCACTATGTGAGGTGCAATCCTCGAAAGTTATATGAATACAAATGGAATGAGCACTGGGAAGTGGGAAGTTAGTTATGCTTGTTTATTCCAAAAGCAAGAGACAGATCCAAGACCCTGCACTTCGGCTCACGCCTTCAACGGGGGTATGGCAGGACTATTCTTACAAGGTGTTTAAATACAGGTTAAATAGTGACATCATCTTAATGGGACAATTCAACAGGGCAAATCATGAAAAAGGAACATACATATCCAGCAAATCCTGTCCTATCAGAAAACATGCTAATCAATACAAAAATATATTTGTACTAACAAAGATCTCTGTGCATTTAAGTAATACATATATAAACATACATATTGTGCAACAAAAAGGTATATAAATCACCTTATCAACTTCTCCCACTGCATGTATTTCTATTTTACTCTTTTAAGTCCCCTTTATTAATTTTTGTTTATCCATTTATTTAAGATGATTATAATCCAAGTATTATTTTATTTTGTACATAAGGGGGTAATTCTGATATACATGTAGTAGACAGAAAATAATTGTTTAAGTAACCAAATAGCAATCTCACAGACACAATGGGCAGCTAAAAAAATATTTTATACTTATTCTTAATAACCTAATGTGCAACTCTAAGTTTAATCATCCTATTTTAGGTAATTTGTCTTGCTTTAAGTTTATTTTTCAAACAGGATTCAAAATCAAGAGGCACATAAGATAGAATGAATGAGATGCCCATGTGTTCAGAAAAAATGCAGCATGAAATATCTATAACATCCACTAGATGGCAGACAAATGACAGAGTTCAATGGAGGAAAGAAATAACCTGAGATGAAGCAAAATGAAGAGACAGCACTCACACAATATGATGGAACATGATATGAGTATGAAATGATAGATGTCATTTTAATGATCACCAAAGTCCACTTCAAGCCTAGTAAAGTACATAAAAATGTACGGGACCCCACAGGGAGACCAATCATCTCCTCTATAGGATCGGTGACATAAAAATGTGGTCAATTTGTGGACTTTTTTTTACAGAGGGAGGTGAGAAAACTTATGGCATACACTAAGGACACCACTCATGTTATTTCTAAATTGGAAAACTTAAAATGGAAGGATGGTATGATATGGGTCACAATAGATGCTGAGTCACTTTACACTCGTATCCATCACACTGAGAGGATTAATACCTGTAAATATTTCCTTTAAAAGGGAATAGACATAGGAAATATACCTGTGGATTTCATTTTAAAGGCCTTACAGTTTATCTTGACACATAACCACTTTGAACTGTGTCTACTAGCCTGACTTCAGCCTGAAACTCAGGATTTTAAATATCCGGCTTTCAGTACAGCTGTGGCCCTGCCTAGCATGAGGATCTGTGACTAGCAGTGCAGCTTTCAATCCAGCTGTGTCCCTCCCAAGCCAAAGCCTGAGGTTCTAGGATTTACAAATCCAGCCTTCAATCCAGCTGTGTCCCTCCCAAGCCTGATGATTTAGAGATCCACTAAGTCCCTGCCCATCCTAAGGCTCTAGAACTGTATATAACATTTCCATTCCATGTGTGTTCCTACACAGCCTGAGGCATCTCGATTAAAAGATCAGCTTCCATTTAAGCAGTGCTCCTGTGCAGCCAGAGGATCTGGGATTATAGAGTCAGCTTCCATTCCAGCTGTGTCCCTTCCCGCCCTGATGTTCTTGGATTTACAGATCCCACTTCCATTTCATCTGTGTCCCTTCCCAGCTCTAGGATCCAGGATTTAAAGATACAGATTCCATTCCAGTTGTGTCCCTACCCAGCCTGAGATTCTGGGATTACAGATCCAGTTTTCATTTATGCTGCATCCTTGCCCAGCCTAAAGTTCCAGGATTTACAGATTCAACTTCCATTCTAGCAGTGTTCCTACCCAGCCTAAGGCTGTGGGATTTTCAGGTCCGGCTTGTATTCCAGCTGTGTTACAGCCCTTAATACAGTCCCGAGAGCTCACTCAACAAGCTCCACATTGCCCAGTGTGTTCCTGCCTTGCCTGAGGCTCTAGTATTTATAGATCCAGTTTCCATTCCAGCTGTGTTTTTGCTCAGAGGCTCTGGACTTTACAGCTCCAGCTTCCATTCCAGCTGTGTCCTTGCTCAGCCTTGGGGCTCCAGGTATTTTGCATATCCGACTTCCATTCCAGCTGTGTCCTTGCTCAGCCTTGGGGCTCCAGGTATTTTGCATATCCAATTTCCATTCCAGCTGTGTCCTTGCTCAGCCTTGGGGCTCCAGGTATTTTACATATCCGACTTCCATTCCAGCTGTGTCCTTGCTCAGCCTTGGGGCTCCAGGTATTTTACATATCCGACTTCCATTCCAGCTGTGTCCTTGCTCAGCCTTGGGGCTCCAGGTATTTTACATATCCGACTTCCATTCCAGCTGTGTCCTTGCTCAGCCTTGGGGCTCCAGGTATTTTGCATATCCGACTTCCATTCCAGCTGTGTCCTTGCTCAGCCTTGGGGCTCAGGTATTTTGCATATCCGACTTCCATTCCAGCTGTGTCCTTGCTCAGCCTTGGGGCTCAGGTATTTTACATATCCGACTTCCATTCCAGCTGTGTCCTTGCTCAGCCTTGGGGCTCCAGGTATTTTACATATCCGACTTCCATTCCAGCTGTGTCCTTGCTCAGCGTTGGGGCTCCAGGTATTTTACATATCCGACTTCCATTCCAGCTGTGTGCCTGACCAGCATGAGGCTCCAAGATTTACAGATCCAGTTTCTTTTCATTGTTTTTTATGTTGCTTGCATGCATGTGCAAGAAACATAGTGCCATGAACGGAGATTTTGGAGGTGTGTCACCTCCTCTTCCAATTCAGGCACTGTGCTTGCAGGCGTGGCCCCTGTAAGCTAATGCATTTTGGAGCTGTCTATGACACGCTCCAAAATGCAGTGGCATACAGTTGAAAGGGGGAGCTACGCTTGAGTGAGCAGTGATAAGACGCTGCTCACGTGCATCTCCCCCCCAGGCGCAAGTGCGCGCCCCGCACATTGTTGTATAGCCGACGGGTGCCCAACTTCACGGCTGAGCTGCTGTCATCCCCCCACTGCACTGGTGCCACGCTGGGAGCCCACCCCAGCATGGAAATCACTTATGTAGCCGATGGGTGCCCAATCCCCATCGGCTAAACGCCCCGAAGTGCTTGTGCTATGCTGGAGCCCAGCCCAGTGTGGCAAACCCCCACGAAGTTTTTTTTTTTTTTTTGTTGCCGACAGGGTGCCTAATACCCTGTCGGCTGAACGCCCCCAGAGTAGCTGTAGCATGCTGGGAGCCCACCCAGCATGGCAAACGGTCCCATCGTTGTCTTTTTTTTTTCACCTGAAAACCAAAACCGCCCGCCGGAGCTTCTCCCACCCCTCCCACAACCCGCGCCCACCCACTGTGCACCTAGCCTCCCCACGCCCCACCCCATACTTACCTCCGACTCCGCGGCGACGACCTTCGTGGACCGGGAACACGTCTGCACTCTTCAAAGCTGACCGCGAACTGAGGAAATGCTGGTAAGCTGTATAATGGACTAGATAGGTGGGTTTCAACTTTGTGCATATCTCAGGCATTTTGGGGAATTTTGCCAAATTTTCAACATGGGGTTTTGGGACCCTTCTCATGAATGATGTCACTCTCATGGCGTTATTGGCTCGAAGGGTGATTTCACGCAGTGACTGCGCAGTCACTGCGAAATCACCCTTCCGGCCTGAATACCGCCATGACAGTGACATTATTCAAGAGAAGGAGTCCCAAAAACCCCATGTTGAAAATTTGCTGCAAGAATTCCAAAAAATGACTGTTTTACGAGCGTGCGTTGCGCAGTTCCTACGCAGGCTCGTAAGTTCGTGAAATTTCAATATTTTCACTCCAGATTTTCAACAGTGCCATTTTACCACACCTCCTTGGAGCAGTACAGCTGTCATTTTGACATCCTGCTCAAAATGTGTTTCCACCATGTGAGGCATAAATGGCGCAGTCGGTGTGCAACTCAATGTATGGGACACAGTAACAAAATCACAGTGACACTGTTCATGAGCAGAGGTCTTAAAATGGCTATGTTGAAAATTTGGTGAAAAAATTCCTGAAAATGACTGTTTTACGAGCGTACATTGCGCAGTTCCTAGGCACGCTCGTAAGTCTGCAAATTTTCAATATTTGCACTCCGATGACTTCCAAATACCTAAACAGCACATAGAAGCAAGCAACATTCGGCATTGACAAATGCTTGTTAATAACAGTTTTCCCCTTCAGCCACCAAGCTGCCATGTCCTCTGTGGATACAACCCAGCACTGTTGCCAGTCCCATGTCCTAGAGTTCCACATACCTATTCCCTGGAAAGTACCCCCTACCTTGGCAGGGACAGTGGAACTGGCAACTTCCTCCAAAAGGCCAAATCCAGAGCAGACTATTGACGTGGGTCACAGTGCATTGCAGAGTGTCATCCTATCATGGCTGGGTACCTTATCCCACTGAGTTACCTCTCTCTGAGATGCTTGTGTAAATGTACTCTACACACATGCTATAGGCATGTGCAGAGCAAGCCAGATGCCTCCTCTCACCTCTGCCATTTCTGCTTTCAAATACCTCAAGGGAATCAACATGCTAAGGGAAGGAGAGGGGGGACATGTTAGAAACTTTTAAGTACCTCAGTGGAATCAACAAAGTCCAAGAGGGTAGCATCTTTCAGAAAAAGAGATGTGCAAGAACAAGGGGGCACAATTTGAAGATAGAGGGGGATGGCTCAGAGGTAATGTGAGGAAGTATTTCTTCACAGAGAGGGTTGTAGATGCATGGAACAACCTTCCGTAGGAGGTCGTAGAGTCAAAAACAGTGGGGGAATTCAAGAATGCATGGGGCAGACATAAGGCAGTTCTAGTGGTGGGTAGGAGGAAGTAGGCTGTTGGTTAACTAGGATCTGCAGCTTATCCAGTAGGTAGGTAGGGAAATGGGCAGACTAGATAGGCCAAGCGGTACTTATCTGCCATCAAATTCTATGTCTCTATTTTTTTCTTGCTCCACCTGAGGGCCACCAGATGACACCAGCACGTCAGCGATCATTGGATGGCTACTCAGCCAAAGGAAAATGGTGCTCACTAGTACACATAAGATCTCCTCTCAACCCTCCTGCATCCCAGGTTTACTTCCAAACCAGGGCTGCCAGCACCACAAACAGTAGTACTACCATTGCACTGATGGACCAGTTCCAGATTCCATTCTAACAGAGTCTCTTCCTAGTCTGAGGCTATGGCACTACCTATCCAACTTCTACTCCATCTATGTCCCTACCCAGCCCAAGGCTTCTGGATTACACAATAGATCCAGTTTTCTTTCGGGCTGTGTTTCTGCCCAGCCTGAGGGTCTGGGATTTACAGAGCCAGCTGCCACACCAGCTGTGTCTCTGCCCAACACAAGGCTCCAGGATTTACAGATCCAGTTTACAGTCCAGCTGTGTCTCTTCAGCGCCAGAGGTTCAGTGTGTTACAGATCGATCTTTTATTGCAGCAATGTTCCTGGCCAACCAAAGGCACCAGTAATACAGGTCCAGCTCTGGTCAACCAAAGGCACCAGCAATACAGGTCCAGCCCTGGTCAACCAAAGGCACCAGTAATACAGGTCCAGCCCTGGTCAACTGAAGGCACCAGTAATACAGGTCCAGCTCTGGTCAACCAAAGGCACCAGTAATACAGGTCCAGCTCTGGTCAACCAAAGGCACCAGTAATACAGGTCCAGCCCTGGTCAACCAAAGGCACCAGTAATACAGGTCCAGCTCTGGTCAACCAAAGGCACCAGTAATACAGGTCCAGCCCTGGTCAACCAAAGGCACCAGTAATACAGGTCCAGCCCTGGTCAACCAAAGGCACCAGTAATACAGGTCCAGCTCTGGTCAACCAAAGGCACCAGTAATACAGGTCCAGCCCTGGTCAACCAAAAGCACCAGTAATACAGGTCCAGTCCTGGTCAACCAAAGGCACCAGTAATACAGGTCCAGCTCTGGTCAACCAAAGGCACCAGTAATACAGGTCCAGCTCTGGTCAACCAAAGGCACCAGTAATACAGGTCCAGCTCTGGCCAACCAAAGGCACCAGTAATACAGGTCCAGCTCCTTATCCATTTCCGTTCCTGATCAGCCAGATGCTCCGCAATTCACAGATCTAGTTTTCTTCTACCCAGCTGTGTCTCTTCTTGTCTCAAGGCTCCTGTATTATTGATCCAGCTGCCACTCTAACTGTTCACCTTCCCAGCATGATGCTAAGGAATTAAGCGATCCCGCCTTAATTCAAGCTGTATCCTTGCTCAGCTCTAGGGTCCGATATTACAAATTCTGCCTTCAGTGTTGCTGTATCCCTGTTCAGCCTGAGGCTTCAGGGTTTACAAATCCAGTTTCTATTATAGCTGTGTTGCTGCCCAGCCTAAGGCTCCGGTATTTACATATTTAAGTTCCATTCCAGAGGTGCACCAGCTCAGCTCAAGCCTCGAGGATTACAGATCTAGATTCCATTTCAGCCGTGTCCCTGCTCTGCCTAAGGTTCCAAAATTTATAGAGCAAACTTCCATTCCAGCTTTATTCCTGTTGAGCTAGGGGATCCCAGATCTACAGATCCAGCCTCCATTGCATTTGCACCCCTGTTAAGCATGGGACTCCAAGATTTCATATCTGGATTCCATCCCAGCTTTGTGCCTGCCAAGTCTGAAGTTTTGGTGTTACAGACCCAATGTCCATACTGGCTGTGTCCTTGCCCAGCTGAGACCCTGAGATTTACAGATCTAGCCTCCAGTCTGTTTGCATCCCTACCCAGCCAGAGGCTCCAGGATGTACAGATATAGCTTTTATTCCAGCCTGTCAGGACAGAAGCTCCAGTATTTACAGATCCATGTTCTAATCCAGCTGTATCTTTGCCCAGCTGATGCACTGGGATTTTAAAGGATGGAAGGAATGAAGGGAAGAAAAAGAAAGAAAGAAAGAAAGAAAGAAAGAAAGAAAGAAAGAAAGAAAGAAAGAAAGAAAGAATGAGTTAAGAGTAAATAGCCTAGTCATCTAACTTCCTACAGGTATATTCAGTTTACTATCAACACATAGGCAGACAATAAACAGTCCTCTGGGAGGAGGGGATAAGCATATCTCCCAAAGTTTTAGGCAGAAAGAGACTGGAGGACTGCTGATTGAAAAGCAGCTTTACAATCACTCAGAAAGCAGAAGATTTACTGGAAATTAAAGTGTGCACATTATACAATGCAACTGTCCTACATCTCTCTAAGATGGAGATGTACCTGGCACCAGAAACAAGTGTACATTATTTCAGTTGGACAGTGCTCGTAATCACTCAGATAGCTCCTTCCCACCAAGTGGCAGTGTGACACAATTCAGGATATGATCCACCTGCTAAAGTTCTGTTTGACTGATGGTCTGCCTTGGGTGGCTTCATCACAGGTCTTAAACAGCTGCTGTTTTCCATCATGAAATTTCATTGTATACCCCCATATGAAAGAGCAGAGACTGATGAATATTGAAAGTGTGAAGTGTTCTTTTGGTTTCTAAGCCAAGAGACTTTGCGAAAAATAGTGGAGCACCAAGGTCCAGTTCAGATGGAATTATATGCCCACAGTGGGCGGTTCTTGGCCAAACTGAGCACTTGTTCAGAATGTAAAGGTGGAATTGACACTTGCATTAATGCCTACCATGTGGTGTGATTTCACCTGAACATGGACAGAGGAATGGTGAGACCAAGAGGAGACTTTTGGACATTAGAAGGGCTGAATTTGATAGACTGGGAGAAGTTCTGATAGGACACCTAGCTTGGATCAGGATGGGGATGGCTATGGAACAGAGGTAAGCCATAATAAAGATGGGACTGATGGAGGCCACTGGTGAGTGTCCAGAATCCAGATAATAAAACTAAAGTCAAAAAGCACAGCTGATTCAGCAGGGAGTTGGAAAGTGGTAGGAGACAAGAGGACAGCCTTCCAAAAGTATAAATGTACTCAGAAGGAGGAGGAGGATTGGGAGGATTACTCAGCTAAGTCAAGGGAGGTGAGTACAGTGGGTAGTGTGGCAAAGGCTACAAGAGAAGTACATCCAAGCACAGGGAGTAAAAGTAGGTAAGAAGGCCTTTTCCCAGTATAAAAGGGAAAAGAGGAACATAAATGATGAGACTGTCGGAGTAAAAGAGGAGGGTATGGTTGTGCAGTGTAATGGAGAAAAAGCAGACATACTTAACAAGTACTTCTGTTCACTCTTCACATGGGAGATGGACAGACCTGTGGCACAAGGAAGCAGGGAAGTGGGAATTAGAAGGGGGGGAGTCATGGATGGTGTAATATAAGCTGGCAGGGTTCTTAAGGGCCGAAGATCCCTAAAGGTGGACAAATGCCAGCGCTAGATGGTATGCACAAAAGGGTCCTAAAAGAGCTGGTGGAGGTTCTTCAGGTCCCCTGGCAGACCAGTTTAACACCTCTCTGGAGTTGGGGAACATGCTCCAGGATTGGAGAGCTGCATATATGGTACCTTTTCATAAAAGTGGCTGGGAGATTAACTATGGAACTACACACTGGTCAGCCTGACCTCAGTAGTAGACAAGCTGATGGAGACCATCCTGAAAGGGAGATTGATGGGTTTTCTGGAGGAAAATGGGCTCAGGAAATGAGGTAGCATGGGTTTTTGTCAGAGAGATCCTGCCAAACTAACCTAATTGACTTCTATGACTGGGTCACTAAAGCAGTGGACAAGGGACAAGGAGTTGATGTCTTATATCTGGCATTCAGCAAGACCTTCAGATCTGTGCCTCATAACATACTTGTCAGGAAGTTGGAGTACCTGGGGGAGTGGGCTAAGCTTGAAGAATGGGTCAAGAGCTGGTTGCAGAACAGAAATCAATGGGTGGTATTCAGGGGAGGGAATCTCAGATGCTAGGCCTATAACCAGTGGGGTCCCACATGACTTGGTTCTCAGTCCAGAGTTGCTTAATATCCTAAGTGACATCACTGATGGGATCAAGGCTAAAATCTGCCTGCTCACAGATGTCACAAAGCTCTATGGGAGGGCGGATATGCAAGAGGAGAGACAGGAATGCAGGGAAGACTTGGCTAGGCAGAGAAGTGGTCTGGCATTTGGCAACTGGGGTTCAATTCTAAAAAGTGCAAAGTTATACAACTGGGGTGAAGAACCCAGGGCCCAAATACTGGTTGGATGGTATGCAGGTAAGCAGGACAGAGGAAGAAAAGGATTTGGGAGTAATTATCTCCAGTGATCTGAAACACTTGGCGCACTGCAGGAAAGTTGTGGCCAAGCTGAGGTGGCTTGATACTGAGGCTGAGCTGATAGTAGTATGAGAACAGGCAAGGCTAATCCAGAACCAACAGCATAAGTGTGGCTTAGTCTCTAGAATTATTTAGGAGTGGCAAGGCAAGGATGCAGTGCACACACAAAAAATGACACTCAAGATGCAATACATAAGAAATGTATTGTATATGTATCACAATGTATGTATAGGACCACTGGTATTGCACTGCACAGGTGCCCCAACACTTTGCTCATTAAAGCTTTGTCAGGAGCGGGGGGAAAAGCTGAACTTGCCCATTAAATACTGCACAATTATAATGTTTGAACACAATTTGGCTGATGTTTGCATTACAATAGAGAGTACATTAAATCTGCAGTCAGGGAACTGGTAACACTATATCTGGAAGAAACAATTTTAGTGCAATGGAAAGGTGCAGCAATCAAGTCTAAGAGAAAAATACACTTTTCCTAACAACCCAAAAATCAGTATTCAATCAATGCAAAACCACCATTTTTTTCAATGTTATATACTACAGATAAGAACTAAAGGATAAGAAATCAGTAACAAAATAAAGAGTGCATGCAAGAAATGGAACTAGCTTACAATTAATTTATTTATAGGTACTTTAACTATTATAGGTAATAAAATAGCACAGTTGGTATTCAGATAGAAATGGTGATGAGTTAATAGTGATTGCACTATATAAAAAGCAGAACTACTCCTCTTACAATGCCAATTTTCTGTAAAGCAAACAGAAAAATAGGAGATATGAGTATCAATTGTTTTTATCAGGAAACTATACATCTCATCCATACAAAGGATGTACAGGAGGACTAGCTTATAAGAGGACTAGCTATAAAATATGCACATATGGAAAACTATTAAAAAAAAATAGTAATGATGCGAATATGCCAGAGGAAATAGATAACAGAAAGCCAAAGATAGAGAAGTGAATATCTGGATGAAAGAATAGTGTCGAACAGCATACGTAAGCAAGCAAAATAGATAGGCTTGAGGTAAGCTGGGGTGGGGAAGGGAAACGAGAGAATGAAAGATGAAGAAATTATGGGGAATTAAATGACCAAAAAGTGAAAGCAACGAATTCAATGGAAGAAATGAAGGCTAAAACTGCTAGCAGAGAACAATACAAACTTTTGTCACAGTTGATACTTTACAAAGAATTAAGCAATCCATTAATATTTATAGAAAGTGTTTTAAGTTCCAATCCTCATTTAATCCAGGAGGCTTTAGTCTTTTCAACATGAAGAATCAGAAGATCTCTTGTTGTAAGAATCTCTTTATGCTGTCTCCACCATGACTGTTTGCATAGATACAGTATGCTTGAGTCCCATAAAATGTAAAGATTTGGAACTGCTATCGTGGGAGTCACAAAAGAACTTGCCAATGGGACTATCCTTGTTGCAATTCCTAATACTACAAACGTGCTCTAATATCCATTCCCAACTGAACATATTTCACATCTTATATGTGTCTTATTGCAACCTCACCATAAAACATAAACAGTAAAGTTAGTTGTACAATTAACAAATTCTCTAACTTTAGTAGTTTCAGTATGATGTGGCAAACTGAAGGTTTTAGATTGAAATACTGACAAGCTGAGCAATTGCAACATTTGTATATACGAACTGATCTAACCTGCGACCATGAAAGGTACTCAGGACATGCTTCTTGTCATCTAAATTGATGGTGGGCCAAAGTGTCAAGTAAATGTTTAGCTCACTTAAAAGTGATGTGAGGCCTTTCATCTACTGCTTGACCAAGTGTTGCAACATTCTAATATAGTGGTCAAAACTGGTATATAATACTGCCAATCATGCAAGCCAAGGGGTTGAATGCTGTAACAAAACACATTTTATTCTTATTTTTATTTAGTTTTAGGTGTAATCTAACTGGTTCTGTCCATGTTTAAAGCCTTCTAGTGTGCCTCATCCATGGATTCACCTATATTTGAAAATATTTTAGCTGCTCTGCCTGTGCATAAAAATCTTCAACAAGGGAACGATTTCTTCAGTATTTCAAGAACTACCCATATTGTATAGAATATATTAGGCTTCTAGGATGCCCGCTGTCCAACCTCAATAAACTCTTCATGGTAGTGGGCTTCCTGTATCCCTTGCTAATGACTTTGTTGTTCCCAATACTCAGGTTTACATCCAAGAAATTAAGTTTTACTTTACTGAAAGTGCTGGTAATAGTGATGTTGTGGTCAATGGAATTGTGTCATTCAATATTTCTGACAGAAGGTTGTCACTGAGCGTATTTAGACAGTAGGGCACATGGTACTCAAAGGACCATTGCCCTTGTGATGTCCGCTGGAAAGGGACATGAAGTGGCTTCCTGTTTGTTCCTTTGGTATGCCTTGTTTTGTTGGCCAAGCTGAGGAAATTTCCCACACTCAGGGTGTTAATCCAAGGGTGGATTTCTTTGCAATTAAGCATACCTATTAGTGTATATGGCAGTCCAGGTTTAGCCAACTGGAGTGTGCAAAAAGCTTCCAAGTGTGTGTTAGGCGGTGTGCACCCAGAAAAAGCCTACAGGCCTTACTGAGGGTTGTTTTTACTCACATGAGAGTTGTGTTGGTGACGGCACTGTATACCATTAGTCCATAGTCAATTACAGGCAACACAGAACTAGATTGTGCTCTCTGAGACACAGAGTTTGGCCCTTATAATCATGCCAGATCAGCTCCCTGAACAGCAGGCTCCCCAGTCCCAGCAGAAGGCCATAGTCTCAGTTCCTGCTGCATCAATTCAAGGGTTACTGCCACCTGGTGAGGATGGAGGCTTGTCCTGCCGCCTGTGGACCCATGGTCCTCCTGCACAGGATATGAAATTGGTTGACAGAAAATGGTCTCTGCATTCCCATAAGTTGCAGAGGGCAGAGGATGGGGTGGTGATGATCCCTTTGGCTAATAAATATGCTGGCCTGATGGAGTTGTAATGGGAGGAGGACCATAGTGCTGAGATGGAGTATTCCTCATGTGCTTTGGAAAATCCTTTGGCCACCACTGATACCAAAGAGGATGCCCCATGGATGTTGGGTAAGGCCAAAGTACAGAAGAAACAGAAGAAGGGGACTTGTCTGCAGACAGATTTGAATATGGACTGTTCCTGATGCATGTTTCTGTGTAGTGTTTGTTGGTCCTTTTCTTTTTCCCTCCTCTGTCCATCATGATGACTGTGTTTTGTCTGGCCACATTGAATACATATAGCGCTAAGTCCCTGATGAGGTGAGGCATACTCTTTACAATCTTTCGGGATCTGGGCTATGATGTCCTTTTCCGCCAGGACACCCGGTTGCACCACTCCAATGATTTTTACCAAGCTAGTAGATGTGGGTGGTGGGGTACATCTTTTTGGTCTAAAGGAGTTGACCGCTGCGTGGGAGTGGGTATATTATTTAGAGGAAATGCCTTGTAGGTTACAAGATTGGTGGATCTTGTTTCTGGATGGGTGCTTCTTTTGGATGTCACCTACCAGAACATGCTTCTTCAGTTCATTAATATATATGCTCCCCAGGGCAAGAAAAATAGGGTGAATCATTTTCACTTGATTCACCCCTATTTGCACACTTCCAGGTGAGTGGTCTGTGGGGGGGATTTTAATTGTGGTCTGTCCACCTCTGATCAAGGTGGACACACTACAAAAACTTATTGTGATAACTCCGCTCTCTGTGAGGTCAGATGGAGAACATCGAATGAGGGAAGATTTAACGGTTCTTTTCAATTAGATTTTGAAGGACGAGATTCTCCCTGAGACTATGTCAGACACTCTCCAAATCTTGTTATTTAAGAAATGTTCTCCATTTGAGCTTAGTAACTGGACACTGTTGTGCCTTTTAAACATGGATCTTAAGCTTCTGATGATGATTTTAAATGTTCGCCTGGCTACCATGGCTTGTTTCGTGATCTCTCCAGTACAGACGTGTTCCATCCCTGGTAGACACATGCTTAATAACTTGATTCTTTCAGGGAGTTGTTTCAGACTGAGTGTCAGATGGGATGGGGTGGATTTCTTTTAATGCTTGACCAGGAGAAGGCATTCGATAGAGAGTCGCACCCCTATCTCTATGCTGTTCTCTGGCACTATGGCATCCCAGACAGGTTTTATGATTGGCTTTGTTTAATATATGACTCAGCCACATTGATACCTCTGGTGAACGGACATTTGGGTACTAATTTTTCATTAAAGGTAGGGGTCCAACAGGGGTGTCCTATGAGCCCCCTCCTGTATATGTTTTGTTTGGACCCTTTCCTTACACGTATATTGCTACATCCTCAGATTGGGGGTATCAATACCCCCTCATCTACTGGGACCACGAAGGTCATAGCCTATGCAGATGAATACCCCCTCTTCTACTGGGACCATGAAGGTCATAGCCTATGCAGACAATGGTACTCTTCTGGTTCAGGATGAGGCCTCTGGGTGCATTGCCTTAGAAGTGTTTCACTCCTATGGTCTCAATTCTTGTGCAGCTTTGAATGTGTCAAAGTGCGCTGTGGTTGCGCTTGGGTCACAGATCGCAGGGGGAGGCTCAATAGGAGGAATTCTTTTGGTGCTTAGGCCCATTTGTATCCTGGCAGTTTATTTTGGGATGGGAGATATTGCTGCTTACAACTGGGACTTGAAACTGACCTATTGCGCTGCCCGGGTCTCCTGTTGGAAGTCCTGGAAGTAATTCAAATGAAAACGAGTGGCTGTTATTCAGCATTTATTACTTCCCCTTTTTCTTCATTTGGGGCAGGTTTATTTGATTCCCAGAGATAAGGAAACTCGTATTTAAGGTACATTTTTTCAAATTATTTGGGGAAGTAGACTGAACCCCATCCGGCAGAATGTCCTATACCTCCCCACTAGGGAGGGGGGTTTTGGCATGTTTAATCCTGCGGTTAAGTTGACTTGTCATTTTGTTAAATGGAGTTTGGGATTATTTCTTGATGAGGGAGATAAGTTTTTGAAACCCTGGATGGCAGTTTGGGTCAGTCCCATTCTGAAACAATGGACTAGAACAAATTTTTCTTATATATTATCTAGAGCAGCAGATTTCTATGTTTGTACAATATTGGAAACATTATGGAGATGGAGGAGGGCATATGCCCTCCCTCAGTTGTCTTTCCCCGATTGTTGTATCAGGATATTTTGGCTCACTATTTTTTTAAACCTCATGGGTACCCTGGCATTTCACAGGAGTGGGTAGCTCTTCTGCATGCTAACTTGGCTGATCCCCTCACCCCTCCCAGAATGTGGCATGTCCTTTGGCTAAGCAGTCATGGTAGTTTGAGTGTGAAGGCTAATGCCAAACACCGATTTCTGTTGGAAGGTTACTGTCTACGGGAGGTGGTGTAACCTAGTCTTGGAAACTATGACTCATTTTTTACTGGACTGCCCATTTGCCAGAGCATTCTGGGACCTTATGGATAGGCATTGGGGGTATCTGGGTTGGCGGTCCCTGTCTTACAAGGATGCCATTTTGGGTCTCACCCCTTCCACTAGGGCGTCAGGAGGTCCCCAAGTGCATTACACTGCACTTCTTGAGGTCTAACCTTAGCTGCCAAGTGCGTGACCACCTTTCAAGTGTCTCTAAGTCCTCTTGTAGCATCCTACTCCCCTCCTCTTTGTTCACCAGTGCTCCCAGTTTGGAGTGATTCCATGAATAGACTCAGCCTGCTCCTAACTCAACCCTGATGTCTGAGATAAATGCATTAAATAGGACTGTCCCCAACATCAATCCCTGGGGGACTCCACTAACAACCTTTCTCAGAGACAAGACTTCACCCCCAACCACCACCCTCTGATATCTATCCCTTAACCAATTCTCAATCCACCCCAGTATCTTCTCCCCATCTCAAAGCTCCTCAGCTTCTCTAACAATCTGCAGTGCTGCACTGAGTCAAAAGTCTTTCTGAAGTCCAGGTACAGGACATCCACCTGCTTCCCCTGGTCCAGAGACCTTGTGACCCGGTCGTAGAATTCAACTAGGTTCATTTGACATGATCTTTCCAGGACGAACCCATGCTGGCATTCATTCTGGAGACCACGGGCCTCCAGAAACTCCACCAAACTTTCCTTTAACTCATTCACTCTATAGGAGCTCTTTAACAGTTCATCACTTATGACCTGTATACTCTTAACACTGCATCCTGTGCCTTTCTAAGAGAAATCAAGCCATAATCAGCATGTCACAAAGAAATGTGAATACCTAATGAACCGTAAGTGCTACACACAAAGTATAAGTGGAAACATTGCTCAGCACAAAATTACCTTTCCAATGGTGCTATGCAGTTTATTATAAGCAATTTCTTTTTTCTATACTAGTCAAAATAGACAAAAAAAAAGATTTTTTTGCAATAAAAAAGTTGACATAAACCATTTTTGGTTGGAATATATGTAACATCTGAACACCAAATTAAGAATCCATATATTCGATATAGGTAAAAAAGTAATTTTGTATTAAAAAGCAATTTTTCTAATATAAAACATGTATTTTTCCCCATTTTATTCAAGTTGCTTTGGTGAGACTTGAGAGACAAATGTCAGTCACACACACCACCCCATAAACAAGTGTGAATAACTCCTAAAGTACTGTATATGTGATAGACACAAAGTATCAGTGGCGAAATTGTTCAGCACAGCATTACCTTTCTAATGGTGCTATGCAGTCAACTCTAATCAATTTGGTTTGCAAGTAACACAGAGAAATAGTGTTAAAGACCTGAGAAGGGTCCAAGGCACACAGGAAGTTTTTGTCTGCCAACTGAAAGAAGTGTCAAAAGAAGTGTCAGGGAAGGTTAAGGAGAAAAAGGCTGCATTCAAAAAGTATAAGGAATCACAGACGGAACATGACAGGGAACTGTATCAATTAAAGCAGAAAGAAGTGGGGAAGGCAGTCAGAAAAGCAAAGGCCCAAACCGAGGAAAGGATAGTCAACTCAGATAAGAAGGGGGATAAAACCTTTTATATGTACATTAGGGGACATAGAAAGGTTAAGGGAGGGATAGGGAAGATTAATAAAGGAGAGGGGAGGTGGACAGAGGGAGACAGTGAAAAGGCAGAGATAATGAGTGAATACTTTTGCTCAGTATTCACAAAAGAAGAAGAGGAGGAGTTACCTAAACCAAACAGTAGAAGCACTCTAGATAGTGGGGTTGATACCAGTCCATTTAAAGAAGAAAAGACTGAAAGAACTTCTAAAACTCAAGGTGTACAAAGCAATGGGGCCTGACGGATTCACCCTAGAATCCTAAAAGAGCTAATGGAGGACCTAGTGACACCACTAACCACACTTTTAACAAATCATGGGAAGATGGGGTGGTACCTGAGGACTGGAGGAGGGCAGATGCTATTCCCTTCACAAAAGTGGGAGCAAGGCAGAAGCAGGAAACTACAGACCTGTTAGTTTGACCTCAGTGGTGGAGAAATGATGGAATCACTTCTGAAAGAAAGAATTGTTGAGTACCTAGAGGCTAGCGGGCACTGGACCCAAAGCAGCATGGATTCACAGCAGGAAGGTCATGTCAGACAAATCTAATCGATTTCTTTGACTGGGTGACCAAAGTAATAGAACAGGAGGGGCTGTGGATATGGCTTACCTAGACTTTTAACAAGGCATTTGACACAGTCTCGCATAAAAGATTAATAATCAGGTTAGCCAGCCTGGGAGGGTCCCAGGGTGGTAGCCTGGTAGAAAACTGGCTGCACAACAGGACACAGAAGGTAATAGTGAATGGAACACATTCTTAAGAAAGGGGTTACCAGTGGAGTATCCAGGGCTCAGTATTTGGGTCCAGTCCTCTTTAACGCCTTTATAGGTGACATTGCAGAGGGTCTGAAGGAAAGGTATGCCTCTTTATGGATGACACAAAGATCTGTAAAAGAGTTGATACACAAGGGGGGTAGAAAGGGTGAGAAAGGACTTGGCAAGGTTGGAGGAATGGTCAGACATATGGCAACTTAGATTCAATGCAAAGAAGTGCAAAGTAATGCACCTGGGAAATAAAATCCAGGAGAAGAGTACACAATAGCAGGGAGGTACTAACAACAACAATAATGGAAAGGGATCTGGGTGTAGTCATATCAAATGACCTAAGGTGGGTATGCAATGTGAGAAGTCAGTAGGGAAAGCCAGGGGATACTGGGATGCATAGGAGGGCATCACAAGAAGAAAAGGAAGTGGTTATCCTCTATACAGACAGTTGGTGAGACCCCATCTGGAGTACTGCATGCAGTTTGGAGACCCCATCTACGCAAGGACATAGACAGGATGGAAGCAGTCCAGAGGAGGGCAACTAAAATGGTGCAGGGTCTACATCAGAAACCATATGAAGAAAGACTGAGAGAGCTAATATGTATACCCTTGGTGAAAGGAGGGACAGGGGGACGTGATAGAAACTTTTAAGTACCTCAAGGAATCAACAAAGTCCAGGAGGTAGCATCTTTCAGAAAAGAGATGTATGAGACAAGGGCATAATTTAAAGTTAGAAGGGGACTGGCTCAGGAGTAATGTAAAGGAAATTCTTTTCATGGAGAGAGAGTGGTGGACGCGATGGAACCGCCTTCCTGGAGAGGTTGTGGGGTCTAAAACAGTGGAGGAATTCAAACATGCATGGGACAGACATAAGGCAATTATAGTGGGGGGTTGCAGGAAATAGGCTGTTGGTTAACGAGAATCTGTAGCTTATCCAGTAGGTAGGGAAATAGGCAGACTAGGTGGGCCAAGTGGTCCTTATCTGCCATCAAAGTCTATGTTTCTATGTTACTATGTAACTGAAGTCGTTGTGGGAGACAAAGGGGATGATTTGGCCACCACCTACAGACATTTCCAGGAGGTAATGAATTAAGATGGACTCCAGAAGCTTCCCCACCATGGACATTAGGCTAACTGGTCTGTAGTTTCCTGGCTCTTCCTGTGGACCACCCTTATGGAGAGGCACAACATGTGGAGTTGGTTCCTTCCCTTCCTTTCTTAAAGAAGAAGAAGAAGATGAATCAGCATTTATATAGCACTTTTCATACATCCAAAGCGCTTTACAAGCAATGCTAGACTGGTAGTGAAGTGACTGAATGTGTGGTGGCGGCCATATCGCATCATCACCCACACACAGCCTGGATAATTGCATGAACGGTTTATGGAAGGGAATGTTGCCAGAGACATCGAATGTTCCTACTCTTTGCGAAGAGTGCCCTGGGTCTCTTTACTTCCACCTGGACACCCACCAGGACAACACCAGGATGGGCAGAAGGACCTCGGTTTAACATCTCATCCGAAGAATGGCACACCCCAGCAGTACAGCACCCCCTAATACTGCACTCGGATGCCAGCGATTTTTAGGTGCAGGTCCAATCCCGGTGTTGGACGAGAACCCACGACCTTCTGGTCCAGAGGCGGATGTGCTACCAATTGAGACACAGCAGAAGTACTCATTGAGGACTTCCACTTGTTCCACCACTTCCTCACCCCTCCATTTTTAACTTACCAATCAGCCCCACCCCTTTCACTTTCCTTTTCTCACTGATATACCTGATAAACTCTTCTCTCCCAACTTGATCCCCTGTATCAACTGCAGTTCCCTGTCCTCCTTGGCTGCTCTCACCACTGTACCTGCCTGTCTGGAGAGCCTCTGGTACTATTGCCTGTCTGCATCCCTTCTTGACTGCTTGAATCTTTGGAAAGTCAGCCTTTTCTCACTCACCACTTCACTCACCTCCCTGGTCCACCTGCTGGGTTTTCAAGCCCTAGAGTTCTTCTTTATGACCTAGTGCATACTTTTGTGGACTGCAGAATTCCGTTATTATTTCCCATTGCTCTCCATCTCCATGCCTGGACAAATCCCACCTAGCTGCCTCTCAAGGACTGCTGCCATGCCCTCAAAATCTGCCCCCAAAATCTACCACCATTGTTTTCATTTGATTCCCAATCTTGCCCATGTCTAGGGAGAACTAAATTGCGGCGTGATCTCTTCCCATCAAAGGGTCCTCCACAGCCAAATCCTTAACCATGTCCCCATTATTCAGCACCAAGTTCAGAATACCTCCCTCACTGGTTGGTTTTCCCACCAGGTGGGATAGGAATGCATCTTGCAAGGTATCCAGAAGGTGCTGCTCCCTTGCCAATGACAGCACCATTGTCTCCCAGTCAACCCAAGGCATGTTCAGATCCCCCCCAACACAACTGTCTTGCTCCTACCTGACCTGAAGTGGGATTTTAGATTCTTCACCAATTCCTCATCGAGATTTTCCAATTGAGCAGGTGGCCTGTACACCACCCCCAACCTGACCTTCCTATCCCTTGGATCCTGCAGAGTAACCCATAAAGCCTTGATGCACCCCTCAGTTATCCCCTCACTGTTGCATTTAATACCATGCCTAATATACAGCACCATCCCCCTACCTTTACCTGTCATCCTATCCTTCTGAAGAACAGTGTACCCTAGAATACTCATCTTCTAGTCCGGATGCATCATGGCCCATGTCTCCATGACAGAAGTCATGCCCACCAGCCCCTTGGTCATCAATGCCTGCAGTTCAGGCATCTTGTTCCACAGACTTCTTTCATTGATCAAGACCACCCTCCACCCAGTCCCCCTCCTTATCCCCACCCCTTCCCCCATTCCCAAGATCCCTGCCCTACTCCCCCACCTGCTTAAACTGTCAGGGAGAAAGGCCTAAGCCCTCTCTTACTGAGACTTCACATCTGTCCCACAAGTCTCAGCACTCCCCCGCTACAAGTTTAATCCCCCCAGTTCCTATAAATTCACCCAGGCTTTGCTTTAGGACCTCCTTCCCCACCATGCTGAGGTAGAGTCTGTCTCTAGTGAACAGCTCCTTGTCCTCCCAAGTTGATACCCAATCCCCCATGAACCCATACCCCTTGGCCCGGCACCATCCCCTCAACCAATTATTGACCTCCTGAATTTTTGATTTATTCTACACATGAGCCCTTGGTACCAGAAGAACTTCCAAGAAAAAGACTATGCACCCTTTGGCTAGCCAGACCCTGGTCAGCTCCCTGAATCTAGCCTGAACCCCTTCTACCCTGTTGCCCTCCATATCATTTGTACCCATATGCACCAAGATGTGAGGGGGCATCCCAGCATTCCTCACCAAGGAGTGCACTAGGTACACAGCCTGGTGCACAGTCATATCTGGCATGCAATCTACTCTAACACCATTCCCCCTGCCATTCCCCCTTCCCCCCACCTGATACCCCTGATTATAGAGTCCCCCAGAACTAGGACTCTAACCCTCTCAGTGCCCCTGTGATTATGGGTTTCATCAACAAACCTGTCCTTTGCTGGCTCCCCACTAGGTTCCTTCATACCCCTCCCCTTATGTCCCCCTCTTCCCCCACACCTTCTACCCATTTCAGATGGTTCACCTCCCACTAAACCTCTATCCCCCCTTTTTCTTGTCCTCACTCACCTATGTTACTTCCCCAGATGCCCCCCAGAACCAAAACATCAACGACTGTATCTGTGCCCCCAACTTCCTCAACCTGACTGCCAGCTTCATCCCTCCCCAACAGTGCCATCCCAGGAAATTGAACACAAGCCATTCTGTTCTGTCTGGTTTCCTATTGAAATTCTTCCCCCTACACCCTGCATGCACTTCCACTGCCACCTACCAGGCCCTCTCAAATGGCCACAGAATCTCCCCTCCCTCTGTCCTGACTGGCCCCCTCTTCAGACTACCTAAGTTATCCCCTGCCTCATTTCCACCACGCAAAGTACCATCACTATTTCCTCCCATTTCATTCAAACCTTCCAGCTGACTTTCCTGTGCCCTCCTCCTTCCCCCTACTCTCCCCCCCCTTGAGCCACCTGCCTGCCTACCCCACTCTGTCCCCTACTGGCACATGGATTACCACCACTCCCAACACCTACCTTTCTTTGGTCTCCCGCTATTCACCGACCCCCCATTCCCTCCTCCCACAACCTCCCCCACCATCTACCCTCCAGTCCTCCTCTGACCCAGTGTGCTCTTCCAGACCCCGCAATGATCCTAGAAATGCAAACATGTTTGTCATGCTGATCCCTTCTTCCATATTAGCAGTACCCCCATTAGGGCTTGTCTTACTCCTGTCAGGTCCTCCACCCTTTCTATCACCCACCCACCATCTGCCAACCATCACCTTCCCAGGAGCCTGGGTGACTACCCCCATAGTGGCTTCCTTCCCCCCGAACCCAGTGGGCTTCCCCAACCCCCACTCCTGAACCTGTACCAATCCAACCCCCTTCCCCTACTCACATCCACAAGGCCTGCACTGTGACCTACCTTCTCTGCCCCACCAATCATGGATAGCCTTACAATCTCTTACCTCAGGCAATTGAATTGTGTTTCCAGCTGCCCAAATCTCATGCAGATTGGACATCTCCCAACTGTCCAGAGTGTGCCCATGAAGACTGCTGCCCCAAAGCAACTGCATCCTTCCATCCTCCCCGACTTCACCCAGCCTTATTCCTCACCCTGCCTGTCTGCCATAGCCTTCCCTCTCCATCCTCTGCTTAACTTGTGGTTGAGGCTACAGAATCACCATTTTCCCTTTAGCTTGTTCTCTACTTCACACTCTTTCTGAATTTAGTTTGTGGTACAGTGGTAGAAAAACGTCAGTTCCAGCATTTAGCCCTTCTAATTTAAATCATGCAACAGATTACCACAAAGCCCATAACTAATACAGTCTACAGTTTTAAATAACCAGAATTGTGTCTTGCCGTTTAAGCTATACGGACAGTCCATTCACTTGCTCCTTGCTCTTTAAGCTACACGTACAGTCTCTTCAGAATTAAGTCAAAACAAAGACACAGCTTAGCTACCAGTTCAGTTTGCCCCTCTGGAGGTCACTTGCTTGTAGCGAGCTCCTTTTTTCACTACAGTGATCAGCCCTTTCTAGAAGAATTACTTCCTTTGTCCTCTCCTTTGTGCTCCTCCCCTTCTGAGTTACCCAATCCCTGCTCAGTTATCTGAGCTTTTAAAAAGTCATGGTGATGGGGGAGGGTGGGTGTTTTTTTCTTTTCTTTTGTTTTAAAAGCCACCAACTGCTCCTGTGGGGCTTCACTTTTATAGCACAACCTTGTGTTTAAATTTGGCACCCTGTGCTCTGAATGGCTCCTCCTTTGCAGGGACCCCCCCCCAAAACCAGACTTTCTGTAGCAAAGGCCACCTGCCAGTTTGTGGCTTCTGTTGCCCATTGACTCTGCTGCTCCACTGCCAATTGCCCCCATGGCTCCTGCCACCCTCTTTCAATCTGCCAAGCTGCTCCATGTGGCAACGGCTGGCAGTTGTCCCCATGGCAACAGCCACCTCCTGGATTCTGGCTACCGCCTCCCTGTGTCTCTGGAGCTCCTGCCACGCTCCTTCAACATGGCTCCTGCCACTGAACAGAACCAACTGCTGCAGATAGATAAGCATTTTTTAAAGGATATATTATGTCATGCCGAAACTTGGTATGTCGACGCTTAACATACCGAGTTTTCTGTCCCGAATTGACAAATACTGCATGATTCAGATGCCTAAAAATACAATGTTGGGTATCCCGCTGAAACAAAAGCACCTAAATATGTAGGGCTTTGTGTCCCCTCCTATCCCCATGTGGGGAGCTTCACACCCACACCCCCCATAACTAAAATATAACAAATTCTGAGGAGGAGCAGACCTCGGAGTAAAAATTATATTGGTTATGCGTGCAAAATGTAAAAAAGTCCCATAGCCCGGACCAGAACCTGGGCCTCCAAGAATACACTGGCTGAGCTTCCAGTACTTTAGCCCTCCACACCACCAGGCAGCTCAGCCAGCTTCCAGATCCAACACTGCTTTCAGCAATACACAAGGAGTAAGGTAGCAACATGTCACATTCGCTACCTTGCCCCTCCCGTAACACCATCAGGCAACCAGCCAGTGGGATTTCCACTATCTAGATACTACACCTGTCGGGCAATACTGCCAGGGCAGGTGAGTGTCGGGATACTGAGCCACAGGATATCATAAGGATACCCTTTTAAATTAGTATTTTTTATCATTTTAGCCAGGAAAGTCATGTCACAAAACAATTTTTGTATCTTGGCCATATGCCCTCTATCTCTGAGAATTAGACCTCCTGGTTGTCTCAACCTGCAGGAGAATTGAATAATGTTGTAGTGGCACAAGTTGAGGAACCTGCCCCTGGCCCATCAACTCTACCTTTCTGGAGCCCACCACAATCCAGCTGGTATTTTTTATGTTCACTTACGTGCATGCGCAAGGAACATTTTGGGAGAATAGCACACTTTGGAGGTGTGCCTCTCCCATTAAATCCACTGCTCAGTTGAGCAGGCGTGGTGGTCCTGCACCAATGGTTGTGGGAGCTGTGTATGACAACGGTGGTCTTCACTTCAAAGAAAACCACCACTGTCATACAGACCACTGCGTCATGCTGCCCCCCATGTCACGCCACCCCCCCGTGTCACGCTGCCCCCCCAATCTTTGCTGCCATGCTGGGAGCCCACCCCAGCATGGCAAATGTCCCGCATTGTTTGCCAATGGGGTGCCTAATCCCCTGTCGGCTCCACGGCCCCCAAGCAATCCTTCTGCCATGATGGGGAGCCCACCCCAGCATGGCAATGTCCCTGTTGTTTGCCGACGGGGTGCTCTAATCCCATCAGCCTCGGCCCCAGCTATCCCTGTGCCACGCTGGGAGCCCACCCCAGCATGGCAAATGTCCCATGTCACAATTATAAAAACCTGTAAAGTAAAAAGGTCCCATGCAGTCTCCCCGCCCCCTCCCACAACCTGCACCCACCCACTGCGCACCCTGCCTCCCCACACCCTCAGCCATAGTTACCTCTGGAGCTCGGCGCGACAATCTTCAGTGGACTCAGGAACACGTTTGCACTCTTCAAAGCCGACCGCGAACTCGAGGAAATGCCGATAAGCTGTATAATGGGCTAGATAGGGTTTTCAACTGTGCATCTCAGGCATTTTTGGAATTTTAGCAAATTTTTCCAGCATGGGGTTTTGGGACCCCTTCTCATGAATATCACTGTCATGGCGATCGGGCCGGCGGTGATTTTGCAGTCACTGTGCAGTCACTGCATGAAATCACCTTCGGGCCTGAATAACACCATGACAGTGGCATCATTCATGAGAAGGGGTGCCAAAAACCCCATGTTGAAAATTTGCTGCAAAAATTCCTAAAAATGACTGTTTTACGAGCGTGCATTGCACAGTTCCTATGCAGGCTTGTAAGTTTGTGAATTTTCAATATTTGTCACTCCAGATTTTCAACATTGCCATTTTACCACACCTCCTTATGAGCAGTACAGCTGTCATTTTTCACATCCTGCCCAAAACGTGTTTCCGCCCATGTAGCATACAGTGGTGCAGTCGGTGTGTGAAATCAATGTGTGGGATGCATTAAGAAAATCACGGTGACACTGTTCATTAGCAGAGGTCTTAAAATGGCTATGTTGAAAATTTGGTGAAAAAATTCCTAAAAATGACTGTTTTATGAGCGTGCGTTGCGCAGTTCCTACGCACGCTCGTAGGTTTGCGAATTTTCAATATTTCCACTCCAGATTTTCAACATTGCCATTTTACCACACCTTCTTATGAGTAGTACAGCTGTCATTTTTCACATCTCACCAAAAACTTGTTTCCGCCATGTAGCACACAATGGCGCCAGTCGGTTATCTGCGAAATCAATGTATCGCGACACATTACAAAATCACAGTGACACTGTTCATGAGCAGAGGTCTTAAAATGGCTATGTTGAAAATATGGTGAAAAATTCCAAAATGACTGTTTGACGAGCGTGGCGTTGGCGCGGTTCCTACGCACTCAGGGTTTGCGAATGTTCAATATTTTCACTCCAGATTTTCAACATTGCCATTTTACACACCTCCTCATAAGCAGTACAGCTGTCATTTTTCACATCCTGCCCAAAACATGTTTCCGCCCATGTAGCGCACAATGGCGCAGTCGGTGTGCAAACTCAATGTATGGGACACATTAAGAAAATCACAGTGACACTGATCATGAGCAGAGGTCTTAAAATGGCTGTGTTGAAAATTTGGTGAAACAATTCCTAAAAATGACTGTTTTTGAGTCTGCATTGTGCAGTTCCTATGCACACTCGTAAGTTTGCGAATTTTCAATATTTTCACTCCAGATTTTCAACATTGCCATTGTACCACACCTCCTCATGAGCAGTAGAGCTGTCATTTTTCACATCCTGCCCAAAACATGTTTCAGCCCATGTAGCGCACAATGGCGCAGTCGGTGTGTAAACTCAATGTATGGGACACAGAAAGAAAATCACAGTGACAATGTTCATTAGCAGAGGTTTTAAAATGCCAAAGTTGAAAATTTGATGAAAAAATTCCTAAAAATGACTGTTTGACTAGCGTGCGTTGCACGGTTCCTACGCACGCTCGTAGGTTTGCGAATTTTCAATATTTGCATGGGGTTTTTGGGACCCCTTCTCATGAATGATATCACTGTCATGGCATTATTCGGGCCCGAAGGGTGATTTTGCAGTCACTGCTCAGTCACTGTGTGAAATCACCCTTCAGGCCTGAATAACACCATGACAGTGGCACCATTCATGAGAAGGGGTCCCAAAAAACCCATGTTGAAAATTTGGCGCAAAAATTCCAAAAAATGACTGTTTTAAGAGCATGCGTTGCACAGTTCCTACGCAGGCTCGTAATTTCATGAATTTTCAATATTTTCACTCCAGATTTTCAACATTGCTATTTTACCACACCTTCTTATGAGTAGTACAGCTGTCATTTTTCACATCTCACCAAAAACTTGTTTCCGCCCATGTAGCACACAATGGCGCAGTCGGTGTGCGAAATCAATGTATGCGACACATTACAAAAATCACAGTGACACTGTTCATGAGCAGAGGTCTTAAAATGGCTATGTTGAAAATATGGTGAAAAATTCTAAAATGACTGTTTGATTTAGCTGTGCGCTATGCACGTTCCTACGCACGCTCAGAAGTTTCATGAATATTCAATATTTTCACTCCAGATTTTCAACATTGCCATTTTACCACACCTCCTCATGAGCAGTACAGCTGTCATTTTTCACATCCTGCCCAAAATGTGTGTCCGCCCATGTAGCGCACAATGGCGCAGTCGGTGTGCGAACTCAATTTATGGGACACATTAAGAAAATCACAGTGACACTGATCATGAGCAGAGGTCTTAAAATGGCTGTGTTGAAAATTTGGTGAAAAATTCCTAAAAATGACTGTTTTACGAGTCTGCGTTGTGCAGTTCCTATGCACGCTCGTAAGTTTGCGAATTTTCAATATTTTCACTCCAGATTTTCAACATTGCCGTTGTACCACACCTCCTCATGAGCAGTAGAGCTGTCATTTTTCACATCCTGCCCAAAACATGTTTCCGCCCATGTAGCGCACAATGGCGCAGTCGGTGTGTAAACTCAATGTATGGGACACAGTAAGAAAATCACAGTGACAATTTTCATTAGCAGAGGTTTTAAAATGCCAATGTTGAAAATTTGATGAAAAAATTCCTAAAAATGACTGTTTGACTAGCGTGCGTTGCACGGTTCCTACGCACGCTCGTAGGTTTGCGAATTTTCAATATTTGCATGGGTTTTATCGAATGATGTCATTGTCATGAGCAAGAGTTCGGGCCCCGGCGGTGATTTTGCAGTCACTGCTCAGTCACTGTGTGAAATCACCTTCGGGCCTGAATAATACCATGACAGTGGCATCATTCATGAGAAGGGTCCCAAAACCCATGTTGAAAATTTGGTGCAAAAATTCCAAAAAATGACTGTTTTAAGAGCATGCGCTGCACAGTTCCTACGCAGGCTCGTAATTTCATGAATTTTCAATATTTTCACTCCAGATTTTCAACATTGCCATTTTACCACACCTCCTCATGAGCAGTACAGCTGTCATTTTTCACATCCTGCCCAAAACGTGTTTCCGCCCATGTAGCGCACAATGGCGCAGTTGGTGTGCGAACTCAATGTATGGGACACATTAAGAAAATCACAGTGACACTAATCATGAGCAGAGGTCTTAAAATGGCTGTGTTGAAAATTTGGTGAAAAAATTCCTAAAAATGACTGTTTTACGAGTCTGCGTTGTGCAGTTCCTACGTACGCTCAGAAGTTTGCGAATATTCAATATTTTCACTCCAGATTTTCAACATTGCCTTTGTACCACACCTCCTCATGAGCAGTAGAGCTGTCATTTTTCACATCCTGCCCAAAACATGTTTCCACCCATGTAGCGCACAATGGCTCAGTCGGTGTGCAAACTCAATGTATCGGACACAGTAAGAAAATCACAGTGACACTGTTCATTAGTAGAGGTTTTAAAATGCCAGTGTTGAAAATTTGGTGAAAAAATTCCTAACAATGACTGTTTTATGAGCGTTCGTTGCACAGTTCCCACGCATGCTCGTAGGTTTGCGAATTTTCAATATTTCCACTCCAGATTTTCAAGATTGCCATTTTACCACACTTCCTTATGAGTAGTACAGCTGTCATTTTTCACATCCTGCCCAAAATGTGTTTCCGCCTATGTAGCGCACAATGGGGATAACAAAAAGGTCATGCTGAAATTTTATTGTGCAAATACCAGCAATTGCACAGGGCATTAGGGTAAAGCACCATACGTGCCAAACACCACTGCAAATACCTGCAAGCGAACGTTCAGCATTGACAAATGCTTGTTGTAGCAACCACAGCTCAGAATCACAGACAGCAGCATGCAACTCACTTAAGTGGTGGGGGAGAAGGGTGCCAGTGGGGTGGAGGTCTCATGACTTCTATGTTTTTGGTTGGGGTGAGCATATGGGTTGTAGCACGCAGTTCAATTCACTGTGGGACTGGCCTGTGAATTGGCCATTCATTGTGCAAATGTGATCATTCTTTGTGGCAAATAACAAAGTGAACTGCAGTCCTCAGCTCAGTAGATTTGCTGGTACTGAAGATTTGTTTTTGGGGACTATATTTTGGCAACTTTGCACACCTCTACCTGTGAAGTACTTGTAGGTTTCTATCATATCCCTTGCTAGAACTTTATTCTGCAGGGTAAAGGTAGCAAGTTAGTGAGTGCATGAAGGGTACAACTATGAGTGTGCTTATCTGCAGCAAGTAAAAAATGTCATGCCTTATTACAGATCAGCTTAACTCCATTTGGTACCATGTCACTGGCAGCTGCATAGTAAGGGATGCCATAATCTAAAAGTGACAGAATGGAGCTGGCCACAACAAGATGTCTAGTCCCCAGTGAGATTCTTCCAGTTATGGTACAGGGAACCCAGTCTTCTGTTAACTATGACCACCAGATTATCAACATGGGGAAGCAAAAGTGGCCCCATTTCCAGAAGCCATTACAGTGGATGCAAGGTGCTTGTGACAGAGAGCAAAGTCTCAAGTCACACCTTACGTCCCCCTTTGTGTCAGTCCCCATTCCAGAACATGGGCTCTGCCAAATGGGGAATCCTTTGTCCTGAACAGGCACTGCACCACCCTTGTGACCTGCAACTGGGTTTGCCAGGTCGCAAGCAGGCTTGTGCCATGGGGTGCTAACAATTCCAATTCCAAGATCCCTGCCATGGATGTTGCAAGGGGCTCCACTTAGACCAGCCAGGAGGAGGTGTAAGCCCCTTACAAACAACTGGCACACCATGAAATGTGGGTTACTAATGGGGTCCATGGGTAGGAGGGGCACAGAGGGCATAGGGAGGTTTAGTGTGGCAGCCAGGATGTACAAGATCACTGTGGCACTGGGGGGGTGAAAATGCCCCTGAATCCTTATATCATGGGCATTTGTACCCTGCCAGGTGCTGAAACAATACCCAATGGCCCTGCTGGGACACCAACCCACCCTATGACCCCACCTGCCCCCACACCCCTGCTGGGCACTTGTGTCCCCCCCACATCATCACCACCAATGATACCCATACCTTGCTGCACTGGTGTAAGGGGTTCCATGGCCATGCAGCATGTGCTGCTGGTGCACCATTGGTCAGGAGCAGTACTACACTTGCGGCAGGCATGAGGCATTTGGTGCAGGAACCCTGCTTTCTTTTGGAATATGGTGCAGGGTTCCTGGCACACCCCGTATTGCCATAGCCCTTGGAGTAGCACAATTTGCACTGCTCCAAGGGCTCCTTCTGGAATCGGACCCTAGGTGTCATTCAGAGTTGCTCCAATGTATTTGAAGGTCTCCACTTGTTCACGGTTTTGCCTTTGGCCATTTTGGATGACAAAGGGTGAATTTTGCCTCCTCTGTGAAAGGCTAGAGAAGAGCATGGTCTTTGTTGTTTGTAATTGAGGACCAGCTGGTTGTTGGAGACCCAGTCTTCTGGTAACAATGTTACTTTGGAGAGTGTCAGTAAGTCTGTCAGGTGAGGGTTTTTGGAATAAATGACTGTATCATTGACAGAAGTATGTTGGCTTTCTGACATGCACCGGGCAGTTGATTTATGAAGAGGCTAAATAGGAGTAGACCAAAGAGTGAGTCCTGGGGGACAGCAATAGTTACTTCCTTGGTGTTGGACCAAGATCTAGTAATCTTCACATGTGAGGAGCAATTGGTGTGATAACTAAAACCTGTCAGCTGTGTTCTGTGACAAACCCGGGTCAAGGAGTATGTTAAGGGGACTACTGTGCACTTTCAGGCTGTTTCCATTGAAAACCTGCCTAAGGGGAAGCTGCCCCAAGCTCATCCTCCAAGCAAGGGACTACTGTGCCCTTTTGGGCTGTTTTCTCTCAAGCAAACTGCATTCTGCAGTTTGAGAACCTTCCCATTTTCTCATTTGCAGTTTATATTGATCTGCCACTAGAGGCATCTTATTTTTCCTATTAATCCTCTAACCTTGCCTCTGCCTTTTTCCTGTTCTAATCACCATTATCCCCTGCCTTGTTCTCACTTTTAGCATATTGTATTCTGAAGGAAAAAAAAACTACTCCACAGTGGAAGTCCCCCTTGCTGAAGGTCAGTTATTTCCCTTACCCTCCCCCAATAAGAAATAGCAATGGGCACCATGGCTATCACACTCAGCCCACTCATGGTTACCTTTCTTGCTCTGCCCATGTCCCATCCTGCCCCCAACCCTCCACCCTGAGCCCGGCCCCCTCTACCACCCCACAGCAGCCAACTGCCCCCCCACCCTGGATACTCCTATTTCTTCATGGCACCCACCTCCAATCAATACCCCCTCCCTGGGCCCACCACTTCCTTGCCATACTTACCCTCCACTCCTTACCCATCCCTTGTATCCCCACTAGTAGGACCTCACATCGGTACCTGGATAAGAGTCCTGGTCACCACAGACCACTCATCAGATTAATTGCTCTACTCCTCCTGCTCTCCAGGGACATACCCTCCAAACCCGGGCCATTGTCAACTAGCCATCCCACACCCTACTCTGGTACTGGCCTCAGCATTGCATCCATGAATATTTGAAGCCTCCTTAAAAAATCCACCACCCTTCAGTGCTGGGCTGTATAACACCATCCTAATGTTATTGCACTAGTCGATACCTGGCTCTTGAGGAAAACTCCTGATTCAGTTATCTTCCTCCCTGGCTACACACTCTTCAGGGAAGACCTTACGGGCAAATGTGGCAGCAGGTGTGCGGTCTTTATGCGTGACACACATTTAGACCATGCTCTCCCTGCCCCCATGCTTGGTTTTAGTGCCCAAGCCCTCACCCTTAAGGTTACCCTTGACCAGCCAGGGGCCCTCTTTTTTTCATAGTCTCTTACATACCCCCAAGGGACCAGGGATCAGCTGTCCACTTCCTCATTGATTACCTTACCACACTCCCACACAACGCAGAGCAGCTCATCCTAGGTAACCTTAATGTCAATTGACTGAGTACCACTGCCCCCATATAGGGACTCCTTCACTGTCCTATGTATGACCCAACTAGTTACCTCACCCACTAGATTTAACCGGTCGGGTGGATACAGCACCATCCATGGTGTAATTCTGTTGAACTGCCCCCATAAAATCAGGGATATTAATGTACTACCAGACTGTCTTAGTGACCACTCTCCTGTCCTCTGTCATTGGTCATCCCCCACACCAAAACCAGTGTCCCAGGTCACCTTGTGCCTGTGCTTTCACCCCAGGGGTCTCAGAAAGCTAAAAACACACCTAGTCCAGCTTGACTGGTCCCCAATCCTACGCACAACAGATATTGACTCTGCTCTAGCCAGTTTCTCCAGTGCCTTCAGCAAGGCCTGCGACCTTTTCACCCCCCTGACAAGAATCAGTACCAAGAAGCACAACACCTCATGGATCTCCCCATCCCTCATCCAAATACTGAAACAAAGAGATAATCTCTGGCATATTGCTATCAAGACAGGCAAACTGGCTGACAGACAAGCTATAATGCAGCATGTAACAAGTGCACCTGGGATATAAGACAGGCTAAGGCAGAATATTATCAAGCCACCCTTGAATCCACTTGGGGCTCATCCCATGCCTTCTGGGACAATATGAAAGAGCTCAATTGAAAGTCCCACTCCCCCACACCATGACTGCTCTCCCTAGACGGTACCATCACTACTGATCCTCCCTGCATTACTGAGTTCCTCAATATGGCTTTCTCAGATCTAAGCTCTGTCCTCACCAACTACTTTTTTGACCCTATCCCTGCCTCCACCCCACCACCTCAGATTGCCCCCTTTTCTACCTGCATGCCATATCACCCCTTGAAGCCAGGTCTCATCTGCAAAAAGCCTTAGCTAGCAACAACCCCAGCTGTGATCCCTGGGACTCCAGGACTTTCTGATTAGTCCTAGATACTGTACTAGCCCCTCTCATCAGCCTTTTAAACCAGTCACTATGTCTTGATCAATTTCCCAGTGCCTGGAAAATTGCAGAAATCCCCCTTATCCATAAGAGTGGACATAGAACCTCCCCTAACAATTTCAGGCCCCTTCTCCATTCTGCCCCTTCTCTCCAAAGCACTAGAAAAAATAGTGGCCATTCAGCTCTCCGAGTATCTGGTTAAATATGACCTGCTATGTCCAAAACAACATGGATTCCACCTTGTACAAAGCACCACTACAGCCCTCCTGGAGTTCTCCCAGCACCTCCACTCTGCTCTCAACTCTGGTCATGTTACGGGTGCAGTGTTCATTGACCTCTCCAAGGCCTTTGACACTGACTGTCACCCCCTCCTACTTGACTCCTTCCACCAACTTGGCTTCTCCCCAGCCCACTGACTTGGTTCACCAGTTACCTCTCTACCAGATCACAGTGCGTGAAGATAAACAGCACCCTGTCCAATACCCTGCTGGTTTGCTTGGGGGTCCACCAAGGTTCCATCCTGGGCCCCGTTCTGTTCAGTTTATTTCTCAACACCCTCCCCAGCTCCTGCTCGGGCAATATGGTACTCTATGCCGATGATGCGGTTCTCCTTTCCTCCCACCCTGACCCTGCATCTCTACAGGAATCCCTGCAGCACACATTCAACCAAGCCGAAAAGTGGTTCCTTGATCACCGGCTGGTCATTAACCACAAAAAAAAAATGCTTTTTCACATCACCAGAATAAGGCCAAAAATGCCCCCCTCTGCATTCTCCCCAGTAATGGTCACCCTCTCGAGCAGGTGTCGTCCTACAAGTACCTGGGCATCACCTTCGACTCAGCTCTTACATTCCACACCCACATCAATACCCTGTCCTCAGCCATAAACTCTCGGATTGGCCTTCTCTATCGCCACAGAGATTGCCTCCCCCAAACCGCCCTCCGGCTGGCCATCAGCACCTCCGTCCTGTCCCTAGTGGACTACGGCCTACCTATCTATGCTGCGTCCAACAATACCACCCTCACCAGAATCCAGACTCCGATAAACAAGGCCTGCAGGCTCCTGACCAGCAAATCCTTCTGCACCCATACTTGCCTGCTCTATTCCACCACCACCCTGCTCACCTTGGAGGAGCACCTGAGCTACCAGTCCTGCTTACTTGCCAAAAAAAACCTGCTAGGACTCTCCCCTACAGGGGTCACCATGTCCCTGCGGCTTGCATCCCCATCTGTTGCCACCCATAGCTCAGTTAGGGCCATCTTTCTGGTGCCCCATACCATGACCTCCCTAGCCCAAAGGTCCTTCCACTACCGCGCCCCCACATGGTTCAACTCCCTCCCACCCTCTGTCACTAAGTCTACCAAAATTGGTCCCTTTAAAGTCACTCTCTATAACAACCTCTTTGGTGCTCGAAGCTGTAGTTGCCCTTAATCAACCTAATGTTGGGGTCCCTCCCCGATTCTGACCCATAGCCTTGACAATGTCCATTGGACTGCTCCTCCCCTCTTTTTTTCCTTTTCCTCACCCCTGTTCCCCCCACCCTTCCACATAGGTATTTCCTCGGTATAACCAGAGTTGTGACTTCTACTGTTGTTATACTTTATACGATTGCTATTTACTGTATGTAACTTTATTCCATAAACCACTGTTATATTCTGTTCTTTTTTTATCTGTATTGCACCTGTATGTTACCACTATTGTATCTCATACTGTAACCATGTCTACCCTCCCTGCGTCGAGTTGCCTTTGTAAATGAGTCCCTGACTCAAAGGTTGTAAATCCAACTTTCAGAATAAATAAAATAAAAAAAGTTGGAGCTCATGGTTTTCAAGGTCAAAGACATTAGTAAGGTCAATACATATAGCTCTGAGGAGGTCACCATTGTCAAGAGCTTCATGAACATAGTTGGTGTATTCCAGCAATGCTGTGTTGGTGCTGTGAAGCTTCTTGAAGCCATGCTGCTGTACACACTGGACGTTGTATTTTTCAAGGTATGTGACAAACTGGTCAGGGACTATTCTCTCAAGGGGCTTAGATGGGTGACGGGGATAGAAATGAGTCTGTAACTGGCAAGACAGATGTGATCTCCACTTTTGTAAACTGGTGTAACCAGTGCAGAGTTTCACTCCTTGGGGAACTGCAAGTAGCACAGGGATAAGTTAAAAATTCTAAAGATGTAGTGAGAACGTTCCTCTACCATTGGGGCAAGAAGTTTCATATCAAATTAATCAATGCCCTCCTAGGTTTGTCAAGTACTCTACTAATGTTGTTTGAGGTGTGTTTTGCTGAGTAGAATTTAGGGTACCTTAGTGCAGCACTAGGTCAGAATAGCACAGGCCACAAGGCCACTGGCAACAACAGTGCAGCAATAATTCTGTCAATTTTTGGGGGGGTTCTCACTCAGGGGGTGTGGATCACTGGGGAAGTTAAAATTTGTGGGACATAGAACACTGTTTTCACAACCCCACATAAAAAATTCTAAGTCCTGAGTGCACAAAAAAGTTGGAGACCAGGATTAGAACCCTGGTCTCCAATGCTGCTGGGCAAGCTGCCCAATGCCCCAGCCCACCACGCCATGGGAGCAGCTTGGCCAGCCTCCTGAATCCCGGTGCCCTTGTATGCCATAAGCACCACAGACAGTGACCAAGAGAGTGCTTACTGAAAGTGCTGTAAAGCCCCTCTTGCTGTCCGTGCTAGCTCTATATGAACTAGCATTATCTAAATCAGCACTATTCATTTAGTGCTATTTGAACAGGGTACCCCCTAGTTCTGATCCTACTGTCTGGGAGGCTTTGAGACTGGGTTATATAAAATAGGCTATTGCAATGAAAAAATAGATGAGGGCCACCATGCATGCACACTATGCCAGCTTATACATTCTTGGTGCACCTACAAGTGGTTCCACGTTTCAGCTCCTCTGGCCCCTCTTTAAAAGAACAAATGTTATCTGGGTCCATACGGTGACTCAGGCAGCAGCAGGAACTTGGGCCAAAGTGATGACGACCAAACAGGCCAAATACCTCTGCTAGCTTGGCTGCAGCCATATTGACTCTAGCCAGAGTTTTTAGCTTAGTAGTTAAAGCACCAGTGTGACCCATGAAACCAGGACAGCTACTCGGCACACACTGTCTGTGAGATTGTTTTGTCAAAAGGCAGGTAACCCCCCAGAATGCTCTCTAATCAGGCTTTTGTTTCTGACATTTAAGAAAGTAATTCTAATACTGCGTATAAGTTCTCAACAGGCACAGGCACCACCGTGAATGTCTATTACTTAAGTAATGATGAAGAATTCAGGAACACAAAAACAGCACCAGGCCACAGCAGAGAGCAGCCAGTCAGAAAGAGTCAGTCAGCCAGGTACCACTTCAAGACTGCTACTACCCCTACCTACTACAATCAGGGGAAAACCAGAAGTAGTCTACCAGCATTGAGATCAATATGGGTAAGACGCGTTAACCAAAACTCACTGCTTAGAAAAGAATGAGAAAGTGACTGTGATAACAAACAAGCCCCAGACCAGGTCTCTAATTTTGTAAAAGTCTCCTGAGTCTGATTTTTACGGCTGCATGCGCCAAACTTCGTGGACGCTGTGCCATCATCAGATTTGTAAAAGAGCACTGTGGAAGCACATGGCCAGACAGCTGTCTGGTGTGCTGCTACAGTGCTCCAGCACAGTTTCCAGTGATTCTGTTTGTGCAGCCCTTCCCCTCCGTGAGCCGCATAAACACACCCCCTTCCTGGTGCACATCTTTTCCTTTTCGCAACTGTGGAAGTGATGGCTGCCATGTGCAACAAGCAGGGCTGACTTAAACTGTGCATGCGTGAGTATCATGCACATGTAGTCATGTCAATGCCGCCATGTTGTACACTGCTGATTCTGGGGCAAATTGCACATGCACGAGTATCACTCATGTGCAGTGCTGTAATTGCTGCAATATTAGTTATGGCTGGCTCCTGTGCAGCAAGAACACGGCATATTCTTCCCAACACTCTTGCCACTCGTGGAAGCTCTCCACAGCCATATCGGCTCTGACCAGAACTTCTTCTTATAGCAAGAGGTCTGGCAGGGCTCCACCAACTTCAGCCTTAAAAACATTACAAACTGGGCCAAATTAAATAATATAGGCAGACAGGGACAAGGCAGTTAAAAAAAAAATACATTCTTAGCAATGCCAAATACCAGTCCTCCAGAGTCAGACCATCTAACCAGTTTGGAAACTCAGATTGCTGCTGCTGCTCTGCTGATTAACATTTTTAGCCAAAAAACTTGCTATTATTTATTAGAAGTTAGGCAAGCTAAGCAGAAGCTAAGCCTACATCAAATCTATTCAGTTCCTTTTTGTTGATCTGATTTAACTATTCTTTTCACAGTTGTACATACAGTATAATTGCAAGCAATTAAACAGGCATGATAATGATGTATTAGCTGGTGATAAAAAAAAAATATTCAGTACCTTTTCTACAACAGGCCAAATCAGAGGGATGTTACTGCAGTCACAGACAGATACAGTAGACGATTCATTTCTCTTCTACACTCCCAGGCTATGTCTTAACTGCTTCACTACAGTATGTGTCTGTTCTTTCCTTGTCCATCCAACTTATGGACCCAGTAAGCCATGAAGCCAGCTGCTGTTCCTTAGTGCACACCAAACTGGATTGCAGTGTGTTTTTAAAATGTTTTATATATTTTTAGTAGTTGTGAGCCTCAGCCTCCCCTGATCAACTGGTCCGGTCCTCTCACTGTTGGCATGCATGACAGACAGTCCTCAGCTGACTCCCCACCAGTCAAATCCACACTCTTCCTTCTGCTAATCTAGTGATAGAACCAGCCATCCCAAAGTAACTACTGCAGACTTGAGAGTGAGTGCCTTGTACAGTTCTTGTGTTCTGACCTGCTCGAGGTACTCCCCCCTCCTCACCAACTGTTCTGCTCCTAGTCAATCCTTTTGACTCCTCACCACACTCACTAGCTGCTGACAACTTTGTTGATGGAACCTGCGAGTGGTGGCTCAGTGGTCATCATAATTTCTTGGCATGAGCCTCAGGTCAGTTTACTTCCATGCTGCACCTCCTCACTTTTACTAAACTAGGAGTGCCGCTGAATGTGACTACAATGCGGGGGGGGGGACGGGGTGTAGAGTGGAAAGTAATGCCTCAGAGTGCTGCTCCATTGCTGGGGGAGCAGCTGGGCAAGGACTGCTACTGAGTGCAGCTGCATTGTGGTGGGAGGTGGAGTGAAAAGTAATGCCACCAAGTGCAACTGTCTTGCTGAAAGAAAAAAGTGTGAGGTGGTGAGAGGGAGAGGGTAGACAGAAGGAGAGAGAGGGAGAAAGTGGAGTGATTACTCCACTGTATGTGCTTCAACTTGACTCACTGGGTGGAAAGCAGAGCAAATAGTTGTGATTCATTAGCCCCTTTTTCTACTCCTTCTCCTTCCATTTGCTATCCATCAGCATAGCTGTCGCTATTTAGCCATAGCAATACTGAGCCAGAGCCAGAATAAACAGATTAAACCTGATCTTTTATCAAGATAACATAAGTCATCCATCAGGCCTGCTACTGAGTTTTCAAAATATTTACCCAGAGGTGCAAAGGTCTACAAAATATCATTGAAAACAAAATGGCTCTGAGCAATGTTGAAGAAAAGCAAATACAGGAAACATTACTCACTGTAGTGGCATTTTTGTTTAGATGGTCAGAACAGCCTGTACAACTCTATGCATCATCTCCATGTGAGGACTGGTGACATGGAACTTAGAATCTTTATTTAAATGAAAACGCTCTTCTTTGTGCTGCTTTTGAGCTCCCAGCTTTCCCCATACATATCTTTTATCTAAAGGATTTACTGGTCTTGTGACCCCCCCAAAAAAAATATATACAGATATTTTCAAAAGTGTACCAAAAACATGAAGAATCTAAATGCGTTCGGAAAAACACTGCAAAAAAATATCTGTTTCCAACATCAGAAATGCTTACAAGCTATGTCAATCATAAATAGCTCAAACTATTATTAAAATAATATAGAATTATTACTGAAGTACCTATTTTCTTAATCCTAAAAGGGGAGGCAAGGAACGTTTACTGTGTGTCCTTATTATCAAGAAAAGCAGTTTCTATGGTTGTTAGCATTTCCATATTACAACAATAATTAGGACAAAAAAGTTCAGTCTCTGCAGCCTCCAAACATTACTGGGGGTTGAAGGCATTTTTGATCACCTAGTGAAAAGGTTCTGAAGTACAGAAATCACAAATCTTGCCTCTTCCTTTGTCTGGGTATCGAACCAGTAGTAGGATCTGAATGTGTGAACTTTTGATCAGTAAGCAGCTTGGCATATTTTTCCAGAGGTAAATTTCTACTGGCTGCCACTGATGCTGTTGTGCTTCTGGTGAAATGATCCTTGATATGTTCAAGGGGTACTTTCCCTGCCTTTGTGTTGTGTAACATTAGCTTATTATACGATCTATCCATCATGATATGGTCTGCTGAGTGCCTCTGTGACACATTTCTCCTCGCCCTGAATAATAGACCTTATGCTTGCATATAAAAATATGTTAACAAAAAAAAAAATATACCGGACATATCATAGTTAACCCATCTTGTAAAAATAGTCTATATGTATGCCCTCTTTTTATTGGGTTTAGTCTGCTCCCCCAAAGTAACTGAAAGAATAGTCATAATATTTTTGTTTGCATTTGAATTGGTAATGGAAAAACAGCTATATGTAGAAAGATAGGAACAATAAAGGCTTTCAGCATATCAATTTCTCTCTTGTCATACTCCATGCCTTCCATCTGTTAACCTTGTCCTGGGCTATCTTAAATTTTTCCCCAGTTTTCTTGCATAGGATCATGCTTTCCAAATGTTACCCCTAAAATTTATATACTGCCTGTTACTATTTCTGTACTTCCTTGTTTTATTTTATAGGAGGTAGAAGACTTGGTTTGCTGGCCAAGGCACCTAGCTTCAACTGAGCTCTTTCCTTCTAAGACTGCTTGAAAGGCAAAGTAGAGAAACTTACCAGAGCAAGGGAAAAGGATTAAGACTTATTTTGGCTAAACAGATTTACTGTGTGGTGTTGTTTTTATTTTTTACTCACAGGGATTGCTACTGTTTGTTGCTAACATTTCATTGCTTTATTTTTCTCTGATTCAGATTGTTGTTGCTGGTATACCTTCTTATGCATTATTACAAGGTGTGCCTACAGGTGTGTGCTAACAGATTACTGCTGTAATCTTCTGACTCGAATTGTCTTTTGCAAGGTATATCTTCTGTTACTGCTTTATTTTTCTCTGTAGCAAAGTGTTTCTTACAGGGTACATCTCTGAAATTACTGTATTACAGGTGGAGCTTACATTTTTGTGACTTTTTTATCATTGGGCTAAGCAAAATTACAGTTTGACACTGTGTTTTATTTTATTCTTGTTTTTTTTTTGTTTGTTGAAAAGGTTTGTTGTCTCAGAGGTGTTTCAGTCTCCTTCTTACATTGAAGGAGCTAATTGCTTTCCTCCCACAGCTCTTCTAAAGGATTAGGTGTGTATGTGGGGAGTGGAGCTGGCAAACTATCAGTAATTTCCAACAGTAAGAAGGGTTAAAAAAGTCAGGTTAGTTGATACTTGGAGGTAGAAGACTTGGTTTGCTGGCCAAGGCACCTAGCTTCACCTGAGCTCTTTCCTTCTAAGACTGCTTGAAAGGCAGAGTAGAGAAACTTACCACAGCAAGAGAAAAGGATTAAGACTTATTTTGACAGATTTACTGTGTGGTGTTGTTTTTATTTTTACTCACCGGGATTGCTACTGTTTATTGGTAACATTTCATTGCTTCATTTTTCCCTGTAGCAAAATGTTTCTTACAGCATATATCTTCTCTGAAATTATTACAGGTGGTGCTTTACAGGTTTTACAGTTTTATCTAACATTAGGATAAGCTTTCAGGGTTACTGCATTTGTTGCTGACTGATAGTTTCTGCTCTTACCTCCTTGTTCTTTTGTCCGTGGTTCTTCTTTTTCGGCCGGGGAAGGGCCCAGCCACCCACCCACATCACCAACCACCCCACAATACACTCCTTTTATAGGGTACCACAGTGGTGACGTTTTCTGTGGCAGAGCAGGAAGGGGTGGATCAGTGGGGCCTCCACAAGGTGAACACATTTACAGGGGCACTAGTAATTTAACTTGTTATAACAAGTTAAACAAAACACAATTGAACCATTACTTGCAATTTTTTTCCTTTTTTTCCTTCTAATTACTCTGACTAGGTTATAAACCCAGCAACTTATCTGGAATGGATATCATTAACTGCAGGTACTGTGGAACAATTTTCAGAAGGACAGTCTTACAGGATTTAGGACACTGTCCTACATACTGGGCCTTTGGAGATCTTAGGGCTCAGCTCTGGGCAGCATGGTCAGAGATTGCATGCCTCAAATTTCATATTCAAGAGGAAATACATCATAATAACCACCCACCATTTCCCCAGCATCCAACAGGAAAAACCTCGACCGCAGAGGGTAGTTGGTCCAGGAGGTTGGCAGGTGGTTAGGAGGGGCAAATCGGGTGCCCCATCACTCTCGGCTCTCCAACATATTACCTCCAAAAACCATATAAACACTACAAACAGGTATCTGCCTCTATCTCTAAAATCAAACAAAGAGGCAGAAGACGCTGCAGAGCAGGACACTGCAGCACAGGAGCTAGCACAACAAAACTCACCCAAATCAGGAACCAAAACAAAAAAGCAAAAAGGAAAGCAAAAAAAAAAAAATTCTGATCATAGGAGACTTCATGATTCGGGGATTTGATACCCATCTCCAGCCAGGGGTAATGGTCGGATGTCTCCCAGGTACATCAGCGTGGAGAGACACTGACCGCTTTGCTAAAATTGTTCACTAAGCAGGAGAAAACACTGATGTCCTAGTACACATAGGGACTAATGATCTCGCCAGCCAATCAGTTGTGGAGACCAAGAAACACCTGACCAGGCTGGATGACAAACTATCATCTATTTCATCCAGCATCTCCTTCTCTGAGATCCTGCCAGTCTGGGAGAGGGGAGCAGATGGACGGAAGGTCAGAGAAGGGGAGATAGGGGAGCTAAACACGTGGCTCAAGGGCTGGTGCCAGGAAAAAGGACAAAGATTTGTAGGGAACTGGCAACAGTTCTGGGAGCAAAAGTTCTTTAAATTTGATGGACTGCATCTGACTAAGGAGGGAGTCAGTGCATTGGGGCAGAAGTTTGACATGTTTGCAGAATATTTAAACTAGCAAATGGGGAGAGGGGTGCAGCACCCCATACGTCGAATGGGAAAAACATCCTTCCCCCCTCAGCTAGTGGTCAAACAGGGATTCAACATGTTTGCAGTTCATTTGCATCACCAGGTAAGAAAAAAGGTTTGCCTCCCCATATGATGCACAGGGGTAATGCCAAACCTCACCCAACAACTAACACACCAAAATCTGGCCAATGGAAAATCATGTACACAAATGCTCACAGCCTGGGAAATAAGATCCCAGACCTGCCGGCAATATTATCAGAGGCTAAACTGGACATAGTAGCAATTAGTGAGACCTGGTTTACCAGTAACCACACTTTGGGAGACTTAGTACCTGGCTATGTATTGTTCAGAAGAGACCGAGGTGCAAAAAGGGGGGGAGGAGTGGCTCTGTATGTCATTGAAAATATCAAAGCTACAGAAATTCAGAATACACATAAGGAGCCAGAAGAACTGTGGGTCACCCTGGAAACAGGAAATGGGACAGCCATAAGAACTGGGGTTGTCTACAGGCCCCCAGACCAGGGGGAGGATATAGACACATTACTGTTAGAAGATATACAAAACATGACAGCTAAAGGGGAGGTTCTGATAATGGCAAACTTCAACATGCCGGATACAGATTGATCAATACCAGCAGGAACATCTGCCAGAACTAGACACATAGTGGATTCCCTGCAGGGGGAAGGCCTCAAACAACTGGTACAGCAACCCACAAGAGACAGAACTATCCTAGATCTAGTACTGACTAACGAGGAAGGGATCACAGATCTCCAGGTAGAAGGTCACCTGGGGGCCAATGACCATCACATGGTATGGTTCAATTTAGCTACTACATCTAAATCATCCCATTCCAAGGCAAAATATGGGACTTCAGAGGAGCTGACTTTGATAAGATGGCCAACAGAGTTAAGCTAGCCCTGGCAAAAAGAAACACAGGTGAGGGGTACAGGCAAAGTGGGCAAGCATTAATGATGCAATACCTGAAGCAACATCCCATTGTGTTAGACAGAAAAGGAAGTGCAAAAGAAGAAGGAAACCACTTTGCTTCTCAAATACAGTAGCAGAAAAAGGTCAGAGCCAAAAGACTGGCCTTCAGGAAATATAAGGGAACACAGCGGGATGAAGATAGGGAGGCATACCAAACTGCCCTAAGGGAAGCAGAGAAGGCAGTAAGGCAGGAAAAGTCCCAAACTGAGGAAACACTAGCACGAACAGTAAAAGAAGGTGACAAGACTTTCTATAGTTACATTAGTGAAAGGAGAAAGTCCAGAGGGGGTATTGCTAAGCTTAATGAAGAAAAGGGAGCATGTGAGGAGGAGGACCCTGTAAAGGCATCTATCCTAAATAGATACTTTTGCTCAGTATTTACTGAAGAGAAGGTAGGGCAGGGTCCACAGCTCAGCATCATGGACACAGGGGGGGGAGGGAGGTGAGCACTACTTCCTTCACAAAAGAAAGGGGCCTACAAGAGCTTGCTAAGCTCAGGGTGGATAAGGCAATGGGACCTGATGGCATACATCCCAGGGTACTTAAGGAGCTAAAGGTGGAACTAGCAGAGCTATTAGCAGAACTGTTTAGTGAGTCTCTGAGCACAGCACAGGAGAGGTCCCAGAAGACTGGAGAAGGGCTCATGAGATCCCGCTCCATAAGAGTGGTAGCAGGGAGGAGGCGGGGAACTACAGACCAGTCAGACTTACCTCAGTAGTGGGCAAGATTATGGAGGCACTCCTTAAGGAAAGGATAGAGCAACACCTGAAATCCATAGGGGCACAGGATCCAAGACAGCATGAGTTTACAAAAGTAAGGTCCTGTCAAACTAATCTCATAGATTTATTTGACTGTGTAACCAGAGTGGTGGACCAAGGGGGGAGCAGTTGATGTCACCTACCTTGACTTCAGCAAAGCTTTTGACACTGTTCCACATAGAAGATTGATAAATAAGCTGGGTAGGCTCGGGGTAGGTCAAAAGTTGGTCAACTGGGTGGCAAACTGGTTGACGGGCAGAAAACAGAGAGTGGTGGTAAATGGTATACAGTCAGAAGAGATGCAAGTCACAAGTGGGGTACCTCAGGGATCAGTCCTGGGGCCAGTCCTCTTCAACATCTTCATTAGTGACCTTGCAGATGGACTAGAGGGTAAGGCTTGTCTGTTTGAAGATGTCACCAAGATCTGCAACAGAGAAGATGATCCAGATGGGGTGGGCAGAATGAGAAGAGAACTGGATAAACTAGCAAAATGGTCAGAAGAGTGGCAACTGGGATTTATTGCAAAGATGTGCAAAATCATGCACATAGGGAAGAGAAACCCTGAAGCCACCTATAGGTTGGGAGGGGAGTTTCTAGCAGTCACAAAGGAGGAAAGAGACTTGGGCATCATCATCACTGATGACCTGAAATCATCCAAGCAGACCTCTAAAGCAGTAGGTAAGGCTATGGGGTGTTAGGTGTATTAGTAGGGTATCACAAGTCGTAAGAGGAGGTAATCCTCTTTACAAGACACTGGTTAGGCCCCATCTGAGTACTGCGTGCAGTATTGGAGGCCACACCTTCACAAGGACATTAACCAAATTGAGGCAGTCCAGAGAAGGGCAACCAAAATGGTGCAGGGACTGCATCAGAAGACATATGAGAACAGATTAACAGAGCTCAATATGTATACCCTTGAGCAAAGGAGGGAGAGAGGTGATATGATTGAGGCATTCAAACACCTTAAGGGCATTAACAAGGTGAAAGAGTCTAACATGTTTAAATATAAGAAAAATAGCAGGACAAGAGGACACAGCATGAGATTAGAGGGGGGCCGATTAAGGGGGAATGTGAGGAAATTCTTTTTCACAGAAAGGGTGGTGGATGCATGGAATGGCTTACCACAAGAAGTGGTGGCTATGAATACAGTGCAGGGCTTCAAACAGGCATGGGATAGGCATAAGGGAGCAATACAAATGACTATGAATAGATAGGCCACTGACAGAGCAAAGGCTGATGGCACATTTATAAGGTAGAAAAAGAAATGGGCAGACTGGATGGGCCTTGCGGTCCTTATCTGCTGTCAACTTCTATGTTTCTATGTATCTTTCCCTAATGGAAATATCTTACACTTCATTTTATTTATGGATATACCGGTATATTGCTATTTTGGTCAAAGGCCTCTGTCATCTTTTCTCCTGAAAACTGATCCCTAACCAAAAACATACAATCATCAGCATATGCACTTGATTTTTTGGTATGGGAGTGTCTTTCCATTCAATTGCATTAATACTACATCATTCTCTATCCATCTCAGCATAGGATCTAGACAAAATACGTACAATGGGCTTAAGGGACACCCCTGCCTCACTCATAGAAACAAAGAATTTGATAGCAGATAAGAACTGCTTGGCCCACCTAGTCTGCCCATTTTCCTACCTAACAGATAAGCTGCAGATCCTAGTTAACCAACAGCTTACTTCCTCATACCCCCCAACTAGGACTGCCTTATGTCTGTCCCATGCATTCTTGAATTTCCCCACTGTTCTTAACTCTACGACCTCCTCAGGGAGGCTGTTCCATGCATCCACAACCCTCTCCATGAAAAAATATTTCCTCACATTACCTCTGAGCCATGCCCCCTCTATGTCCAAATTGTGCCCCCTTGTTCTTGCACCTCTCTTTTTCTGAAAGATGCTACCCTCTTGGACTTTGTTAATTCCCTTGAGGTACTTGAAAGTTTCTATCATGTCCCCACTCTCCCTTCTTTCCTCAAGGGTATACATGTTAAGCTTCTTTAGTCTTTCTTCGTATGTCTTCTGGTGGAGACCCTGCATCATTTTGGTTGCCCTCCTCTGGACAGCCTTCACTCTTTCTGTGTCTTTGCAGAGATGGAGTCTCCAGAACTGCACACAGAACTCCAGATGGGGTCTCACCAACTGTCTGTACAAAGGGATAACAACTTCCTTGTCCATTCCTTCCCCCTGAGATGGGGGTCTGTATACCACCCCCATGTGGATTGTGGTGCCATTTCCTGTCTCCAGGGTGACCCAGAGTGCCTCATCTGCTCCCTGTTTACTCTTTAGTTATTTTGCTTTGATCCCTTCCTTTACATAGAGAGCTACTCCTCCTCCTCTTTTACCCTCCATGTTCCTCCTGTAGATTATGTATCCTGGTATGTTGACAGTCCAGTCATGGTTCTCTGTGTACTATGTTTCTGTGACTGCTACAATATCCAGGCAACCCATTTCATCAAGGACACTAGTTTAGGGAGCTTGTTACACAGACTGCGGGCATTGGTACTCATCACCCTCCACTTTTTGATGGCCTTACCCCTTTTAGCCCCATCACTGTCCTTACTGCCTTTGCCTTTTTTTACATTTAACTCTGTCCTGCTCCCTAATGACTTCTCTACCTTGGTGTTTACCTCACTAATTACCATGTTATGTGGGGGAAGGATGGGATTTCCCTGCTGCTTTTCAGGGCCTCCCCCTTGGTTAGTTTAAATGCTTGCCAATGAAGCATTTAAACCTCTCACCTAGGATCCTGGTTCCCCCTCCTGGACAGATGCAGACCATTGCATCAGTATAGGTGTGCATCCCTCCAGGTGGCTCCCCAGTCCCCAATGAAGCCAAAACCCTCAGCTCCACACCAGTATTTCAACAATTCATTGAATTCCCAGGTGAGGAGTACCCTAGCATCACCGTTGCCATAGACAGACAGCACCTCTGAGAAGATTACCATATGCGCTGCTTGTCTAAGACCCCTCCCCAACTCTACAAACTCCTCTTGCACTTCTCTTATCCCATTTCTGGCCAGGACATTTGTTCCTAGTTGGACAATGACATCCAGCTCCCTCCCTCATGCAGCTGCTCTCATAATCCTGACATTTTGCTTCCTGTCCCTCCAAACCATGGTGCCAGGCAGGCACCTTACCTCACTCTCCCCTTCCTCTCCCACTTCTACCCCCCTAATTATTGAGTCCCCCAGCAGGAGTTGTTTCTTTCCATTGTAGGATCCCATGCCACCCTCCTGTGTGTCTCCTTTGTGAAGGTTCCCAGCATCCTCCTAGGTCTCCACTGCAGGTGCCTCCATAGAGGAACCATTATCTACCAGAAGACTGTATGAATTGTAGAGAGGGACAGCTGGAAGGATACAACTCTGTTCCACCACCCTTTCCCTCTCTGAGCCCACCCTGGTCCAGCCTCTCCTCTTTCTTGGCAACCTCTGAGGTAGTGGCATTGGCCCTGGTGGTCCCTGGGCGGGGGAAGAGGTTTCACGAATCCAACCCAGGTCAGCCTGGAGATGGGCAACCATCTCCCTCAGACTAGAGAGGTGCCTGCAAAAAGGGCAGCATCACAGCCTCCAGAATGTCTACTGGAACACCGCCGCCCCATAGCCATTGCAATGCACCACTCCTATCTTGTCTTATTTTGTGTACCCTCTCCTGTTTCTGTATGTGCTTACTCTCTCCTCCCCTTACAACTCTCACCCTTCCTGTTCTGGGACAGCAATCTCCTATATTCTTCAGTAGCCTCCTTCTTCATTGCTCAGTGTCAGACCACCAGCAGCTGGGGTGGGGGTGTGCTACTTTTTTCCTTTAGGGTTGACAAAACTAGTGTTTCTCTCTGATCCTTCCCTTCCCTTTCTACTGCCTAACAGGAAGTTCCTGTTGTCAGTCAAATCCAGTGGCTATAAAAGTAGAACTGGCTTAGGGTGGGTGGGTGGAAGGATGGGATGGAGGGCAATTAGTAAAAAAATGGCTAGCAACAGGAAGTTGTAATTGGAGTCACCTGCTTTTATATTATCTAAGCCACACCCTCAATTAAGCTCTATTTCTTCCTACTGATCTAGCAAAATAAGTTGATACAGTACCCTTCCCAGCACAGAACATACACTGACTTTCTTTCTTTTCCTTTAACCCTAAATAAGACCCCTTCTACTTCTAATAAAGTATCTGTCTGCTTAATCTCAACAGACACTGACTCCTGCTAAGATAGAAGTGTTAAATTTGTAAGAAAATGGTAGCTTCTTTTAGTTAGCTGCTTTCTGCTCTACAAACAAGATTTCTGTCTTCCAAAGGCTAGGAACAGGAAGCTGTAATTGGAGTCACCTGCTTTTATATTGTCTAAGCCACACCCCCAATTAAGCTCTCTCTCCTCCTACTGATTTAGCAAAGTAAGTTGATGCAGTACCCTTCCCAGCACGGAACACACACTGACGTTCTTTCTTTTCTTTAATATATATATATATATATATATATATATATATTTGTGTGTGTGTGTATATATATATATATATATATATATATATATATATATATATATATATATATATATATGTATATTGGGGTCCCCATATGCCTATTTATCATATGACATACTTGTGCTTCCTTATATAAACTCTTAATCAATCTAGTAAAATCTTCTGGAACATTATATTTTGCTGGAACTTGCCACATATATTCATGCCTAACTGCATCAAAGGCAGTTTCCTGGTCCATCACATACAGGTAACCTTCCAGTTCTTCCTCTTCCCCCTTGTTAATTACAGCAGTAGTGCCAAATTTGTCAAGCAAGTTTGTGAGATTCCCTATTTATCCTTCACAAAATTTGAACTACTGCATCCACCATCATTGTCCGACTTGGTATCATATCTATTATTTTGAGTATTTTAACATCAGATGTTGAAAAGGCTATGCCTATCCCTGAACACCTTTCTTGCCTAATTGTCCAAATAGATGGTCTCCATCTCCAGTCCTTTTAGGCTTGATTTATTTCTGCAATTGTGTGTAATCTTGTGTTTTGAAAAAAAATATATATGTCCCCTTTTAAATCCATCACAACGGAACAAGTTACAAGCCTTTTAGATTTGTTTTTGATACTGTTCACATTGCATATAATCCAGTTTAAGAAGGCCATTCCAGTTGAGAAAGGGAAGAAGATTTTTAAATTTCCTTATTTTTTTTCCTTTTTTTGGAGACTTGAGTTTCTATTGTTTCATATTCAGAAGAGTCTTCATTTTTTGAGTAGCCTGAGAGTGTTAAGTCAGTGATTTCATCCATTGTAGTCCATTCTTTGTCTTGCAAGACTGTATATTTCTTTGTTAGTTTCAAAGATTCTTTTTAGGGCTGTGGGTGGAGCCTACAGCCCTATTGGGATCAGATTGTAGCTGTAAAATGGCTGATCATGGAACTCTCTTTTTGGACATTTGGAAGTATTCCTCCACAGCTGCAAAATAATGCACTCCCTCTCTAATTTTTGCAATTAGCTGCTCTATGTTAAAGGCATCTGAAGGGAGGGACATGAACTGTGCAGTCCCCCCCCCCCCACTCACCCACTGTGATGGATTTAGTGATGGTAAAAAGTAGATAAAGCCCTCAGTTTATCCACAGGTACAGTACCATGTGGGACAGGCTCAGTGCAAACTTACCCACACTGTGATGGATTTAGTGCTGGTAAGAGGTAAGGGATTGACAGCACTTTCCACACTCTCTACATTTAGTCCTGGTGAATGGTGAGAGACTGCCAGAACTGGGGACTATAGCATTTTATTTACAGTGACTGGTTGCATGCACACACACACACACATACACACACACACAGAGCAGCATGTACTGTGACTAAATAAATTCAAGAGGACTGAATTAGCAGCATGCCAGTTTTTCATGTTTGTGTCTGAACAGCACTATACGGTGACAACAAAAAAATAATAAATTGCTATTTGAAATGCTTATTCAAAATAATATTTGAGTGAAAGTATGGACATTTTGATAAAATATGTTTTCCATATTTGACCATTGTTTCTTAATAGTCATATAATGTTACTTCAATATGCAGTGTGCATTTTAAATATTTAACTTGTAAATACTGTTTAAATTTGTTGTCATGATCATGTTATGTACAACAGCAAAAATAATCTCTTTCAAAATAAAAACTCAAACAGGGAATGTGTTCGTATTGGAGATAGAGATATTGTACATTTATAGTTTGCCAGTGATGTTGGTAAAAACCTGGGAATATCACACTTCCCGAAGCTTAAGTTCCCTAACCTCATGCCAAATTTGCTACCAGTTTCTGAATATTAAAAAAAATATATATTTATTTATTTAGCTTTTGTTTACCAGGTAAGTACACTAGACAAGTATTATGCCTATTTTCAGGAATGACCCGGGAGAGTACAACATGAGGAACAACAATCAAGGAGACATGGCAAAGAGAGTACAGTTTTTTGTTACGGTAAACAAACATGTGGGAAATAAATCATTTGATGCTATGGGAAACATACAGTAGTAAGCACATTTCAGATTATACACTCTAGACCAGCTAGTTCAACTGACAGATATATACAGGTCATCATACATAGGAGTGGAGCATAGCTCAAGGACTGGATTAGTCATAATGTAACTTATAACATCGTCGTATACACCCCCTAGGCTAGTTGGATCATGGACAGGTATATACAGCTCATCACATTTTTAAAAATATGCACATGTTAGACAGAAACAGAAACACTTGGTAGTACACGTTTCTACCAAGTGACCAAGGTGCAATATGTCATGGTTAGCCTATGACTGTGGAGCAATAATGGGTGTAAAAATGCCCAAGACTTTTTAAGTCATTGATACAGTGGGGAAAATATCTCCAGGAATTCAATGAAGACACCCTGGGGAGGTTCAGACAAAACAATTTGACACTTTACTCTAGGGAGGTTAGGGGCAGTCACATTCTGATGTTAGTTTTAGGAAACCCCACAGGGAATTTCAAAAACTCACATAGGAGGGGGCAGCTCAGATACCCACAGGCAGCGAATTCCAGAGTCTGGTGCACTTATGGCAAAGTTCCGATCCCCCATGAGGGTCCGAGTAGGAGGGACTTTGAGCATCCCTAATGTGAGAGACCTAGGTTGGTAGGGGGTGGGATTCAGTTTAGGCAGAAGTCGGGCCAGCCCCTGTGGGGTGCTAGTTCTGATCACTTTCCCAGAGAGGCATCTCAAACCAAAATCAAGGTACCTAGCTGGTGAGAGCCAGCAGAGTTTCTCGTATAGCTCACAATGGTGGGTGAGTCAGGGGGCAGCCAAGGCAAAATGACAAATGTCATTGTAAGCAGTGTACCATCGAGTGAGATGTGTCATTGGAGAGTGAGCAGATAGGTGCAGCCCATAGCTGAGGGAGGGAAGGAGCACACCCTTCACTAGGGCAAGTCTGGTTGCCATTGTAAGGTTATACTTGGCCCTATAGGCCAGACCCAGTTTGCAGTTTGATGCCCTGCAGATGTTAAAGATATGATTACCCATGTCAAGTTGAGGGTCAAGTGTTACCCCCAGATATTTGATGGAGCTCACTATGGGTAGTGAGGATCCATCTGTGCCGGTGATGTGTAAGCAGGCTGATGAGGCTTTGATTTTAGCCATTGAGCCAATGAGCATATCCTGTGTCTTTTTCAGGTTGAGGACCAGCTTGTGACTAGTAGCCCATGACAATACCCTGTTAAAGTCATCGGTCAGGTTCTGGTTTAGGGTAGTTTCATTCTGAGAGTGAGCCAGGATTACCAGATCATCTGCATACATGGTGGCACTACAGCTAGTAGTAACCATGGGCAGTTGATTGATGAAGAGGGAGAAGAGGAGGGGACCCAGTACCGAGCCTTGAGACAATCTGGAGGTCACTGGTAGCGGCTCAGAGAGGACTTTATTGAAGCAGGTACGCTGCTTTCTGCCATGTAGATACCCCATTAGCCATTTAATGGCATGGGGGAGAGGCCAAGTGACCACAACTGTGCATCAAGCAGTTTGTGGTCAACGAGGTCATAGGCTTTAGACAGGTCAATAAATATTGAACCAAAGAGTTTGCCCTGATCCATGGCTGTCCGGATACTTGATGTAACCGAGATTAATGCTGTGGTGGTGCTGTGCCCCTTACAAAAGCTGTGCTGGGCTGGGGACAGAAGTTCATGAGAGTAGATATATTCTGAAAGCTGCTCAGCCACTGCCTTTTCAAGGAGCTTGCTAAGGGTTGGGAGAATGGCAATCGGTCGATAATTGTCAAGTAGTTTGGGATTTCCTTGCTTCAGTACAGAGACAATCCTAGCCTCTTTCCAGATGTCTAGGATGGTCCCCAGATAAAGGGATATGTTGAAGATAAAGGTTACTGGTGAGGCAATGTGTATAGAACCAAGCTTAAGGAGTTTAGGCTCCAGGTTGTCTAGGCCAGGACTGGAGTACTGAGAGAGGCCAGCTAGGTGTTTCTGGAAGTCCTGAACTGATATAGCCCTGAGGTGGAACATTTGATGAGGAGGGTGACCATCCAGCAGAGTGGAGGGAAGGGGGTGGGACAGAGCATCATCAGGTGAGAAGAGGGGTGTGAAAGCAGAGAGGTCAGAGAAGTGATTATTTAGGGAATTGGCAATAGTATGGGTATTATTGTAGGAGACTCCATTTATGACCATGTCCATAACCCCCGGATGGGAGGATCCACTGACAAGGAATTTAATATCTCTCCAGAACCTCCTAGGATTACTGGCAGAGCATAGTAGGGCGGACTTTCAGAAGTCACTCTTTGCTGCCCTGATGGACTTTTTGCACTTGTTTCTGAGATGTCTGTACCTTTGAATAATCATGGGATCACTGGTACCTTTGGAATAAGCCCAACATTTATCTCTCTCCTGCATCTGGGCTAGGAGATTCCCATTTAACCAGAGGGTAGTGGACCCCCTCACCCTATGGGTGACCTTGGTTGCATGCTTGTCTTGCAAGACCCCAAAGGAGGAGAGGAAGTAAGAGGTTGTTGCCGGTGGGTCAGTGGCACCATACACCCCAGACCAGTCGGTAACTCAGGTCTTCCAGGAACTCCTCAAAAAGGCCATGTTGAAAATTTGGTGCAAAATCAAAAAAAAAGGGCAAGTTACATCTGGGTGTTGCATAAAGTCTATTCACATTTGTAACTTTGGTCATTTGGTAGCTTTGCACAGCCCTATCAGCTCTGGCTAGAACATGTTATTTTCTGGTATGTTTCCATTTTGGTGAATTAGTGCTCTTTTTCCTGGATCTGATTACCATTGTAAATTTTCCTTCTTGTTTTTTTGTAACAATATTTCCTTGCCTATCTTGTTAATGATTTCCACTTTCTTCCACTTACTTCTCAGCTTTGTTCTGATTGTCTTGTGAAAATTATTTTTCCTTGGGGGGGGGGGCACAGTTTGAGTCACAGTGTAGGTTTCACCAACAGCTTTCTGCCTCTCTTCCTCCATCTCTTTTGCTTCAGCAATTATTTTTCCTTGCTTTGCTTTTTCCTTCTGTGCTAGGGTTACATAGGCACCTTGTTCTGCTCTTTCCCCTAGGTCAGGACTGTTGTGAGTGGCCCAGGGACAATTGCTAAAAATGTGACCAGTCTCCTCACATAAACTGCATTTTATTTGATTTTTTCAAATGGCCCCATGATGCCCAATTTGTCCACATAACCCATATTTAATTTTTTTACATGTGTTGCTTAGATTACCTTTTTCCCCACACCTGTAGAAAGCACAGGGCTGTCTTACATAAAATAATACCCTTCTGTCTTTTCCTAAAAAGAAGCCATTTGAAAAATGTTGTATCCCCCCATTTTGCTGTTTTAATGGTATTTTAAATCTCCATCAACCTGTCCACAAGTTTTCATAATCCAATATTGGTTCTGGAGATCCTTTTAGTGTACTTTTTTGTTATAGCCAGAAGGAAATGTCTGCCACATTTACTCCCTCATTTAAAAAAAAGTACTGTAATTACTTTGTAGGCTAGTTTGGTTAAGGGTATCACTATAAAATCTCTATAATAGGATGTTTTTAATCCGGTGATAGAGCTTCCAGACTCTTTCCAGTCCTACTGGAGGCTTAAAGTTCACATCATATGCCGTGTCTCCTGGGGTGTGGATTAATGCGTAAATTTTATAAGCATAGTATCCATGCTGTTTTTAAGTAGCTGTCATCCTACAAATAATCTATCCGGGGCATCTGCAGCTGCACCCCTTAATTTTAATGTGACCGCATTCCTTCGGTTTGCTGGCTCAGCCAGTCTCCTTGCCCCTTTTGGAAATAGTTATTCTCTTACATTGCACCCCCCATACTTTTTCTTCTCTATTTTTTTTTCATTTTCACTAGGCTCTTTCTCCGTCTGTAGAGTTTCTTCCTTGATTTCCATTGAGGTATCTAAGTCGTCATCACCTGTTAGGCCCTCTACTTCTTTTATATCATTTTTTCCTTCTAACATTTTTTCTTCTGTTTCTTTTTTTTTTTGTTCTTTTCCCTCCATCCTTGGACTAAAAACTTCTTTTTGCAATTTTTTGTCTTTATTTTTTAATTCAGTGGAAGCTTTACCCTGAAAATCCCCTTCTGGGAATGTACTGGGCCTGTCAGGGTCCCATCCTTTCCCATCTGCTGTTTTTTTCCACTCTGCATTTGAAAGAGCTTCTGCTACCCAGTCCAGTGTGCTTCTAAATTCAGTCAGCCTTGTATTATTTAAGTCATGAACTTCTTTTGTGTTTTTGTCACCTCGGTAGCCCCCTTTATCAGATTTTGCTATATTTCCTTGATACATTTTTTGTTTGCATTCATTTTGTTTCTCCTCATTATTTTCCCAATTTTTATTCAATCCATCTCCAACAAAAATGATTGCTGAGCCTGTCTTAGGCCGAGCCATTTCAGACTGTTTTGCACCATTCCAATCGGGGCTTCACTCTTGCTGTTTTTCATAGAAACATAGAAGCATAGAAGCATAGATTTTGACGGCAGATAATGACTGCTTGGCCCACCCAGTCTGCCCATTTCCCTACCTATTGGATAAGCTGCAGATCCTAGTTAACCAGCAGCCTACTTCTTCCTACCCCCACCCCCTAGAATTGCCTTATGACTGTCCCATGCATGCTAGATTCCACCACTGACTCCACAACCTCCTCCGGAAGGCCGTTCCATGCATCCACAACCCTCTCTGTGAAAAAAATACTTTCCTTAAATTTCCTCTGAGCCGCCCCCTTCTATCTTCAAATTGTACTTGTATTTCTTGCACACCTCTTTTTGAAAGATGCTACCCTCTTGGACTTTGTTGATTCCTTGAGATACTTGAAAGTTTCTATCATGTCCCCCTCTCCCTCCTTTCCTCGAGGCTATACATATTCAGCTCCTTAAGTCTCTCTTCATATGTCTTCTGGTGCAGACCCTGCACGATTTTAGTTGCCCTCCTCTGGACAGCCTCCATCCTGTCCATGTCCTTGCCAGATTGGGTCTCCAGTACTGCATGCAGTACTCCAGATGGGGTCTCACCAACTGTCTGTACAAAGGGATAATAACTTCCTGTTTTCTACTGGTGATGCCTCTCCCTATGCATCCCAGTATCCCCCAACCCTCCTTGCTGCCCTCTCACATTGCTTGCCCACCTTTAGGTCATCTGATATGACTACCCCTAGGTCCCTTTCCATTTTGTTGTTGTTAGTATCTCACCCCCATTGTGTCTCTTCCCTGGGTTTTGTTTCCCAGGTGCATTACCTTACACTTCTTTGCATTGAATCTAAGCTGCCATACATTTGACCATTCCTCTAACCTTGCCAAGTCCTTTTCATCCTTTCCACCCATCTTGTGCATCAACTCTGTTGCAGATCTTGTGTCATCTGCAAAGACATACTTTTCCTTCCAGTCCCTCTGCAATGTCACTTATAAAGACATTGAAGAGGACTAGTCCTAATACTGAACCCTGTGGTACCCCACTAGTAACCCCCCTTTCTTCAGAGTGGACTCCATTTACTATTACTCTCTGTGTCCTATTCTCCAGCCAATTCTTTACCCAGGCTGTCATCTTGGGACCCACTCCCAGGCTGGCTAACTTGTATATTAATCTTTTGTGTGGGACTGTGTCAAATGCCTTGCTAAAGTCTAGGTAAGCCATGTCCACAGCCCCTCCCTGATCTACTACTTTGGTCACCCAGTCAAAGAAATCCATCAGATTTGTCTGGCATGACCTTCCCACTGTGAATCCATGCTGCCTTGGGTCCTGAGCCCCTCTGGCCTCTAGATACTCAACAATTCTTTCCTTCAGAAGTGATTCCATCATTTTCCCTACCACTGATGTTAAACTAACAGGTCTGTAGTTTTCCTCTTCTGCCTTGCTCCACTTTTGTGAGGGGAATCACATCTGCCCTTCTCAGTCCTCGGTACCACCCCATCCTCCATGATTTGTTAAACAGGGTAGTCAGTGGTGTCACTAGTTCTACCCTTAGTTCTTTTAGAATTCTGGGAAGAATCCCATCAGGCCCCATTGCTTTGTCCACCTTCAGTTTTAAGAGTTCTTTCAGAACCCTTTCTTCTGTAAATGGGCTGGTATCAACTTCTGTATCCAGAGTGTTTCTACTGTTTGTTTTAGGTACCTCCCCCACTTCCTTTGTAAGTACTGAGCAAAAATATTTAAACATAGAAACATAAACATAGAATTTGATGGCAGATAAGGACCGCTTGGCCCACCCAGTCTGCCAATTTCCCTGCCTACTGGATAATCTGCAGATCCTAGTTAATCAGCAGCCTACTTCTTTCTACCCCAACCCCCTAGAATTGCCTTATGACTGTCCCATGCATGCTTGAATTCCACCACAGTTTTTGACTCCACGACCTCCTCTGGAAGGCCGTTCCATGCATCCATAACCCTCTATGTGAAAAAATACTTCCTTAAATTTCCTCTGAGCCGCCCCCCTTCTGTCTTCAAATTGTGCCCCCTTGTTCTTGCACGTCTCTTTTTTTGAAAGATGCTACCCTCTTGGACTTTGTTGATTCCCTTGAGGTGCTTGAAAGTTTCTATCATGTCCCCCCCTCTCCCTCCTTTCCTCGAGGCTATACATATTAAGCTCCTTAAGTCTCTCTTCATATGTCTTCCGGTGCAGACCCTGCACCATTTTAGTTGTCCTCCTCTGGACAGCTTCCATCCTGTCTATATCTTTGCAAAGACTGGGTCTCCAGAACTGCACACAGTACTCCAGATGGGCTCTGACCAGCTGTCTGTACAGAGGGATAACTTCCTGTTTTCTACTGGTGATGCCTCTCCCTATGTATCCCAGTATCCCCCCAGCCCTCCTTGCTGCCCTCTCACATTGTTTGCCCACCTTTAGGTCATCTGATATGACTACCCCCAGGTCCCTTTCCATTTTTGTTATTGTTAGTATCTCACCCCCTATTGTGTACTCTTCCCCTGGGTTTTTGTTTCCCAGGTGCATTACTTTGCACTTCTTAGCATTGAATCTAAGCTGCCATACATTTGACCATTCCTCTAACCTTGCCAAGTCCCTTTTCATCCTTTCCACCCCACCTTGTGCAACAACTCTGTTGCAGATCTTTGTGTCATCTGCAAAGAGACATACTTTTCCTTCTAGTCCCTCTGCAATGTCGCTTATAAAGACATTGAAGAGGACCAGTCTAATACTGAACCCTGTGGTACCCCATTAGTAACCCCTTTCTTCAGAGTGGACTCATTTACTATTACTTTCTGTGTCCTATTCTCAGCCAATTCTTTACCAGGCTGTCATCTCAGGACCACTCCCAGGCTAGCTAACTTGTATATTAATCTTTTGTGTGGGACTGTGTCAAATGCCTTGCTAAAGTCTAGGTAGGCCATGTCCACAGCCCCTCCTGATCTACTACTTTGGTCACCCAGTCAAAGAAATCCATCAGATTTGTCTGGCATGACCTTCCACCATGAATCCATGCTGCCTTGGGTCCTGTGCCCCTCTGGCCTCTAGATACTCGACAATTCTTTCCTTCAGAAGTGATTCCAACATTTTCCCTACCACTGAGGTTAAACTAACAGGTCTGTAGTTTTCTGCTTCTGCCTTGCTCTCACTTTTGTGAAGGGGAATCACACCTGTCCTCCTCCAGTCCTCGGGTACCACCCCATCCTCCCATGATTTGTTAAAAAGGGTAGTCAGTGGTGTCACTAATTCCACCCTTAGTTCTTTTAGAATTCTGGGATGAATCCCATCAGGCCCCATTGCTTTGTCCACCTTCAGTTTTAAGAGTTCTTTCAGAACTCTTTCTTCTATAAATGGGCAGGTATCAACTTCTGTATCCAGAGTGTTTCTACTGTCTGTTTTAGGTACCTCCCCTCTTCCTTTGTAAATACTGATCAAAAATATTTGTTTAGTATCTCTGCCTTTTCACAGTCACCCTCTGCCACCCTACCCCCCATTAAGCCTCACTATCCCTCCTTGGTCTTCCTTTGTTCCCTGATATACCTATAAAGGTTTTATCCCCCTTCTTAACTGAATTGGCTATCTTTTCCTCAGTTTGGGCCTTTGCTGTTCTGACTGCCTTCCCAGCTTCCTTTTGCTTTAACTGATACAGTTCTCTGTCCTGCTCCTTCTGTGATGCCTTGTACTTCCTGAAAGCTTTCTTTTTCTCTTGAACCTTCACTGCTACTTCCTTTGAGAACCATAGTGGTTTCTTACATTGTTTAGTTGTGTTTATTTGCCTCACATAAAGGCTTGTTACCTCTGTGATGGCAGTTTTTATTATTCCCCATTGTTCTTCAACCCCTCCTTCCTGCCCATTTGCTAGTGCATTCCTTAGGCACTCACCCATTTTGGCAAAGTCAGACCTCCTAAGTCCAGTACCTTTTGCCTTTGTATGAAGCTGACTCTATTGCTGTGTTTATTGTGAACCATACTGTTCGTTGGTCGCTAGTTCCCAGATGGCTACCCACTTCTACATCTGTGATCCTCTCTTCATATCCATTTGAGAGAACCAGGTCTAAGATTGCTCCCTCTTGAGTGGGCTCCAATACTAGTTGTCTAAGATATGCCCCCTCTAGGGCATCTAGAATAACTCCACTCTTTGAAGTGGCTGCTGCAACTGCACTCCATTTAACATCTGGCATATTCAGATCGCCCATCAGCAATATCTCCCCTTTTTCTGCCTTACTAAGTATACTTTCTATCATTTCCTTGTCATTTCCTCCCCTGAGAGAAGATCTTACCTTCTAACCCTGTGCAGGTGTGGTGCCATTGCCGATCTCCAAATTTACCCACAGTGCTTCTTCTCCTCCCTGTTTTCCCTTTTGTTCTGCTGCTTTGATTCCTTCCCTTATGTAAAGGGATGTTTAGTATCTCTACCTTTTCACAGTCACCTTTTCAGAGCATTTTTTTCATTCCCAGCTGTTTGCTGACTACAGGACATGGCTCCATTTGATAGTACTATGTCAGCTTCCACCGGCTGACTCTGACAAGCTGCTGCACTGTCAGCCTTTTCTGCTTCCTTTGCCACTTCCCCTCTCATGCAAGAGGTCTTTTCTTTTACTTTTGGTTTTACTTACAACACTTTCTTCTTTCGTTTGCTGACATACTGGCTGTTCATCATTTTTGGGGGGCTTACCTGCACTCTTCATCTCCACAGAGTGCGTGCTTTCTTCATTATTAGTGTCTGTCACCGAACTCTTCACCGAATCATGCTGCAAACTGCTGACCGGTTCTGCACCACTTTCCTTCATTTTCTCTTGCTCTGATGACAAATTTCTTCACAACATGGTCTCCAGTAAATTGGAGGCAGGAGTTGAGACCCGCTCCCAAGCCTCCCACACGTTCTTGCTCATGCTGCACTGAACTGAGTCTGACATCTGTCAGTATTCCTACGTAGAGCTCCCTATTGGAGAGCAGGGGAATTTCCCCAGTGTTCTGGTCAAATTCGCCCCACTTGCTAAAATACCACCAACAGCATAATCTAGTTCTGTAAGTCAGTCTACATCTGTACACATTCCCCTTCCCTTCACCCAGGTCACACCTGGAAACAAGCTGCTTAGTATGCCTCTCCCAGTCACAAACTTTCAAATAAATAAATAAGAGGGACTATATGCTCATGGACCTTGACAAATCATTTAAAGACATGCTGTGGGAGCAAGACCGTGCTTACTATTTTGGATTGATATACACAGCTATTGCTGACAAATGCTCCTTCACTAATGTTAGTCAGAGACTCAGGGACTTATGCTGCATCAGGTAATACAGAATCAGGGTTATGTCTGCCTCTTTTGTGGACTGTGACATGTTTTCTTATCAGACAGAACATCTTTTCAGCTCGGCACTATAGATTTTTCCTTTGGAAGGTGTCCTGGCTACTTTGAGAACTTAAAAGGAGGCAGTATAGCTCAGTGGTCTAAGGCTCTGAGCTGCAAATTTGGTGACATCCAGCAGACCAGACCTGGGTTTGAATCCCAGAGCTTCTACTTGCATACTGTTTGACCCTGAGCAAGTCACTTAACCTCCTTGTACTCCCAGATCGCTCCTGTAAAAAAGCTTTCAGCTTAGTGTGCTATACCTGGTTAAATAAAAAAATAAATAATTTAAAAAAAAAACGTATCCTAAAAGGTTCAATTCAATTCTGAGAACGCTAAACCTTCAGGTACCAAACTTTCAGATGAAGGGAAGCCAGACTGTGATGAACCACTTGATGCCAGGAGATTGCTTTTTAGTCCCCACCCCACAGGAAGTGTGTAGGTCTGCCTTCTCATTTGTAGCAACAGTGAATATCATGCTGTGTTGGCCAGAATTAAAATCATGGTTTCCTCTCTCTGGTCATGCTTTTAGGAGATCTCTCTGCATTATGGAAAAAGGCTGGGAAAACATAAAGCGACTTGCTCCCCATATAGATTCAGAGTGTATTATGGTACCTGTAGTATGCCAAAAAGGGGGCTATGTAACAGAATTATGGCAGTTCCTGTTCTGCCATGAGGAAAACAGGTTCACCTCTGGTGTACCCCAGTTTAGGTGCATGCAAAGTTTTATAGCATTACCCAAAGTGACCTGACTTTATAGAGTACAGCGAGTTACCTTGCCTTGTCCTTTGACTAACAAAGTGGGTACTTCTCTTGGGGAAGGCCACACATTGTAGTACTTCACCAGCAAAGGTGCCACTTAACATAGTGCTTACCATTCAAGCCTATGCATATTCACACCCTTTGGGTCCTTTTATTTTCTTTGCTTGTTAAAGTGAAAAAAACACACCCCATCCATTTTCAGCATATAACATATATTGTAGTTACCTATGTCCTCCACCCTCATAGCACCCATCTCTTTTCGACCCCCACTATCTCAGCCAAGTTCCCTTTACATTTAAATGATCCTTCTTATAATATGAAAAACATTTCCCCCTTACGACACACAGTAATCACAATTTTCCACCCCCCACCATGGCTCCAATCAACAGTACACCCACACTCCACACTTCCACAGGCACCCAGCATCTTCCTCGCTCCTTATCTCTCAAATGTTACAACAAAAGTCAGTGAAGAGGTTACCTGCAACAACAGAAAATCACCCCCCTCAACAGCCAGCAATGAGCACTAAAGTAAATGCCATGAATGACTATTGATGTCTTTATCTAAAGTCAAACCTATACTACAGGCAAAGATGTCAGCATTTTTCCATGGCATTTATTATATTTTCACTGAACAGAGCAGATGTCGCTGCACTAGGGCATGGATTTCTTCATGGAAACTAACATCTATGGGGCACTTGGGGGAGGAAGGAAGTGTGGGTCGGGGTTGAGTGAGGAAATCATATTCATGATCAGGGTCAGACTGGCAGGGGGAGGTGGAGTGTCATTATGTTTGCTTGCACGCATGTGCAAGAAACATAGTGCCATCATCGGAGATTCGGAGGTGTGTCACCTCCTCCTTCAATTCAGTCAGTGTGCTGGCAGGCGCGGCCCCTGTAAGCCAATGCATTTTGGAGCTGTCTATGACACGCTCCAAAATGCAGTGGCATACAGTTGAAAGGGGGAGCTACGCTTGAGTGAGCAGCGATAAGATAAGGCTGCTCACGCACAGCTCCCCCCCAACCACACACACAGACGCCAGCAGGTGTGCATGCCCCCCACATGCACGGTATAGCCGACGGGTGCCCAATCCTCATTGGCTGTGCTATGCCCCCGCCTCAAAGACTTTAAATGCCATGCTGGGTGCCCACCCCAGCATGGCAACTAATCATATAGCCGACGGGGTTCCCAATCCCGGTTGGCTGCACTGTCTCCCCAGTAGTAGAGTGCCACGCTGGGAGCCACCCCAGCATGGCAAATTCAGAGGCCGACGGTGCCTAATCCCATTAGCTGAATGGCCCCCCCTCCCCCAACGTCCTTGTGCCATGCTGGGGCCACCCCAGCGTGGCAAATATCCCACATCATCCATTTTTCTTTTGTAACCTGTAAAGGAAAAAGCGGTCTACGGCAGTCTCCCGCACCCCTCCCACAACCGCACCCACCCACTGCGCACTCAGCCTCCCAACACCCCCCTCACCCCATACTTACCTCCAAACTCCGGTGCGATGATCTTCGGTGGACTGGGAACACGTCTGCACTCTTCAAATGCGATCGCGAACTGAGGAAATGCTGGTAAGCTGTATAATGGGCTAAATAGGGGGGTTTCAACTTTATTGCATATCTCAGGCATTTTTTTGAATTTTTGCACCAAATTTTCAACATGGTGTTTTTGGGTCCCCTTCTCATGATTGCTGTCACTGTCATGGCGTTATTCAAGCCCGAAGGATGATTTCGCGCAGTGACTGCGCAGTGACTGTGAAATCACCCTTCGGGCCTGAATAACACCATGACAGTGACATCAATCATGAGAAGGGGTCTCAAAAACCCCATTTTGAAAATTTGGTGCCAAAATTTCCCAAAATGACTGTTTTACACGAGTGCGTTGCGCAGTTCCTACGCAGGCTCGTAAGTTCACGAATTTTCAATATTTTCACTCCAGATTTTGAACATTGCCATTTTACCACACCTTCTTATGAGTAGTACAGCTGTTATTTTTCACATCTCACCCAAAATGTGTTTCCGCCCATGTAGCGCACAATGGCGCAGTCGGTGTGCGAAATCAATGTACGGGACAAATTAAGAAAATCACAGTGACACTGTTCATGAGGTGAGGTGTTAAAATGGCTATGTTGAAAATCTGGTGAAAAAATTCAAAAATGACTGTTTTACTAAACGCATGCTGTAAAGTTCCTATGCACGATCAAAGGTCGTGAATTTTCAATATTTTCACTCCAGATTTTCAACATTGCCATTTTACCACACCTTCTTATGAGTAGTACAGCTGCCATTTTCACATCTCACCCAAAACATGTTTCCCTATGTAGCGCACAATGGCGCAGTTGGTGTCTGAGATCAATGCAAAGGACAAATTAAGAAAATCACAGTGACACTGTTCATGAGCTGAGGTGTTAAAATGGCTATGTTGAAAATTGGTGAAAAAAATTCCAAAAAATTACTGTTTTATGAGCGTGCGTTGTACAGTTCCTACGCACGCTCGTTAGTTTGCACATTTTCAATATTTTCACTCCAGATTGTCAACATTACCATTGTACCACACCTTCTTATGAGCAGTACAGCTGTCATTTTTCACATCTCACCCAAAACGTGTTTCCACCCATGTAGTGCACAATGGCACAGTGGGTGTGTGAAATCAATGTACAGGACAACTTAGGAAAATCACAATGACACTGTTCATGAGCAGAAGTCTTAAAATGGCTATGTTGAAAATTTGGTGAAAAAATTCCTAAAAATTACTTTTACGAGTGTGCGTTGCACAGTTCCTATGCATGCTCGTAAGTTTGCAAATTTAATATTTTCACTCCAGATTTTCAACATGTCCATTTTATTAAACTTCCTTATGAACAGTACAGCTGCAATTTTTCATATGTTGCCCAAAATGTGTTTTCGCACATGTAGCGCACAATGGTGCTGTTGGTGTGTGAAAGCAATGTTTAGGACAGATTAAGAAAATCACAGTTACACTGTTCATGAGCAGAGGTCTTAAAATGGCTATGTTGAAAATTTGGTGACAAAGTCCATAAATGACTGTGTTACAGTGAGCATTGCACAGTTTCCACGCCTCCTCGTTAGTTCATGACTTTGTAATATTTTCAGTCCAGATTTTCACCAGTGGCATTTTTCCACACTTCCTTATGAACAGTACAGCTGCCATTTTTCACAACATGGCAGTGTGTTTCACACTTTCAGTGCAGGGATGCGTGGTCGCTGTGGGAAATCATTGTTCGGCACAGATCAAGAAAATCACAGTGACACTGTTCATAATTGGAGGCACCAAAATGCCTGAGTTGACAATCTGCTGTAAGAAATCCCCAATCTAATTATATTACTGTTGTGCGTTGCACAGTTTCTATGTACGCTCGTGACTTCACCATTTTTTTAAATATTTTTACTGCACATTTGCAACATAGCCATTTTTTACACCTCCCCATGAAAGAGTACAGCTGTCATTTTTTACATCCTGTTCGGAATATTTTTGCACCTGTGGTGCTAAATGCCGTAGTCACTGTGCATAAGCAGCTTTCGGCTAACAAACTGATATTCCCCCTGTTCATGAGGTGGGGTCACAAAACAAACATTTGGAGTGAAAATACCAATGAATGCCTGAGGTATTAGGCTTTTCAACTATAACGCCCAACCCTATAGAGAATGACAGGAATCAGGGGTGCGACTTGGGATTCTTGCCTGTGATGTTCATACCATTCCACACCCTGCAGTCACTGAGAGGCATCGAGGTATGCCTTGGACTCTTCAGCCCCAAAGTTCACCCCATTCTCCTATCGCACCCATCTCACCATGTTTCCTGATGAAATGGGGTGCGCATAAAGAATAAGACCACAAGGAACACCGTGGCACTTTGTCAGTGTCTGCAGGGTGGGTGGTGAAATGGCATGGCCGCTATGCCTGATGACCCTAAACGACACCCCAATGCCTGTCACTCTCTGCAGGGTGGTGGTGGGGTTGGCTTCAGTTCAATACTTCACTGCCATTCCTAATACGCAGCTCTGTAACTTCTACACTACCACTGCCAATGCCAGCAAGCAAACATTCGGCATTGACAAATGCTTGTTTTTGACATGTGGTGGGGGAAGGGATGGACTAATTATGAGTGTAACTAAAGTATTTATATTGAAATCATGTACTTGGTGGCAATGTTTGCTGGAATGGGGAGGAAGGACTTTGTTTACTACAGAAGGTGGCAGGCAGGGCAAGGGTTAGTGTGGTGGGGTGTTCTTGTTAATGACACAGTGGAATAGGGGCTGAGGGCATTTAAACATTGTTTTTGTAAAAAAATAGGAGGTACTTTGCATAGTTCTTTGCAACCAAATTACTACTATACTCATACAAAACAATGCATTGTGTCACTTCACCAGCAACTTTATTGGAATAGTGCCACTATCCATAGATTTTTTTTTGTTTTGCACTTTGAAAAGTCAGGAAACTTCACAAAGAATTTCATTAAGTAAATTTTCTTGACTTTCCATGTTGCTAATTATCATGGTTAAAATTTACTAAAAATCTTTAGCATTTTATATATATATTAAGAAGTATGGTCATAGTATTTATTTTTAGACTGGTGTGAATATACTGTGGAATGGAAAAATATTGTGCATTATACATTTTGTGCTCTTACACCTGCTGTTTGGTTTGCATACATTAAATTTCATGCTTGCAAGATAACTTGATCATTTACCTGGACCTTCTAATGTCAATCTACTTTCTGCTGCTTAACCAGCTATTCAGATCAGCTGATGTTGATCTGCTGCCTCAAATTAGAAGGTCAGATCAGGTCAAATATTGTATATCTGCTGCCTCAATCAGTAGATCAGATTGACTTCTGGCAGGTATTAGTTCCATTTCAAGCAGGACTATTAATTGTAGCTAAGCTCACATTTGTGACTGACCTCACTGTACTACAGCCAGAATTAATGCCAAAGTCTAAAGGGCATCTTTCACTGCTGATGGAGTAGGTTGAAATGAGCTTAAAAAATAATGAAGAGCATATGGGCTGAGGAAACAGCTGTCAGCATTCATGTGCTTATAGCTGTTGCCAGAGTGTGGAAAGAAGCAATAACCAGCAGCTGAGTGAATCTGGGGGGATCATATGCTTTATTAGGCAGTGGTCTTTGAAATTCATGCAGTATTAGGTCTACACAAGATGCAAAGTTACTGTGTTCAGCGGGAAGTCCCTATCTGATTATGAGGATATAATGAAAAAGCTCTTTAACAGGAGAGCCACAGCCAGCATGTAGGACTTCATTCTACCTGAATAACTGATCGATTTGGTTGAGACAGGGTTGACATTAATGCCATGCACCCAATGGACTGGGTGCATAAGGCATCAAACAGGTTGAAGTGGCAGGACTTGGGGGGGAAGAAAAGTATCACTGGTCCTTGCTTTTGTCCTTTCTGTTGATCTACGTGGAGCTCAGATCATCCATCAGGGGCAAAACCAGCTTCCATGCTAGGTATGAATTCTCTGCTGGATGACATGTAACACATAACAACAACCACTGGGCAATCCCTGACATTTTAATTCAGTACTTTGATGCAGTCATGATTCCCTCTGTTTATTTTCTCAAATAAAACAAGAAATAACCTTCTGAAGCAGCAGCACACAGTACTTGTTCTTGACCTTTTAAGGGCTCACTCAGTTAAACCATTGGAAGCTCAAAACCAACACAATTATATTAATAGTTACACCTCTGTTATGCACTGATTTGCTTTAGCCATTTAACATCAAGATAAACAAAGGCGCTAAGGATGTCTTGAAAATTCAGTTCAGCATTGGGATAATTAACTACTGATCCAGATCTGTAAGGAGCACATAGATTCAACTGTGAGCATGTCAGCACTGAAACTAAGGCACTCACAATGGTTAGTCACTGTGTTTAGTGCAATATCACAATGCAGCAAGGCCTGCATCCATGAAATTAAGGTGGCAGGTATACAGGACATGCACAAAAACTGCTTGAATAACAAGCATTTCTCAATGCTGAATGTTTGCTTGCTTGCATTTGATGTGTAGGTGTTTGGCACTGATAGTTCAGGGGTGGACATTAACAAATGAACAATACAAGATATAACAATGAAATAGTCATGACTGGGAAATGAAAAGTTTCACACATAATGAGGTTGTTTTCTTAGACTGTGACCTTGAATGTTCGAAATACTAGTTTCTTTTTGCCTCAGAATAATATCATGATAGGTGTCATTTATGAAAAGTGATCCAAAACACTGTTTAATGGAGTGACAGCAAACAGGTTTTTGAGGGGATTGGATAATGACACCTGCCATGTTCATTCAGTGGTGGGTAAAAACATGAGTATGTTGAGAATGTGGGTTAAAAAGTAAAAATATTGCAAAGTTATGAGTAAAAGCTGAAAGAAGTCAGCATTGAGTCATATTGGATGTATTTACTCAGCTACCCGAGAATAAAACATTTATATCTTTAGTTTATAGCTGTTCACATAATCAAACTCCAAGAAATTTTGATGCTGAAAATCAAATGGACAAAAGACTTAGTGGTGATAATCTCAGACAGCTGATGGGAAGAAATTGTGGCTGCGCCTACAATAAAAGTCAAAACCTGTAAATGACAAAAAATCAAATTTAATGTACTGCACAGAGCATATTTTAATACATCTAAATTACATAAAATAAATAACTATCTATCAGCAGCTTGCCTTAGATGTGCATGCATGTTGGGCACATTGATAGACCTTATTCATGACTGTCCATACTTAACCAATTTTTGGACAAAAATTCTTAATAGATTAGAAAAAGTATTTAAGATACAAGTCTATCTCTCACCATTTCTTACATTATTGGAGCAAAATGGACAAAATATGCTACTAGATCTATATCAAAAAGTTTTTTTTTTTTAACAATAGCCATGAGCTTGGCAAAAAAATGTATTATTTTGGAATGGAAGGATCTATCACCACCTCACCTATTAAACATAACTAAATTTTCTAGTGGATATTATAAAGATAGTAAGAGTTCATTGTTTAAAAAAATGACAATGAAATGTCATTTGAATGAATGTGGGGCCCCTTTCTTCAGTAAATCAAGAATGGAATATGCTAATAGGATGGATTAACAAAATTAAACTATGGAAATTAGTTTTTTCAGGTGGAATCTTGGGCCCATAGGTAGGTAGGGGTACAATGATGATGAAAAAGCCTTATAATGACTGAAAATAAACTTAGTTGATGAACGTGTCTACATTTTTGAACCTGAGCCTAATAAGAAAAAAAAACATTGGTTCATATTTTTTTCCAGTTTTGAACTCAAATGTTCAACAAGGTCTTTTTATTATGTCACCCTATGAACATGAAAGGTGTTTTGTGGCACAAGTGTGAAAATATATTTTCATCAGGGTTTGAAAAATGATGCATGTCATGTTCATGAAGTGGGTACATAAATGGCTACATTATAATATGGGGTCACAATCTGATTAAATAAAGCTAAGACTTGGAGTAAACACCAAATAATTTCTAGGTTTCTTCATAACTTTGTTATTTTTTGAGATTTTGACCCCAAGTTTTCAGTTTAGTTTTATTATACCCAACTGTATGATCAAGGCAAGTGAAATTTTTGAAATCCTGTCTAAAGAGTGATTTTGTGTGAAGTAACTGTGAAAACATTTTTCAGAGGGGATTTGAAAAATCACAGCTGCCATGTTCAAGAGATGGGGTAAAAAAAAAGCTATGTTAAAAATGATGGGTTAAAATCCAGAAAAATAGTAAAGTTATGAGTAAACATTGAAGAATTTCCATGTTGCTTCATAACTCTTTGTCGCTAGAGATGCTGACCACAAATTTTTAGCATTGGCTTTTATAGTCATAGCCACCTTATGAGCAAGGCAGGCATTTTTTTTAAATCCCATCTGAAATGTGATTTTGTAGAGTGACTGTGAAATATGATTTGGGGTGATCTGAAAACTTTCACCTACTTGGTTCATGAGGTGGAGTGAAAAAAGGCCATGTTGAAAATCTGAGGCAAAAATATTAAGAAATGACAAAGTTATGGGTAAAAGTTAAAAACTTATAAAAAAACAATAACTGAACTATTTTCAGTCAATTTCCAGTGTAGCTCAGAAGAAACAGACATTTGAGAAGGAGCAGCACTGGACTGTATAGGGAAGTATGGGGTGGGGTAGGGGTGCTGACTGGGGGGTGGGGCATGTGGGCAGAAGTCATCACTGGACCATATTCTTCTTTTATAGGTTTGAAGGGAGCACAAGGAAGAATCAGGAGGTGGTCAGGATACTTGGCAGTGGTAGACAGTTGTTTTTCAATGGACAGAGCATAGGGAATGATCAGGAGGTGGGTGGGTGGGATACTTGGAAGTTAGATGGAGTTTTTCTATGGACGGTGCACAGGGAAGAATGGGGAGGTGGGTGGGATATGTGACAATTGGAAGGAAATATTTTTCAACAGATAGGACATGGGAAATGATCAAGAGGTGGATGGGATACTTGGCAGTAAAAGGAAGTTGTTTTTCTATGGACAGGGCACAGGGAAGGATCGGGGTGGTGAGAAACATGGCAGAGGGAGGAAGTTACGTTGCCCATTCTTCTGTGCATGGGGAGATTTCACCTGCTTGCTGGGCAGTATCATGCAGATGAAAGGACCAAGGCACTTCTTTATAGGAGCATAGTGGTCATTCCAACTACAAGATGTTTCCATCCTGCAAGCACTGAATAGTGTCATGATCAGCTTCATTAATTATTGACCTGTCACTGTCAAACCCACTGCAGCATGAGTTTCATTTGCACTTGACAGTGGCACACCTCTGAAATGTGATTCTTATAACAAAATGTTTGCTGTGCATGCATGCATGCCCAAGCAAACATACAAATGAGAACACTACAATAGCTGGCACAGCCCCTAATTTACTGCAGTGCTGTAAATGCCTCAACAAGACTTTGACATGTTACATATTCATTTTTTACAGCACAGCCCAGCTCGACAACAAACAACAACTCTAGAGCTAGCTTGTAATTTTGAGAAAGAGAGGGGGCAGGGAAGGGATTATACAGGATTATATAGTTTTTATTGAGATATTTTTTTTTTATTTTAAAGGTATTTGGGGGATCCAGATGGCTCAGTGAATCAGTAGAGGGGTTATGGAGCACTTCACCTCTAGATCACTGGCACAAATCCAGCACAGGTCAGTAGTGGCTGAAACCCATTATCACCTGAGGGCTGTTCAGTGGCTTATATGAAATGAGTTGTGGTGGTCTCAGTCCAGTTACCAGTGGGTAGGTGTTCAAATCACAAGACCACTCACACAGCTGCCACAAACTGGTACCCTTGTTGGCACCTTCACATGAGAAGCCAAGAACTAAATCGGCATGAACTCTGAACAATACTGTTACCTACATGATGGTCCCTCCATAGCAGGGTTGGGGCACATTGGTGGGACAGTGTAAGGAAGTGTGCATTGTGATTGCTTGTATTGTACCTGTCATGTGGATAATGAGTGGACTTTAGGTTCCAGGGCTGTCAATCCAGGACCTTTAATGAGCACTAAAAAGTTGCACACAGAAAAAACAATTAAAGGTACCCGATTCTTATGATATATACTGCAGAGCTTCAGTTCTCTAAATGAGGTAGACATTTTATAGACAGTAAGGCTGATATTAACCACACCTTTTTCTCTTTTTCCGTTTAACATTTTTTATTTTATTTTTAGATTTCACTACTCAAACACAATTAAAAGTACTACACATCCAAAATGTTGCTGGTTATGGTAAAAAGGCTTTCCAGAGAAAAGTTAATATTGTCATGACATTTTTCCTTGTAAAATGAATAAATGTATGATGGCTAATCTGTTAATGAACCCTTGCATCCTCTCAATTCAAAAGAAAACTATATACATTGATTTCCAACACCAACTAATGAAATTGGTGTTCTCAAAAGGAATTCTATAAAAAAAGCCAAAAAGAAAACTTGCAAAATGGTGCCTCTGTTTAAACAAGAAGCAAAGACTTTCAAAAGATAATGGGACTATTCCCATTAGCCATCATGCTTTAAGTAGGTTAACCTGAAAGTGTTTTAAAATGAATCATGCTTTGCAGTACTGTACAACTTTAAAATAGTTATATCAACGTTTCTGTTAATGGGGTTATGAAAATTGATGCAAATGATCTGAAAGCACACAACTCTTCAGGGAAAAAGAAAAAGAAAAAGCATGCTATAAAGGGTTGAAATACTGTAAGTTTCTATTATGAAATGTTTACTGGAGTATATCAATGGAGAGAGAGAGGAAACATGTCAGCTAACGTGCCTTCTAGCCCTTTTTTTAATCATGTTTCTTTACCATACAGTCCTTTTAACCATGTGATCAACTTTCAGCTTTACTCTCCCAGAAGAAATTCAACAACGTGGCTACCAATGGGTCTGTTATAGTTTGCAATAAGGAATGAACTACATTCTACTAAAGGACAGGACTGGGAGTGGATTTTTAAATGGTCAAAATGGCCATGGAAGCCAGCCCAGTGGTGCTGAGGGGCGAGGTGCTGGACACCACACTTCATGCCTTGCTGGCCACATGTGTTCAGGAGTGAGCTCAGGTCACCAGGGGAGGAGAAGATTGGAGTATCTGTAGGCAGCTTACCTTCTCCTGGGGAGGGAGGGATGCAGGAGTTGTCAACAGGTTGCTGCCCAGCAGTGGTTGGGCAGTACTGAGCCGGCATCTGGCTAGTGATTGGCAGACAGATCATGGCAGACTTTGGCTGATACATGCATTTTTTTCCAATTGTTTAACCAGGTGAGACACACTAAGCTGAAAGCTTGTTTACAGGTGCAACCTGGAAGCACAGGGAAGTTAAGTGATTTGCTCTAGTTCACACAATATGCAAGTGGAGGCTGTGGGATTCAAACCCAGGTCTCCAGATTTGCAGCTCAGAGCCTTAAACCACTGCACTATACTGCCTCATCCCTACATGGACATCATTGCACATTCACACTCACTGTGGAAGGGTTGGAGGTGGACCTCATAATCACAAACAAAGAAACACTCTGAGCGTCGGGAGGGCAATGATTCCCTAAGGGCCCAGGCCCACCGTCAGACTCTACCCACAAGGGTCCCAATCCTCTGTGCCACAGTCCAATTCCTGCAGCAGTTAGATTTCAAGGAGTGCCGCAGTAGTGGAGGTGGCCTTGCCTTGGGGCTACAAGCCAGAGGGTCGGTGTCAGGTAAGGACTATGAAAGTGGAGCTCTGTAAGGGGATCCTGTGTGGGGGAGTCTCAGGCAGAGCAAGAGCAGCCAAGGGATCTTCTGAGAGAGATCCTGGGGCTCAGCAAGCAGGAGTGAAAAAGTAAAAAAAAAAAAAAAAAAAAACAACAGCCATGGGACTAAGTCACGTGGCAGCCTGACAGTGTTGAAGAAATCTCTGACTGGTGGACACTGTAATTTTGGGCCTATACTCTGCACAGGCAGCTAGAACAGCTGTGGAGGATGTTACACCTGGTTCAAGCAGGTGTAATGTTTTGGCGCAGCTGTGCCAAAAATGGCTGCATGCTGCTGCAAATCATAGAACTGGCCATAAAATATCTCCATTTCAGAAAATCCAGCACATGCAGGAAAAGCTGTGGTGTTGCAAGTGATGCCCACTTGTACAAGTTTTTCCCACACCTGCACCTGTTTCGGAGTGGGGGGGTAATTGAAAATCCATCCCTTAGGAGTTTTAAACAATTCTACTCTGTTACCCCAAGACTCATCTATGAATGACATCACCCTAACATGCTTCCTTGTCACCACACAATACAGAGAAGATGTATTGCTAAGAGTATTTATATACAGTATGCTTGGTTTTCAAAACAGCACAAAATTACTGACCAAAATGAAATGTTACTGATTGTAAATCAAATGTTCAATTTACAGTGATTAACATGAAGCACAGCGGCAGTAGATTCAGTGAAAAAACAAGGAACGCTGCTCATGATGAAGCACTTGACTTGGTCTTGTCATTTCTTCCCATAGTTGTGAATTTCTGATGATCTGATCGTGTGCAGTAGCTGCATTGAATAACTATTCTTCTGTTAGTTTGCTGCTCCTTGTTGCTGTAAGATATAATAAGAAAAGGAATTAAAAAAAAGTCAAGACTCCACAAATGGTAGACCTGTGTCTCTTCTTTTCTAGGATGGTAAACAAATACTTAAAATTTAAAGACGTTGCTCATATAGTAATGAAGGCAGGGAAGATGGGCAAAGAGTATTTCTCCAGAAAATGGGTACCAAGAATGTGTCATCATTGAAGGTTACAGTTATATGTATTTTAGATGGGAAAAGAGGTCTTTATCTGCTGACAACTTCTATGCAGGCTGTGTCCCACCACACCACTATCCCCATCCCAACCCTAAGCCAGTGACTGGCGCATCCCTCAGCTCTCCACCTTGGCTGGCTGTTGACTAAGCTGTCAGTGAGCATGTACTGTACAGTGAACTGCACTGCATACACTGACTAACAGCTCAGTTGAGGGCCAGCAATGGTGGACAGCAGAGGGATGTGCCAGCCACCAGCTCAAGGTACAGATTGGGGGAGTGGAGTGGAGTGGTGGGGCACCACATGCATCCTGACCCTGAGCCAGTGACTGGCCCATCCCTCAGCTCTCCACCATGGCTGGCTGCTGACCAAGCTGTCAATGAGCATGTACTGTACAGTGAACTGTGCTGCACACACTGACTAACAGCTCAGTCGAGGGCCAGCAATGGTGGACAGCATAGTGATGTGCTGGTCACTGGCTCAAGGTACAGATTGGGGGAGTGGAGTGGTGGGGAACTACCTGCAGGTGTGAGCATTCCACTAGGCACATATATAAATCTATGGAGGGTTGGGGATGGGACAGGGGCCCTTTAGACACCAGAGAATGGGTCATCTGTCCTGTACAGGGGATCAAAATGGGGGCAAAGATACACTGAACATTAAGGAAGTGGGGTCTTTTGTGGCTGGCAGGTGATTGGCTAGGGTGAGGGACCACTGGCTACCATAGAATATATGTTGCATAATTGGGCATGGGTTTGGATGTGGGAAAGGACCCCTGGCCTCCATGGATCCCATGTTACATCACCGGGCATAGATGTGGGTGGTGGGAGGGACCACTTGATACCATGGATTACATGTTACATCCTCAGGAATGGGTGTGGGTGGGACCTCTGGACACCATGTATTTCATGTCACATTAGCAGGCATGGGTGTGGGTGGGAGTGGGACCATGGGACACCATGTATTACATATCACATTATTGGGCATGGGTGCGGGTGGGTGGAGGAACTACTGGCCACCATGGATTACATATTTAATCATCGAGCAAAGCTAGTTCTATTTTTATAGGCACAGGATTTGACTGACAACAGGAACTTCCTGTTTAGGGGCAGGAAGTGAGTGATCACAGAACCACCAAGGACCCACCATCCTAGAAGGGCAAGAGTAGCTCTCTGGCCCCCTCTAGCTGCTGGAAGTCTGCCTCTGAGCAAGAAAGTGATCTACTGAAATATAGGATATTCTTGTCTCAGAACAGGACAATCAGGAGCTTAAAGGGCACACAGGCAGAAAGTAAGAGAGAGACAAAAACAGAGGAAAGAGCAAGGATTGCAAACAGTTAAGGGGCCAGAAATAAGACATGATTGGAGTGGTGCAGTGCAGTGTCTTTGGAGCAGCAGTCTTCCGGGAGATGTTCTGGAGGATGCGGTGTTGCTCCATCAGCAGGCACCTCTCTGGGCTGAGGAAGGAGGTTGCTCATCTCCAGGCTGAGTTGGCCAGGATTTGTGGGACCTCCTCTTCCATCCAGGGACCACCAGTGCCACTGCCGTTGCCTCAGAGGTTGCCAAGAAAGAGGAGCGGTTGGATGCAGTGGCTGAGGGAGGGTGAGGGTGGTGGAACAAATAAACAAATCAAAATGAAAGAAAAAGCCACTATGGTTCTCAAAAGAGGTGGCTGTGAAAGTCAGGAAGAAAAAGATAGCATTCCGGAAGTATAAGGAAACACAGAAGGAGCAGGACAGAGAGCTGTACCAGTTAAGGCAGAAGGAAGCAGGGAGGGAAGTCAGAATAGCAAAGGCCCAAACTAAGGAATAGATAGCCAACCCAGTTAAGAAGGGGATAAAACCTTTTATAGGTACATCAGCAAGCAGAAAAGACAAAGGAGTGGGATAGTGAGGCTGAATAGAATGAACGGTGGGTGGGCAGAGGGGACAGTGAAAAGCGGAATACTGAACGAATATTTCTGCTCAGTATTCACAAAAGAGGAGGGGAAGTGCCTAATCCAATTAACAGAAGCACTCTTGATAGGGGGTCGATCCCAGTCCTTTCACAGAAGAAAGGGTTCTGCAAGAACTCCTAAAACTGAAGGTGGACAAAGCAATGGGTCCTGATGGAATTCACCCCAGAATTCTAAAAGAATTAAGGAGGAACTAGTGAAACCACTGGCTACTCTTTTAATAAATCATGGAGGATGGTGTGGTACCCGAGGACTGGAGGAAGGCGAATGTGATTCCCTTCACAAAAGTGGGTCCAAGACAGAGGCAGGAAACTACAGACCTGTCAGTCTGACCTCTGTGGTAGGGAAAGTGATGGAGTCACTTCTGAAGAAAAGAATAGTCAGTACCTAGAGGCCAGTGGAGCACAGGACCCAAGGCAGCATGGGTTCAGAGCGGGAAGGTCATGTCAGATGAATCTAATAGATTTCTTTGACTGGGTGACCAAAGTAGTAGACCAGGGAAGGGCTGTGGACGTGGTCTACCTAGACTTTAGCAAGGCATTTGACACAGTCCCACACAAAAGATTAATAGCGAAATTAACCAGCCTGGGAGTGGGACCCAGGGTGGTAGCCTGGGTAAAACATTGGCTGGACAACAGGGCACAGAAGGTAATTGTAAATGGAGTTCACTCTGAAGAAAGGGGGGTTACTAGTGGTGTACCGCAGGGTTCAGTATTGGGTCCAGTCCTTTTTAATGTCTTCATCAGTGACATTGCAGAGGGACTGAAGGAAAAGTATGCCTTTTGCAGATGACACAAAGATCTGCAACAGGGCTGATACACAAGGAGGCGTGGAAAGGATGAAAAGGGACTTGGCAAGGTTGGAGGAATGGTCAGAAGTATGGCAGCTAGGATTCAATGCAAAGAAGAGCAAAATAATGCACCTGGGAAACAAGAACCCAGGGGAAGAATACACAATGGGTAGGGAGGTGGTAACAACAACAAAAAAGGAAAGGGACCTGGAGGTAATCATATCAGATGACCTTAAGGTTAGCAAGCAATGTGAGAAGGCAGTAGGGAGGGCTGGGGGTATACTGGGATGTATAGGGAGAGGCATGATCAGCAGAAAACAGGAAGTTGTTATCCCTCTGTACAGACAGTTGGTGAGACCCCATCTGGAGTACTGTGTCCAGTTCTGGAGACCCCATCTCCGCAAGGACATAGACAGGATAGAGGCAATCCAGAGGAGGGCAACTAAAATGGTGCAGGGTCTGCAAGAGAAGCCATATGAGGAGAGACTAAAGGAGCTTAATATGTATACCCTTGAGGAAAGAAGGGAGGGGAGACATGATAGAAACTTTAAGTACCTCAGTGGAATCAACAAAGTCCAAGAGGGTAGCATCTTTCAGAAAAAGAGACGTGCAAGAACAAGGGGACACAATTTAAAGATAGAAGGAGGGCGGTTCAGGGGCAATGTGAGGAAGTATTTTTTTACAGGGAGGGTGGTGGACACATGGAACAGCCTTCCTGAGGAGGTTGTGGAGTTTAAAACTGTGGAGGAATTTAAGGATGCATGGGACAGACATAAGGCAATTCTTGTGGGGGGTAGGAAGAAATAGGCTGTTGGTTAACTAGGATCTGCGGCCTATCCTGTAGGTAGGGAAATGGGCAGACTAGATGGGCCTAGCGATCCTTATCTGCCATCAAAGTCTATGTTTCTATGTTTCTATGTTCTATGAGCATGGGCGCAGATGGTGGAAGGCCACTTAACACCAGGGAATTTTAACAGCAGGCCATCAATTAGCTGGAAGGGACTACTAGACAAGAGGGAAAGCTGCCATTACAGTGTCAGGATGGTGTTAGGCAGAGGGGACAATTAGACAGTAGGGAAATCTGTCATTTCGCATTTGGGCCAGCAATCTGTGGGAGGACCACTAAACACCAGGGACAGCTGTCATTTCACACTCAGGTTAGCAATCAGTGGGGGAACCACTAGACACCAGTGAAAGCTGTCAATACAAATCTGATTGGCAATCAGGGGTGCACTAGACACCGGGGTCGACTGTGTTTTGGGGTGGGGTGAACACTGCACTTCCTCCACTATCCACTACTGTTGTGCTGGAGTAGGTTGCGGTATCAGTCCGCAATATGTGCACCATACAATGGGACTGTGCAAAACGGCCTTACACTGTGCTCATACTCTGAATATTGGACTGCGCCAATATTCATGTCCCTATTCCTTTATTTATATTGTGCCCCCTACCCCAAATATTACCCAAGCGCAAACCCTGTTTGCCAGGGCAGATGTGCTATGCAGGCTTTTCAATATTGCACATCCATGCAAAACCTGGTTTGAGTGGACAAACTTGGATTTGGGCCCAAGCAAACTTTGAACATTGGGCCTTAGATGTTTAACAAATGTCATGTGTTCCAGAGGTCTTCTGCTTGAGTTACACTGAAAGATTTGTGTAATTTGTGTTATTCCAAAACATTATAATTTACTTTATATAATAGCTGCACAAATAATTAGACTGGCTAAAAAGAATTCTGAAACATGAAGCATCTAAAACATTATGAGATCTCTGCTGAGTTTTTTCCTATATCAGATGGGATAGTTGGGGTTCGTGATCATGATCTAGTTGAAAAGTCCAAGAATAAATGGTCTAATTGTTTGTTGTCTGGGCATATCCACCTGCACATGGATTGTGTAATAAAACATAGGTCTTTATCGGTATGCCTGCTGTACAGCGACACTTCTATAGCGGCATACAACTCCGACTCAGAGTTGTAATCTACATTTATGGGTGGTACAGGGGGAAGAGCTCCTCTGCCCCCCCCCAAAAAAAAACATACTCCGATGTGTGTGGCTCCATGCCGACTGCAAATTGTGGTCGACATGAAGCCTGGCACTGTGATGCCGGTCGACATGTTTGTTGTCAAGCTGGCATTGTAAAGCTCCTCTGGGGTCAGAAGGTCAGAAAGGCATGGGTTCTGATTGCACACCTGGAACTTGAGCTGATACACAATACTGACACTTCAGTGCAGCACTTTGGGGGGCATCAGAGGGATGCTGCAATGGTGTAGTGCCATCCCTTGGATTAGACATTAAACTGAGTTCCCTTCTGCCCTTCTCTTGTGATTGACAAATGGAAAATATAGATGGCATAACAATTTTTCACTTCAGTTGGAGAGTTTGTTTGGTGTACTGGCCTACATTACACAACACTATTCCTGCCAATGTAACAGGTCTGTGCACCCCCCTTCCCCCCAGGTCACCTTGAAAGAAAGTCATAGCTTAGTGTGATTATCTTGGCCAGAAAATTACAAATAAAAAAAACAGATAAATGCATGATGTCTGGAGAATAGTATACCTTCATAGTGCATTTTCTGACTTTGGCCTAAATCAATAGGCATTGAACTGAGACCTGTTTTCATAATTTCTCGTGATTACAAACAAAAAAGAAGAAAGAATATATAGGTCTTTTCTATCAGATTATGTGTTAATTTTATTGACTTTGGACCATTTGTCCTAGCCATTCTATATAAGATTTTCATAACTAGAGTGTGGTCAGAGATTGTTGAGCAATCATTCTTGCCCTAGTCTGCTGTACACAGTTTCGGTACTCTCAGCAGCTCACTTATCATTTAATCTATGCTTCTGTTCTGAACAGTGTATACATGTACTGCAACTAAAGAAAGTTTCATGTAATGAAATCTAATTTTAAAAGGATAATGAACAAAAAGGTGTTTACTGTGCCATGACTTTCTGTCTATATTGCAAACAATTTATCAACTTGTCTTTGGTGAAGTTATGGAAAACCCTTCATACACCAGTTTGTGTTAATTGCCACTAGACCTTTTATCTGGCAGCAAGTTCTTTCTTCTGTACAGAAACCATATTCTTCATTCTGAAAGGTAACATCTTTGTACAGTAAATGAAGCCTAGTTTACTGAAAGTCAAAGCAGGACATAGAGCACTGGACCAGAGGGCCTTGCTTCACTAAAGTAATATCAGGGGCCAGATATTCAAAAAATCACCTGCAGGCAAATTTTGCACTGCCCAGCAGTAATCATTATCCCACATCTCATTGCACACAATATTCAAAGGGCTAGCCCATGGACAAACACTTCTGAATATAGCATGCAACCAGAGGTGTGCAAAGCACAGCCCAGAGTGCAGTGCAAAGGTTGCCCAGCACTGAGGACTGCTCCGAATATAGCAAATGGGAAGTGCAAACAGCTACATCATGACATCAATGCATCTGTGTGTTTAGCATGATGTGTAAGTGCCAAACCATTCAGTGTCATTCACAAATGTGCTGTGTTCAGCCAAGCTATGCAAATAAGCCTTCTTGGGCAGTCAGCAGGCAAAACAACACAATAGCATGCCATTATAGCTGGATGCGCACACATTTCATGTGTAAATTGCCAGGATAATTCAAGGGGACCTGAGCTCCCCATACACAGCACACTGGAACTGCAACCAGGATGCTGCAGAAGAAAAATGTCTACTCAGGAGCATTCACAGGCACAGGTAGGTGCTCTGCAAGCCATACACATCTACAAACCTGTTAATGGGGGGGTGGTTACATTACGGTGCAGGAACATGGGTTGGCAGTAGTGCGGCAGAAAATAATTGCAGCAATGTGTGCTACCTAACCTAGGATGCTGCTGTCAAAGAATATCCCACCCCAGCTGTCATTTGTATCCCAACAGTGTGCATCATTGTCACATTTTCTGTCTTCATAAACCAATGCGTTAGCGGCATGGTGATCAACCTTTTTTTTTTTTAATTGAACTAGGAAAGGCAAATTAAGCTGAAAACTTCTTTACAGATGTAACCTGGGAGCACAAGAAAGTTAAATGACTTGCCCAGAGTCACACAGTATGCAAGTGGGGGTTGTTGGGATTCAAACCCAGGTCTCCAGGTCTGCAACTCAGAGCCTTAAAACACTGTGCTATACTGCCTCCCTAAGTTGCAACACATGCACTGCTGGATGTAGATGACAAGGTCCCTGTACATTTATGCTGTATGCAACCATGTTTGGTGAGGGGAACCATGAAACTCATTTGCTCCCAGTGGCCATTTTGGGTCAGATCAAGCAACGGATGTTTCCAATGCCATATGGCATCTATGGGAACAAATGTGTGTTTAATGACACATGCGGTTGAGAGGCAGGACCAGTTCTCGTAGGCACCATAGTGTCAGATACTGTCTCTGCATTAGCCTTTTTGTCTGCCTTACACCTGCAGTGCAGGACATCATCCATGGCAGTGGGCTTCAACTGAACATCAACACCACAGACCTGTATGACACGTGTTACTCCCACGTTTGTGAGAGTAGTGTCTGTGCTCCTGGCATGTTGCCGACTGTCCACTGCATGATGTTGGTTGGATTGTATGTGTCACGTACACACCAAAAGTTGTGTGGTGCTCCACATTGGCCATGAATGAAACAATGGTGACCTATGACAGGTTGGCAGTGCGCATTGTCTGACCCATCAGTACAGGTACATGGTACACAACAGTGCTGCAGCAGTGGTTCAGACTGGGAAAGGACACACACACAGACACACACACATACACACAAACACCCTACTCACACAACAGGCACTGACCACTTGTCTTATGATCTTCTGCAACAGGTGCCTCTGGTCAAAGAAGGAGACTACAGGTACACAAACTCCCATGAGGAGCTTAAAGCCCTGGCTGAGGCATACAAAGTCAGACAGTCCCTGCTGACACAAAGCCGTGCCACAGATGCTACCATCAGGAAAGCATGGGAGGAAATCACTGCACCAGTCAATGCCATCGGTGGCCAGGGTTGACGACTGAATGGGGTGCACAAGTGCTTCAGTGACCTTCAGCACAGTGCCAAAGAAAATATGGCTGCATGGCACCATGTGCAATGTGCAGCCAGTGGTGGACATTGGTCATTGGTGGTTGCAAGACCACCTGACCCTGCAGAGGATGGAATGTCTTCCAAGCTGCAGCCGGTGAAGGTGGCAGTGGTTCTTTGGGGTGGCTTTGAGTCCCAAATTGTGTCCTTCATGCCATGTAAGTACTTGGCTGGGGCACATCCTTGTGCATGTAGGTACATCTGTAAATTCTGCAGGCATCAGAGCACACTACAGCCATGGCCTTAATGTTGTGTGCTTTTTTTGACCAACTGTGCACTGTGACATGGGCTTCTGTTGTGTTTATTGGGTGCCCAGTACAGTAATGTCAGCCACAGACAAACCAACAGGTACTTCTCTACAGATACTGTAGATATCTTGGAGTTTGCCCATGCACATAAGGTGTCTGTCACATATGCCAAGGTGATTGCCATGTGTGCTGGTGCATGCTGCCACATGTGCTGTGTGTGTCACTGTGTGGGGGGGTTGGCATTCACTATTGGTGGCAGCGTGCATGTGTGTGGCATGTGTGGGATACATTGTTATTGGGTACTGTAATGAATGCAAGAGCTAACATCCATGGGTAGCTGTGTGGCCAGTATAAACATGGTATGGTTTGCACATTATACACCAGTTGCATGATGACATTGGGAGACAGATATTCGACCTCTGGGGCATACTTGTGACATCACTGGAACTAATGTGTAATGAGTAACACACTGACAGTGCACTCCTATTTCTACAGTACGGGATAAACCATCCAGGGAGCAGGAGCAGACTGGGCCATCCACTGAGATGCACCACCTAGAGACAATGCCAGAGGAGGAGGAGGACATGCTGGACTTATTTGTGGAGGAAATGAAAGACAGCAATGAGGACACATAAGTGCCAACACATCAATACTTAAAGGGCATGTTCACCCAGGTGTGGTTCTCACCAACCATAAGCCCTCCACATCACTGTTCAGCCACTAGTGCCCTACAGTGCAGCCACACCTGCTGATAGCCACAACCCTGGGAGTGGCACTATGTTGCTGGGGACAACAATGCCCCAGGGTACAACCATCACCACCACCACTGGGGTGGCCTCCTCATCCTCCACCTCCCATGCCACCTGTCCTGTGCAATTGGTGGATGTGGGCAGCCATAAGAATCCCTCACCATCCCATACCTGCCCTGTGCATGCTTTCATGCCTGCTGAGTCCCTGCCACCTCCAACACCCACCCTGGTCATGGTGCATGCACTCCCCAGTCAGCACCCATGCAGAACTGCACATATTGTCCCACAGGACAGTGTACCCAAGAGCCAGGCTTCTTCTTACTCTCATCAGCTGCTACAGTCTGCCGTAGAGTTGCAGTCAGTTGCACAATGTGAGTGGTGGCATCCCAGTGACACACACTGATCCCAGGTTGGGGTCAGGCAGCTCACCAGTAACAATGTTGTCGATGGGCACTCCCCAAACCCCTGGGCATGACCTGGACATTCCATCATCCAGCCAGAGGCATGGGCATGCATGGGCCAGGGAGACCCCATCCCCAAGGACATTACCCTTTCCTTCACCATGGCTCCTGACCCCTACATGTAGGGGTCACTGGTGTCAGTTGCTGAGCACCCGTGGCAGACAGATAGCTTGACTTTTGAGACCACCCCTGCCTTTCCAACTCATACCCTGCCCCCATTACCATATCCTGGTTTTGATTTTACAGGTATCCCCACCACCTGTAGCCCTGTTCAACCTGTTGCACACTGTTATTTTCCTGCTCTATTTTGCACTTTTTATGTACTGTCACTTTGAATTTTTAGCTACCATTATAGTTTTGAAATCTACAAGTGTCCTTTTGTTTTGGCACCCACCTGCTCCTCTCTGTGAGTCCTCTTATGATGTAGACTCTGTGTTCCTGGGCCCTCCTAGCCATGCAAAGGCTGCATGTGTTGAGCTGCTACAGTATGCACTTCACCTCTGGCTCTGTTTCACTGTTACTGTGTTCCTCAGGTGTGCTCCATGTTGTGTATCATACAACAAACTAGAAATATGCCATGTACCTTGTGAGGGGTATACTGTATGGAACCACTTAATGATCCAGGCACCAGAGTTGCATTTTCAACATGTCAAGGATGCACTCAATCATGTTACATGTGGCAGTATGTGCTCCATTTTATCTGTCCTTGGTCACGATTTGAGGCCAGAAGATCGGTGTGAGGAGCCAGGGGTGCAAGGGATAGGCATTGTCCACTGTAAGGTAGAAAGCATATGTTAACACTTCTTCACAGTGTAACTGCCCACATCCACAAAACAGCCCATTGTGTGTGGTGTATCCGGTGCACCTGTCCACCCTGTCCTACACACATACCCTGCCCTTATTGAGGCATGACTGTGATGTGTTCCAGCAGTGTACCCCCTATGGTGGATTGCATGTCGTGCCTCATGCACTCACTGACAAGTGTGACAACTGGGTATTTGGCCACCTTCAAATGCCTGACATGGTCTTGAATTTTACCATATGAATGTGCAGGGGTACCATGACAGGACTTCGGCAATGCACCCAGTTGCATTGCAAGCTACCTGGCAACTAATGAAGTGGTATCCCTTCCTATTGATGTAGGCATCCACCCTATCACCAGTGAGTGCCTGGATAGCAACACAGGTGCAGACAATGGCACCAAGCAGGGTATGAAATTCGTGAAAAAAAGTACATGCCCACTTGGGCATGTAAGAAGAAAATGTACATGCCCAACAAACTATTTACATGCGGCCCCTTAGTTTACATAATTTTTGATGTCATCTTCATTGGACCAAGCACTTTCGTTTTCATCACCACCACTAGGGCTGACAGAAGCAGCATGCAGTGACAGTGTTCTGGAGCCATAAGCTTTGGTAGTGGGCCTTCTTTTGCCATTTTTCACCACAGTGATATGGCACCTTCAGGGTTGAAGTCACTAAGTTGGGGTCCATTCAGAGATATAGACATTAGGTCGTGTAGGGTGTCTGGATGTAATCCAACCCTCCAGTCATTTTTTATTCTTCCCATCAGAGAGAAGCCTCGTCTGCAGCAGCAGTGTGCACAGGAATCAGGAGAATGATTCTGACAATGGCCAGTACATTTCTAAATTGTTGCTCCTGCACATCCACAAGAATCACTTTCTGCCACAATTTCAGAGACTTACAACTTTCAACAGACAGCAAGTGGAGTATGTGCTTTTTTAAGCCTAGCCACTCCAGCAGTACTAAAGTAACATCAACTCTACGAGACTCTAGGACCACTTTATAATGATCAACAATTGTTTGAATTGCTTGATCTCCATATGTTTCAAGTGCCTCTGTGGATGTTGGCCAGGACTGAAAATTTAAAGTTCTTGCAGCTAGTAGCACTTTATTGGTCATGAAGGACTGAAAGCGAGATTCAATGTGCTGTGACATTTTCTGAAGATTTTTTTTATCTCTGAAATTGTGGCTTTTACAATGTCTGAAGGAGAACCTGATCTGTGCCTGCTAGTTTCATTAGTTAAGTCAACACTGTTGTACTGAGTTAGGTTCTCATTTACAGACGTAAGTGTTGTACAGTGAAGAGTTTCTTGATTCGAGAGGCCATATAGTTTTTGAATTGTGCTTTCTACTCTGCTGTAAACTTTTTCAACAGTGGCATCCTCTTGCTGAAAGCATAGACTAAGAGCAGATAAGTAACCAAAAAACAGTTTTAGAAAGTTCATGTACATGACACATTTTAAAGTCTTAAGCACTTTAAGTATTCCTAGTGCTTTTTGGCCATGATCCTGCTTGTTTGTCAGTGACACATGTTCAAGGTGAGGCACTAATGCAGTCCAGTTCCTTTCAAGGGCAGAAATGGCCCATTCTCTGTGTGCAAGCCACCCAGTGCCACCAGTGTTAAATGGTTTGACCACATTAATATTTAAAAGGGATCCCATTTCCTGTAGGCCTTTCCAACTTTTTGGTGACCTGTGGTAAAATGAGTAAATGTTCAGCAGAAGTTATTCTAATGACTTGTAAAAGGGACAGTCTCTGAACGAATCCTTTACAGCAAGCTCTAAACGATGTGCACAGCAGTGTATGTCAATGAGGTGTGGGCACTGGAAATCTTGCTTTATTTGAGTAAGGACACCTGAAGTGCTCCCCAACATTACAGCAGCACCATCAGATGCCGCACTTATCAGCTTATGTTTCCAACCACCACCCCTTAAACCACCTTCACCCTCTAAAGCATTAATCACAGTATTTAAAATGCTTTCTGAATTAGGGACTGACTGGTTTCAGTGGCAAGAAATCTTGTTACAAGTAGGCCATTTTCAAAAACACGTACATAAATGCCCTCCTCCTCAGTCACACTTTTATCTGTGCAGGAATCAACAAGAAAAGAAAATAAGTCATTGTCTTGCAGTAGACTAGCAATACTGCTTTGAATATCTTGGGCAATATAGTGAATGAAGACACAGCATTGCTTGTCACTACTGTAACTGTGACCCATAGCATCATCCCCATGATTTCTTCTTTGTAAATCTAGCAACCCAGGAAAATCCCTGAAAGGTCTTTCGGTCCTAGCAACGTAATATGCAGTACAGAACAATTTACATTTCTGATCCATTTCTTTTTGTTCCATAAATTGTATGGATTTCTCTATTGGTCTTTCTCCAACTTTTGTTTTATTTGCAATGTATGCCATCTCAGCATTTGTGTGTGCTATGGACACTTCATGTACCGAGATAATGTGTACTCTAAAAGTACTGCATCCAGTTCTGAAATTATTTTTGCTTTGGCTTTTATCATAACTCTGACACCATGTACAGAACATGGCACATTTATCTGTGTCATACATAAGCCACTTCTGGCCCTTTTTCCACGATTCCTGAAATTTTCTAACTTTCAGGACCTTAACTTGGCTTTCAGTACAAGCACTAGCATTTGAGGAAGGAGATGGTGGGGTTATAGCTGTGCCTCTAGTTGTACTAGTACTTGGTATTTAGGGAATCCGAGTCAGCTCCTGCAGTCTCATCAAAACGCTTTCTCTTAAATCCATATTTAAAAAAACTCATGGTATCTGCCTGGCTGCTCTGATCTGAACTTGTACTGATTTTAAGAATTTTTCATTTGTGTTACTCAGCATTGATAAATGCAACAAGGAAAAAAGTGTTGTCTTTTTATTTTTATAATAAACTTAACAACAAAACCTGACTGTGTGTTGTCGGATTATTTGTTATAACAGGTATTCAGATTTTAGATAGTCCACAGTGTAGCCTATAAAAAGCTAGAGATTTTTTATAGCAGTATTCAGATTTTAGATAGTCCAAAAACCACGGTGTAGAGCCTGTGAAAATGATGCTCATGCAACGTCATGGTAACTAGCTTAGAACGCTTTTAACTTAAATAGGATTAGTCTCCAGTTCCACTGTATTTTTAACAAATAATAACTCAGATCAGATCTTTGTGTTGGACCCACTCTGTAATTAGTTAGGTAAAGTAAACTACTAGACAGTACAGTTAGAGAAGTCTGACCACAGAGTAGCTCATAGACCGTTTCTGTAAAATATTTAATCTTTAACAGCTGCAGATTCCTGCCTGCTGTCTGTATATTTTTTAGTTAGAAGTTGGGGATTCCGCTCCTAGTTGCTTAGCTTGTAAAACAAAAAGTAAAACAAAACAAAAAAGCTTTAATAGATTTTATTTCTTTACCAGCTGATCCCTGTTGTATTTCGATTTTAGTTGTAGTCTCTACACAGTAGCTTAATAGATTTTTTATAACTGATCCTTCCTGGATTTACATTTAGCTAGTCTAGGCTCCCATCCAGAGTCACTCAGACTAGCTAGTAAAAATCTTTACTTGATTTTATGTTTAATAACCTAAACCAACTCAACTGATTGGATGTCTGTATTTAGTAAACAGAGTAGCTTGTAAAAAAATCTTTAATATATTTTATTTTTTATAACAATACTGATCTCTGTTTCTGTATTCAATCTAGATTTTAGTTAGTCCCCTCCACACACAAACAGTAGCTGCTAGCTAGTAAAAAAGTAGTCAACAATAGATTTATTAACTTAGAACTGATCCGTCATCCATGGATCCTGAATTTACATTGCAGAGCTTTATTTATAGACTGGTGGAGCTCAATGAGAGCTTAGCTCCCTTATTTCAGAGAGACTGCCTGTAATCTGTGTGAGAATGTGCCCCTGATTGAGACAGAGTCCCCTTTCTGTCTATTTAGTATACTCTCATACTGTCTGGGACAGTGGGACTGTCTCTATTACATAGGCCAGTACAGATTACAGATTGAATGATTACCTTTTAATTTAATTGCTTTGCTGGTTATAGTGTATTTTTTTTGACTAGTCTGAGCTTAGTTTCTTCTTCTGCAGTGCTTCACCATGACGAGTCTGTATTCAGTGTCCCCTCCCCACTCATATTACAGACTTCTGCTACTGGTTTTATATCAACTAGCCTACAAAACTAACAGAAGTAGCAGAGCAGTGGAGCAGACTAGAGAGTAATCTGAGTAGATATGCCTGCTTTGCTAACTTAATATTGCATCCCCTTCTATTTAATTTTTCCCCCCACAGATTTCCTTTCTGTTCTGCCATTTCCTTCCCTTGTGTTCAGTCCTGACTGTAGAGAGACCTACGCGGTCTCACACACACTCTCCTCTCCTCCCTGTCTGCCCCTATTTACTTCAATCCCCCTCCTTTGCAGTCCTGTTTTTTTTTTGGGTGGTTAAAGAGAAACATAGCTCTTAAAAGAGCTTTTGGTTATTTTATTTGCTGATCGCGATCGACGTTCAGGCTGGCAGGCAACTGCTCAGCACAATCGATCTCCACGTATCCAAGATAAGAAATGGCGCGCTATGCTGGCTCCGCCTCGCGTCTGGCTGTCGGGGGGGTGAATGCTTAACATAAGGGCACCTACTGGTGCATGCGCCTGCTTTAGCCCACCTCCAACAGTGACAGAGGGACTTGACTGGCTGATCTGTGTAGACTGTGCGCCACTCAACTGTAACGGGCACATCAGCCTGCCCTGAGCCTACTCCTCCAGCCTTATTTTCTCCGTGTGTGTGTGTGTGTGTGTGTGTTGCAGACAAGCAGTCAGCTGACATCCAGAAGAGCAGACTCGTGATCGGCTCTACAGATGTCAGCTCTGCATCTGCGCTATTCCAGCGGCTCACCCTCCCCCAAGGAAAGTGAAAGCGAACTAGGGAGAAAAAGAAATGGAACTCTGTCTGGGGGGAGAGAGAAAAAAATACAGTAACTCTGCCAAAATACCTTAGGTGCCCAAAGGGGCAGGCACTTATTAGCTGTAGGTGTCCTGAAGCAAAAGTGCCTGCCCTGGGGCACCTAAAGTATAGGAATTTCACACCCTGGCACCAAGTACTGTACGTAGGTGCACAACCTGATAGAGCTGCTGTATAGTTTCTGTGTGTTCCACTGCTACTGTGAGGGAATATGATGAACTCACCAGCATGTGGTGGCAGGGCATTAAGAACTAGAGCCTGCATGTATGAGGCACTGGACTGCAACACATCAATGGTATCACCCAGCAGTGTTTGAAATGACCTGGTGGCTAGGAACTGCATTGCAACCATCACCTTCTGCTCGACTGCCATGGCATGGCTGTGCTGGGTGTCACTTTGCAGCTGCTAAAGTAGGAGCTCACACAGCTGCTGTAGCATGGCCCTATTGAGATGGTACCATCCAACCAGATGGTCCTCAATGAGAGTCTTGAAGGAGAGTTCTGGCCAGTGCGATCTATGCACAGCATATCACCTCCAGGGCCTACAGAGTGGCCTTCTGCTCTCTTCTCCTCCTCCATGGCCTGTTCCATTAGGAACAGTGAGTGAGTGAGTCTTCAATACAGCCATTTCTGCTACTGTATCACCATCTGCCTCCAGGGTTTGACCCGAGTAAGTTGTCCTTTTTATAAGCAATATTTACGCTGAGCAATGATGTCGTGAAAACTCACTTTGAGCTGTGCTAACACACTGAATATAGCATAGCACTTGTATTCATGTCCATGCTCCTGTCTGTGCCTGGAGCATACATTGTCTGTTTGCATGCACCCTATTGCAGTTTGCCTATGCTATTTAGGTTTTTCAATATAGCACATGCGTGCAAACTGCACTCGAAGTACATGTAATCTATTTGCCCATGGGGCAAAGTTTTGAATATTGGGCTTCAGCTGTCTGATCAATTGTCTGATAAAATCATTTTAAACTACAAAATGACTAAAAGTAAACAATTTAAAGTTTATCAATGTATGATAATGTTATAGTCCACAATAACCAGGACGTTAAATACACTTTTTTCTTACAGTTTAGCAAGGACAGTGAATTTGTTTATACCTTTAGCTCTTCGTAGTCTGATGAACCTGCAACAGGCTTCAGTCCTGTGTACACACCTTTTCCATCACCACCACCAGCACCAGATTTCTTTTAAATGGTAAAAGGAAGAAAATGTATTATTGGAGTAATACAAAATAAGTAAGTTTTGCAGTTGTAGAAGGCAAACTACTATACAACACATGATATCATGTAATTTTATATACCTTTTCTGCAAAAGGCACTTATACAGATTGTTCTTATGGTGACAGACTATAGTAATTTCTTGCTTGTAAGATTGTGGACTTTGACATTAGCTGATGTCCTTTTACTGTAAGATATCATTACAATATATGAATTTGCCAGATGATAAATGCCTTATGGTCTATCAAGTCTGCTCAAGTGTGCAGCTAGCAACCCTTATACTGCAGCTGCCCTCCTCCCTCCCTCCCTCCCTCCCATGACCCTCCATCTTGCCCTATCCCATTCCTTTTTGAAGTAGTCCACTGTTCTATGAGATACCACTTCCACAGGCAACGCTTTCCACCAAGACACCACTCTCTCCATAAAAAAGTGTCTTCTCATTTCCTTCCTGAACCTTCCCCTCTCTAATCTGAGATCATGACCTCGAGTGTCCCTAACCTCCCCTTAACTTGAATAGTCCCTCTGTGCCTGTCTTGTTTATTTCCTTCATGTATTTGAAAGTTTCAATCAAATCTCCCCTGTCTCTCCTCTCCTCCAGTGAGTACATGTTCAACTCCCTCAGCCTACTTACGTAGGGTATGTCCCCTAGTCCCTGGATCATCTTTATTGCCTTGCGCTGCACCCCCTCCAGTAACTTAATGTTCCTTTTCAGGTATGGGTGTCAGTACTGCACACAGCACTCCAGGTGTGGCCTAACCAGTGATCTATGTAATGTCAGGATCAGCTCCCTTCCCCTTGAAGATATACCCCAGGCAATGCAACCCAGCAGTTTGCTGGCCTTCACAACTAATTTCCTGTATTGTGCTGAGTTGTTCATTGAGCCCATTATAATCACCCCAGTTCCTTCTCCTCATCTGTCATGGCTAGTTGAACCCCACCCCCACACAGCTGATGGCTCCTTCTTGTTTTTTTGCCCCAAATGTAGCACCTTGCACTCTTTGGCATTGAACCTAACTGCCAGGTGTCTGACCAGGTCTCCAATTTTGACAGATCATTCGGCAACCCATGTCACCCTCCTAGGTCATCCACTACTGCTCCCATCTTGGGTTCATCTGCAAACAAACTGATCTTGCTCTTGATGCTCATTTAGATTTCTATGAACAACTCAAACAACACCGGTCCAAGCACTGAGCCCTGTGGTACTCCGCTTGTCAATGCCCTTGGAGATGAGAGCACCACCACCCTCTGCTGCCTTCCCTGTAACCAGTTTACTACTCATCCCACCATTTTCACTCCTGCACTTGTACCTGACAGTTTACTACCCATCCTCACATGTGGCACCAAGTTGAATGCCTTACTGAAGTCCAGAAACAGGACATTCACTGCATGGCCCTTGTCCAACTGTCTAGTTACCCAGTCATAGTAATCCACCAGGTTGGTCTCACAGGATCTGCCCAGGACAAACCCATGCTGCCTAACATCCTGCAGCCCATTGGTCTCCAGAAGGGACATCAGCATCTCCTTCAGGATTGTCTCCCTCAGTTTTCCCACGATGGATGTGAGGCTTACCAGTCTGTTGTTTGCCAGTTCATCTTTGGGACCGCTGTTACAGAAGGGTACCACATGAGCCATCCTCCAGTCCTGAGGTACACTTCCTGAAATCAGGGAGGCATTGAACAGGTCTGCTAAGGGCCCCACCAGGATTTCTGCCAGCTCTCTCAGTATTCTGGGGTGAATGCCATCCGACCCTGGCACCTTGTCCACCTTCAGTGTCCTCTGGCCCTCAAGTACCCTACCTCTGTTATTCCCCCATCTGTCACCTCTTCCCCTCCGCCTGACCTCACACAACCCCTTGGTAGTGCGCCTCCTTTCTCAACAAGCAGAAATACTCATGCTTCTGCCTGCTCTGCCCCTATTTCCACCCACCCCATCCCTCTTAATCCTTACTATTTTATCCCTACTATTCCTTTTCTCCCTGATGTACCTAAAGAATTCCTTCTACCTCTTCTTGATGCCTTGCACTAGCCTGAGCTCCTTAGATGCCTTGGCTGCCCTTACTGCCTTCGTCACCTCCTTCGATTCCTTCAGGTAATCCTCTCTGTCCTCCCCTCTCCCTGTTTATTTTTTGAAACTCCTAAATAGTGTTGTGTGAAATTGGAAAATTTCGCTCCGCAAAATATTTCACGTAATTCATGCATTTTGTGAAATATTTCATAGGGCAAAATGCAAAATTTCACCCCCTGAATTGAGTGAAATTTTGCCCACAAATGGGAAATTTGCTGCTTGTGGACAAAATTTTGCCACCTGTGTGTGTAATTTCACCTCCTGTGGTGAAATTTATAGTGGCCACTGGCCAAAGTACTCCCTGTTGTCTGGTGGTCCCCCCATGCCCTTGGCCACTCACTGGCCAAAATGTTTCTCCCTGGTGTCTAGTGAATCCCCTCCCAGCCAATCACTGGCCTTAATTGAATAAAGCCCCCCCCCCCAGTTGCTCTGGCCCTCTCATGTCCTTTTAAAAAAAAAAATAATTAAACCCGCACTCCTGGTGTCTAGTGGCCGCCCCCCCATGGCTGTGCACTGGCCCAAGTATTCTCCCTGCTGTCTGGGGTCCCCGGCCAAACACCTGCCATAAATGAATTAAGCTCCTCCCCAGTTACCCTGCCCCCTCATTTCCTTTTATTAAAAAATAATAATCAGACCTACATTCCCTGGTGTCTGGTGCCTCCCACCTGCCACCCTGTCATCATGAGCTAGCACCACCCATCCCCGGTACCCCAATCGGGCCAGCGGCACAGCCCTCCACTCACCTCCACAGCTGACAGCCTGACTGAGTGCTTCACTGATTGAGCACATGCTTACAAGCATGTGTTCATTCACTGAAGTGCTCAGTTGGGCTGCAGGCCATGGAGGTGAGTGGAGGGCTATTCCAGTGGCCGGATTGAGGAACTGGGGGGGCAGGATGGGTGCTAGCTCATGATGACAGGGTGGGATGCCTGGGGTCCACTAGACCCCAGGGAATGGGGGTTGAATTTTTCTTTTTTAGGATTGGGTGTCCAGGGAAAATAATGAGTTAAGTGGGGGGGGGGCTTGATTTATTCACTTAATGGCCTGGTGATCGGCTGGAGGAGGAGAGACCACTAGATACCAGGGAGAATAAATTTTAGTTTTGAAATTTGGGGCGGTGAGCAGCCAGGGGAAGGGGGAGGACCAATAAACACCAGCATTTGTGGTGGCTGGTGGGTGAAATTGAGAAAATTTGTGAAACACTTTGCATGGCAAAGTTGACAATTTCACCACAATTTTGCTGGAAAAATTTTATTTCACTGAATCTCTACTCCTAAAGGTGGCTCTTTTATTTCTACTTTTTCCATTACCCCCTTGCTTAACTAGCTGGATTTTTTGGCCCTAACTCTCTTACCCTGGACTCTGATGCAGGTTTAGGTTGCCTCCTCAATCCCCAGTTTTATTATCGCCAGCCTCTGGTTAGTGTCCATATTAGTATGGATTCTGGCTGGATACCCTTTAACTACCTTTCCCTTCCTCCTGAAGTTGGCCTTCCTGAAATCCAACACTTTTGTACCTGTTTCTAGTCCCTCTTTACCCATTTTTAATGTGAACTACACTGAGTTGTGGTCACTTCCTGCCAGCAGTTCTTCCACCATCAGCTCCCTTACGAACTCCCCATTTGCCAGCACGAGGTCTAGGGTGTTTCCTAATCCATTTGACTCGCTGACCATTTGCATTAGGAAGCTATCCTGGAACACATCCAGAAGTATCTGCTCCCTTCTATCTGTGGTGGCTGGAGCACTCTAATCCACTTCCGGCAGGTAGAAGTCCCCAAAAATCACCATGGTACCCTTTCCGCAGGACCTTCTGATCTGTCCCACTAGTTCCCTGTCTAACTCCTCTGTCTGAGATGGTGGCCTGTACACTACTCCCATCCTGAGAGTCCTATTCTTGAAACCCTGGATTTGCATCCATAATGTCTCTTTACTACGCTCCCCCTCCTCATGAACACGTCAGTCCTTCTCATAGATACAGTGCTGCCCCTCCCCCCTAGCTAGTCCACTTGCAGCATGCATGGGCAATTAAAGGGGAAGATTGGTGAACACTGTCCATCATAAATTCAAAGTCTATAAAAGCATTTAAATATGTTGCTGAGATGATCTTTAGCTAGGATCAGTCCATATATACCCTTGGGTAAATCCAGCATTCATAAATTCAGGACAGTCTCCTATTTTGGTTAAAATACACATTTTGGTGTGCCTACCAAGACACAGTGAACATTCAAAGTTCCTTTTTACCTCATGTAGTAGAAACAGACTGGTACTAGCACTAGGGTAGACTTATAAGTAGTGTCCCAGGTGGTTATTGTTTTCCCAGCACTTCAACTATTGCCCCATGCTGATGTAGTATAGAAAAATGCAAAGGACCAGGATACTGTTTATGTACTGCTGTCACCTTTTCTCCTACAATATGAAGTAAAATTAGCAATTGATTGACACTGATGCTTCATGGGTGTTCCTGATTATGTTTTGTTTTATTCAGAGGTATTCCTGGAAGGCATGCAGATTCACGGGAGAACTGTAGCCATCTTCTGAGTTCATTTCCCATTTTATGTAATCATGCTAAAAATGAATGTGGGATCTATGCCTAACAACAATATAATAAGAAAAAGCTCCCCTGGGCACAATGTAAACATTTATCCAGGGTGGCAAGGAAGCATTGACATAGGGCAGTGTAATCATGGCTATCATGGCTTGGCAGTCAGTTACAGGTACAACAAATTCCTTGTTTTGTAGATGTTGTGGTGCGTTCAGCCTGCAATGGCTAGTGTTTATCATCCTTCTCATTACTGTTGTTGGTCCTATTTGTTCAATAACAAGTATTTTAAATGCTCAAGTAATTTATTAGCTATCTTCTAATGATAACCCAAGATGCACAGTATAAAAACTACAGAAAGTATTTCCATTTTCCAGGTAGAAAATGTATTGTTTTAAAGAGACCCTGTTTCCCCCTTTAGGCATCATCCAGTTCTCCATAGTTTAGAAACACAGTTTAAGGTTGTACACCTACTGTAAAATTTACTATTATCACTGGTCATTATGTATCAGCGTACTTTTCTTACTAACTGTGAAATGCTGTTTGCCCACCGTATTAGTACTACAGCTCAAAACATTGTTTATTTGCAACCCTTAATCTACTCCCACTGTAGTCTTACTAAAACTCACATACTATACTCCCCCACACCAGAATGGCCAGTTATGATGCAGTGAGAGGAGACTACTTGGAAGACCTTTCTTATATAATGGAAATGTTCTAGCAAACATCAATGAAGTCTTTTGCTACAAACACTGCTTTAAACATGCTATATCGACTAGCAAGTGGCACTGCAGCCCAGGATTTGGGTGCCAGCACCACAATTCTACTACAGAAATTGGCTGGTGGTTCAGTATATCATACAGCTGAGGATCTAGACTTCTCAGAAAGGAGGTCAAAGGTTGCCTATTATTTAGCAACCACTGCCAGTTGGTCCTGGAGCAGCATGGAGACAATGGTTGTGAAAGCAGCTACTAGCCTCACCTCTCACCTGAAGGAATAGGTAGGAATGCAGTAACCCTGATTGGTTTTCAGGCAAGGGGACAGTGAGGGAAATTGTTCAATGAGCTCAGAAAATCCTGTGCTGTGATTGGTGGAATCTAATCACATGATCATGTCTTATTCCTGCACAACAGCACAGTTAACAATGCTTGAGATTTAGAACCTTATTACATATTTCAAAAATTAAAAAAATCAGGGAAACCATTTTATAATCACAGTAGGGCACTTCAGGGGTGCTTAATTATGAGATAACTGCACTTTGTGTAAGTATGGCCCTTGGCTTCACCTCATATCTGACTACACAAGGCATGATGTTCTCTCACAGTAGTGCACACCCTGTACCTTATTGCTTAAATAGTACCACAACTCCAAAAAAAAGCAAAACAAAACAAAACAAAAAAACAACAAACAAAACAAACAAAAAAAAAAAGAGATCCACTTGTTTGAAATCAGGGACACAATATTCAAAAGTTTGCCTAGGCTCTATAGGGTCTTGATCATTGCAAACTGGGGTTTGCTCTGGAGCCCCATATTTAAAAGGGGCTTTTCTACAGGCAAAACGGGATAGAGTCTACTCAAAGCATAATGTATGCATGATGGCAAGGGGAGGAGGGTGTCCAGGAACATGCACGTAACCCCATATTCAGGAGTTTTGGGTTGTGCAAAAGGATTTAGAGTAGTCCTTTTACACAGCACAAATTCCACTAAACAAAACCCTGACTTAACTCTGAGCAATCCTAACAGCTGTCAGAGGGAAGACAGCCACCTGGCCAGTTGGCAGCTGGGGGAGCACACCTTCCCCCCTGTGGTCCCTGGCATCACCCTGCTAATCACCAGCCTGTTCTGTACCTTGAAATTATCCCTGGCGCTAGTGGTCCACCCCACCAGTCTCTTGCCTGTTCTGTACTTTAGAATTATTCCTGGTTTTAGTGGTGCCTCTCCCCCCACCCAATACCAACCCCAGCTTAAATAATCATATCCCTGGTGCTAGTGGTAACCCCCTCCCTTTGATCCTAGCCTCCGCTTCAATAAGTATATTCCAGATGATAGTGGTAACCCCCCCCTCCAATCCCCAGCACTGAAATTTAAGCAACCCCTCCATGTCATCCAGTGGTTCCCCCTACAACACCAGGCATCCTCCAGCACTCACCATATTCTCAGCAGAGATGCATGCATCAACCAGTACAGCCCTCCTCACACCTGCTTGGCCAGCCACCATATGTACAGCCTGGGAACTTGCATCTTATTTATAGCACGGGCCATGGTGTGAATGGAGGGCCGTGCTGGTCACCAGCTCAGGTTCGGTATGAGCGGAGCAGGGTACTGTGGTACAAACTGCTGAGGTGGGGGAAGCTTCTAGGAATCAGGGAATAATGTAACATTATTTTACAGATGATCAGGTGGGGGGGATGGACCACTGGATACCTGGAATAAGTGGCAGGAGGGACCACTAGCCACCAAGGCATTATGTTGTTATACATCTGGACAGCAATTGGTGGGTGGATGAACTACTGGACACCAGGAAAGTATGCTCTAATACATTGGGATGGTGATCAGTGCGGGGACAACAGCACCAAGGAATGTGTATTTTAAGCAGCAGGCCAGTGATCTGCGGTGGGGGGGCACACCTCTGTACATTGCCTGGGCTGCCCATACAAATGAGCACATAATGGGCAAGCAAAAAGCGCCTTAGCATCTTACATGCCAAGTGAGTACATTTGCATTGGTCTGTTCGAATATGGAACATTTAGCCCAGGCACAAGCCATTATGATACCCTATTTCGGAAGCAATGATTGCCCAGTGCTAAGTGGCATAGTACTGGGCCACACTGTCCCTATACTCAGTTGAAAAGCACCGGTGCATTACTAAACTGACTATAGCAGTTTTGGACACCTGGGAAAGGGCAATGTGCAGTTCAAATATTTGTGCTCCACTTTCTCCATTTCTGAATATCAGGCCCCTGGAGCCCATACACAATGGTAAATAAGGTTCAGCAAGTTGCTGCAACAACCTCTCTGTAAAGTGCTGTAAAGTAGGGTTAAGCCTACTTATCTGAGAAGCAGTAATGATCAGGGAAACAAAAAACAAAATCAAAAGGGATATATACAAAAAGGAAATGGGGTGCTAGTTGTCTGAGTAAGAAAATATGAATTGGGGAGGGACAGCTGAAATGCACCCCATCTCTCTTAAAAGGAATGTAGCTAATTTGCATGTGCAGTAAGTCAGAAGTTCTATGGACAGTTAAGCTTGCCTCTGGCCAGCCTTAATTCCTTGCAATATGAAGGCTATAAAACTGAATACTGTGTAGTACACTGGGTGCATTTTTTTCACAAAAGGGTAGGATTTTGTAGATTATTTTGCTGCCAGTGCTGTCTTAACATAAATAACTTAACAAATCTGTCTACTAATTACTGCATAGAATAGGTATCCTGATTGATTAGATTTCTTGTTTGAATGTGATCCACACATTTTACATTTGAAAAAGATTATAACTCATTTAATAATTGTTTCTATCTCTCCTGGGATCCCCTTCTCATGCTGCCTTTTGGAGTATAGCCCTTACTCACCTCCGGCTTCACTTCTCTGGAAAATAACTTTAGTTATAATAAACAGATGATGATATATTATGGGCTTAATCTTCAAAGAGTAGCACAGGGCTTGTACCATGCCCTGCACTAGCATACTTAGGTTTTGGCAGTATGCCAAACCACATCACTGGAACTGCATCCAATTGTAGTACACCAGATGGGTATACCATTTCTGCAGCGACTGTGGCACAGTGAAGACCACCACAGAGACAGAAATTGGGCAAAATCCACCCATCATTGTGGTGGTCTGTGTGCCAATTGGGACTGCCTTGCTGGGTGTTTGCCCCCCCAGTCCAACTCCGACTTGGAGTTAGTATCCTAGAGACCAGCGGGTGTGGGAGGCAGAGCCCTCATAAGTGGGGGGGGGTTGGTGGGGTGCAGCCTCCCGATTGTGTGCCATCATCCCCGTGGCTACAATGCCAACAGTCAGTATTGCAGCCATTGCTGTAGGGGATGTTGGTGCTAGCACTGTTGAAGCACTATGGGTATATCCATCAGATGCATTTGCCACAGTTTCCACATTTTATGGAAGATTGTGTCAAAGATGTGGCACTAGCCCTTTAAAAGTATCTCCCAAATGGTGCTATGTTAGACCAGGGGAAAGCTAGTCTAACATGTGGCATTTGGCGCTAGTGTTTGAAACTCATGATCTATGCACCGACCGAGAATGCCTCAGGTCCAGTGCATCATATGATCAGTGTCCCTGGGGTGTGTGGCATTCTCTGGCATTTGAAAATTGAACCTTATGTGTCCACATACTTACCCTCAACTTTGACTGCAGTTTGCTGCCTTTATTTTTTCTTTGCCCCATTGTTATGAAAGTTGATACAAAGATTAACAAGCAACAAACTAACTGGGTGACTTGTCTTCCTGATGGAGCTGTGTCGCATATAAAACTCTGCTGGCAGAATGCCTGTGCAATTATGATTCCAATTCCACATTTGAGAGAAAATTCTGTGGAAGTTCACCAAATTTTAAATTTCATGTATGTTTATCTAGTTTTTAAAATGCATTTCCAAATGATACCAAGTTTAGGAGGTATACAGGTACAAATGCCACACATAAGTGTGCACAATTTCAGAGTCCTATATTGAAAGGAAGCTGAGTTTTGGGTGGCCAATGATTTAAACAGAATTTAATTTTCAGTTTTTCCTCATCTAATTTTAAAATGTCTTACCCATCTTTCGCCATGGTTTCAGGATATATAGAAGCATGAAACTTGGCTATGTATGCTAAGGTTCAAATCTTAAGCTTTATGGAATGTTGTGCTATAGGTAGCCAAGCATTTTGTTGAAATTTAGATAGTAGTTTAGTGTAATTTTGAAAACATTTATCAAAATGTTGCATACATTTGCAGATATATGGGGTATTATTACATTCATGAATGTACCCAGTTTCAGATTACTAGCTATAAAGGTGCCTGAGTTACATGTAAGAAAAAATGTTCATGACATTTTCCATGAAAAATAAAATGACAGAATTTGAACACCCATCAGTTTGAGTAAATGCATCCTAATATCATGATATTTGGCATGCCACTACTCCTATTTACATAGTACATAGTCTCATATCTACATAGTTCATAGTAGTCATGCCAAAAGTTAGACATCTAGCTCAATAGAGGGCTGCTTTATGACAAAATTATTACATTTCAAAAAATTCCACTGAATTTCACCAAATTTTAAATTTCAGTTATGCTTATCTAGTTTTTAAATTACATATCTAGTTATACCAAATTTGTCAGGTGTGCAGATTCTAATGGCATTCATAAGTGTGCTAAATTCCAGAGTACTAGATTCAAAGGAGGTAAGTCGTGGGTGGCCATTTAATCAAAAGTTAATTTTCAGTTATTTCCTACTTTTAAACAATTCTTAACCAAATTTCTCCACAGTGTCAGGATTATGAGAAACATGCAATGTGGGTATGTGGTGCACCAAGTTTTAAGCATCAGGCATTAAAGGGGACTGACTGTACTACAGGTAGCCAAACAGTTTGCCAAAAATTAAGTTTTAATTATTTCATTGTACTTTTGAAAGCATTTATCAAAATGTTATAAAATGTTGTAGGTATAAGGATTACTAATACATTTATATATGCACCAAGTTTCCAATTTGTAGCTCTAATGGTGCTTGAGTTATATGCAGATAAAAACTGTTCATGAATGTCCCCCAAAAATAAAATAAGACTTTGAGCACCTATAATTCTGAGATGCTGTGTCCTAACAAATTGCAAGTCTCTAGCTTGACAGACAATTGAGTTATCAAATTAATAAATTTCGAAAATTCCACAAACTTCAAATGAAATTCTAAAAAAGTCACAGAATTTTCACAAAATTCCATAAAAATTCCACAATTTCTGAATTTTTTTATTTCACAAAGCTCTGCTTCATGATAGTGCCCCAGCAGCACAACACAAAGCCATATGGGACATCTGAAGCCCCTACACAACAGTAAAAACTTCACCAAGTGATTGCAACAACCTCACTGTAAAGTACAGTAATGTAAGGTCAAGGCTACCTACTAAGTTAGCAGCCATGACCAGGAAAACTGAAAACAAAATCAATAGTTGCTGATGAAATGTGAAATGAAATGTGAAAACAAAAATAAAATGTGGTGATGGTTGGGAGGGTAAACAAGTATGAATTGGGGAGGACTGCTGAAATGCATCCCATCTCTCTTAAAAAGTTACACAGCTAATTTCCATATGCTGTAACTCAGAAATGCTATGGATAGTTAGGCTTGCCTCTAGCCCACCTTAATTAGACAACAAGACATGACACTGAGTGTATTATGGTGGGATAATGGCCCACCTCAGGTGGGTTGAAGAACAAGGTGAAGCCATGTGCTTCTACCACCCGAGAAGGGTCGTTATCTCACCATAACACACCCCCTGGTGTGCCTTATTGTGATAATAAAAGAGGTCCCTCATAATAAATATTTATATTTAAAAACATTTTTCCTGTTCATATTATTTAAAACTTTTTTTTTTATAATTAAAAATAAGGTTTCAGAGACAAAATAGTTCAACTTGGAGCAGGTTGTCAATTGAAGTCCATCAACAGGTGGTGCTAATACTGTGTATAAGCAGCAGTTTTGTAAGGGACAGGAAGGGCAGGCAGTGGCTTCAAATGCTAGTGGTGCGCTGGGAGAGAGGCTGCTAGCTGGGCATCAGGACAGTGACTGCCTTTCAGATTGGAGTGCTAATCTAGTTCTGGGCATTGGGGTAGACAAGACCACAGAACTGCTGGTCAGTACTCACCACACTGTTCAGATTGGGTAGAGCAGTGGGTACTGCACTTGATAAGCATCACTTCCAAAAAACAGTCGACATTTCTGTTCTGTCACAGTTTGTATAGTTTTTATGCAGTCAGGAGATGGAGCTGCACAGTGGTGGTGGTTAGTAGGAAACAGTGCTGAAGATGAAGAAAACTGTTTAAAATACAGCTGGTATGAAGTGGAACCAGAGCAAGGAAAATGTTAACACTGAAGATGGACTGCTGCTGTTTGGGTTGGGGATGTGGGGTCCTGATGAGACTAGCAATCATTTGTGAAAAAGAGCCTATGAATATTTTGTATGTGCCGAGTCCTGATTGTTAGGGGCTAGTTTCACCTCAGCTGTTGTACTAAGATAATGGCTTTGGTGGAAGTACCCCATGACCAATCAGGATCCAGCATTTTTAGTACCCATTTCTTAATTCCTAGCAATATGAAGGCTATAAAATTGAATACCGTGTAGTACACTGGGTCCATTTGTGACACCGAAGCAAAGGATTTTTAGACCATGTTGTCGCAGCACTGTCTTAAATAGCTCAATAAATCTTATCTACTAATTACTGCATAGATGAGGCACCCTGATTGATCAGATTTGTTTTTTTGAATGTGACCCATAAATTACACATTTTGAAAAATATGGCGACTCATCTGACAAAAGGTTCTACCATTTCTGGTATCCCTATTTCCACACTGCATTTTTTTCCAAGTGTATTAAATTCATTTCTCCACCACACCTTTAGTGCATCATAGTCCTCCTCTTTTTTGGCCTGATCCAGTTTGGAGTACAGTCCTTTCTCTTGTTCAGCTTCAGCTGTCTGGAAAATAACATTCGTTATAATGAACAGGTGATAAAGTACTATGTGTCCACATACTGACCCTCAACTTTGACTGCACTGAGCAGCCTTTCTTTGCCCCAATTTTTATGAAAGTTGATACAAAGATTAACCAGCAAAAACTAACTGGGTGGCTCTCCTAACTCACCTCCCTGATAGTGCCACAGGAGCACAACATGCAGCCATATGAGACACGTGGAGCCCATAAGCAATGGTAAATAATGTTCAGCAAGTGACTGTAAAGTACCACAATTTTTACTTGCATCCCCTTGTGATCCACACAGCTGCAGCTTAAGGAGAAGGACTCCACTGGGAGTTCCCCTAACCTAAGCCCCTTTCTCCCATGCTGCTTCTCCTCATCCCAGTCCACTGCCAATCTATGCCCTTTTCTGGCTTCTGTGGTCCTTGTCACTCACTTGCACCAACCTCAAGAAATACTTTATATGGGTTTTCAGTCTAGGTACTGCTGAGATGCATACCTCTCAACCGTTCTTCCCTGAAATGTGTGACAAGATGTGTGACAAATGGACAAAATGTGTGACACATCATCAAACTTGGCACTGCAAGTTCAGAACACTATCACTGTCAGTGCACTATTTTTAATAATATTTGCTGATAACAGAGCATAATAGATAATTATGAATTTCTGCTTTAAAGTCTCAGTGGGAAATGTGGAATATCCCCATCTTCATGTGGGGTTGAGGATTTCTGAGGGGTAAAATGAGTGACATACCTCGTAATGTGTGACAGCTGAGAGGTATGCTGAGATGTTAGACCAGGCTGTGCATTGGTCAATGTGCTTCTGTGTATATCACAGTCAGCACATAATTAGCATACTGATCCCATCTGTGTTTTTGCAATGCCATTGCAACAGTGCTGGGAAAGGTTTCTGACCCTGCTGTGTGTATCACAAGGTGATGCAAGTTAAAACAGTGTTAAAGTAAGAAGAGGTTTTTGAAACCAGTTGGCGGTGAATACAGCAGGTGAGTATACCACAGGATAGCCACACAAAAGAAGCAACAAATGGTTTGAATAATGGGTTGAGGAAAGAAAAAAAAGAGTATAGAGCTAAAGATGGGGAGCACAGAGAAGAGATTAGAGAAGAGCTCAGGGTCATAAAAAGAAGAGTATGGCATTTGAACATCTTGGAGCACAGTTTTCAATTTGCATATGCACACAGACCTATGCAACTTGAGTTGTACTTCATATAGTTCATTTACGTTGTAGAGGATAAACTCTTCTTTATATGACAACTGCACATGTGAAAGATGCACTCACATTGCTACAATAAGCACTCACATACCTCTCAACCTCCTGCCTCATAAATCAGGGACAAGGCTTAAAATGATCAGGGACAAAGGACCAAAATCAGGGACACATCTTCAACATTGGAGATATCAGCTCAAGAAGCTGGTAAAATAAGGGGCTTAGTGTAAAATGCATTTTCTAAGTAAGAACAAGTTTGTAACTTTAATGTTTAACATTATTTTGTGCTTACAACCCCCACTGTTTCGTCATGGAAACACAATTTTTGGGAGGGACAGAGTAACATTTTGAGGCAAAATCAGGGCCGTCCCTGAAAATCAGGGACAGTTGAGAGGTATGAGCACTCAGCATTATATTTCTGTGGCTGAGAATTTGGCCCTTTAGATCCCATGACTGCTGATTTTAAATTTGTCCAAGAATCCTGCTTGCTGTAGGACTTTTCCTTAAAATAAAAAATAGATTTCTTCAAACAACTGCAGCCTTGTGCTGTATAGAAAATGTGAAATGCGCTCTCTTTTTTTTGGGGGGGGGGGCACAACTCTTTGCCCTTTGAAGGTAACTATTTTTCACACAGCAGTTGTTAGTATACATTTGCACAACTGAAATACTGAAATCAAATGATAATTACCTTTTGAAATGGTACAGAAACTGAAGCTATTTCAAACCTTTTTCCAGTTTCAAATTGATCTGATGCAAAGCACAAACTGGGAAAGGTCTGCATTTTCCCATATTAAATAGGGACAGTGTTTCATGTACAGTAGCAGTTTTTTAAATTACAGTGTCACTCTCAGCGCAGCAGATGTTACTCTTTGATGAAAAACTAACTTTTTAAATAGAGTGCTTGACAACTGTTAAACAAACTGGATATATCATTGAAAAATTGGGACTATAACAGAGTTGCTAAGGGCTGTTACTTATGTGGTCACATGAACTATTAAGGGACATTGTGTCTTGTTGTGTAATACACAATGGGAAGGTAGAGATCTTCCGCACATTGTTGCAAAACAGATTGCAACAATATAGGGAAATGGGTGAAGTATCTATAGAAAAGGCTTGCAGGGTAACACAAAAAGCATGGTGACCCAATGTAATCTGGTCACAGTATTTAGGGACACCCTCTACTTTTCTTGGTCTTTGGTAACTGGATAAAGCCCACTAGATGCAAGGCCTTGTTTTCAGGGTCAACCCAGCAGCACTGGGGAGTTTAAGTGACTTTGCTCAGGGTCACACAATATGCAAGGGGAGGTAGTAAGATTCAAATCCATGTAAGTGGGATGTACCATTCTCATTCACACCTCGTTACCCTAACTGTTAGGGTATTTTACCAGCCCAATTTAATGTGCTCTTACTGGCAGGTGGTATGTGGTATCACAATGCTGCATTTAGGAATGATTAGGTATGCATAGAAAGGGGCTGGTTGTGGGCAGTCTGCATCAACCAGTCCTCTCTAATGTCTTTACAAGTGACATTGCAGAAGGACTGGAAGGAAATGTTTGTCTCTTTGCAGACGACACAAAGATCTGCAACAGGGTCAATACAGAAAGGGGTGTGGCAAGGATGAGAAGGGACTTGGCAAGGTTGGAGAAATGGTCAAATGTATGGCATAAAAACATAGAAACATAGACTTTGATGGCAGATAAGGACTGCTTGGCCCACCTAGTCTGCACATTTCCCTACCTACAGGATAAGCTGCAGATCCTAGTTAACCAACAGCATATTTCTTCCTACCACCCACAAGAATTGCCTTATGTCTGTCCCATGCATCCTTAAATTCCTCCACAGTTTTAAACTCCACAACCTCCTCAGGAAGGCTGTTCCATGTGTCCACCACCCTCCCTGTGAAAAAAACACTTCCTCACATTGCCAATTATCTTCAAATTGTGTCCCCTTGTTCTTGCATATCTCTTTTTCTGAAAGATGCTACCCTCTTGGACTTTGCTGATTCCACTGAGATACTTAACTCATTCTATCCTCTTGTCACTTAGAATGTTCAGGTACCCTCTGCCTGCTGCTAGAACACCTGTGTGCCTGAAGGGGTTTTAGATCTGCAGCATTCATGCAAACACACTGTGCTTAAACCTACATATCTTAAAAACCATACATCCAATTTTAAAACTATAAAAAGAAAAGTTTTTCAGGACAAAAGTTTTGAAAATGAGTGAGGTTTGGTAATGTTTATTTAACTGGATTTAATGTTGTGGGGGTTGTTTTCATATTTTAATAAATTCGATGATTTTATCTAACTATAATTATGTTCTGTTTACTTAGTCATGCAAAATATTAAATTTCTGCAAAATTGTTGATTAAAATTGTTAAAAATATACAGTAAACATCTGTCATTGTCTAAATATAAATTTTGCTAGTTTTTTACCATTTTTTTAAGTCAGAAATCAATATCTGAATCTCTTGTTATTACAGTTTGAGTTTTTTGTTCCACTCCACTGGTTGGAATTTTGCAGTGTATGATTCTTCTTATCCACTGATTTTAGTTTATGAATCTGATTATCATTTGTTTTGTATTTCCCCTAGCTTAGTAAGAATATATTCACACATTACCTTAGAAGGACATATCAGGAAGTGATGCAGGAAGGAAGTGCTTTGTGAGGTCAAGTGATGTAAATAGGAAGAACCCTTCCAGTGTAGGGCAGTGAGCTGACACAGGAAATGGATACATTTGTTGGTGCTGGAGGGCTCTCTATGATTAATTGCATATTTGCTGTAGTTAAAATGTGTAATTTCATTGAAAAAAACTATTTTATTTTATTTTTGTAATACAATCCCATAATAAGTATAGGAAACTGCATTTTATTTGTGCTGTTTGCTTTATCATACTGTAAATGAAGCATGATGTTGTTCATGTAAAAGTTCACAGTCGTTCAGTAAACATCATGTTACATAAATCTGTGTATTATTTAATTTCCTGGCATAGTTTATTTTTGGGGTTGTATTATGGCATGGTTTAAGGTGAGGAATGACTGTATGATGAAGCACTGTGTGTTAGTGGTGGTGGGGGTCCTGCATTCATAATACAGGCTCAGATGCACTTCATATGTTCTGGGAAATGAGAGGGGCTGTATGCATGTAATAATGGTGCTAACAGATACTGTAGACACATTATGGGTATCGTATAGGATGATAAAATTGCTGAAAAGGCACTGGTAATTTGGGGTATACTGTGTCATGGGGAAGGGGTGGGTGTGCCTGTACCAGGAATGATGCTCATAGGCACTGCAGTCATTTGCATCATGAATTGGCACCCATCCTTGAGGGGTATACTATGTTGTAGGGAAGCAGGTGGGGCTGCCTGCACCTGGTAATGGTGTTCATATGCCATGCAGAAATGTTGTGAGTACACATACAGGGTGATGACATGGGCACCTGTAAAGGTTGTGTACTATGTGCTGTGTCACATGGTTTGCCTGCATACACACGTGATATGTTGCAACATTCAATATGGTGCACTGTGTGGGTGGGAAGGAGTGGGTATGCCTGCACCATGGAGTGATGCTCATTGGTGCACGTGTGTACTACTGTGCTATGTTTCATTTGAATGGACTGTATAAGTCATACACTGGCACTGATCACATCACAGTGCATCAGAGGTAAGGGATGGTCTGAGCATTATGAGCACAAGGGACTAAAGTGGTTGTGGGTGATTGACGTGAATAGAACATTACAGTGCATCTGAGGTAGTGTTGGAATGAATCTTGATGTGCACAATGGACTACACCATGGTGACTGAGGAGGGATCCATATCAGTAATGCACATCACAGAGTGTCAGAGATAAAGGTTGGACTGAAGACTGATGAACAGATGGACTAAATTGGTGACTCTGGTGGATTTGAACCTGAACAGCACTTTACAGTGCAGTAGAGGTTGGGGCTGGACTGACACCAGATCAGTCAATGGACAACATCATTGGCTGTGGAGGATCTGAACCTGAAATGCACTTCACTGTTCACTACAGTTTGGAGCGCGATGGATGCATGATAAGGAGATAGATTTTACAAGTGTCTTTGGAGGGATTTGACCTGAGATTTTACAAGTGGCTGTGGAGGGATTTGAGCCTGAAGAATACTTTATAGTGCATCAGAGATTGGGGCTGAACTGATGTCATATGAATTGATGGGCTACACCAGTGGAAGTGGAGGGTTTTGAACATGAAATGCACTTCATAGTGCATTATGGGATTGGTCAGGACTGATGCATGGTAAGTCGATGGATAACACCATCAGTTGAGGAGGGATCTGAACCTGAAACGCACTTCACAATTCACTACAGTTTGGGGCTCGACTGATGCATGATAAGGAGCTAGATCTTACAAGTGGCTGTAGAGGGATTTTAACCTGAAGAACACTTTCCAGTGCATCAGAGGTTGAGTCTGGACTGACGTCATACGAATCGATGGACAACACCAGTGACTGTGGAGGGATTCAAAACTAATTTGGCCTTTACCATGCATCAGGGATTGGGGCTGGACTGATGCCAGATAAGTTGAAGGCAACACCATTATTTTTCATTTTAAACAATCAGCAACTGTGTAGAGGAGAAAACTCAAGTGCAGAGCATGAGACAAACCTGCTACTGACCCTAACCCACTTATCATCCATAACGAGGGAGCAACATGCCACATAGATTTAACATAGCCATAATTGAACATAAACTCTTTAAAAAGTAACAAAAGGTGCTGAATTCACGTGACCGCATCTAGTACATGCACAGAAACTCTCTCTCCCATCAGGAATGCCAGCGGATCCATAAGATGTGATCACACAGGATGACCAGAAATTATCCCAAAATGAACAAAGTGACAACTATGAAAACTTTTATCATAAATAAAAATAAAAACAAATAAAGTAAATTCAGATTACAAATCGAGGTTTTGGCACTGCAATGAAGTGAGTATTTTAGGATAAGAGCAGCACCTCCATCTTGAATCTAAGTTTCCAGTCACCATGCTCTTCCTGCACCAGTGTGCACTCTGACTGGTTAATGGAAATAGTGACGTGTACAATAAGCATAGAGCAAGCATGGCAACCAATCAATATGGCCAAATGGTGGCGCGCTACAGAGCTAGGGCAGGAACAGGTGAGGACTGTGACCCCTAACTGAAACATCAAAAAAAAAAAAAATCACTGTACACTCCAGAGCCCAGAGAGCCAGTTTCCCTCCAGTGACAGTTGTAAAAAAATACGAGTCCTTGCTCGAATGCTAAATAAGGATTTAGTCTAACATTTCAGGCACACACATTGAATAGAATAGTGGAAGGCACAACAAAAGATCTGCGTGCAGGTTCCCTGTAGCTTTGACAACTAAGGCTTCATAAGGGGGATGGTGCCTGCATCTAAGACAATCCCTTTATACCAATTAAATTCAGAACTGATGATGTCAGAAAATCCGACCAATCACAGAGCTTGATTTTTAAATACAGAAATATTCAGTTCACTTAGTGGTATAAATGGACTAATAGTTATAACAATCATGATATCAGTGACAACATGTTATTGTAGAAAAATACCCCAAAAGACAAATAAATACACCAAAGTGGTGACGGCCAATCAGATTGCTCGAATAAAAAAAAATGTAAATTATGAAATTAATTGTAGTGTAAACCTCATCAACTTAACATGTTACACTAAAACAAGATGATTTGTTATTCTGATACAAACTAATGGAATGAACATAATACATTTTCACAGCACATGCAAAAATATTAAATTTATTTATTTATGTATTAAAGGCTTGTTTTCTCAAAAATAGCCAATGAGAACACATATTATATTAAGTAAAATCAGTAAAATACTGATGTCCCCTATTAGCTGGTACAACTCAATTCATCAAATGTAAACAAATGCTTGAGCTGCACCAAGAGAAAGATATTGACGTCAATTGGCGTCATCAGGCACTACAGCAAATGATTTAGGACGCCATATGGCGTCATCAGGAAAAAGAGGTATTTTTTTTATGACGCCATATGGCGTCATCAGGAAGGAATGAGTTAAAAGTTTCTATCATGTCCCCCGTCTCCCTAATTTCCTCAAGGGCATACATATTATGCTCCTTTAGTCTCTCCTTACATGGCTTCTCTTACAGACCTTGCACCATTTTAGTTGTCCTCTTCTGGACGGCCTCCATCCTGTCTATGTCCTTGTGGAGATGGGGTCTCCAGAACTGGAAGCACTACTCCAGATGGGGTCTCACCAACTGTCTGTACAGAGGGATAACAACTTCCTGTTTTCTGCTGGTGATGCCTCTCCCTGTACATTCCAGTATCCCCCAGCCCTCCCTACTGCCTTTTCACATTGCTTGCCAACCTGAAGTTCATCTCATATTTTATTTATTTATTTAAGAGATGTACCAGATATGCATACTGAGCGGGAATCCACTCATTTCCAGATGCGACCTGGGAGTTACATACATGCAATACAAATGGTGCATAGACAATGGTGCATACAACAGGTACAGAATGGGTACATAAAGGGTGAAACATCAGGTCCAGAAATGTTACAGGCTGGACTATGCATTTGTTATTTAGTTACAAGATAAGTGCAGCGTGCATGAGTTGCTATATCATAGTTGGGGTCTATGACCGTAGTGCATAACAGACAGTGACACTTAGGGAAAACACAATAATAGTCAGTTGTTAGGCAATTGTACAGTTCATGGCACATTATGATGCCTCGTGATATCAGATCTGGACTGCAGGTTGCAGTTACATATGTCTGAGAAGTGGGCCTGAAGGAGAGTTTTCAAGGTCCTTGGAGTAGAGGACTGCCTGATTTCTGCCGGGAGATCATTCCAGGGTTTGGGCAGTCTGTATTTGAAAGCTGATTGGCCCTTTGAGGTGTGCATGAAAGGGATTTGTAGAAGTTTTGAGGCAGTGCCTCTCAAGGAGTAGGGCAGGGGGGTGAGTTGACAGGATGGAGCTGAGATAGAAGGGGAGGGAGTTTGACCAGTGCTTTATTATGAGATTTGTGCAATGAAGCTGGCACCTGGAGTGCAGCGAGGTGAGAGCTAGGGCACTATACAGGTTGCAGTGGTGGGCGGTGGTGGGGAATTCTAGGATGAGCTGACAGAAGGAATGAAAAGGGGGGTCCAAGCTGACCAGGGTGGATGGTGGGGCTGGCCAGTAGACCACATCTCCGTAGTTGAAGATTGGGAGAATCATCTGATATGATTACACCCAGTTCTCTTTCCATTTTTATGTTTGCTTGCATGCATGTGCAAGAAACATAGTACCACCATATGAAGTTTTGTAGGTGTATCACCTCGCTTCCAATGCCCTGCACCTTGTCACAGGTGCGGCCTCACCACACCAATAAACATCTCAGCTGTCTATGACAGCAGTTCAGATGCAGTGGCATACAGTTCAAAGCAGAACACCACTACAATCAGCGACAGTAATGTTTATAGGCAATTTGCATACTGCCAGCGACAGTATGCAAAGTGCCTACACGTCGGCACTGCATTGGTACAGCTGTCATAAACAGTTCTGTCCCCTTCCCCAACAAACACTCAAGTAGCATGTTGGGAGCCCACCCCAGTGTGCTCATGTACTCCCCCCCTCACAAACACTGTATGGCCAACAGGGGTGCCCAATCCTCCGTCAGCTCCACTGCCCCACAACAGAATTCCAGGTGCCGCACTGGGAGTGCACCCCAGCATGGCAAAATTCTGTATGGCCAACAGGGGTGCCCTATCCCCGTTGGCTCCACTGCCCCCAATATACTTCCAGGTGCCATGCTGGGAGCCCACCCAAGTGTGCTAACAGTCTGTATTGCTGATGGAGGTGCCCAATCCCCTGTCGGCTCCACTGCCCCCCCAAACAATCTTCCGGTGGCCACACTGCAGCCCACCCCAGCGTGGCAAAAGTCCTGCATTGTCTTTAAAAAAAAAATCACCTGTAAGAAAAAATGGTCCCTTGCTGACTGTCTTGCCCCCCACCCCAACCCATGCCCATCCTCTGAGTGCCCCACCTCCCCACACCCCCACCTCTCCTCATACTTACCTCTGGAGGCTAGTGCGATGATCTTCGGAGGACCGGGAACATGTCTGCACTCTTCAAAGCCGACCGTGAACTGAAGAAATGCTGATAAGCTGTATAATGGCATAAATGCATTTTTTTCAACTTTAGTGCATAGCTTGGGTATTTTAAGGAATTTGTTCACCAAATTTTCAATATGGGGTTCTTGGGACCCCACCTAATGAACTCAGCCACTGTCATTTTGTTATTTTGTCTGAAAGGTGATTTCATAGTAGCTGCATGGAACCACCTTTCAGGACTGATTTATGAAATAACAGTGTCACGGTTCATGCAGTAGGCCCCCAAAAGCCCTATGTTGAAAATTTGGTGAAAAAATTCCCCAAAATGACTGTTTTACAAGTGTGTTGCGCAGTTTCTATGCACACTTGTACTTTGAGAATTTATAATATTTTCACTCCAGCTTTTCAGCATTGCCATTTTGCCACACATCCTTATGAACAGTAGAGCTGTCATTTTTCACATCTCGCTCAAAATGCGTTTTCGCACATGTAGCACACATTGGTGTGGTCGGTTTGCGAAATCAATGTTCGGGACACATTAAGAAAATCTCAGTGACACTGTTTATGAGCAGAGGTGTTAAAATGACTATGTTGAAAATTTGGTGACAAAAGTCTATAAAATTACTGTGTTATGTTTATTTATTTTATTTAGTTTTTGTTGACCGGGTAAGTGCACTAGACTAATCCTACCTAGGGGAGGAGGATACAGATGAATGCCAACTGACCTTGAACCAGATTAAGCTGTTGGGGTGGTATTTTTCTTGAATGGAGGAAATTTGGCCATTGCACAAGGGAAATTCCCCTGCTCTTTTCGATAAGTGTCATGGGATCTTTAACATCCACCTGAACTACCACCAGAACAGGCAGATGGGACCTCGGTTTATCGTCTCATCTGAAAGATGGCACCTCAGGAGTGCAGCACCCCCCCCCATGCCGCACTACAGTGTCAGTATTGGGATATTAACCCAAGTGCCTGGTGTGAGGATAGAACCCACAGCCTACTTTATCTCCCAGCCTCAGAGGTGAGTGTGTTACCCTGCTGAGCCACCGACATATGCAGTATCATGCAATTCCACGCAGCACCTCAACATCACGAATTTGTAATATTTTCAGTCCAGATGTTCAACATCGACATTTTTCTACACCTCCTTATGAACAGTACAACTGTAATTTTTCACACCCTGACCAAAAAATGTGTTTTTGCACTTCCATCGTAGAACAGCATGGTCACTGTAGGGAATTAGTGTTTGTGATAGATTAAGAAAATTACAGTGACTCTGTTCGTGAGCGAAGGTCCCAAAACGTCTATATTGAAAATCTACTGTAAAAAATCCTCAGACTAATTACATTACGGGTGTACATTGCAAGTTTCTACACACACTTGTGACTTCACCAGTTTTTTTTTTATATTTTCACTCCAGATTTTCAACAATGCCATTTTATACACCTCCTCATGAACAGTACACCTGTTGCTTTTCACATCCTGTTTGAAATGTGTTTTCAAACCTGTGGCACCAAATGGCACAGTCACTGTGCAAAATCACCTTTCGCCTAACGAACTGATAGTCTCACTGTTCATATGGTGGGGTCACAAAAAGCCCATGTGGAAAACTTGGAGTAAAAATACCAGGAAACGCCTAGGGCGTTAGAGTTTTCTACCATAATGCCCTACCCTGTAGGGACTGACAGGTGCTAGGGGTGTGTCTTTGGATTGTCAACAGCAATGCTCATGCCATTTCACCCCCCACCCACACCCTCCAGCCAGTGACAGGCATCGGGGTGCACCCTGGACCCTTTGCCCCAAGAGTTCACCCCATTATCCTATACTGCACCCATTTCAGTGTATTTCCTTATGGAATGTGGTAAATGTAAAGTACAAACACCTCAAGGCACACCTCGACACTTGTCAGTGCCTGAAGAGCAGGGTGAGGTGAAATGTCGTGACCATCATGGGTGACAGCCCAAAGGCACACCTCAATGCTTGTCCATCTCTGCAGGGTGAGGATGGAGTTGTCATCAGTTCAATACTTCAATCCCATTCCTATACTGCATCTCCTGCACTTCCACTGCTAATGTCAGCAAGCAAACATTCGGCATTGACAAATGCTTGTTTTTCTGTTGTTACTACCTCCTACAGTATAATCTTCCCCTGGGTTTTTGTTTCTCAGGTGCATTATTTGTAATTCTTTGCATTGAATCCAAGCTGCCATACTTCTGACCATTTCTCCAACCTTGCCAAGTCCCTTCTCATCCTTTCTACACCTTCTTGTGTATCAACCCTGTTGCAGATCTTTGTGTCATCTGCTAAAAGGCATACTTTTCCTTCCAGTTCCTCTGCAATGTCACTTAACAACACATTAAAAAGGACTGTACCCAGTACTGAACCCTGCGGTACCCCACTAGTAACCCCCCTTTCTTCAGAGTGGACTCTGTTTACAATTACCTTCTGTGTCCTGTTGCCCAGCCAATGTTTTACCCAGGCGAACACCCTGGGATCCACTCCCAAGCTGGTTAATTTGTTTATTAATCTTTTGTGTGGGACTGTGTCAAATTCCTTGCTAATGTCTAGGTAGACCATGTCCACAGCCCCTCCCTGGTCTGCTACTTTGGTCACCCAGTCACATAAATCAATTAGATTCGTCTGACATGACCTTCCCACTGTGAACCCATGCTGTCTTGGGTCCTGTGCCCCACTAGCCTCTAGGTACTCAACAATTCTTTACTTCGGAAGTGATTGCATCACTTTCCCTACCACAGAGTTCAAACTGACAGGTTTGTAGTTTCCTGCCTCTGCCTTGGTCCCACTTTTGTGAAGGGGAATCACATCCGCCTTCCTCAAGTTCTCAGATATCACACCATCCTCCCATGATTTGTTAAAAAGGATAGTCAGTGGTGTCATTAGTTATTTCATTAATTCTTTTAGAGTTCTGGGGTGAATCCCATCAGGCCCCATTGCTTTGTCCATCTTCAGTTTTAGGAGTTCTTTCAGAACCCTTTCTTCGGTGAAAGGACTGGGATCCACCCCCCTATCCAGAGTGCTTCAGTTAATTGGATTAGGTGCCTCCCCCTCCTCCTCTTTTGTGAATACTGAGCAAAAGTATTTGTTCAGTATCCCTACTTTTTCACTGTCCCTCTCTGACCACCCAGCGTCCATTCTTTTCAGCCTCACTATCCCTCCCTTGTCATTCTATTCTCCCTGATGTACTTATAAAAGGTTTTATCCCCCTTCCTAACTGAGTTGGCTAGCTTTTCCTCAGTTTGTGCATTTGCTATTCTGACTTCCCTCCCTGCTTCCTTCTGCCTTAACAGGTACAGGTCTTTGTCCTATTCCTTCTGTGTTTCCTTATATTACCTAAATTCAATCTGTTTCTCCCTAACCTTCCCTGCCACCTCTTTTGAGAACCATGGTGGCTTTTTCTTTCATTTTGATTTGTCTATTTCTTCACACAAAGGCTTATTGCCTCTGTGATATCAGTTTTGATGTTTCCCCATTGCTGCTCCACCCCTCCTTCTAGCCATCTTGCCAAAATCAGCCCTCCTGAAGTCCAGTAACCTCAATTTTGTATGACTTGACTCTGTAGCCGAATTTATCATGTACCACACGGGTGGTCACATGTTCCCAGAGGGCTACCCACTTCTAGATCTGAGATCTTCTCACTGTCCCCCTTTAAGAGTATGAGGTCTAAGATTGATCACTCATGAATGGGTTCCAAAACTAGCTGTTTGAAGCATGCCCCCTGTACAGCATCAAGAATGGCCTTACTCTTGGATGTGGCTGCAGCAAAGGTGCTCCAGTTAACATCTGGGATATTCAGGTGCCCCATTAACAGTATCTCCCCTTTCTCTGCCATCCTAAGGATGTCTTCTGTCATTTCCTTGTCCATTCCCTCCCCCTGAGATGGGGGTCTGTATACAACCCCTGTGCAGATTGTGGTAACTTTTCCAGTCTCTAATGTGACCCACAGTGCCTCCTCTCCTTCCTGTTTACTGTTCTGTTTTGTTGCTTTTATCCCTTCCCTTACATAGAGAGCTACTCCTCCCCCCTTCTCCCTTCCATGTCTCTCCTATAGACTGTGTACCCTAGTATGTTAACATCCCAGTCATGGTTCTCTGTGTACCACGTTTCTGTGACTGCTACAATATCCAGGCATCCCTGTTCCATCAAGGTCACCAGTTCAGGGAGCTTGTTGCCCAGACTACGGGCATTGGTACTCATTACCCTCCATTTCTTGATGGTCTTACCCCTTTTTGCCCCATCCCTGTCCTAATTGCCTTTGTCATTTTCCCCATTTACCCCTGCCCTTCTCCCTATCAATGTCTCTATCTTGGTGTTTACCTGACTTACTACCCTGATTTTGTTTGGGGGGCTAAGATTTCCCTCCTCCTTTCCAGTGCCTCCCCCCTTGGCTAGTTTAAATGCTTGCCAATAAAGCATTTAAACCTATCACCTAGGATCCTGGTTCCCCTCCTGGACAGATGCAGACTATCGTGCCAGTATAGGCCTGCATCACTCCAGGTTGACCACCAGTCCCCAACGAAGCCAAACCCCTGAGTTCTGCACCAGCTTTTCAACCACTGATTGAATCCCATGGTGTGGAGCACCCTAGCCTCACCCATGCCACAGACAAGCAGCACCTCCAAAAAGGTTACCGTGCATGCTACTTGTCTAAGGCCCCTCTCCAACTCCACAAACTCTTTCTGCTCTGCTCTGCATTTTAGATTCAATGCAATGAAGTGCAAAGGAATGCATCTGGGAAACAAAAACATAGCGGAAGAGTATGCAGTGGTGTGATGAGAACCTAAGAACAGCAAAAATGGAAAGTGACCTGGGGTAGTTCTATCAGATGACCTAAAGTTGGGCAAGCAACGTGAGAAGGCAGTAATGATAGCTGGTGGGATACTGAGATGCTTAAGGAGAGGCATCACCAGTAGAACATAAGAAGTTGTTATCTCTCTGTACAGACAGTTGGTGAGACCCCATCTGGAGTACTGCATGCAGTTCTGGAGACCCCAGCTCCACAAGGACATAGACAGGATGGAGGCTGTCCAGAGGAGGACAACTAAAATGGTGCAGGGTCTGCACCAGAAGATATATGAAGAGAGATTAAATTAGCTTAATATGTATACACTCAAGGAAAGGAGGGAGGAGGACAAGATGGAAACTTTCAAGTTCCTCAAGGGAGTCAACAAAGTCTAAGAGGATAACATCTTTCAGTAAAAGAGAAGTGCAAGAACAAGGGGGCACAATTTGAAGATAGAGGGTGGATGGCTCAGAGGTAATGTGAGGAAGTATTTTTTCATGGAGAGGGTTGTGGATACATGGAACAGTCTTTCTGAGGAGATAATGGAGTGAAAAACAGCAGAAGAATTCAAGAATGCATGTGGCAGACATAAGGCAATTCTGGTGTGGGGAGGTAGGAGGAAGTAGGTTGTTGGTTAACTAGAATCGGCAACTTATCTATCAGGTAGGGAAATGAGCAGACTAGGTGGGCCTAGCAGTCCTTATTTGCTATCTCTTTCTCTGTTTCTGTGTTTCAACAAAAGTCACACAGAGTCACAGAAGACTAGTGAACTGGAAATCGTTAGATGCTAGGGAGTACCATTTGTCTTCAGGGTTAAGGATGAGGCCAATGGACTACCAGGTAGGATGCCAATCAGCAACAACTTATTCAATTAATGTTTTCCAAATGATGGCACAAAACATAAGATTAATATGTGTTGTAAGACACTTCCAGACAGTACTATTATAGCTGCAGCATCTCAGCATAGCATAGTGCCAGGCAAATGGTGCAACATCCTGATGGGAGTATGAGGGAATCACACAGTAGCATGCTAATGGATGCAAAAGCCATTTACACCTACAGTACTAACATATGTCTTGCAAATTTACATTGGTTTAGTCAAAGGGAGTACTGCTGTTGTGTACAGGTCTAATGGGTTGTGGAACAACATGATAACTGTTTGTCCCTCTGCACTTAGTTTTATTCCGTTTGTTTATTTATTTATACTCTTGTAAGTCCATGGGCTTTAGAAGCCATTTACATGGTTGAGCAGAATCACAGAAAAAGAGTATAGTGCAATTCAATAATAAGTATTATACAATATAAAAGATAAGTACAGTCACAGAGAGAACTAGATACAAGGGGCATTTTAAGAAATCTCTTGAATGTGCCCAAGTTTGTAGCACCAGAAATTGGTTAGAGTAGGGAATTAAATTATTATTCTCAGTGGAGTGCATCATTCTGACTCCTTTCACTGTGAATCCAGACTTTTAGTATGTGTAATTAAAATATTTATGAAGTGGAAAAGCCAGTGCCCCTTAAGTATCCACATCAAAGGACATGGAAACAGTTGAAGGAGAGCAGACCTGTTGTGAGCTGTTCTTTGACTGGGAATATGTTGCATGAAGGAATCAGAACCACCACCCATTAAAAACCTTTGCCAATAGACCAAGAAAATAATAAAATCTTTGGTCAAAAGAAAATCAATTTATAAAATTATAAAGCTTACAATGATGAGCACATGGGGAAATCTGAGAGGCAACTCAAAACATTTTGTTATGAGGTCCTCACCCTGATAGCACTCCCCCACTTGCAGAATGATAAAACAAAAGACCGTTATCCAGCACAGATAATAAAAAAGTTCTGTGTCAATAAACTTCTGGAAGAGGGAACAAATAAAGGACTGCTGTGTCACCCTTTGTCACTGTCTATTAGGCATAATATCCTTCAGATAATATAACTCCACTGTTGGCTTTAGAGATTCCATTTGACAGAACATAACTGAATATTATCACAAGTGTCATTATTTTCCATGAATTGACTATATTCCTGGTATGAATCAAGTTTGAACTCAGATGTACTGTACCTCTCCATGACAAAAACTGTAAATTATTGATTGAGATCATAAGGAGGAGGGTGATAAGGGTCTAGTGGTTCGAGAGCACTGAATAGAGCTGTGCAAAAGAAAAGAAAAAACTTCCACTAGTGGAATTTCCTCAAAAGTCGGACATTTGCTTCCGTGAAAGCTGGAAATCAGATTAGCAAGTTTTGTGGAAATTCCAACTTAGAATGGCAGAATAAATGTATGAGCTGCGGATTAATGTATTAAACTGTGAAACAATATTCTGCAGAACAGATCAGAGATCAGTTTCATGGAATTTCTTTTGGCAGTTTAATACACTGTTCTGCAATTCATACATTCACTCTGCAGTTCATTGAGTTCAGTGCATATGGACTATCACTGGAACCCTAGAAGCTCCTATATATAATGTACAAATAGTCCCTGGTGTCTGGTTGCACCCCCCTCCAATCACTGCAGCACCATAAAAACATTTAATATTTTCTCAGTCCCTGGTGTATAGTGGCACCCCCTACCCTCAGATCCCGGCACCACAAAAACATTTAATATTTCCCCAAAACCTGGTGTCTAGTGGAACTGCCAACCTCCAGTCACTGGGCCCATAAAAAACATAATACTGCATTTCCCTCCCTGGTGTCTAGTGGCACGCCCCCCAATCAAGAGCCCTGGATTTGCTTCCTAAGAGATAGAAAATAAATCTGTTTGTTAATAAATGCATATTTTTCTCATGTGTCCTGATTATTTATTGGGAAGAGAATGTCATACATTCTCACAGATGTGTAATTTGGTTCTTTGGATGCAGTTCAAGGCTCTTGTCACTAAAAGTGATGAGAGAAAAAATGAAGTGCATGCTTTGTTCCACAGCTGATTCTAAAAAGCTTAACTTGGATATGCAGTTATGATCTTTAATTGAAACTGACAGTCTTGCTTACACTACATGCCGTGATACTAAGTGAATTGACTGTCTAACTTACACTACATGCCGCAATACTCAGTGACTGCTGGACATTATGTTATAAAGTGAACAAAAAGCACTTCTGATTTGTAGTATAATTTGTCATGTTTGATTTTATTAAGCAGGATTTTAAATTCCATATTTACAGTGTCTTTGAATGAATGACTGGCTGAACAGTGCTGTCATGACCTCGTCTTTATAAAATGAAAGAAATTGTATTTCATCTACAGTTGATTTCTAGAAAATATTTTTTTAGGAGTTGGCACGTTTGTATTTGTGCTGAAGTATAAATTGATCAGTTAGCAGTGGTGGCAAGGTGACATAAAAATTTACAGTTGTATAGCGCTGCACCATAGTCATGACAACCACAATTTGTAAACACTTAGAATGGAAGCAGCAAGCATCTAGTTCTGACAGGCTTTTTTCAATTAAAGGAGACAGAAAATACAATTTTACAGTTTGAAACAGTTTCTAATGTGTGTTTGTCCTAATTTCATGATGTAGTTTTTTTATTAGTAATAGTCACAACTAGTCTGTTTTATTTGCTGCTACTGAATGTGCTTAATGTGTCTGTGTCTGTGAACAAAATGTAAGTTTTCAAAATGAGCATGTGAAGCAAGCCATGTTCTCATAAATAACTACTGACATCATTGTGAAGCACTAGCTGCAGTTGATTATAATAATAATATTAATAATAAAATGTATTTAGTTGAGCGCCTTTCAAAGTCTCAAGGCGCTGCATAGCAAGAACAGACATGAAAGCATTATGATGCTAGCGGTAGCGAATAAGGGCAGTCATCCATTAAGGGAGATACTAAGGTAAAAGAAGAGAGCTAGTAGGCCGAGGCCCCTAATATTCTTATGCTAAGCAAATGGAAAGTATGATAACTTGTACCCTGAATTAATTAACTTATTGTACCCATACGGCATTTAAAAATGTTCTTAGTGTCACTCATAACCACATCAAATAGAAGTTTATTCCAAGGTCCAATGGAGCAAAGAGTAAAGAAAGATTTCTGATTATTGTGCTTAAATGGTTTACCAACAAGCTGCAGTGTATGACCTCTGGTATAGTGTATTGAGGTCTTAAATTCAAGTCCTAACTCAGTCATAACATAAGGATCTTGAATGACATCATAAAGGAATAAAAGACCACCTCACAGGTGTCTAGTAGTAAGTGACATAAGCTTAAGTGTTTCTAGCCTGTGTTCGTAGGGTATGGATTCAAAGCCAGCTATTTTTTTGATAAACTTTCTTTAAACTTTTTCAAGACAGCTACCATCAGATTTTCTAAATGGGCACCACAACTGTGAGGCATACTCAAGATGAGGTCTAACATATGGCCTAAACAAAGGCATTAGCACATCGCGATCTCTAGATCTGATGTTATGAAGGACCAACCAGACAACCTTATTGGATGTACAGATAACAGATTGTAAGTGTTTAGAGAAGGTGAGGATGTTGGAGATGGTAATTCCTAGTCCCTCTCATCTATGGTGACACAGAGAGTGGAGTCATCTAATAAATATGAATGATTGAGGTTATTTGATCCCAAGTGCATCACTTTGCACTTGGTTGAGTTCAATTGCATGCCTCACGTATTAATCCAATCAGAGATTGTATCTAAATCCTGGTCGATAATAGCTATCTGATCAATGTTAGAACATGGTCCCCCAATTTTTACGTCATCAGCATATTTCGTCGTGGTAGAAAAACAATAGTTGGCTAAATCGGTAATAAATGCTTGAAAGAGACAGGAGCCAAGAACAGAGTCCTGTGGTACCCCACTCAGGACCTTACTTGTGTTAGAAATATTACCATCGATAATCACCCTTTGTGTTATGTCATTAAGCCAATTGTTAATCCAGTCAATTGTGTATTCATTAATATTAAGTTTCTTAAGTTTGTGAATAAGGGCACAATGACGCATAATATTGAATGTTTTACTGAAATCTATGGAAATGATATCACAGGTATCCTACAGTCTGAAAGCGTACTAAAATGTTCATAAAAGCAAAGCAAGTTAGTTAAATAGGTTCTGCCTTTTTTAAAACCGTGTTGTTCTGGATCTTGGGCATCGATAACTGGTGCAATGATATCCTTAAGGAGACTTTCCGTTATTTTACAAATAGAGAAAGGTAAGCTTATAGGTCAATTATGTTTTGGACCTCTTTTATGAATTGATACTACTGTCGCCTCTTTCCATTCGGTGGGGATGTAATTATTAGATAGGAAAAGTTTGAAAAGAAGTTTCAGTGGAAGGGCAATATGATTAGTCAGTAAGTATAGTAAATGGCTGGCTGTATTATCTGGACCTGGACAAAATTTACCTTTAAGTGAACTCAATTTATTTAAAATAAGCTCCTCAGTGAAATAGACAGGTGGATCAGTGTTGTTAGTAATAGGTTGGGGTATATTAATATCAGAAGTAGAAAAAATCTTACAGAATTCTGTATTGAATAATTCAGCCATAGTTTTTGGGTCATAGATTAGTTTGTTGTCTGTCATAAGTGACCCTACCTTACACAATGTTTTCTTTAAGGAATTGATATATGAATAATATTGTTTTGTGTTGGATTTATTAGCAGTTTGGGCTGATTTAAGTTCCCATCTAGATTTAGCTTTTTTAATACTAGTTTTACATTTCTTGTTTGATTTGGTATAGGACTCCCAATTAGACACGGTCTTATTTTTAAGAAATGTGCTATCTATTTTTTTTTTAATTTTTGTCTCTGATTAGTGTTTTCATTTTGTAATTCATCCGTTTAGGTACCTGTTTTCCATTAGGGAATTTAGTTTAAGAGAGGATATATGTGTCCCTAAGTATAGTTATAATGGACTTAAATCTAACCCAACTTTGTTGTGGTGATAAATGAGAAAAGGTGGATATCCAATCAATTTCCTCCAAAGTCTGCTTAATAGCAGTGAGGTCAGCTTTGTCATACAAATATATAATAGTGGAATTGTAGTTATGGATAACGTTTTTCTGTAGGGTGAGTAGAATAGAGTTATGGCCACTGCCTGCAACTGGGGCAGATATTATCACATCCCTACTATCTAGATCTGCACTTCCCAAAATGAGGTTGAAGATGTTATTGCCTCTTGTGGGTGAAGTTACCCAATGTTTCATATTAAATTCTGAAAAAGGAGTCAAAAGCTTGTTACCTTTATTGCTAGCTGCAGTGGATGACTGCCAGTTTATATCACTAACATTAAAGTCTCTTTCTCACTGTTTCTTTTTTTTGTGTGGGGGTGAGGGAGAGTCATACAAATTGTATTCAATAATAATTGGTTTTAAAAGTTAAAACACATTAACATTGAAAGAATTATAATAGCTAGACAGACAGACAAAATGTTGACACTTGAGCTGTTTCAAAAATATAAATGAAGTTTGGATCAGGCAATCACAGTGTGCAACTTAGCCCCACACCAACAAATATGACATCTCATTTTTATTTATCAAAATCCAGTATTTCTCCATAACACAAATAATGATCAAATTGCAGATTACAGCTTACATGACTATACTACTGTAAGTTCACTACCTTTTCCACAAATAGTAAATCTTCTGCAAATGACAGACACACACAGGACAGAAATAAAAGTGCTTTACTCAAATATGAGTATATCAATTACTTTAACACTCAAATTACTTTAAAGAAGTGACCAGTATTAACTTGTGGATGCTGTTTTAATGTATTGAGATAAGAATTTATTCAGTTTAGTTCAAATGAGCATTTCTTGACTGTTGATTAACTACAAATTATACAAGGTATTGCAAGTGATGAGCCATGCTGGAGGTTGAAAAAGCAACAGCACATCAATCTTGGGAATACTAATAAGGACAGCAAATGATATCACTTAAAACAAAAGTAAACATTAGCAGAATTACTATATAAAGACTTTTAATTTAGGAGACTAAACATTATACCAGATGCTACTGTACATTTGTATGTCACATTGATGCCACTATTGACCAATTAATTTAAACTCCAGCACAAATACAATGCAGCCACCACAACCCCCACAAAAAAAAATATATTTTTCTAAAAATAAACTTTAAATCAAGTACAATTTCTTTGACTTTATAAATATGATGCCAGGACAACACTGTTCTACTATTCATTCATAGGCACTATAAATACAGAATATAAAAATGTTGCTTTACAAAATCAAACTGGACACATTATACTACAAATTAGAAGTCATTTTTTTTTTTACTTTATAACATAATGTCCACAGTCATTGCATATCACAGCATGTAGTGTAAGCTAAACTGTCAATTTCAATCAGAGATTATACTGAAACTCCATGTGGGAGTTAAACACTTTGCTGTGAAACAAAGTAGGCACTTCACTTTCTCTCTGATTGGCTTCAGTGATGAGAACCTCAAAGAACAAAATTACACATCTGCGAAAATGTATTATTTCCACTTCATGCTAAATAATCAGGGCACTTATGAGAAAATAATGTATTTATTAACAAACTAATTTATTTCCTATCTCCTTTAACAATACATCAGGAAGCAAATTCAGTGCTGGTGAATTTGGGGGGGTAGTGGGAGAGTGCCACTTGACACTAGGGAGTGACCAATAGTATCAAATGTTTTAATGGGGCCAGTGAGTTGAGGGTGGAGGATGCCACTGGATACAAGGGATCTGGGAAATAGTAATTATTTTTATGGGGCCAGTGACTGGAGAGTGTGGGGTGCCACTACGTCACCAGGGAGAAATGAAATGGTAGGGTGCCGGTGACTGGAGGGTGGAGGGTGCCACTAAACACCAGGAAAATATTAAATGGTAGCGTGCCAGTGACTGGAGGGCAGAGTGCTGCCATTAGGCAAGGCAAGGCAGGGCAAATTTTATTTGTACAGTGCCCAGTCACAGAGGTTCTGGGCACCGGACAGAGAAATACAAGAGAACAGACAGCAACACAATTAGAATAAAATTACAAAAATACAGTTTTAAATAAATAAAAATATAAATCAGGTTAAAAGGGAAACTTTCAAAATACCATAACCGGGGACTGAACAAAATAAGGATGGAATTCAGTAATCATTAAAAGCCATGCTAAAGAGGTTGGCCTTCAGGATCCACTTAAACACCTCTACTGATGGGGCCTACCAAACTGCAGATGGTAACAAGTTCCACAGGGTTGGCCCAGATATGCTGAAAGCATGATCTCCCGAAGTGTTGAGCTGAAGCCTTGAAATGTCCAGGAAGCCCATCAAAGAGGAGTGGAAGAAGTGAACACAGGTCGCTGGTGTCAGGAGCTCTGACAGTTAGCCAGGGCCCAGTCCATATAGGACCTTAAAGGTGAGAAGACCCACATTGAAAAGAACCCTCCATCTGACAGGCAGCCAGTGCAGGGCATGCAGAACTCGGGTCACTTTAGGTGCCAGGTTTAAAAAATGTTTTCTTCTATATGAACAGCAAAATAATTACATGAATTGTGGATTAGTTCCACAGTTCATGGCTATTATTCTGCAGTTCAGCAAGAAACTTCTGTGGAACAAGGTGAAAATTTTCCAAACATATTTTGAAGATTTCCGAACTGCCAAAGGCAGAAGTTCAGAAAGTTCTTCAGAAGTTGGTGAACATCAATGAAAGTTCTCCTAAAGCAGAATTTACAACTTCTTCCCAGCACTAGCACTGAATTGTGAACCAGGAGATCACAGGTAGGAATGCCACTACAGCTGCTTGCTCACTATGTTACCCTTAGCAAGTCACTTGTCCTCCCTGTGTTTCCTTCCTACCAAGCTTGCACTATAAAGAAGACTAATTTCTAAATGGAGACACCTCTCCTGAACAAATAAATTTTAAAACACAACAAAATAGTAATAAACCATTGAGACACTGTACAGTAGTGGTTAGAGTGCAGAATTTAAAACCTCGGGGAATATGTATAAATGCTGCCATTGCTATCATGTGACCTTGAGCAAGTCACTTATCCCCTCTGTGCATTGTCTCTTCTATCTGTCTCTCTGAATTGATTCAGTCTTGAGATTTCTTTACCCTCCCTTAATCTCCTGTATCACATTTGTGTATGTCTACTCAGTGCTAGCAACTCAGCATTTGATAGAGGTACCATTTAAAACTAAACAACTTCCTTCCTTTTTAAACATAATAACAGCATTGAAGTAACAGAAGGGACCTATGTAGCTTTTGTCTGTACCTCCTACTACACAGGGTGTTTATACCACAATTGTAAGTATAGGCATACAGTACATCTAAGCTTATAAACTGCAACACTCCCTCCCTCCCCTCCCTCTCCTTCCTTCCTTCCTTCCTTCCTTCCTTCCTTCCTTCCTTCCTTCCTTCCTTCCTCCCTCCCTCCCTTCCTCCCTTCCTCCCTTATGACATGAGAGAAAGAAGACCATACCTCCGTCACTGTTGCATAGATGTCTTTCTCTCCTTCTGCCTTCTGGAAAAAGTAAAAATGTTAAATAATATTTTAAAGACCATGTTTCACAAGCAAAGGCTCTTTCAAAGAACTAACCATTAGTAAAGTGGGTGATCAGTAGTAACTGGCACACACTTTCGTTGATGGAGAAATACAATTTTGAATCATAGCTCTTTGCACATAAATCACTGAATAATTTTACAGTACAGAAAATGCTTTATTGTCAACCATAGCTCAAAATATATAAATGATTGTAGGGCCTGAGTAGCACAAAAACATCTCAGTGCTTAAAATAAACACTATTTTTTGGCTGAGGAATATATGAAGACCAGTACTAGTGGTAAATATAAGCAGGGGTAAATCTTTGTAGATCAAAGGATTTATAAAATGAACTTAATGTTATTTTCATTACCAAGATGAATTTATAACAAAATACTCTTAATTTAAAGAAATTATATCCAAGTGTTCCACTACAGTAAATCTTGTGGGCTTTTTCTGTCACTGCTGTCTCTGTCCTGAGCACTTAGCAATCATTTTTATGCATTTTTATGTATTTTAGCATCAAAGAACAACCAAAACATTACCGCTTCTTCTAGGTCCTTCATCATTAGGACAGCAGAATCTCCCCGTTTCATTATTGATTGTTTTCTCCTCCTGCAGTAATAATGCAAACATCAGATTAATGCAGCATATCTTGAATTATTCCTAGAAAGCACATGCACTGCATGTTGTCAGCAGTAATACTTGTTATTTTATAAAAACAAATTTGTCCTCCTTCCTTCCTTCGTACTTCTTCTCTGTATTAATGAAGGAAAGTGAGGGGAAGATATCCCATGGGATGGGAGGAGTGGGCACGGGGTAGGGGCGACTGATATCAGAATTATGGAGGACAGTACGCTGGAGGGACTAAGGGCACTGGGGGTGGACAAGGCTCTGGGACCAGATGGCATTCACCCTAGGGTACTTAGGTAGCTAACGTAAATGCTGGTAGTACCGCTGGCAGACCTGTTCAGTACATCACTGGGCACAGGATGTGTGCCACAGGACTGGAGGATTGCCCATGTGGTGCCCATTCATAAAAGCGTCTGAAAATTAATCCAGGCAACTACAGACCGGTCTCACTTCAATCATGGGGAAACTCATGGAGTCAATCCAAAAGGAAAGACTGGTGACCTTTCTGGCAGACAACGGGCTCCAAGATGGTCATCAGCACGGTTTTGCATTGGGCAGATCCTGCCAGACAAACTTAGTTGAACACTATGACTGGGTTACCAGGGAATTTTACAGTGACCATGCAATGGACGTCCTATATTTGGGCTTCAGCAAGGCCTTTAACTCAGTGCTGCATGGGAGGTTGAGGGGAACTGGAATACATTGGGGTGGGGACAAAAATGTTCAACTGGATCACCAACTGGCTGAGGGGTAGGCAGCAAAGAGTGGTAGTGGTGTGGGGGACTCTCATCAACAAGGGACGTTATGAGTGGGGTGCCCCAGGGTTCAGTACTGGGACTGGTGCTGTTTGGGATATTCATATCCGATATCTCAAACAGGATGCAGAGTAGGATCAGTCTGTTTGCAGATGATACTAAGATCATTGTAGTGGTAGATAACATAGATGGGTGGAGGGGGCTGTAGGAAGACCTGCTCAAACTACAGGAATGGTCAGAGACATGGCAGTTGGGGTTCATTGCCAAGACGTGCAAGGTACTGCACTTCAGGCAAAGAACCAGGGAAGGAAATATCACTTGGGTAGGGTACAGTTGGTAAGCACAGTGGAGGAAAAGGATCTAAGGGTACTCATAACATGGAGTATGAACCAGTCAGCTCAGTGCAGGAAGGTGGTTGCAATGGCAAACAAGATGCTGTGGTGCATAGCGAGGGGAATCTCCTCCAGGCACAGAGAAGTGATCCTACCCCTGTACAGGTCACTGGTCAGGCTGCACCTGAAATACTGCATGCAGTACTGGTGTCCATTCCTGAAGAGGGACATCAGATTACTGGAGCTGGTGCAATATAGAGCAACCAAGATGATACAGGGACTTGAGAGTAAATCATATGAGGAGAGGCTGGGAGAGCTACAAATGTATTCCCTGGAAGATAGGAGGGGATAGGATCAAAATATTTTAGTACCAAAAGGGTATTAATAGAATTAATACAGATGGGAATCTTCAGATCAGATGGAGGAGGACACAAAAGGGCATCAGCTAAAATTGGAGGGGGGGGAGATTCAGGAGGGAAATCAGGAGAAATTTTTTTCACAGAGAGGGTAGTAGATAAGTGGAACACTTTGCACGAGGAGGTGGTATCATGTAGAATGGTGGGAGGATTTAGGAGAGTGTGGGCCAGAGTGAGGGGGTAGTTAATAGAGGGGTGTGGAGGGTGGGGCAGCTGCAAGTTAGTGGGCTAGCTGCACAATTGGGCAGACTCAATAGACTGCGAGGCCTGTTTCTGCTGGCATTTTGTATGCTCGTATATGTTCTTTTGTTCCTTCCTTCCTTCCTGGTAAGCCCATTCCACACTTTGCAATTATTGAAATACTGAAATAGTTTACCTTATAAGTGCATAGGGCCTTTGAGGGATTTCTCTTATGATATAAGTGATTCCAAACATGATGCTTGGGTGAGAGGACTGCAGGGTGAAGCTGAGCAGTACTGACTTCCCAAACCTCGGGAGAGGAGTCTCTTATGCCATAAGGGAGATCCTTAAGGGGCCCAATTAACTTATTACAAATTACTCACATTTAGGTTTTTTAATCTGCAGTGAGTTTAGTTTTCTTGATTTTATGGTGGCTTGTACAGCCAACATATTGCGTTAGTAGCAGATTTGGAGGCGCAGTCCCTGTTGGGCAAATGCAGAGCATGCATCAGAAGGTGCATCCTTCATTCCCCAATCAGCCAGCAGGAGGCACTGTCCTCATGCATGCCTAATGTGGCCATCACAACAAAGAAAAGGTCTGTTGCAATGAGAGCGAAGCTCTCATGCAGTGTGACCATAACACGCCTCCCGTGGTGCAGGCAACATGGCGGCAGTGACTGCTGCCACTGCTGCCTGTCACAATGCTGATGGGGGAGCCCACTCCCCATCAGTATAATGTGTTCCCCCCCTTTTGTTGATTGTCGAGGGGGGTGCCCTATCCCCTCGGCATCATGCGTCCCCCAACAGTTTTTCTTGCCAACAGGGGAGCCACTCCGTCAGCATCATGCACCCTCCCCCTGATTTTTTATGTGCTGACGGGGGTGCCCAATCCCCTGTCGGATAAAGCATCCCCCCACCACAAACACTGAGGTGGCACACTGGGGAAATCCCACCTGAAAAAATGAAAACCATCCCGTGACACCTTTTTTTTTATAGCCTGTAAAACAAAAATGGTCCCTCACCATCTCCCTGCCCCCCTCCCACAATCTGCAACCACCCACTGCACACCCTGCCTCCCCACACACACACACACACCCTCACCCTATACTTACCTCTGGAGTCCAGTGCGATGATCTTCGGTGGACTGGGAACATGTCTGCACTCATCAAAATTGACCACGAACTGAGGAAATGCCGATAAGCTGTATAATGGAATACATAGGGTTTTTTCAACTTTGATGCATATCTTGGGCATTTTTGGGAATTTTGGCACCAAATTTTCAACATGGGTTTTTGGGACCCCTCCTCATGAATTATTTCACTGTCATGGTGTTAATCATTTCTGAAAGGGGATTTTGTGGTCACTACATGGAATCACCCTTTTGGACTGGTTAACACTGTGACAGTGCCAGAATTCATGAGGTGGGCTCTCAAAAAGCCTATGTTGCAAATTTGGTGGGAAAAATCCAAAAAATGACTGTTTTATGAGCGTGCTTTGAGCAGTTTCCAGGCATGCTCGTAACTTCATGAATTTGCAATATTTTGATGCCAGATTTTTAACACTGGCATTTTTCCACACCTCCTTGTGAACAGTGCAGCTGTCATTTTTCACATCCTGGTCAAAATGTGTTTTCACACTTCTGGCACAGAATAGCGTGGTCGCTGTGGGAATTCAATGTTCAAGACAGATTCTGAAAATGACAGTGGCACTGTTCATGAGAAGAGGTCCTAAAATGCCTATGTTGAAAATTTGGTGAAGATACTCCATAAAATGACTGTGTTATGAGTGTGCATTGCGCAGTTTGCATGCACGCTCATAAGGTCACGAATTTATAATATTTTCGCTCCAGATTTCCAACATTTCCATTGTTCTGCACCTCCTTATGAACAGTACAGCTGTCATTTTTCACCTCCTGACCAAAATGTGTTTTCACACTTCTGGCGCAGAATAGCGTGGTCACTGTGGGAAATCCGTGTTCGAGACACATTATGAAAATGACTATGACACTGTTCATTAGCAGAGGTCCTAAAATGCATATGTTGAAAATTTGGTGATGAAAGTCCATAAAATAAGTGTTTTCCAAGTGTGCATTGTGCAGTTTGCAAACACGCTTCGTAACTTTGTGAATTTGTAATATGTTCACTCCAGATTTTCAAAATTGGCATTTTTCCACACCTCCTTATGAATAGCGCAGCTGTCATTTTACATATCCTGGCCCAAATGTATTTTCGCATGTCCAGTGCAGAAGTGCACGATCGCTGTGTGAAATCAGTTTTCGGGGGGCAGTGTGAGGAAATGACGATGACACTGTTCATGAGCAGAGGTCCTAAAATGCCTATGTTGAAAATTTGTTGCTGAAAGTCCATAAAATGACTGTGTTGAAAGCATGTGTTGTGCAATTTCCATGCACCCTTGTAACTTTGCAAATTTGCAATATTTTCATGCCAGATTTTCAACACTGGCATTCTTTCACACCTCCTTATCAACAGTACAGCTGTCATTTTATACATCCTGTCCAAAATGTGTTTTCGCACCTGTGGCCCACAATGGCATGGTCGCTGTGGGAAATAAACTTTTGGGACTGATTAACAAAATCACAGCATCACTGTTCATGAGGGGAGGTCCCAAAATGCCCATGTTAAAATGTGGCTAACAAGCTCCCACAAATAATTGGGTTACGGCCGTGTGTTGCGCAGTTTATATGCATGCTAATGACTTCACCAATTCTTCATATTTTCACTCCAGATTTTCAGCTTTGCCATTTTTTACATTTCCTCATGAACAATACAGTTGCCATTCTCCACATTCTGCTCAAAATGTGTTTTTGTCCCTGTGTGGCCAAATGGCATAGCTGCTGTGCAAAACCACCTTTCAGCTCATAAACTGATTGTGCCGCTTCTCATGAGGTGGCCTCACAAACAGGCCATGTTGAAAATCTGGAGGGAAAATACCACCGCACCCCTATGGTGTTAGGGTTTCCAACTGTAGCACCCTGTCCAGTACAGACTGACAGGTGCCAGGGCTGTGACTTGGGATCACCAGATGTAATGATCAACCATTGCAGCCTCACCCCACCCTGCCACCCTGCAGCCACTGACAGGCATCGTGGTGTGCCTTGCACTGTTCCACCACAAAATTCACCCCATTCTCCTATACTGCACCCATGTCAGTGTATTTCCTTATGGAGTGGGGTAAGTATAATGCCCAAAGACCCCAAAGCACACCACGACACTTGTCAGTATCTACAGGGTAGGGTGACTTACAATGGTATGAGCGTTATAGCTGATGACCCAAAGGCACACCCCAATGCCTGTCACTCTCTACAGGGTGAGGGTGGGGTTGGCATCCCTTCAATACTTCACTGCCATTCCTATTATGCATCTGTACCTATGGCACTACCAAAGCCAATGCCAGCAAGACAACATTTTGCATTGACAAATGCTTGTTAATTTTATTGCGCTGTCCTTCCCTTCACATTGAAGAAGAGTGCTCCTTCCTAGCACTCCAACATGAGAGCATACTGTACACCAGATAAGAGGTGCAGTGGTTCTGTGTGCTGATTAGGTAAAGTCAAGTTAGTGATGTATAATTTTATGAAGTCACCCTCTTTCCAGTTTATGAAAAGAGACATTATCATGCACAAAATGACTGGTTATAATACAGAGTGCTTATTTAGTGATTGTAATAGAACAGATCTTCAAAACCTTAACAGTAGGATCTACATGGAAAGCAATTATCAACATCCTGCTCCGCAGCACCCCCTGCCACTGCTGCCTATTGACTACAACAACATTTTAGCTGTCTTCCATGGTCCCTCATTAGGCAGAATCTCCTACAGCAGCCTTGTTGTTGTATTTGGCAATACCTCCACCTATTTAGAAATTGCAGATGTGACCCAGGGGAAGAGTTACCGAAGAAAAAAATGGGACAGAGAAACAGCTTACATTAAAATCAAATATGCAAAATGGACAAAAAAAATACAAAATGCAATATGCATGGCACTTGTGAAGAATTACTGGGATTTCACAACCTATAGACTTGTTTTTCTTTTCTGCCTGGGCCTACCCTCCAGATTGTAAACCTACAATAACAGTAGCCTTCTTCCCATCTTCTTGACATTTTTGTTGAACCTTCTGCCTTTACAGTAATGGTAGCCTCCTTCCATTATTTTTACAGTGATGGTAGCCCCCTTCTCTTCCTTCTACAATAATGATAGCTTCCTTCTGTTTCTTTTACAGCAATAGTAGCCTTCTTCCATTCTTTCTACAATATTGCATGCTTCTTTCTGCCTCTACAGTAATGGAAGCCTCTTTCCATTCTTTCTACAATGATGGCAACCTCTTTCTGTCCCTTCTCTAGTACAGGTATGTATAGCTTCCATCTCATCCTTCCCTTGGGCTTTGAGCAGTGCCAATAATCTAGATCCATGCAGTTTTCTCTTATGTTTTATTCTTTTTGTTCCTTTATGGCTTTCAGTACCACCACTGCCTCGGCCCACCTTCAGACTTGTACCCGATACTCTCTCTGAGGCATCTTTCTCTAACCCAGTGATGCTGCAGTAGGACATACCTTGCCATGGTACCATAATACACAATCCTATATTGGATATGCCTAGCCCACATTTGCTGTTGGGACCTCTTTGTAGAATGTTTTGATCATACATGTCAGTTTATAGTTTTGCCAATTGCTGGGCATGCCAATATGATCAAACTATATTCCAAAAGACAGATCAAGAGAGTATGTCAGTTTTTATGTGTGTGCAGTGACAGAAAAACTGAAACTATCAAGTCTGGATCATTTTCATTACCAGCATTGTGATATATTCAAGACATGTCATAAAGCAGTAAAGGTTTTCAGATCTTAAAAAAGATACAAAGGACAATGGTAGAGGCAGGTTCAATACCTTCACTTAGACTTCACTTAGAATTTGAGGAGTAAAAGGAGGCCAAGGCCCATGTGTAGCTCCACAGGACATAGTATAATAGTTCAAGCCTTCTCTGTTTGCTATATACTTATCAAGATTATTTTTTGACAGATTCTTTATTTTTAGTAATAGTAATATCCTTATTACACAAGAAATCCATTTCTACTGTCCCCCTTGGAAATGATAAAACAAAAGCTGTGCGGACTATATATATATGATTTCGGATGCCTCGAAAGCAACACTATCAGATAAGCCAGATAAGATAAGATTATTTGGTATTCATTTCTTTTTTATGCAGTCCTCAAAAACAAATAAAACAGTAAGGTTAGCAGGTTATTAGACTGGCAAGGCTGCTGCTCATAACACCAGGCACAAGGATGTGGGAACAAGCCCAGTGCATCAAAGGATGGCTAGAAGGAGGATAACTGAGTGTCCTGGAGGACTCCTCTTACTTCATTGAGAGAGATAGGATCCAGATTCCACTGCAACACTGCTGTATGGGGGATCACAAGTGGTGGCAGTTTAGCTTGAACTATTAATGGTATAGGGGCACTGATTGACTCTAGAGCCATAGAACTCTTTTCTATGTTTGTGTACAGAAGAGATTTTGCTATTGCTGTCCCATAGGAGCGGTACTTGAAAGAACTACAAAACTTTCCACCATGCAGCCACATGGGGTTGGCACACTTGGGTCCCACTGATGCCAACTGTCCAACCACCTACTGTCACTGAGTTAGTCCTCTGGAAGACACCTCTGAGTACCTCTACCCAAGAAGAGTGCACCATGGAGGAGAATGTCTGTGTGGAGAGATCGCAATGGGTAAGCAATGGAGAAGGCTAGGGCAAGGTTAAGATGTACTCTGACAAAAGGAAATAGCACTGGTGTGCAAGGAGCCAAAAAAATCAGATAGTGGCTATTTAATCTTTTTAGTGCCACTATCCAGAGCCCTCCTTCAAACCCTCACAACTATGCAAACATTTTTCCCACATTCTTAAAAAATCCTTGATTTCATGGTTCTGTGATTCAACTAAGAATCTTAAAACACTGCTTCAAATCAGCAGTGGACTACAGGACCTAGCCCCACTTGTACGGCCATAATATCACTATTCCCACCCCTACTTACCAACTCATCCAGTTTGCAGTATATATAATTTTAATTAAATTCTTCCAGCTCTGCGTCTGTCCCCAGCCCCTACTCAGGTAGCAGTCTGCATCCTCACCTTGCTTTGGGGCTAGTCTCTGCTTCTGCTTTAGCTGACCATGTCTGTTGCATTAACCTGGGGCAATGAAGTGAGGTGAAAAACAATAGGATCTGGGCCCATTGTTCATACAGTGCCTTCAGAAAGTATTCACCCCCCTTGGATTTTGTCACATTTTGTGATGTTGCAAACTCAAATTAAAATACATTTACATTGGATTTTTTTGTCACTTATCTACACAAATTACTTTATAATGTGAAAGTGGAATGAAACTTCTGGAATTTTTTTGTACATGAAGTTTAAAATAAAAACCCGAAATGTCTTGATTTGATAAGTATTCACCCCCTTTGCTATGACACTCCAAATTGAGCTCAGGTGCATCCAATTTCCATGTGAGATCACTCTAAAACTTGAATGGATTCCATCTGTGGTCAGTTCAAATGGTTGACATGATTTCAGAGGAAATACACCTGTCTGTATAGGGTCCCACTGTTGACAGTGCATGTCAGAGCAGAAACTCTACCATGAAGACCAAGGAGCTGTCCGTAGAACTCCGTAATAGAATTGTGAGGGGGCATAGATCTGGGAAGGGGTATAAAAACATTTCTAGGGTGTTGAAAGTTCCCAGGAGCACAGTCAAGTCCATCATTAGGAAATGGAAAGATTATGGAACCACCCAGACTCTTCTTAGAGCAGGCCGCCCTCCCAAACAGAGCAACTGGGAAAAAAAGACCTTGGTCAGGGAAGTGACCAAGAACCCAATGACCACCCTGACAGAACTACAGAGTTCCATGGCTGAGATGGGAGAACCTGTCCAGAGGACAACAATCTCTGCAGCACTTCACAGATGTAGCCTCTATGGGAGAGTGGCTAGACAGAAGCCACTCCTGAGAAAAGGCCACATAATAGCATGCCTGAGTTTGCAAGAAGGCACGTGGCAGACTCTGAGACCATGTGGCAAAAGATTCTCTGGTCTGATAAAACAAAATTGAACTTTTGGCCTGAATGCAAAGCGCTATGCCTGGCGCAAACCAACACAGCTCATCACCTGTAACACATCCCTACCATGAAGCATGGTAGTGGAAGCATCATGTTATGGGGATGCTTTTCAGTGGCAGGGACTGGGGCACTTGTCAGGATAGAGGGAACAATGAATGGAACCAAATACAGGCACATCCTTGAGGAGAACCTGCATCAGTCTGCAATAGACCTTAGACTGAGGCGAAGATTTACGTTCCAACAGGACAACGACCCCAAGCATACAGCCAAAGCAACACTGGAGTGGCTTCAGAACAAGAAGGTGAATGTCCTTGAGTGGCCCAGCCAAAGCCCTGACTTGAATCCCATTGAGAATCTGTGGAAAGACTTAACGATTGCGGTTCACCAACGCTCCCCATCCAACTTGACAGAGCTTGAGCAAATCTCGAAGGAAGAATGGCTAAACTCCAACTCCAGATGTGCAAAGCTGATACAGACATACCCAAGAAGACTCAAAGCTGTAATTGCTGCCAAAGGCGGTTCTACAAAGTATTGACTCAGGGGGGTGAATACTTAAGTAAACAAGATATTTCAGTTTTTAATGTTTCATACATTTTTGTTACACAATAAAAATATTTTTGCCCCTTTAAATTGTTGAGTATGCTGTGTGAATTAAGGGGGAAAAATCATTTCAGGGCATTAAAAAGTCTGGTAGTAACATATCAAAATGTGACACAATCCAAGGGGGTGAATACTTTCTGAAGGCACTGTATATTGTAGCTAGTGTGTGCCACTAAACAAAATCTGGTGTAATAGTCTAGGGTAGTGCTATGATGTGAATCTAGACAGGGCACTGACTGAAACTGTAGTCCTTCCCTCTGTGGAACTTAGCATAAAGCAATCTAATCATGAGAACACCAAACCTGGAGCCTGCAGTTTGCTACCACACCAGCCTCAGTCCACTGCCTTGATAAAAGCCAGCTGGCAAGAGGTTCAAGACTGCCCTGAATAAAGATGGGGTAAGGGATAGCTAATTAGATGGGGGTGGTAATGTCAAGATGGTGAACTGTATTTCCAGATCTTGGGCTTTTAAGTAGGGCCAAGTCTTCTGAATTTTGTTGTACCCTAGACTTTTCAAAAAGGGATGTGTGAGTATCTGCTGACTAATGTTTATACTGGGTATCCCAAAATATTCAATACTCATATTCCTTAGTTATCCCCAAACTAAGGCAAATAAAATGGCATGTAAAAATCTTCCCTTTTACTAAGTCAATGGGGCTAGTCTTGTGCCCATCAACCTCATCAGTCATTTGCCAATATCCACTACTCTAGTCCTTCATACAGTACCACATCTGGCATCCTGCCAGTGCCTGACTCCCTATCCATGCCCAACACTGTCTTTTAAAACCATCACACTTCAGACACAGCACCCATTGTCCTATGAAAAATATGGTGATCAAGCCCTTTCAGTGTCTTCTACCCCAAGCCCTGATTCATGATGGGAGAGGTAACTACACAAGTCTGACATTTAAATTCCCTGTTGACATACAGAAGATTATCTTGCAGTCCTGCCACCTTCCAATACCATCATTACTCAACCCCTCTCTTCCCAAAATACCAACCACACGAATGTCATATCACTTGACTGGAATCATGTTTAGGGTGCCAATAGGATGAGAACCACTCCCAGGTGCTCAGACTCCCCCTCAGAGTACATCCTTGAAACCTTTCAGAACTCTTAGAAACATCCAATCAGTGTCATAACAAAGAATTTTAGAAACAGAATTTTATAGGCAAAAAAACACTCTCGGTCCACTGAGTCTGCTCTGTCCCTAACTTAGTCTTTACCAGTCTAGCACTGGTAATGTCTACACCAGGCTCCCAGCTTGTATTTCCACTTTGTTGGTTGATTGATTGACCCCCCCCCACACTCAGTTCCTCTATCCTACCTCATTTTCACTGTACCCAAGTGCCTAACCTGCTTCTCTTCAATCAAGTCTTGACATTAACTGCCATCCCAGGTAGATGGTTCTACTTTTCCATCATCTCTGTGGGAAGAAATATTTCTTTGCATCCCTCCTAAATTTATGCACCCAACCAGCTTATAATTATGTCCAGTTATCACAGGTCCCTCACATAGCCAATTTCTCGATACACATCCTGTTCATTCCCTTTAGGTATTTGAAAGTTTCACTCATAGCTTCCTTTTCTTTTTAGGCCTCAGTGGGCTACATATTCTGGTCTGCCATTCTTTCTTCACATGCCTTGCACTACTAAACATGTATCATTTTGCTTGATCTTGTCATACAAATTTCAAATTATCTGTATCATTTTGAAGATGAGGGTTCCAGAACTGCACACAGTAATCTAGGTGTGGCATCACCAAGAATATATAGAGGGACATGATCTCTTCCTTCCTTCTGCTCAGAAAAGCCCTACCTGTGCACCCTTGCATTTTGCTGACTTTCCCATGTGCATTTTTGCAATGGGCAGTATACATAAAGCTGCCACTTATGGGAATCCCAATTTTTTCCCTGATGTTTGACTTTACTTGACCCCTACACCCCAATGCAATACTGGGGTTTCAGGTTCATTTCCCCAGTGTGTGTGACCTTGCAATGTTTGCCATTAATTTTCTGTTGCCACATCTTGGACTACTTTTCTGGTTTCTTAAGGTCCTCTTCCATGTTCCTAACTCCTTTTTCACTGTCCACCCTGCCACATACTGTACATTACTTGCATCTGGAAGGAGACGCATTTTTTCATATACCTTTTCTTCAACATTGCACATAGCATAAACCAATTAAACAGCACATGGCCCAGGTCCAACCACTGAAGCACCCCAGTAGTCACTTTCCTATTTTAGAGTTCCTTCCAATTAGCACTACTATTTGGCTTCTTTCCCCCTAACTAGTTCTCTAGCCATTTGGCTACATCTTACCTTGTCCTCAAGTCACCCAACTTCTTCACAAAACTTCTTTGAAGCACTATCTAAGGTCTTGCTGAATTCCAGCTACAGAATACCAGCTGAATTGCCCTGGTCCATTCCCTGTGAAACTGTGTTGAAGGATTTGATGAGATGAGGTTGGCAGGATTTCTCTTTAATGAAGACATGCTGTTTATTATCCTGGAGGTTATGATTTTTTTAAAGTACACCAGCCACTCATTGATACTAGTCTCCTCCAGCTTTTTTATCATGGATGCCAGTCTGTAGTTGTCCTGGTCTCCCCTGTCCCCTGCAGAGGCACACAATCAGCCACACTCCATTCCCTGTGGCCCATGCCCATTGCTAATAAGACACAGAACAGTTCAGCCAAGGGCCTTGCCAGAGCCTGCCACACCGCCTGGAGCACCTGGATATGCAGTACATCAGGCCCCAGTGAGTTCCCCATCTTCATGCTCTTCAAACCATGAGTACTCTGCCCTAAGTGGTGATCCTCATCACCCTCCTTTACTTTCTTTACTATCGTTAATGCCCTACTCCAGCAGTAGCCCTTATTCATTAGCCATAAAGCCTGAGCAAAAAATCCATTAAATGTGTTTGCTTTATGACAATCTTTCTCCACTCACATCACTATTATTCAACCTTTTGATTCAGCCATTTTTTTCTGTTCTCCCTGATGTGCCTAAAGAAGGCCTTGTCTCTGCCTTTCACCTATTCTGCCACTATGTATTCTTCTTCTTCCTTACCTCTCCTTATTGTATTACTGGTTTACTTCAGTTAGCTAAGGTACTGCTTCTTGTTTGCCACCAATGGATCTGTCTTTTACCTTAAGAATGCTGTTTTCTTGGCCTTGACTGATTCCCCCACCTCCCAGGAAAGCCAAATATCACGTGGATGATTGTCAGCTACCTATGCATGTGTCTGAGTGATGCATGCAGATGGTAACATGGGGTTCAGTTATAGCTTATTGCTATATGATGAACACTTTAAAAAATGCCAGCAGAAAAAGGTCAAAAGATCTATCTTAGCTGGAAAAGTACCTACTCGTTTCCCTTTTGAACTGTCCTTCCACCAGCTTTAGGCAGTGTTCTCTAGTAGTTTTGTCACTGTTAAGGCTATAAATACCATTATATGTCACTTTGTTTATACCACTGAGGTATTTAAATGTTTCAGTCTTGTCTCCCCTCACCCTCCTGTCCTCCAGGGACTACATGTTAGTGTCTCTGAGTCTCTCTTTGTATGTGTTACCCTGCTGACTCTGGATCATTTTAGCTGCCCTCTTGTAGACTGTTTCCAAAAGATTGATATATTTTCCTAGGTATCAGCACCAGTAGTGCACACTGTACTCTAGGGCTTTGATTTTCAAAGAGCTGTTTGAGTGATGCAAGTTGCATCACTCTAGGGCTTTGGCAAACTCTGAGTGCATCAGGGAACCTATGCCCAGTTTTATAAAAGGGCAACCCTGTGCCAAAAACCCTGGAGTCACTGCAGCCGCAGGCTAGCGCCAAATATTTGGCACATCTGGAGGAATTGCTGCAGGTCTCCTTTCCCACCAAGTGCAACGCTAGATGGCCTTGAAAGATATGTGTATGAGACTGTGTAAAGCAGCAGGCAGCTGGGCCAAGAAGGAGGAGCATGAGGGGTGCCCAAGGGGATATGGGAGAGACAGTGGAAGACCAGTGTGCTGAAGTGGCACCTATTAATGGTGCATGTTGCAATGACAGACAAAGGATCTGGAGAGAGCTGGCAGGGGAAGAAACTGACCTGTCCCCCAGTGGGCACAGTTAAGGAACCTGCCTCTGAGGTGCCACAAGCCTGTATGCAGGAGACAGCCTTCCACAAGGCAGTGGGGGCTTGATGCCAGGGGCCTACTGTGGTGCCTGGATGATGTTCCCCTCCACCACTGGCAGCTCTCATCATGCAGCCAATACTTACGACATATAGGCATGTGGCTGAAGGCACCTCTGAGACAGGTGCCATGACTGTGCCTACCTGGGGCCAGATCAGTTTCTCCTCCAAGTTAACCATCCAAGACTGCCAGTCGATTGACTACCTGTCATTGCAACATGCAGCATGTCAGATACCACATCATCACGCTAGTTTTCCACTGTCTCTTCATGCCATGTAGAAAGTGCCCCTTGCTCTTTTTGGCCCCAACCCCCTCCTGGCAGGTTCCCCCAAAATGCCACATTGTTCTGCAGTGGCACAGGGCCCTTAGACCACCTTCTGGCTGGCCTAAACAGAGCTCTCCATTGCATCAAAGGTGGTGCTTGTAAAATTTAAAAAAAGGATAGTGTAGCCCCACTGTGATGCAGTGGGGCAATCTCCTTTGTGAACTGGAGCAGGAGTGCTTTAACTGCAATTGTGGCGTGAAGTGGCTTGGGCACAAGACATCATCATTTTTATGAAGACTTCACCTTCTGAAAATTGGGCCCCAGGTGTGGTTACACTATTGATCTGTACAGTGGGAGAATGACCTCTTTCCTCCTTCCTGCAAGTTATTCTTTTGGTTATGCTACCCAACCTTCTATTTGCTTTTTTTGTTGCAATGCATCAATCAGCTCCAAGCTGCTCCTTTCTGTCTAAATACAGTTTAGCCACTCAGTGATTTTGGATAAACTGTCCCCTCATATACTGTGCAACTTATTATCAGCTCACATTTTCTTGATAAGAGTACTGATACGTGAGGGGTGGACTGGGGAGATGCAGTTCAGTAGCTGGGAAGTATCTCTCAATCTGTTGTACCATCCATCATGGATTGTGGTAAAATTTTTACAAGTAGTCATTTGACTCCAAGGAGAGGGAAGACTTAGGTAGATGAGGACATTTGCAATTATGATTTTGTATGGAAGAAAGGACTTTGGGGATACCAACTAAATGCTAACAGAGGATTTACTGTAAATAGCACCCTTTAGCATCCAGCCATTGTGACTCAGCATCCAAAAGCATATAAAGGCACAGTATTGATTGGATCAACTGCCCTTCATTTATCAAATGACATTGGGATCAAGTTAGTGAGGTTGTAGTTTTGGAAGGGTCTGTGTGATAAAGGTGAGTCTGAAAGACTGCTTATCACATAGAGTGAACAAACTTGACCCCACAGTCAAAAGGGCGATGTATATTGTAGTGACTGTCACAAATAGCGATGGTCACTACAATACTTCACAAAACCAAACAACAATCTTTTTTTTATGTGGGCGGCTGCACCCCCCCATGCCCCCCGAACATAATCAACTCTGAGGGGGGTGTGGACCATGGGGCAAGTTATTGGATTCTGGAAAAAATTAATTATTCTGCCTCTAGCCAGACCCGAACCCAGGGCTGCTTGCATAGCAAGCAGTGGTGCACACCACTATGCTATGCAAGCAGCTCAGCAGGAATCAAGGGATACTACATCCTACAATAGTGAGTACAGCTCTTGCAGAACACTATTACTGAGTCACTCAAAAGTGCAGTGATCAATAATCAGCACTCTACATATGTGTTACCATTTTGGGAAATATAGGGCCCAATTCTAGAATGGGTTTCAGATGTTGCAAGGTGACTTGCGCCAAACCCAATGGCTCAAGTTTCACCTTGTGACATGCGCTATGCCTCCCACTATTCCAAAAGGCAGCCGGAGACATGGTACAGGCTGCCTGCAGCCAAAGTTGGGCTGTGCCATCGGTTATGCCTGAAACCACCTGTGACATGGCATAAGGGGGTTCCCTACAGCTGGTACACCTGATTCTGGGAGTGTGGCTGATGGAATAGCGTATGTGCTATTCCTAGAGCACCCCAGCAGACAGTAGTCTGAGTACAGTTAGATGAGCTATTAGCTGATCTAACCATACCCTACGTCCACCGGAGTTACATCACTGTGCCTGGTGTCCCTACACCCCTTCCCACAGTCCCACATTGGCCCCCACCCCACCGCCAATAGCAGGCAGCACTCTTTGAGCATTTGGCACCTCCACACTCCCATCCCTGATTATTGCCCTGCTGGGAAGTAAATTACCCCTGCTGTGCCATCCTACCCATGATGGTCCAGTGGCACACCCACCCTTCCCCAAGTCTGCAGGGCATTGCTATTTTGCAGAGGTGCTGGGCTGTGGGGCTCAGTGGCATGCACCCTGTTGGCAGGCATCGTTGTAGCTTGTGGCATCCAGGTCAGGTGTGCCCTATCTGTGGTGCAACCCTGGTGCTGCCACAAGTCACAGGGCATAGGCACCGGGGACCCTACCTGTTCTGGAATCTGGTGCAGGGTCCCTGGGGTAGCAGCATATGTCACAACTGGTATCCACCTGTGGGTTACACCATACATCTCAGACCTGAGCCCACAGTGTCACATGGGGAAGGTTCTGCAGGATGCCGAGTAATATATGGTATTGGGGAAAAGTGGTTGATGTAGGCTATGATGACTGAGTGGATGGGATGAGTACATGATTTGCTCTGGCTACTTAACAAGGCAGGATTTTTTTTCTTGTTGTTTAGCTTTAGTAACAGCCAAATATAATGCTCCAAATTGGTTGCAGTATTTAGTGCTGAGATCCATACAAGGGATAGTTTATTATTCATTATTTGCACAGCCCTAATCCAAATATTCATATAGTGCACTGCAGGTGGCATCAGTGTGTTTGAAGAAGAACATTTTGTAAGCCAGGGCACTGTGTAATCCAGCTATTTTGCAAATTAGCACAGCCTCATAATTAATATAAAAAGAAAGAAAGAAAGAAAGAAAGAAAGAAAGAAAGAAAGAAAGAAAGAAAGAAAGAAAGAAAGAAAGAAAGGGCTAGGAATGTATAGTAATAATAAACTGAACTGTACGCCTCAATGTAAGATTTATCCATTCAGTCAAAAACGAGAACTAGAAAATGAAATAAAACTGGACTTACCAGCAGTATATGGAAATGGCAATCGTCAGGGTAGCACAAACACAGAATACTACTATTATTATGGTAAGGCACTTATTTGAGATGCCGGTAACTTCATGTTCCTTAGTGGGCTTATCAATTTCTAAACAAAAACAGAAAATGGCATACTGTAGACGTGATTCTGTCAGACATGGCAAGCTGAATGCTTTGTTTCTGTCAGACTTGTGTGTGCATTAGGTTTGCAGGGTTCAGATTTGCAAGTGTCACAAAATGTAGCAAGAGAAAATGACCACAATACACGCAAATTCAGAAAGTTGACGAAAAAGTAACAAGTGTGGGAGTCAATTATTTATGTATTTGTTAATCTGACTTTGTCTGTACTTTTCCCTCTCAAATGTGTAACTTTGTCAGAAAACATGCAACAAAATGTACCCATTGCAACATAAATATTTTTTTCTACTGTTTATAACCTTTACTGTAAATGCTATTTGAAGAAATTTTGACCCATAACACTTTCCTGCCATACTCAGATTACTGCTACTTCTCTTTAAATGATATCTAGTTGTGTGCATGTTATAGGGTGTGGTAGCATCCTTATGTTTAGGGTTAAGCAGGGTTTCTTAAGTTAAACATCAAATTTTGCAACTTAAAAATATCTTCTCAACCGTTCAACAGATTGACACAAAATTTTTCATGCAAAGTCTCGTGCAGCAGTTCTCTTGACTTGCTAAGTTGTGTTCCAGTCACATGTGTGGATTCCATGATCTGGATAGTGAAATATCTAAAAAATCATTGCTTTTGTTACATATTTTCCTCCTTGCCTTGTGCACAGATGGATTGGAATTTTGGTCTACAATTTTCAGAGTGGAAAGGGCTTGCCTATAGATGTGCCTATCCTGGTTGGATGAGAAAATATAAATCCATTCCAAAGTTATCTAATTTTAAAAAATGTAGGGTTCTGAGCATGCTCAATATAGTCTTTTGGACAGATGTTAGGAGCAAAAAAAGAGTTTAGCACAAACAAAAAAAAAATCCTTTTTCATGCTGGCCAATCCTTTTTGATGAGGAAAAGTTATTTTTTGTTTGCTGCCATCTTGTACAGTATTAGGTACTAGGTATTGTACTACGTAGATTAGAATGGAAGGAGGCACATGCCAGTTGAGTCCATCCCTCACACAGTGTGGGGCAAATAATTATTAATAACCTACAAATTTATCAAGTTCATTTTTTAATTGATGTAACATTTGTTATGTTTACAAGATAATCTGGCAGTCTGTTGGCAGTCATGTTGCCAATGACCTGACTGTAAAACAGTTATCTCTTTTTGTGTGTCTGTTCTTGATAACCCAAACTATTTATTGAGTGATCTTAGATTTAGACCCCTGTTAGGGGTTAATTGTTTTATTCATTCACCAGAGTCTTATCAATTACAACATTATACAATAGCAGGCAGTTTTCCTTTCCTCAAGTGTCAAGTGATTTAATTGCCGAATTCTGTTTTCATACTACATATTATTAATTCTGGGAATAATTTTGGTTACCCTTCTCTGAACCCCCTCTAGCAGGTTTTTTATTTTGTTTATAATAAGGTGACCAAAAAAGGGAGCCATAGATGTCAAGTTGGGGGCAAACACAATTTCTATAGAGGTTCCTTACACGATGTTTAGCCCTGATGACTAATCATCTTTTTACAATATTAATCATTTTGTTAGCTCTTTGAACTGTAGTCCTGATATGGTAGTATGGTCTGAAGTTATTGCCATGAATGATACCCAGATCTCTTTGGTGTTTACTGTGGATAAGTTTATTGAGTTTATCATATATGTGAATACTGGGTTACTTTTACAAGGTGCAGAACCATACATTTGTTAAGATTTAATTCCATATTATTTTCACAGGACCATGTAGTTATTATTTACAGGTCTCTGAAGAGAGATTAATGTTTGAGTAGTGAATCAACCTTATTCCCAATCTTCGTGTCACCTTCAAATGTGATTATATTGGATCTTACACTTACATGTAGGTCAGATTTGAAACAATTGAACAAACATGGGTCCAGGACTGATCCCTAAGAGATGCCACTAGTCACTTCAGAAGGGAATGAACTTTTCCCTACTATTCTGACTTGTTGGGTACTACTTGTCAACCAAGCATTGACCCAGTTTATTAAATACGGGCTATATGCCATGGTAGATAACTTGTTTATAAGGTTATCATGTGGAACTTTATCAAATGTATTTTTAAAATCGAGCAAGATGATATCACATGGGTTCCTTTAGTCAAGGCTTTTCATTATTTTGTTGTAAAAGCATGTTACATCCATCATGCATGATCTGCATTTTATTAAGCCATGCTTGGTGTTATCACTAAGTCTTAATTTAATGGTTTCTTGCTCAAATTGTTGCTTGTTTTCCACTTTTTTCTGAGAAAAAATTCAAACCCCACAAAAATGACTAAATGACATCCCACATAGAAAGCAAGACATTTATCTTGCTAACTGGGTCTCTGTTAGGTTAATTCTGCAGTTAACTGTTGTAAAAGTGAGCCCACAATGTGCATTTTTTTTTCCTTTTGTAATTTCTTCTTATCCCTGATATCTCTTTTTTTACCAATGGGCTTTTTCTTTTATACAAAATAGGATTTTGGAAGGATTTTATCAGATATTATGTTGTTTATCCCTGGTGACAAGTGACATTCCCCTTCTGATTGCATTCCCTGTATTGTTTTTCATATTTTCCCCCATTGCCTTGTGGTGCCCCCCACACTTAGATCACTGTTCCCTTTCATATATTTGTTTTCCCTGGTGTCTAGTGGTGTCCCACCTCCGATCACAATCCCTATAATCATAGAACCTTTTCCTGGTGACCAGTGGCATCCACCACCCTATGATTGCTGTCCCTATGACTAATAGGTATTTCCCTGGTGTCTATTGGCACCATCACCCTTCAAACACTGTCCCCTTCATATGTTTCATTTCCCTGGTGTCAAGTGTTCCCAGGTCGCTCCTGTAAAAAAGCTTTCAGCTTAGTGTGCTATACCTGGTTAAACAACTAAATAAAAAAAAAAAGTGTTGCCCCCACCTTCCAATATTTGTGGAGTACTTAAATAAAAAAAAAATCTTTTAATGTATTTTTTTAACCTGTCAAAAAAAGGTCCCTTACTGATCCTAACTCCACCCCAACTTCACACTCAGCACCCACCACCCCACAGCCAAGATCCCCCACACCCTCACTCATTTGAACATGTCCCAGCTTCAAGATCCACCCTCCAATGGAAGACACATCTTGCTGCTAGAACTGAAGATTGCTATGTGACAAAATAAGGTAAGTATAGGTCAATATATTTCAATGGGATTTTCAAGTTTGGTGAATAACTTTGCCATTTTTACATATTTTTGCAACAAATTTTCAACATACCCTTTTTAATACCCCACCTCATGAACAATGGCTGTGGAATAAAATCAGGCCTTAAAGGTGATTTTATGGTCAATTATCAAAACTCAGTTTTTAGGCGGGTTTTGAACATTTTCCCTGCCCTTATTCATGAGATGGGGTCACAAGCAGAAACTGTTGAAATTGCGAGGTAAAATAAGATAAAATGGCAAAATTATGCACAGCCATTGACATCTCGCTATGTTTCCTCATAATGTTTGGAATTTTTAATATTTTCACCACAGGTTTTTAACATGCTGTACCTAGTTTCATAGACACTGTTGGCAGATACGCATTTATGGCCCACCCAGTTTGCCCATTTGAGATTGTAAGTTCACTTTATGTTTTCCTACAAGTCTGTTGCCCCTTACCTCTGACCTCCAGAATTCCCTTATGTCTACCCTATGAATTCTTAAATCACGGGATTGTTTCAGTTCCCACCACTTCCTCTGGCAGGGTGTCCACTTGTCTACCACCCATTCTGTGAAGAAACTATTCCTCGTGTTTCTTCTGAACCTCCCTCCCTCCAACTTCAACCCATGCCCTTTAGTCCTGAAACATCTTTTTCTCTGCAAAATAGTGTTTTCCTGCACCCTGTTCCTCCCTGTAATGTACTTGTATGTCTATCATATCCCCTGCCTCACTCATCTCCTCCAGGGAGTACATATTCAGGTCTTTCAACCTGTCCTCACAGAACTTTTGATGCAATCCCTGTACCATCTTTGTTGCCCTCATCTGAACCTTCTGTACCCTGTCTATGTCCTTATGTAGGGAAGGTCTCCAGAATTGTATACTGTACTCCAGGTGGGGCCTTACATACCCATTTTGTTATGCCACCTCATGAATGTGACAGCTGTCACTTTTCAGATCTTGGCCAAAATGTATTTTTTGCACCTCTGATGTGGAATGAGGTTGCGGTTTTGAATGATGATATTTTGGTGGGGTTTGACAAATGTTCATCCCAGGTTCTATGGGGTGCAGTAATAAGAAGGTTATGATGACAGTTTGGTTGCAGTTGTCCTACAAATAGAGATGTTGTGAAAGTTCACTCTGCTTTTGAAGTTTTGGTGAATTTGCCAAATTTGCTTCTACAGAGCATTTGGCAAAGTTGCCACCTGTGTCGGAAACTTTGTAAGAATTGACTTTGCATTGCTTTGTTTTTGTAAGTGTACATTTTATTTAAAAAAAAAGCAAGGAGATGTTGCATCCCCCACAGCTGGCTTTCTGACTTCCTTCCCAGGTGTCTAGTGGCCCCCCCCAGCCAATTCTGTCTGATACAAAGTGGTCCCACCCCCAAGACAATCATTTCCCTAAGAAAGAAATAAGAATAAATTCCCCCAATCTCATAAATTTAATCTCTGCAGTCCTGGTGTCTAGTGGTCCCACCTTCTGGCCGATTGCCAGCCCCATTCCAAAAGGAAGAAACCACAAGGCACCCACAATGCTGAGCCTAATCACCATTACAAAAAAAAAACCAAAAAATGGCCCTAGTGTCTCGTGGATCCCCTACTCTCCCACCCCATCAGGTAGTGCACAGTACCACAACACCAAGCAGACCACCGGTACAGTTTTCTACTCACCTCCATGACTTGCAGCCCAGCTTGGCTCAAAATGAATGAGTGCATGCTTGTACAAGTGTGTGCTCATTCATCGATAGCTCATGATCATTTTAGGCAGTTTTCTAGGGAGGTTGAGAAGGGGAGGAGGCTGCTCCAGTCACTGGTGTGGGGCAGCATGTAGAGAAAAGCATGGTGGATTTAGAGGGGGTACACAACACTGTACCCCCTCTCAGTGACTGAAGCAGTCCCCTCCTCATCTCTTTCCCCCTGAAAAAGTGACTAAAATCACTGAGCTGTAAATGAATGAGCATGTGCTTGTACAAGCACTCGCTCATTCATTAAGAGCTCTGTCAGGCTGCCAGCAGTGGAGGTGAGTGGAAGGCTGTGCTGGTGGCCTGCTCAGAGTCAGGTTGGGAGAAGGGAGGTGGGGGACACTAGCTGATGGGGTGGGGGAACACTAGACACTGGAGGCATTTCTTTCATTTATTTTTTATGTTTGCTTGCATGCATGTGCAAGAAACATAGTGCCACCATATAAGAATTTGTAGGTGTGCCTCCCTACTTTCAATGCCCTGCAGCCTTTTGCAGGTGTGGCCCCACCGCACCAATGAATGCAAGAGCTGTCTATGACCACATTTTCAAATGCAGCGGCATACAGTTGAAAGAAAGACACTGCAGCATGTAGGCAATTTGCATACTGATGTCAGCAGTATGCAAAGTGTCTATAAGTTAGCACTGCAGTGCAAGAGCTGTCGTAGACAGCTCCTCTCCCCCCCACAAACAAGTAACATGCTGGAAGCCCACCCAGCATGCTCACACTCCCCCACAGTATGGCCGACAGGGTGCCCAATCCCCCATCGGCTGCTCGCTCCCCAACAGAGTTATGGGTGCCATGCTGGGAGCCCACCCCAGCATGGCAACAATCTGTAAAGCCAATGGGGGTGCCCAATCCTCCATCAGCTCCATTGGCCCCCCCAAACAGCCTTCAAAGTGCCACACTGGGAGCTCACCCCAGCATGGCAAATGTCCATCTGCTGCCCCAAACACACTTCCAGGTGCCACACTGGGAGCCCACCCCAGCATGGCAAAAATCTCTATGGCTAATGGGGATGCCCAATCCCTCATCAGCTTCACTGGCCCCACCCAAAAAACTTTCAGCTGCCTCTTTGGGAGCCCACCCCAGTGTGGTAAATATCCTGTGTCATCTTCCTAAAAGGAAAAGACCTGGAAAAAAATGATCCTTTGCTGACTGTCTTGACTCCCACCAGCGGGCACCCTGTCTCTCCACACACCCCACAGACCCCATACTTACCTCCAGAGCCTGGAATGATGATTTTCGGTGGACCAGGAATGCGTCTGCACTCTTCAAAGCCGACTGCGAACTGAGGAAATACCAGTAAGCTGTATAATGGGATAAATGTGTTTTTTTCAACTTTGATGCATATCTCTGTCATTTTTGAAAATTTTTTCACCAAATTTTCAACATGGGGTTTTTGGGACCCCAACTCATGATTTCTTGCACTATCATTTTGTTATTTGGTCTTGAAAGGTGATTTCATGGTCACTGTGTGAAACCACCTTTTGGGACTGATGTATGAAATGACAGTGTCACAGTTCATGAGGTACTCAACCAAAAACTCTGTTGAAAATTTTGGGAAAAAATTCCCCAAAAATGACTGTTTCATGAGCGTGCATTGCGCAGTTCTTATGCATGCTCGTACGTTCATGAATTTTTAATATTTGCACTCCAGATTTTCAACATTGCCATTTTACCATACCGCCTTATGAGCAGAATAGCTGTCATTTTTCACAGCTCTCCCAAAATGTGTTTCCGAACATGTAGCGCACAATGGTGTGTGAAATCAATGTTTGAGGCAGATTAAGAAAATCACAGTGACACTGTTAATGGGCAGAGGTCTTAAAATGGCTATGCTGAAAATTTGGTGGAAAAATTCCTCAAAATGACTGTTTTATGAGTGTGCATTGCACAGTTCCTATGCACACTCATAAGTCTTCCAATTTTTGATATTTGCACTCCAAATTTTCAACATTGCCATTTTAACATGCATCCTTACGAGCAGTACAGCTGTCATTTTTCACATCTTCCCCAACGTGTGTTTCCACGCATGTAGCACACAATGGCACAGTCCATGTGTGAAATTAGTGTTTGGAACAGATTAAGAAAATTCCAGTGACACTGTTCATGAGCAGAGGTCTTAAAATGGCTACATTGAAAATTATGTGACAAAAGTCATAAAATGACTGTGTTACGAGTGACCACATTTCCACGCACCCTTGTAAGTTCATGAATTTGTAATATGTTCAGTCCAGATTTTCACCACTAGCATTTTTCCACACTTCCTTATGAACAGTACAGCTGTAATTTTTCACAACATGGCTGAAATGTGTTTTCACACTTTCTGTGCAAGAGGTTGCTGGTCGCTGTGGGAAATCAGTATTCAGAACAGATTAAGAAAATGACAGTGACACTGTTCATGAGCGGAGGTCCCAAAATGCCTATGTTGACAATCTGCTGTAGAAAATCCCCAAAGTAATTACATTAAGGGTGTGCATTGCGCAGTTTCTATGCATGCTCATGACTTCACCAGTTTTTTTACTATTTTCACTGCAGATTTTCAACATTGCCATTTTTTACACCTCCACATTAACAGTACATCTGTCATTTTTCACATCCTGTTCGAAATGTGTTTTCGCACCTGTGGTGCCAAATGCTATAGTCACTGTGCAAAATCAGCTTTTGGCTAACAAACTGATATTTCCACTGTTCATAAGGTGGTGGTCACAAAAAACCCATGTTGAAAATTTGGAGTGAAAATGCCAATGAATGCCTGAGGCATTAGGGTTTCCTACCATGATGCCCCCACCCTGTAGAGACTGACAGGCATCAGGGGTGTGACTTGGGATTGTCACCTGTAATGCTCATACTATTCTACCCCCACCCACACCCTGTAGCCAGTGAGGCCCCAAAGTTCACCCCATTCTCCAATGATGCACCCATCTCACCATATTTCCTGATGGAATGCGGTAAGCATAAGGGCCAAAGACCCCAAGGCACACCGTAATGCTTGTCAGTGTCTGCAGGGTAGGGTGTGGTGAAATGGCATGGCCATTATGCCAGATGACCCAAAGGCACACCTCTCCAATGCCAATGCCAGCAAGCAAACATTCTGCATTGACAAATGCTTGTTTTCAGTGCTGGTGGTCCTGCCTAAATAAATACATAAATCAGCTAGAAGCAGTCCAAAGGAGCACAACAAAGATGGTTACAGGTTAGCAGGGCAGGAATAGGCTGTATGACCTGAACATCTACTCCTTTTAGGAGAGGAGGGAGAGAGGGACATGATTAAGACCTTCAAATCTTTGAAATGTATAAACAGAGTGGTCAATGATGGCATCTTCAGGGTCACCAACAACAAAAAATTGAGGGGGCATTGTCTTAAGTTGGATGGGAAGAGGCTCAGGAAGGAGACCAGGAGGCATTTCTTCACAGAAATGGTGGTGGTGGGATGCAATAAGCTCCCTGAGGAAGTGGTATCACTTGAAACAGTGGATGGTTTCAAAAGGTGTTAGGACAGGTAAAGGGAAGGTCAGGATTAAAAGTGGGGTATCTAGAAGGGAGGCTGTATCCATGAGGGGGAGTGCTTATCTGGCATTAGGAACTCTGCAATGGGAGCAGATTCAACAAACCATAAGGTCTTAGCCTGGCACCTTCCTATGATTGAATGTATATCACAAAATGCTACAGTATACTGAAGTGAACAGTGCAATTATTTTTCATGACCTACTTACTTCCTCCTACTCACACACCTGTTGTTCTCTCCCTAGGATAGCCAGCCCTGACGTTACCTTCTGCTGGCCCACCATTCTGCTGCTCCACACTCCACTGTCCCAAATGTATCCCTTTACCAGGGGGCCCCCTTTTCTGCCAGTGTTTTGAGGGGGGGAGACTGGAGTGCACATAGTGCTCCTTTACATCTTTACAGGGCCACAGAAATGCAGCCAGGAGGCATCACTGCAGTGAGGTGCGAGGAGGTGGGGCTGCCATCATCCAGACGGCATACATGGCTTTTTTCACATTTTTCCCTTGTTCCCCTTCACTGCACTACCCTTTATAGTGCCCCCAGTCTCCACCGTGGCTGCTACAGAGTGAGGCTACCCAACTGACCTACCCCAGGAGAGGAGAGCAGTCCTCAGATGCTCAATCCTCTCCATCCCCTGCCAGCCTCCGGCTCCCCGATTCTGTTCCTGAACCCAGGTCACTGGCATGGCTCGAGATAAGGTATCCAGCACCTCAGCCCTCTGCACCACTGGGCCAGCAAGGACAGTGCAATTTAATGGCAGTTAAACCCATTTGTTATGCAGTATTTTGTGACATGACTTACTGTATGTTCCTGTTTTGCATCATGGCTGGCTTCACTGTACCTTTGATACTGACTGCCTGTGCCAGTTCTGCACAAGGCACATTTGATGTAATCCAGACTTTGACAATTGCTTTCTGATGGGTTCAGCAATCCACTGTAATGAAACTAAACTTTGTGGTATTCTTTATGACAAGTACAAGTTATGATTATATATTGACTGGTGTTATATTAATAGTTAATGTATATGAATCTATCCATATATTATGTATACTGTGGGCACACAAACATTCAATTCAAAAGAAAACATACTTGAAATGTCTAAAAGAACTTCTTCGGATGTATCTTCACCAACTGAATTTTTTGCTTTACATTTGTATTTTCCCTTATCACTTTCTTTAATTTCTAAGAATCTTAGGACATCCCCAGGCTGTCTCCTATAGTTCTTTCCATCCTTATACCAAATATACTCTGTAGGTCCTGGGTTACATTGTGCATTACATGTTAAAGTCATGGTTTTTCCTTCCTGTATAACTTCTTCTGGAGTTTTGGCGACACTGACTTTTGGTTTATCTGAAAAGTACAATTAGGCACATTGCTTAAGTATTCGAATATTCATTTCATATACACACTTAAAATTTAAAAATTGAAATGCTAACACTTAGTTGCAGATTGTGTTTCTGTAGACACATTTTAAGCACTTTACAGATAAAATATATTTCAAAAATGGTTCTGGGAACTACCTATAGAATATGCTATATGCTTCAATAAATACATTTTCATGAAGACTGTAACATACTCAAACTTAAAAAGCACCACTTTTTTAAATTCTTAAATGTTACAAATTCTGCTAACAATTTTGAACAACTCTTTAAGTATCCTTAACATTAATTCTACAGCATATCATTCTGACATCATAATATTGTAGCACTCAGCAAGCCTTTTCAGTCTGTTATACGGGCTCTTAATAAGACTCTGTAAAATGTATTGGTTTGCCAGTGGAATTCATGTGAAATTATGATTCTACTTTCATGAGCCATTCATGAAGTTTCACCAAAATGTAAGTTTCAGTTGTTTCTATTTAATTGCAAAACTACTGATCCCTATTTCAACACAGCTGGCACATTTGTAGTTCCATGCCACATATATGCATCTGCTAAGATTCTGAACTTTCACGTTAGGGAGGGGAGTTATAAAAAGCCATATATTTAGACATGTTTAAATTGTACAAGCACATAAACTGCATACTTGTAAGCCCATGTAATATCTGAACTAGAGTATACAATGTCACCAATATTGGAAGATTCATAAACCCTGAAAAGCTGACTAAGTATTTTCAGTCTTTTGCTTAAAGGATGTCCATGTTATAAGCAGCCAAAATAGCAAAATAAAATAAGTACATAAAGTTACATTTTGTTCAAACTGAGTAATTTTTTGTGATAATTTTTGGAAGCCCTGTTCATGAATTTTTGCCAGCCATATAGTATGTCTGACCTGTCATGGGGGAGAACAGACAAGGCTGGGTAGGGTGGTAATAAAGTTTGATCCATAGAAGACTCCATTGTAAATGTAATCTATAGAAGACTTTATTGTACACTTAGCAGGAGAGTTAAAGGAACATTGCAGGACCATGGTAGTTTTGTAAGTAAGGTTATTTGCCAGCCTGCCTGTAATTTCAATGGCTGTTTATCCTTCTTGGAATTTGCTACTCTACATGTCATCCTAACATGCTCTAGCATTAGAGAGAATGAATGCTGGTCATGTCAAGGGGCAAGGCAGTCAGAGTGATTTAATTTAATTTATAGGGGCTCAGCAGATAGCTTGTGCGTGGGGTCACCACTTGCAGGAGCTGGATACATTGGTTCACCAAGAAAAAGCAGCTGGGCCTGTATAAGAATAACAGATCTTTAGTTAGAGTAAGGAAGCATAGAAAAAAAACAATTCCGATTTGAAGGCAAATCATATCAGAACCATACACAGGAAATGTGACTACACTAACAGTTTGAGGTATTAGATGCAAATACAGATAACTCATGGAGGAAGAAAATAATCTGGGCACCAAGAAGGGTGAATTCTGGTTATTTAATGGGTGGGTCTAATAGGAGAAGAGGTAGGTGTCTTTCTTTTTAAGAGAGTTTGTCACTGTAAAGAACAAGACAGATATTAACCAGCCCGTGTGAAACCTTACATGCTGTACTGGTATTGGGTGGCACTAAAGACTCAAACTGGTATGTGCTTACAGTCCTCCAAAGGGTGCTCTTTCTGGGCTAAATGATATCATTGACTACCTTTCAACTCCAAAGGGCAAATCTGAAATCAAACTACTGGGTGATTTCAACCTTGACTGGTCAGGGAGCAACTATGGTATATATACTGAAGCACTCAGGAAACTTCACCTCTCACAATTAATTCATGGACCAACAAGAAAGTCTGCCAGCAGTAACCATCAATCTCTATTAGACTGGATTGTTTCTAACAGAGTAAATAGGATCATTAATGTTGGCTTGTTCACGGATTTCATTAGTGACCATCTGCCTACTTTCTGTATCTGGAATGGGAACTATTTCAAGACCCCTCCCAAAGAAATACAGCTTTGAGATTTCTCTAAACTAAACTTAGTACTGCTACACTCTGGTGAGATGCATAGACTGGTCTCCAATTTATCATGCAAAGAATGCTGAGTCTGCCCTGGACTACCTGATAACTAAGCTACTCTCTCTCCAGGACAAACATGTATCCCTAAAGAGGAGGAGAAGTCATGGCTCTACATTGAGATTGTTGCATAGTGAACTCCTGGCTTCTATGAGAAAAAGAAACATGGCTGGGCCTCTGCTAAACAGTCTCAACTGCTGGCGGACTGGAATAGGTACAGAACTATGAAGAATGTTTGTAAAAAAGACATAAGGGTGGCAGAAAGGAACTATTGTAATACATTTCTCCTTTCCTCTGTTAGGGATGCCAGGGGGTTTTGGAACCACAATAAAAATGTTATGGGACAAGGGCCTAAGCAATCCATAACTGAAATGACACTGAATGACACCGATTGCAACAAGTTAATCATGATTGCAAATGAACTTAATGCTCATTTCTCTGACCTCTCTTCATTCCTGGTAAATATGGGTCAGTTCCCAATACTCACTGACTGTGATGATGTGCCTACCCAAACAGCCTTAAAATGAGGACAGTCCCTTCTGTTGAGGGGCTTTGACTTCTTAAAGCTATCCCACCTATGAATTGGCAGGGCCTGATGGTTTACTACCTAGGTTCATCAAAGATGCTGCTCTTGCCATTGCTGCCTCAATTGCAAGAATATTTAACTTATCCATTATTACCCAGATGGTGCCAGCTCTATGGAAAATTTGTTGAGTGGTTCCTGTAGATAAAGAATGGGATACTAAAAACATGGACAGCTACCATACGAATACCATTCTCTCTGCTCCTAGCAAACTTCTTGAGAAGGTTGTGTCCTCTCAGGTCACAGAATACCTATATCTAAACAATCTCCTATCAACTGCCCAGCATGTTTTTTTTTGAGCAGGGCACAGTATGACAACCACACTTATTCAATTCTCTAATGACATCTTAATGGCAATGGATAAGGGCATGTTAACAGGGAGCATCTTCATAGACCTCACAAAGGCATTTGATCTTGTAGATGACCTGTTACTGCTATTCATACTATCCTCATTTGATTTCTGTCAGCCTGCCACTTCTTGGTTTGAGATCTACCTCTCTGAAAGAAAGCAATTCATTGAAATTGAAACAGTAATGTTTGATCTCATCCCCTCCTATCTCAGAATTCCCCAGGGAGCAGTCCTTGGTGCCTCCTTTTCACTCTTTTTATTAATAACCTGCCCACTCTGCTCTGTTCTTTTTCTAGGATCCTGTATGCAGATGATATGGTACTTTATTCCAGTGCTAAAGACCTGCCCTCCATAAATGCTAACCTCCAATCTGATTTTGACAGTCTACAGGCATGGCTGCGAAAAAAGTAAGCTTTGTCTGAACTGTAAGAAAACTGTGCCCATGCTTTTTGACGCTTCACCTAGAATCAAATCCTGTACCTCAGCCCTCTCAATCCTTGTCCAGGATCTATCTCCCATGGTGTCAGTCAACTCATTTAGGTATCTTGGGGGGGGGGCCCTCTTGATTTTAACATTCACATTGCAGACACTTCAAAGGCGGTTAACAAAAATGGGCTGACCTATAAAATCAGGTCCTCCCTCAATTCTGCTGCCAGGCTTGCTATTGTTCAAGGCTTCCTCTGTCCCTGTCTTACACATGGCTCTTTAGCCTACCTCGATGTGAGCAAAGAAGCTTTCCTAAAATGGAGCACTTATTACAGTAGCATATGCCAATTTGCACTCTCAGCACCCAGGCTGATGCATCACTGCCAACTCTATTCATGACTAGGTTGGCTCTACCCATCCTCTCGTTGGCTATATACCGCTGCTTGTCTGACTGACAACATAGTCATAACAGGAACTCCGGAGTCTCTTACCAACAAGTTAAACTATCCCTCACAGGTTTATACCTTAAGATCTACCAAATATTCTCCTCTTGAAATTCCTAGACATTCCACAAAAAAAGGTGAACTTTCCTTCTCAATATCTGCTCCCAAAACCTTGAACTCCCTCCCTTTAAATGTCAAACTCTCCAAATCGCATTTTGCCTTCAAAAAGGATGTTTGCTCCTTCCTCAGGCTGGATAGGTCTAGTGATCCTTATCTGCCAACAATTTCTATGTCTCTATGTTTCTATGACTCTGACATATGCTCCTGCTCTGCCTCTCTTGAGTGTCCCTACTGGTTACTGTGCCTGCTCCTCTAAATTGGCTCTCATTCTCAGAGCTACATTTGAGGCACATACCTGAGTACTGTCTCCTCAGTACTGTGTCAATCTGTTTTGCGAACCACAAATTCACTGTCTTGTGGACCCACCTCTGGATAATTCATATTAACTCAGCTACAGTACTCCTGCCTGTCCAGCTGTGAGCAACCCTTGCTGGTTATTGCCTGAAAATAATTAACATTCTTGACTTGAGCACTTAATTATTTTACTATTCAAGTTCTTCTTGCTGTTGGAAACCATCTCTGAACCATGTGTAATCAGTGCTTTGTTATACAAATGTTGCCTAAATCCTGATACCCACTGTATTGTTGTCTGTACATCGCCCATTGTTTGTAACTCTCCTGGGTCATGCCTGAAAATAGGCAACATTCTTGTCTAGCACACTTGCCTGGTAAACATAAACTAAATAAATAAATATTAAGACAAACAGTTCCATTGATTCCATTTTGTCAAACTAAGAGAGAACTGAGGGCTAAAAAGCTAGATAGAAAGCAACTGCAGAACTACAAATACCTCATCTCAGTTGATTAAATGCAGTGGTGATAAGTGCTTTGTGAAAGTTTAATTTTGCAAGTGCTATTTTGGTGGCATAACCTGCTGCTGTCTCCTACCATAAATTGTTGAGAATATTTTTCAATTAGTAATTTAAAATATTTCCGCTGTAAATTTAAAACTAATGGATCACATTTATCAAGCTTTGTCACATTCTAGGATCCATAGACAGTGGATGTGCATCCCAAATTTCAGTTCTCTCTCTGTAAAAGTAGAGAAGGTACAAATATCAACATTTTTAAAAACATTTTACAAAATGTGACAAATTATTATATAGTGAAATTATTAACCATTTTAACTTAAGGATTATTTAGCCAATTTTTCACATATTTAGCTGTTTCTGTAAACCTTCTTCAATGTTTTTCTATGTTACATTTAAGGTTAGGTAAGAAAGTTGAGTCAGTAGAATGATTTATTGAATGACTTAACACCAATAATTGGAGTCTGAAAACACTTGTCAAGAAGTATAGACATTTTAAATATTAGATTCCAGGTGACAACTGATGACAAGGTTAGCAGTGTCCCATATAGGAAACCCATCACAGGGAACACCATACCTAGGGTGGATAGCTCACACCTGCGACCATTAGCAAACAGCAAATCATATGGTGAATTTTTACACTGAATACACAATTGTACATCAGGGGCCCAATATTCAAAACTTTGCCTGGGGGCAACATTTGCACTGCCTGGCTAGCAAAATTAGCCCACATCCAACTGAAGGCAATATTCAAAGAAATAGCCCAGGGGCAAACACTACTGAATACTGCAGACAAATGAAGGTGGGCAAACATGGCTGTGAGTGCAGTGCAAAGATAGCCCAGCAAAGAAGACAGCTCTGAGTATAGGAACTGGGCAGTGCAAACAACAGCATCCTAGTGCAAACAGAGGTGGAGTCAAGCTCAGGTAAACAACATGGTTACTGTGGGCACCAGCAAAGAAGTGATGCAGAACAACTGCAAACAACAGTGAAGGCAAACTACTGTAGAGCAGTGCTAAAGCTGAGACATGTTTGCCCAGGGCAAACACATATGGCCCAGGCAACAGTTTGCCATATTCAAAATGTATATGCAAATGACCCTACTAAACTTAGGCATTCTGAGGACAAACAGCCACTTTAGCCTGTCATTATGGCCTGATTTTCATGCATTTCCATGTGTAGATTGCCTGGGCTATTTCAGGATGCACACAGCACCACCAGTATGTCAGAATGGAACTACAAGTCAGTAGCAGCAGGCTAGGTTTGTACACAGCAGCATAGACTACTGTGCCCCAGGGGACAAGCACCACGGGCATGGATGTTTATGCTGCATGCCATAGACATATTGATTTCTGCTACAATGTGCATTGTATGCTACAGTACCATGGGTAGCCGGTATTGTGAGGGCCACATCAATGCATACTGTGTGTCAGGTAACATTTAATGCTGCTATCCACACATAGACAGGCCCAGCTGGCAGGTGCGTTTGAACAGTGGACAACACTGTCATACTGTCCTGTGACCCACATATGCCATGCCAGTGGCATGGGATTCTCACAGTACCACAGACATGGCTGGCTGTGCATGATGGAGTGCATGTACAGGTGTGCGGTATGTGCTCTGGGGGGCCAGACACATGCCATCTTACAGGCCCAAAGATGTCAGGGGCATTCCCAACACTTGACCATGTGCACTGTTTGGATGACCCCAATTGTGTGGCACCGCCTACCATGCGGTGCATCCCAGGCACTTGTACACCCTACCTTCACCATCCTTCCTTTCCTCTGTACAGCATGTGTGGCTGTATTGTGTTGGTGTACCCCCCCATGGAGGAACTGGGTGTGTGTTCTTCATGTACTCACTGACAGGGTGTTCATTAGGTACTACAGTAGATCACCCTCAACTGCCTGGTAGAGTTGGGACTGGTGCCAGATGAAGGTGCTGTGGGCACTGTAAGGGTACCATGCTACAACTCACGGCTGGTACCTTCTGTCAGCAGCATATCTCTTCCTTGGCATATGGAGTGGCCCAGGGTGGCCTTCTGCCCTCTCTTCCTGCCCAGTGACTGCAGTCATCAGGTGCACCATAATGCTGTTGTTGCATACAGCCCTGTTGCCTGTTGCTGCTCTGTCCATGCCCCCATTCTTGTTTTGCCCATAGTTAAGACTACCTTTTTCTGGGTGGTAACTTTCATCACTCTATGTGTCATGCAAAGTCATGCAAACACACTTTGCATGGCAGTAACATGCTGACTATGGCATAGTGCCTGTATTCATGTACATTCCCCCTCTCTTTTCCCAGTGCATACATTATCATCTTACGTGGCGCTATTCCAGTTTGCCCATGCTATTTGGTCTTTTGAATATAGGGGATCCACACAAATGGGGCACAATCCCTATGCAAATGGTTTGCACTCAGTGCAAAGTTTTGATTATCTGGCCCCAGACACTGTGTTTTAAAAGGTGGCAGAAAAAATTACTGTAACCATAGTTATAACATTATTTTAATGTGCCCAGTATCGGTACACTATTGGTATCAATTTATATTGTTAATACTTTAAACCCTCTTGTCTTTGAATTTTTTATTATAAATTTTTCATTGGAATATCACCTTAGTCACTATCACAAATTGTCACCTTTTTTATTCATTGTATCATCCACAGGATAACATTTATGGAGAGCATTAAGGGACATGAAGACAGATTCCTGGCAGGGTTAAATCCCGCAATATTTTATGTATGTACTCTCTGAGTATATACTTTTTTCTGTCCTTGTAAAGTCCATCTTATGATTAGACTCTTGTTATGTTCAGTGTCTATTAACACATATATACAAAATTAGCCTTCTAAAAGTGATAGTCTATCCAGAAGTCAGTGGTCAGCTTCAGTCCTCCATTCTCTCCTTTCAGCAAATAAAAGTTTTTCCAAGTATATGATACTAAACACTGGAATTATTTTTATACTCACTTTGAGAGAATATGCCACAATTATCAGACTGTTCATTTTTATGTTTGCTTGCACGCATGTGCAAGAAACATAGTGCCATCATTCGAGTTTTCGGAGGTGTGGCAGCCCTCTTCCAATTCAGGCAGTGTGTTTGCAGGCACGGCCGCAGTTCTCAAATGTGTGCTCGAGCTGTCTATGACAGCTCCAAAATCTAGTGGAGTACAGTTGAAGGGAGCTATGCTTCAGTGAGCAGCTGATAAGATCGCCTGCTCATGCCGCCTCCCACACACACACACATACTGCTTGCTGCCCCCATGCACACACTGTATAGCCGGGTGCCAATCCCCTGTCGGCTATAGTGCTTCCCCAAAAGTTTCCACATGCCACGCTGAGTGCACACCCCAGCATGGCAACTCATCATATAGCTGACGGGGGTGCCCAATCCCCCATCGGCTCCACTCCCCCACCCCAGAGTACAGGGTGCCACGCTGGGAGCCCACCCCAGCATGGCAACAGATGCTATGGCCAACGGGGTGCCCAATCCCCTGTCCGCTCCATGACCCCCCAACCAGCCATCCTTGTGCCACGCTGGGAGCCCACCCCAGTGTGGTAAACGTCCAGCGTCATCATTTAAAATAAAAAAAACCCCTGAAAATAAAAAAAATCCCTCGGCACTTCTCCCTGCCCTCCTCCCACAACCCCCACCCAGCCACTGCACAGCCTGCCTTCCCACACCTCCCCTACCCCATATTTACCTCCGGACCTTGGCGCGACGATCTTCGGTGGACTGGGAACACGTCTGCACTCTTCAAAGCTGACTGCAATCTGAGGAAATGCTGGTAAGCTGTATAATGGGATAAATAGGGTTTTTTCAACTTTGCTGCATATCTCAGGCATTTTTTGGAATTTTTGCACCAAATTTTCAACATGGGGTTTTTGGGACCTCTTCTCATGAATGCTTTCACTGTCATGGCATTATTCAGGCCTGAAGGGTGATTTTACAGTCACTGTGAGAAATCACCTTTCAGGACCAATTAATGAAACAACACTGCCAGTGTTCATAAGGTGGGCTCTCAAGAAGCCTATTTTGGAAATTTGGTGGAAAAATTCCAAAAAATGACTGTTTTATGAGCGTGCATTGCGCAGTTCCTATGCACGCTCCTAAGTTTGTGAATTTTCAATATTTTCACTCCAGATTTTCAACATTGCCATTTTACCACACCTTCATATGAGTAGTACAGCTGTCATTTTTCACATCTCACCCAGAACATGTTTCCGCCCATGTAGCGCACAATGGTGCAGTCAGTGTGTGAAATCAGTGTATGGGACACATTAAGAAAATCACAGTGACACTGTTCATGAGCAGAGGTTTTAAAATGGATATGTTGAAACTTTGGTAAAAAAATTCCTAAAAATGACTGTTTTATGAGCGTGCGTTGAGCAGTTCCTACGCACGCTCGTAAGTTTGCAAATTTTCAATATTTTCACTCCAGATTTTCAACATTGCCATTTTACTACACTTCCTTATGAACAGTACAGCTGCCATTTTTCACATGTCGCCCAAAATGTGTTTTCGCACATGTAGCGCACAATGGTGCTGTCGGTGTGTGAAAGCAATGTTTGGGACAGATTAAGAAAATCACAGATATACTGTTCATGAGCAGAGGTCTTAAAATGGCTATGTTGAAAATTTGGTGACAAAAGTCCATAAAATGACTGTGTTATGAGCGAGCATTGCGCAGTTTCCACACACCCTCATAAGTTCATGACTTTGTAATATTTTCAGTCCAGATTTTCACCAGTGGCATTTTTCCACACTTCCTTATGAACAGTACAGCTGTCATTTTTCACAACATGGCCGAAATGTGTTTTCACACTTTCAGTGCAGAGATGCGTAGTCGCTGTGGGAAATCATTGTTCAGGACAGATAAAGAAAATCACAGTGATACTGTTCATGATCAGGGGTCCCAAAATGCCCTGTGTTGACAATCTGCTGTAAAAAATCCCCAAACTAATTATATTACGGGTGTGCGTTGCACAGTTTCTATGCACGCTCATGACTTCACCATTTTTTTAAATATTTTTACTGCAGATTTGCAACATTGCCATTTTTTACACCTCCCCATGAACAGTAGAGCTGTCATTTTTTACATCCTGTTCGGAATGTTTTTGCACCTGTGGTGCTAAATGCTGTGCATAAGCAGCTTTCGGCTAACAAACTGATATTGCCATTGTTCATGAGATGGGGTCACAAAAAAATCATGTTGAAAATTTGGAGTGAAAATACCAACTAATGCCTGAGGTATTAGGGTTTCCAACCAACCCTGTAGAGAACGACAGGCATCAGAGGTGTGACTTGGGATTCTTGCCTGTAATGCTTATACCATTCCACACCCTGCAGCCAGTGAGAGGCATTGAGGTATGCCTTGGACTCTTCGGCCCCAAAGTTCACGCCATTCTCATATACCGCACCCATCTCACTGTATTTCCTAATGGAATGGGGTGTGCATAAGGGCCAAAGACCCCAAGGCACACCGTGACACTTGTCAGTGTCTGCAGGGTGGGGTGTGGTGAAATGGCGTGGCCGTTATGCCTGATGACCCAAAGGCACACCCCAATGCCTGTCACTCTCTGCAGGGTGGTGGTGGGGTTGGCTTCAGTTCAATACTTCACTGCCATTCCTATTACGCAGCTCTGTAACTTCTACACTACCACTGCCAATGCCAGCCAGCAAACATTTGGCATTGACAAATGCTTGTTTTTATTCTGATTGCTGTTTTATGCATTAGGAGAATTTGACAATACTGTATAAGCTATCTTTAGTGTTTTTTTGTCAGTTGCCTTTATTTGTTTGTCTGTTACCCTTTGTACAAATAACAAATGTGAACCCTAGGATAGAAAATATTCCTTTATGGAGATATAGCACTTGAGAATATGTCATTATAAAAAGTTGTTCTTATATATGCTATTTGATGGGGGCAGACACTCAAATAACTCTTAGAGCATACAGCACTAAACCAATATCACTGACAGCACTTGGTACTAAATTAATAACATTTCAGAGTTTATGCTGTATATGGTTGACTGATGTTTTTAATACAAAACACAAGATGAAACATGTTTTTACTTAAAGGGGAATGTGACAGTATTGCACTAAATATATGATTTATGAATTAACACTTGGGACTTCATGTAACACTGTATATTTAATCTTGCATTTGCACATGGTTGTGATAGAATGAGGTACTTATTCACTTGTGTTGCAGTTCTTCTCTAACCATGAAGAAACCACATTGCTGTGATGATATGTAGGGGAAGTTGCTCAGCATCTCTTTGCACCAATAAATTATTTATGTATTACTGCAGAGTATGGTGTGTGTGCTACTTTGCACTTCATTATTTCTGTTCTTACAAAGGGCAGCGGCACCTTTGGGGATCACGAGAGCTCTTCTTTCCCCATAGCAGCTCTTACATTTTAGGAAACTAGCATCACATGCATCCGCACTATGGGCAGAAAAGTACTTTCACCAAATTTCACATAAAAATGTCAGACTTTGAGCCCCCTAACCCCTATAGGGTTGCAACATCTTATTCAAATGTCATGATATCTGGTTCACACATAGGATGTCCAACAGCAAGAAAGTGTGCCCAATATTCTTTGCTGGATCCTACTCCCCACCAGATTTCACCATGCCCTTCATCATGGAACATCTGGGTGTTCTGTCTTCTCAGGCATCCAGGGGTGAGCTTCATATCTTTGGTGATTTTAACCAAAATTGGATCTCCAGTACTAGTGCCAAATTATGCAGTCAGGTGACTGCCCCCAACCTATCGCAACAGATCACAGACTCAACACGCTTCAATCACAAATCACAAACCACTCCAACCTGGACTGGTCCCTCACCATTCACCCACATCAAATACTTGCCTCTGGCCTCTTACTAGACACACTAAATGATCATCACATGATCTACTCAGTGAGAAGAATATTCAGGCCCAAGGCACCAACGCCCAGGACTCTAGTGACTAGATGTTATAAATCCCTAGACCTTGCATCTCTCCTGCATGACCTAGCAAACATGGACTGGACATTTATCCTCCAGGCCACCTCTACAGACACCCCTCTGGAGTACTTCAAATTTAGGTTTCTCACTATCTGGAATTTGTATGCCCCACTCAGATGCACCTGGGTGCAGGGTGCCCATTTGTCATTGGTCACAGTGAACCTCATGACCCTCTTTAGAGCCAGGAATCAGGCATGGAAGTTCCTCAAGGCATCCGGCTCACCTGCAGATCAGCAAAAGTATAGGACCCACCGTAATGCCTGTACAAAGCAAATCTGCCAGGCAAAATCCAACTACTTCAAAGACACCTTCCACATAAATGTAAAACACCTTGTTAAATTTTGGAAGTTAGTCAATTCATGATTCTCCCTTCCCTCGCAGGCACCCACCCCGGTCCTAAATGTGGGAGGTTCCACAGTAACGGACCCTCTCACGGTGGCCACTGATTTCAACACTTTTTTACAAACTGTACAGTGTCTCTGCTAGCCACTGTCCATCTGGCCCCACACTCCCCCCTCCTCCCGCTCATTCTGTTCTAGACCCTCCTTCTGTCCACTCTTTCACTTTCTGCCATATCTCCCTCACTGAAGTTTACAATGCCCTGCTCACCTTAAACCCCTCCAAGGGTAAATGTCCCACCGGCCTGGACTCCAAAATGCTCTACCTGTCTGCCCCTGCCATTTTCATCCCTCTGGCCTCACTCTATAACCTCTCCCTCTCTTTTGCCTCTACCCACCTCAGAATGGAGGCACGCCACAGTTATCCCCCTTCCTAAAGGTGGTGACCCCTCCGTTACTGGGAACTACTGCCCTATCTCCCTCCTCCCTATCCTGACAAAACTTCAGGAACACCTTGTCCTTTCTCAACTCCCTGCCTATCTCAGCTCCTCCTCATTTTTCACTTCTTACCAGTCTGGTTTTAGGAAGTCCCACTCCACCACTTCATCTCTACTTAGACTAACCAACACCATCTTCACAGGCATGGATTTTGGCCACATTACCTCAGCCATTTTTGTTGGCCCAGCAAAAGCCTTCAACACTGTCTCCCACTCCCTTCTCCTTTCTAAGCTCTCTCTCACAGGTCTCTCTAGTGCAGCCACCAGCTGGTTCCATTTCAACTTGGTAGGCAGATCCCAATCTGTCAGAATTGGCAACTGCACCTCTGCCTCCCTCTCTGTTACCTCTAGTGTTCCCCAAGGCTTGGTCCTTGACCCTCTGTTGTTCTCCACATTCTTGAATGATCTGTCCACTGCCTGCCCACACACATTCATTCACATGTATGCAGACAATATGGTACTGTATACATCTGGTCCCTCATCCGCTGATGTTACGACCAGACTTCAGCAGGACTTCAATAATGTTCAGCTCTGGTTACACTCAAATCAGCTCTTTCTCAATGCCGAGAAAACTGTCTCCATGACCTTTGGCACTAGACAGAGACTTTCCTGACTCTCTGTCTCCCCCACCTTCCACACCCTGGATGGGACTTTGCTGGAGACATGCACCTCCTTCAGATATCTTGGGATCTGGCTATATCAGCATCTCAATTTCTCTGTACTTATTGATGCAGTGCACTAAAAGCTTCACCCAAAGCTGGGGGCCTTGTACCGCAATCATGGTAGCATCCCTCTGCCAGCTCACCTTGCAATTGTGCAGAAAATGATACTCCTTATTTTTGACTACAGGGATGTAGTCTACAGTGTCCCCCCCCAAGTCCATCCTAGACAGACTGGACACTCTTTTCCATTCCTTCTGTCACTTTTCCCTTGACTGTTCTTCCAGAACCCATCAATGTGCCATCTACCAGGCACTGGACTCCCATCACTTCAGGACTGGAGTCACTTCCTCTGCGCATGTCTCACAGCCAAATTCTGGGCTCAGTTGCTCCCCTCTTATCTCATCTCTAACCTATCAGCCCTGCCCTTCTGAAATAGTCACTACGGAACAATGATTCTCATTCACTATCTGTACTACTAATGTCCACTATGGCAGGCCAGACCACATTTAGATATTGCATGCCTAAATTATGGAACTCCCTTTGTGTGGCCATTCGGTCTGCCTCCTCAGGTAGACACCTCATAGATCTCATAGGTCTCATAAGTAGGTACAAAGCCAAAAGGACTAAAAGTCCATAACTGCTTGCCATGCATTAATTGTAGCCTGTAATATGATATTTTATCAGATATCCATCCAAACGTGCCTTGAATTCTGTCATAGTCCAACTAGCAACCACCTTTAATGGAAGACTGTTCCATATTTTAGTAACCCTGGTACTAAACCAGTGCTTCCTAATTTTTGTGCAGTAGGTGGTAATCTTTATTTGAAGTGGATGTGCCCTGGTTTCATATGTCTGAGACCTTAGCTCAAACCCAACTGGGCCCATAGGTCATCATCAAGTAGTGCTCTGTAAACCATGCACATATCACCCCTGAATCTTCAGACTTTAGTGAATAAAAGCCCAGTTCCTGCAGTCTCTGGTGATAGCTTAACCCTTCTAGACCTGCGACATGCTGAGTTGCTCATCTCTGTACTCATTCGAGAGCTTTCATTTCTGTTTTTCCCCCGGTGACCAACACTGACCACAATACTCCACATGCGAATGGACCAATGTTTTACACAGGGGCATCATTACTTTTCAATCTCTGCTTTTAATGTGTTTATTTATACAATGCAATAACCCACTGGCTTTTTTAATAGCCTGAATACAATTAAACTTTAAACTAAGATCACTAGTAATGTGGATACCTAGATCCTTTTCCTCTAAAACTGCTTGGAGCACTACTCCATTTGGGCTGTACTTGTAATGACTGTTATTTTTCCCCAAGTGCATAACCCTGCATTTGTCAGTATTAAAAATTGATTGCTTCATTACTGTCCACTGTTCTAGTTCCTTTAAAGCTAGTTGTAGAGTGGCCGCATCCTCTGTGGAGTTTATTGTAAAGCCTATCCTAATATCATAAGCAAACTTGGATAGCCAAGCTGGAGTTGTAGTTTGCATAGATGATATGTACAGATTAAAAAGGCAAAGGCCCAATACCGAACCCTGGGGGACTCCACTAGTCACTTGTGCCCATCCTGACAAGGAACCCTTTACGGACACCCTCTGTCTTCCATCTGCCAGCCAATCTTCTATCCAATGGGTAATGTTTGCATGTATATGGCATTGGATTAGGGTCTCTTAAAGAAGGCAATGATGGACTTTATCAAAGGCCTTTGAATAATCCAAGAAAATAATGTCCACTGCATTGCGTTAGTCAAGTGCCTGGTTAACCTTGCCATAAAACTCCAGTAAGTTTGTTTGGCACGACCTTCCCTTCCTGAAGCTGTATTGGTGTTGGTCTATGTTCCCTGACAATGTCAACTCTTCAATAATATGTGTTTTAATAATACAGTACCTTCTAGGATTTTACTCAAAATCGATGTTAGACTTATTGGTCTATAGTTGGAAGCCTCTTGCTTAGACCCCTTTTTATATAGAAGAATGACCTCCACCTGTCTCCATTCCTCCAGTACCACTGCACTGTCTATGTAATACTGAAATAAATAAGTTACAGGTGCTGCCAACACATCGGCCAGCTCATTTAACACTCTGGGGCAGAGGTCATCGGGTTTCTGGGCTTTATTGTGATCCAGCACCTTTAATCTGTCTCTGACTTCATTAATCCCAATTTTAAGTGACAGATTTGCATCTTGAACCTGATGTTTCATAGTATTATGGGTTTAAGCATTGTAAACTGAGGCAAAATAAGTGTTATAGTAACAAGCCATGTCACTATCCTCTGTTACTAATTCCCCATTTGGTTGCCTTGGGGGGCCAATTGTTTTATTGCTGCCTTTCTTATTATTTATATAAGAGAAAAATGATTTATAGTTATACTGAACTTTAACTGCTAACTTGTGTTTATAGTTTGCTTTGGCCCTGTGAATACTAGATTTACACTTTTTAAGTTCTGCTTCATAATCTGCATTTCTTAGCCTAGCTGTAAGCCTTATTTTTATGCTTGATATTTTTCTTAACTGTAGAAGTCAACCAAGGTGGCTTTTTAAGGGAGTTTGTAGATTTCCTGGAGTTAGGGATAAACTCATGCACTAGTACTTTTATTTTATTACATAGTGTATTCTGCATATATTGTAATGATTGCCCAACAAAGTCTACCTGCCATTCCCATGATGCAAGGTAAGTCTGTATACTATTAAAGTCAGCCCTACCATAGTTATATACTACTGTAATAATAGCTGGCTTTGTTGTGACCTTGTCAATGCAAAACTCCACCATATTATGGTCCTGGAACCTAGGGGATGCAAAGCCCGACAATCCTGGATATCATAATCCATGTTGCTAAGGACTAAATCCAAAATATGAGAACCCCTGGTGTAATCCTTAACATGCTGATCTAGTCCAGTCAATAAGAAAGACTCAAGAAATCTTTGCTCACTTGATGTTACAGCTTTTGGGGGATCCCAGCTTAACCCTGGGAGGTTGAAGTCACCTATTAAAAAATGGCTGCCTGCTGAAGTTATATTTTGTATGAAATCTAAAAGCTGTAAATTGTCTGACTGTGAGCTGGATGGTGATCTGTATACAATACCCACATTTATCATTGGCTAATGGTGGGGGGATAGTTTAACCCAATGCAATTCTGTTAAATCATACTGAGAGGTATCCACACGTTCTGATATGATATTGTCTGCTACATATACAGCAACACCTCAACTCACTTCTGAAACCACACTTCTCCAACTGCGTGTGTACCCATGATAGTTCCCACACCAGGGTCTAGTCACTGAATTTCTAAATATTCTCCTCAGGCTTGCCTGATTATAACTGGTTTATATAATTCTGAATGCTTATTTCACTGTTACATGCCTCGTACCATTGCAGCTGCACACAATTCATTTTGCAGTACCCACACAATGGTGTCCTATATTCACTGTAGAACTTTTCTGGTCTTTGTTTTATTGTGTATATTATGCTACATGTATCATGTTTATGGACTTTGTATATGGTGCTTATTTGTGTATATTGATGTGTGTATTTGCTGTATCCTTATCACCTTCCACCAGGATGCATTTGGAATTGAGTAGTAGTCTGCTCAGTATGCTTTCCTGGAAAAACTTTTAAATAAATAAACAAAATAAATAAATATCTGTGTAGAGGTCTTTAGTGCGACGGACAGCTGAGTTATGACCAAATACTTATATTTGTGAAATTCATCAAAAATTCCTTGAAATTTCATGGAATTTCTCAAACTATCACTGAAATAACACAAAATCTAAATATTCTAATTCAGAGCAGAACTAGTTTTTAGTTTTCTGAGATTCAAACTCAGTCATTGGTGCAAGCCCAGCAACTGCATTCAGGTTGTTATAATAACAACTACTTATTCTGTATATATTTATGGGGAATTATGGGGTCAGCAACTTCATGCTAACTTCCCGTGACATGATAAGCCAATAAATATTGATGCAAACTGATTTAAAAGTGGAAAAAAAAGAAATGTCAACCTGAGAATCAGTTTTTTTTTGTTGTCGCATTAGGGAGTATGATCTCATGGCAGAGTACCAGCATCTTGCACTGCCATCTAGAAGATGAAGCTTTGCAGTGGATTTACAAATCCTGACACTGAGGTTAGCAAGGGATTTGGGGTATATTACTAACCTAGGATTCTCAGCTCTTAAAAGTGAGGTCATAGCACTAGAACTGGGTGGAATGCAGAATTATCTTGGTGAAATTCATGCAGAAAGGACATTCTGCATCTAAAACACTTTCAGGATTTGTTTTTGAATTACACAGAATTGAAGAAATTATTATGTAAACAGTGGAGTAACTTTTCGTGTGAACAAACAAGGAATAAATGGTTTATGTAAACCATGTACTGTATTACTAATCCTCAAACATTTCCACTTTTAAAATTTGAGGAATCTGTGGCTTATTGCAGAATAATGCACAATTTTCCCAAATTCTGCAGAATTCCATTCGATTGAAATTTGAAAATTCCAAATCTCACTACATGGCACATTTGTGCATTCCCTTCTGGCCAATCTCAGAGTAGCACCTATTAAAGCAGCCACTCACCTGTCATCCTTTTCAAAGGAAAGTTGTTGCTGTGGCAAGCGTTATAACTGGGAATATGGGGATAGAGATGAAAGAAAGAGTAGGAAGAATAATTAAAAAAACATAATGTTAGGGTTTGCAGAAAATGTAAGAGGAAGGAACATCAAAGTTGTGTTGTCCACAATCACACAACTGTTTACCAAGCTAAAACCCCACAGTATAATATGTCTAGGTAGGTAATAGTTTTGTAATAGTATTGTTCACCTGCATGTTAAGGAATGATACATACTAATAAGGTGTGGAGTTATGGTGTTAAGCAATCATGTGAATATGGATCATATAAGCAATAAGACTTGACACAGCATTAGTCATCAGTGGTTAATGAAGGCTCTAGTATATAATAAGGCATGAGACACTTGCCCAGAGTGCCTTTAGCACCTCAAACTGAAATAAACCCATACAATCAATGACCTGGAGTGTCCTATTGAGCTTATAAAATGGGTAAACTAAGAAACAATTTTAAAAACAAGTGCCATTTTTTTTAAAATGAAAAACAGGTATTTTCCTTTGTTAAAAGTAAAATGAAGTCTTTCTCCACTTGTTGGTGCAAATTTGAACTCCAACTGCCTGAACTTACTGAAATGTATCCATTTCTCTGGAATTAGTTATGGGTCTCCCAATCTCTTTAGGCAGTCTGGAAGCATGACATTTCTAACCCAATTTATAAATACATTTTTAATGTATTTTGTAACTGCATTTCCTTTTTTCTGTAACTATTCCCACCTGGGACTATAACTCACCTGTAAATCAGAAACCTACTTCTTTGCTTGCAGTACCTTCATGAACCAGTAAAAAAAATAATGTGTCCTACATAAAACCTCATATAGCCCCTTTAAAAGTGTCATTTACTGGGTCACAAAGTTGCCATTGAGTGGGATGTATAACCCAAATCTTAGCTAAATAGGTGTTCCAATCTTGTAGGAGCTTAAAGCACTCTACTGTATGGCTCAGTGAACCTTACGTGAATGTATTGCATAGTATTCCCCTGAAGAAGGAAGAATGACAGCACATAACCAGTAAAGGAGGGGAGGATAGTGGCACAGTGAAAAGAGCAAATATATGGTATATGCTGGAGAGGTGTCCTTTTATGGTGCTCAGGGAGTGGCACTCAAGTTTTCTACTTCCCCCTGAACCACAGGATGATAAACTTCTCATAAATTATTGGGTTTGTGGACAGTGATAAGTATATTGGCATTCATGAGCAATATTTCATTGGGTATTCATGCTTTCTCTGTCTCTTAATTGTTTGTTTTATTTTTTGTTTGTTTTATTTGTTTATACTGGTGGGACCATGGGCCAAAAACCAGTTTTCATGGTCTACCAGTTTCACATAAATGTATAATTAAACAAATATACAAAAATACAAAATACAAAAATACTACTCACAATAAATCTCAGAACACCAATAATATACATTACAAAAATATCAAGCAAAACATTTGTATTTACTTTCCAGTAATAGACAATCCCTAAGTCGCTTCCCTGAAATACATTAATGATCCATTCAGGCTATCTAAAATGGGTAACAGATAGTTAAAGAGATGAGGAAGAACATACAGTAATGTTTTTTGGCCCCTAGAGGTCTTCATCCTAGGTATTTCAAAATAAGTGGAATCAGCAGACCTTGTGCGAACATAACCGAAATGTCTCTTAAAGAGAGTATCAACAACCTCAGGAGCCCCGTTTAATGTTATTTTCTTTGCCAACATGCCTAATTGAAATTTAAAGTGCAGGTCTAATGGCAAAAAAACTGCATCCCTCAATAGTGGGCAATGATGTGTCTTGGCTGGAAGTTCTGTGGAAAATCTAGAAATTTGATTAAGAAGAATTTTAACTTTATTTATTAATCCATTCCCTGCATCAAAATAAATCATGAGACCATAATCAATAATATGAATAAAGAAGTTTTGGGCAAGTGTTCTTCTAGTAGATGGGGCTAAGAGAGGATTAAGTCAATATAAAGACTCTAATCTCTGATGAGTAGCTTTAATCAAACTAGAGATGTGTGGTTCAATCATCATGCCCTCATCTATTAAGAGTCCCAAAAATTTAAATTGTTGAACTTCTTCAATAATATTTCCCTGCACTGTATGTAATAATAACTCAATATCTGTTCCTGTTCATTTTCTTGCTTTTTGAAAAACCATGGACTTAGTTTTCTTTTCATTCAGAACCAGTCTGTGTTCCATAAACCAATTGTGAGCTGCCTAAAAAATCAACTGTCAGATCTTTACGAACTGTGTTTGTGTTTGAACTTCTCATGAGGATCACCGCATCATCTGCATAAAGTAATGTCTGGTAATTAGTGCATACTGAGGGAAGAGTATTTAAGAATAAACTAAAACAAAAGGGAACCCAAAATTAACCCTTGTGTAACACCCAGTGAGATAAAAGCAGGTTGTGAGAAATGACCATCAATCTTTATCTGTATACGTTGATTTAAGTAGCTCCAAACCACCCTATGTCCTCACCAGACATACCTAGATCAGAAAGGGATGATAGTAGAAGGCTGTGATCCACCAAATCAAAGGCCTTGGTAAGGTCCACAAACACTGCCCCAGTGTATTGTCCACCATCCATGGCCAACTGGACAACTCTCGTAATTGAGACATTCATCCTCACACAGATGCCACAGAGCTCAGTCACATGACTGGCCCACTCACAAATGACTTTTATATACTAGAAGGAGCCAAATGGACTCTCAACTATGGCTTATGAAACCTTAGGGTAATGCACTGGATGCTTTTTCCTGTAGAAAAGAAGATATAATGATGGCACCAATGCCCAGCTAAATTGACTGACACCCAGTCCCACCTTTTAGTGGAATTTATTACTTCACACCATGAAATTGAACAAAACCTGTCATGGAAAACTCTGGGTAGCCATGACCTAGGTAACCACCCATTCAGACTTTTGTTATTTATATATTTATTTATTTATTGATTGATTGATTGATTATATACTTCAGCACTACTGTAGGAACAATCCTCACAAAAATGTAATACTGAAGACATGGAGGAGCCTGTATGGTCAGTGGAATAGTGATGTACTGCTTCAAAAGTTTAACTGAAGAATGGTTTGCCTATCTGCCCTTCTCTGTCCTGTGACTAAGACTACTAGCCTGCAAAGGTGTTACAGAGATCAAACATATTTGTCAATTTCGCAACTGGTACTCGGAAAAGCACACTGAGCCAAGGCTTGTTTTGAGTTACAACCTAGAGGATGGGGTACAGAAATTAATGCAAACAACTGGATAAAACAATTAGCTAATTAAAATGGACCACAGTTCTCCCAAATCAAGCACAATCAAAGTTTAACCTGCTTATCTCTGCTAATTCACTTTATTTGAATCACATGTTATACAGGTCACAATGTGTTTTACCTGGCAGAGGCTGCTGGATGCAAATACCAGTAAACAAAGTCTGATTTAAAAATTCAGAGATGAAAGTAAACTGTATCACGTAAAAAATGTTTGAGGCTTATCTGCCAAGTATGAAAACAACCATCTGACCTTGAGGTTAGTGAGGTTAGTGAGCAAGCTTTTCAAGTAGGATCATGTGAGTCACAGTATTAAAAGCCATAGCAATCTCAATATGTATACTAGGAGTAAGCGTGCCCTGATTAATGTCCTTCAGAAAGGAATCACTGAGCCTGTGAAGAGTGGTAAAAGTGTAGTGGTTCTTTCTGAAAGCAGGCTGGAAATGACTGAGGGAGGAGGATGTTTTAAAAAAGGATCATGGGCAGAATTAGGAGAGAATCAGTTTCTCCTGAAATTTACCAGACTGGGGAATGAAATAAGGTATTAGTTTCTAAGTGTTGAGAGCTCACCATCATTGTATAGTATCATTTTTTTATTGTTCAATCATTTAAAATAATCACTATAATTTCTGTATTGAAATATGATATTTAAAATTAGGAACATATCATACAAAATCCTGCACAATTATAAACACTAATAGTTGTATAAGACAGTACCAGTAATCTCTACTGGTTTAAGATCAGAAGCATTTTGTATACAGGGCATTTACACACAAACATTCATGATAATATAAAAGGGTATCAGAAATCTGACTAGTATAAAACATTTTTCAGTTACCATATATGAGCATCATTTATTTCCTAATTTTTTAGAATTTTTCCTCGAGAATGGGAAACCATTGTAATTATAAAGTTATCTTCAGCTGAGAAGAGTAGTCTAGGCATTATATTTTCATCAACATCTTGCACTGACTCCAGTCTAAGTTTGATCCATACTGTTCTTGCTTTGATGTACCATGGGCAGTAAAGTACTATGTGCATCAGGTCTTCCTTTATCTTCATATTAGAGTAACACAACTTCTTCTGAGGCTCTACTAATTTATTAAATCCAGCTATCAAAAGCTGTTATTCGAATGTTCATAATTTGTACTTTGCATATGCTTTCCTTAGAGACGGATCTTCCAAAATATCTAAGAAATTACGAAAAGAATGGTACTCAGATATGGTAACTGAAAAATTGATTACACTAGCCAGATTTCTGATACTCATTGTATAGGTGAAGAACATCAGTCCTCCTTTAAGTTCCAGGATGAGTACCTGTATAGAAAAAAAGGTAAAACAAATCAGAGGTAAGAGACAATCTAGCAGAAGAGGAGAGGTGCTTGAGTTTGGGATCACTCTCATCCAGCCTGTTGCCCTGGATATGGTTGAGACAAACAGCAATGAGAAGAAAGACACAGAAGACATAGCAGAACAGAACAAGGTAAATGGAGAAGGAAGGGAAGAGGAAAGCGGGAGATAAGGCATGGAAGATAGAGAAAGAGGGGAGGAGAGAATCAAGAGGGCACAGGTAGGGAAACAGTCATTAATAAAGGATGCAATCTCAAGAAGGTTCTTAAAGGGGAACTGTCAGCAATAGGAGCCTCACTCCCAAGTGTGAGGCTGACCCCAGTTTGTACTTTGTGTACAAAAACATTTTTTGTTACTTACTGTTTACAGCAGTACAGCACATTGTATTAGACAAATGTTGATGCCTTGTAAGGTGACATTTCCTGTAACCAGATATTCCAGAATCCCCCTGCAGCTGACATCAGAGGAGGGCTGCAGAACTGGGAGAGTCAATAGCCCGCAGTATATGTTAAAGATTTTGTAAGCTGAAATCAGAAGTTTGCTGGTCCCGCTGTGCTCACTTGGCTTAGTACAGTCCTCAATGACTGTACCTAGCCCTAGGAGAACAGTCGACCAGCAAACAGAATATTGCAGCTTAGACAAATGCTAACATTCACTGCAGGCTATTGAATCTCTCACTACTGTAGCCCTCTCTGATGCCAGCTCCAGGGGAATCTGGCATTTCTGATTACAGTAAATTTAATTTTAGAAGTCAATAAAATTAGCCTGATACAATCTACTACACTGCAGTAAACAGTATTTAATAAGAGTGTTTTTTTTTCACCAAGTGCTATTTGGGATCAGCCTCACAGTTGCATGCAAGGTTCTTATTGCTGTCAGTTCACCTTTAAACAGTGGTAATACCCAGGGTGAGGACCAGGGTGGTAAATTGGTGGGGGATTACATATGAATTATTCTGGATGTTGAAAACAAATTACTTAATTTTGGCCATTCCAGTTGCTTTGATGCAGGCATGTTAGAGCTTTGGGTACCTCACCAAGTCCACAGGTGATCTGGTAAATATATGAACATGTCTGGAATTGTGTCATGCTTTAATGCAATCTATAAGAGGCCCTGGGAAGATGGGAGCTTTTATCACAGACTCTACAGTGTGTGTCATAGGTGTCTCACACAGCACTGAATGTATGTTGTGAAGTACTGAGGACCATGGCCTACCAAATACAGTATATCAGAGGCTGATGAGATGAAGGACTAGTCAGCAATACTTAACCAGTTAATAGCGCAAACAGGTCAAGGGGTCTGACAGACCTAATCTTGATGACTTTGGGGCAGTGAATTTTGCACACACATTAGACAGTCTTATTTTCACTCAGGGCAGTGTGCCAGCTTTCAAAATGTGATGCAAATAGAAGAAGAAAGCCCAGTAAAAGTGCAGCTAGATCAAGAAAGATGGCCAGGTATCTCCTGTTTGTCACAATATATTCTGAAACTGTGACTTTTGGAGTTAGATTTAAAAGTTTATCCTTAAAGTATAACACAGTGCAAGTTCCTTCTTAAAGAAGTTTAGTGCTCCTTCTCACTTGTATAATAAATAAATACAAAATCAGTAATTATACTTACAAAAATGATCTAGGGTTACAGCTGGAGACTGCACTGTACCTTCTGCATTTGAAGCAAGGCAGAAATATTTGTCACTATCCTTTTTGAAGTTCTTCTTCAGTACTCCATTTTGTTGATACAAGGACCACCCTTGGTTTCCATGCTTGTACCAAGAATATGTCACACCTGTTGAGGTTTCTGTTGAGCAAATTATAGTTACGGTTTGTCCGACTTGTGTCTCTGTTTCAGGGTTTCGAACAAGTTTTATACCTTGAGGAGGACCTAGAAAACATAGCACACAGATGAGCAAGATACTCGAAACACTATAGCAGATGACACTCCAGAAGTAAAAAAAATGTTTTATTTTTTGGACCATTATCACTGTTTGCTACTCTAGAATTTATTTAAAAAGTTGTGCAGGTGTTTAAATATCATGTTTTGATTTATTTTTGATTTATTTAAAATATTTGTCCCACAGTGCACAGTGAGTGAGCATGAGCAACTAAGGAAAAGGGAATGGGACAGTCAGTAAACAGGATAAATGACACATTAGTAAGATAAATACTGTATGCACAAAGTTATAAATAAATGTCACTAAGTGTAACTAAGCATGCCACAGTAAATTATTAAGTAGCTACAGGTATATGAGATCATTTGTAATCTTCCAGGTAGCATCTGAAAATAGGCACTTGTCTGTCTAGTGTGCTTACCTGGTAAACAAAAGCAAATAAATAAATGTATGTTGCTTCTAGCAACTGACCAGAGACAGCCTATCTGTGCATCATAAAGACTTTTTAAGTTTAGTTTGGATCTTGCAATTGACATTGCTGAAAAGATATCCTCTTGCTATGAGCTGCCCATGTACCTTTTGACTCACATGATTCGATACCAACATGAATGCTTCTCCACCATTCTCTTTTATTGCTATTTGTGTGAAAATATTGGTGTCATAGAGCTGCAAGTAACACTCACCTCTAAAAACATTATGAAATATGTGGTCAAAATCCTTAAATGTGATTGTCCAAAACCAGATTCAGCCAGGATATCTTAAGTTGACTTCCTATCCTTTTTTTTCTTTTTTTGCACTGAACCCCCCAATTTTTCTGTGCTGCACTGTGTGCTAAGTATTGTGTGTATGTCCATCCAGTTACTTGTGATCATGTATGGTACTAGTCTGTTAACTAATCTTTTAAATGTAACATGTTCACATTATCTCCATCCTCTGTTTGTAAATTGTGTGTATTTTATACCCAGAAATGTAGTGAAGTAAAATTTTACCAGCTAAGTTCATGTGAAGTGCTGAAAATTCACACTTCAGGGCACTTTGGGAAGCTTCCCCAGACATGGGAAACTTTGACTTCACCTGAAACACAAAGTTTTTGTTGCAAAATGCAGAATTTCACTGGAAGTGTGTATTTCAAGGACAAAATTCCGCACTTCGCAGCAAATTTATATACTTTGTGATCCGTAAATTTCATGAATTTGCACTTCACAAATTGTATGGAATTCATTCATCAATTCACAGAGTGAATTTTGCTAACTTCATCCATCTTTAATAAACCCATGCTGTTGTGTCTATGTTCCTGCATGATGTATGTGTTCATGCCTGTCATTTTTTTTATTTAAACTTTATTCAACTTTAACAGTAAATGTAAAGTACACAGTAGCACAAGTAAGAAGCAATCAAGTTTTACACACAGCATATCCACACCCATCATAAAAATTAAAAAGGAATAGCAACAGAAATACCATATCAAAAATAAAGAAAAATAAAGATTCCAAAGCTAAGGTTCATATTTTATCCCTGAGGGAGTCCATGTAGGATGACCCAGTAGCCTATCTGTAAGGAAGAAATGTTCCAACCACATGTCCATAGTTCAAGGAGACAATGCCACAGAAAATAATTATGTTCCCATGATGCAGCCAGCCATTGACTGGTGTGAGGTACTCTAAAAAAGATAATAAAAAAGGAGAACAAGCAACCATAAAAAACATCTAAGAACTGAGAACCCTCAAAATGAAAAACAATAGACCTATTACAACAAACAAATAAAGACAAGGCAGATCCCAATTCAGTAGCCTGAGTGGCCTACCACAGAACAGTACACGGTGCAAGAGCAAGATAGAAACTTCATGGCTCAGCTCCATTCCACCAAGCAGGAAGAGGGTGCTCACAGCTCAAAGATAGCCCAATCAACCTGACCCAGTCCCTGCTGGGAAAAATAATTAGTTGTTAAATGGGGTTCCCACACTTGATCAAACAGTATAGCCTTTCCTATTGTCCTATAAGAAAGACACTCCAGACAGGCCAATTTATGAAGTCTATCATCCTATTCGGCTGTGGAGGAAACTGAGTCTGAATGCCATTTCTGAAGAATAAATTGAGTTAGGTGGGGGGGGAAATGCATTTACACTCAGCAGGAACTTTTGTGGTAATAAACTAACAGGAGACACACAGACAAGTGGCAAGTGTCGTAATAAAAATGTTTATTACAGAAAATAAGCATACACCCTAAACAGAGTCTTACCATAGATATTGGGAGCCAAATGTTTCCCAACTACCCCAGGGTATGAAGATGTCTCAGAGGGGATACATAATGCAAAAGGTTATATACGGTGATAATCACCATAGCTACCATAACATGTACAGTCTACAAGATACATAGAACAGAACCTATTGGCTGAAAGTTATGTGGCTCCACAGTGTTATCTATAAATATACAATTTCATAAAGTCAGCTAAAAACAGGGACAAAGAAAGCAAGAAAGCATACAAAATACAAATATAGATGCAGTGTTAGATAAATCCACATGATGGTAGTGCATGCTGTATCCTGACTTCTCAGAAGAATATAGAGAATACACATACATTCTCGGTTGCAACTTGCATTACTATATATATATATATATATATATATATATACACATATATATAAAATATATATATATACAAAGTTATATACCTGATACTCACTGTTATACGATAAGTACCAATGCCCTATAGGTTAGTACACTTGTATACATGTATATTGTCATCAGCACACAGTGGGAAACCAATATGGGTGAGGGGGACCAAGCCTAACATTCCCCCTCTTGTTGCCTTACCAAAAAGGCAACAACACTATGGGAAAGTGGTGGGAACAATCTCCATTCATTTACCGACCTGACTCACAAGCTTTTTTAAGGAACTTGAATTGCTTGAGATGTTGTTTTAACATGTGCCTAAAACAGCAAAGAGTGAGTATTAGAAAGAAAATCAAAAAAAGCCTGTATAATAACAACACCTTTAAATTTTAACTCTAAATATGTATCACCATCATAGATGAGGGCATTAAGGGCATCTCCAGCTTTGGAGATATTATTGTTGATGCAGATGAGATGGATATCATTTCTATCTAAAACAGTCTTTAGAAACAGAGTTAAGGGGTCGAAATGAACATTAAATATGGGTAAATATTGAGATAGGGCAAGTAAATATTTAGAGTCTGTATCAATAATGTCCAGATCTGGGATGGGAACTAGGGTAATCACTGCATGACCTATCACAGTAGTTTGATGAGGTATAAAACAGAAATTAGGGTATTGTATGGGACAAGATTTATTGCCATAAGCAAATGTTTTATAGTTAGTGACTTCATAGTACTGCCCATCAGAATTGTATGACACTCTCACTGTAGGAATCCTCCATTTCTGCAGATGAATTGGGCAGGTGAAAGATTGATTCGTAGGTCTGGTAGTGAAGCGATGCACCTCTTCTGCATAATCTTTATTAAGATGTCCAGTGTTGCCTACTGATGAAGGTGTAGGTGATGCTGTTGCCCTGTGGGTACCAGTTTCATTTGTTGCCATATCAGAGCCCAAGGTAAATGAACAGTCAATGCTGTCAGGTGACTAGCCACATATCAGTTAGATGATATCGAAAACATCTCAGCGACACAAGTAGTGGTATCCCTTTTCGGCACAACAGTCTGTATGAGGAGCCACCTAAGCATCCAGAGTGGGATGAAAGACCAGAAGAGGTGGAAGATTGATTCTCTCTCAGTAGATGTCCTCATTGCAATGCCCAATGGAGTGAATGGAGGCCAGTCTGTCAAAAAGTGCAGTCTCTGGATTAAAATGTGTTGAGGAGATGGTGAATGTTTCAAACATGGTGTCATGGATAAAGCAGCAGTTAGCACTGTAACAAGGGCCCGTATAGGGGTGTCATGTAACATACCCTAGATTTCTAGCAGTGGACAGTGGAAAATTCACAGGCCTAGAAACACACATTGTGATACAAGCAGTAGATCTACAATGTGGACAATACCATTTGGCTAAATGTCTATCATGTATAATGTCAGGAATATGCCCTGATTCCAGATCCTGGAAGGGATTATTGATAGTGGTTATGACATAGGAACCATAAATAGAGCATAAAAGTTCCCTGGCAAGTTATTTCTTGTCTGCCTCCTTATTATTTTGGAAAACAAGTTAATTTATCTTATTCTTAGTGTCATTAAAGCTCTTAGCAATGTTGTGCATATTGTACACTATAGAGCGCTCTTCCTGACTTAGCCCATCTACGCCATGCAATGGGGTGGTAAACCATCATTCTTCATGCTAGTCTGGAATTTAACAGTTTGGCTTTTGATGGTAGAAATGTCTGCCCTGTTCCGGATGGACATGCCAGATATGAAGAGTCCAGATATGGTGCCACTGGTGCAAGTGATATCAGCAGTGTTTCACTGCCTGCGTGATGCAGAAGTTCTCTTATTTTTAGAATCAGGTCTGGGCCTGAATAAACCTAAGTGTTCAGTAGTATGTGAACCAGTTACAGGATCCTGCGTACGTGTCTGGTATACTGCAAGACTTTCCAGTAATTTAGTACTGAAAAACTTAGATGTGTTAGTTTTAGAACACATACCAAATTCAGCCATATTCCAATGTGTGAGATTAAAAATAACAGGGATGTGCATGTACTATACATTATTCACAAGGGTACCTGGCAGGGAGGTAGTGGTCAAACCACTAGGTGGGCCAGGTTCCTGTGGAGGACAGTCAGTAAGTTCTGCTTCAGTAGGGGGGTGCTACAGACAACAATATAGTTTCTGTAGCCATACAGTTACAAAGACAGAAATCTTTAGCAGAGTCTTCTGGTAAATTTCCACAAAAATTGAGATCAATTAGAGCAGTAAGGCTATAAGTACCTGAATGTGTATAATTAGCCTGACAAATGGACAGTTTACCATTTGGGGGAAACCCTGGTATAGGGCCAGCTTTGGAAAGTGCCTTTGTAGAGGCAGGCAACAGGAAGGGTCTGCCCATGACTCTCAGTTTGCCATTCAATTTGGAGGCATGATTTCTCAGGTGCCACAACCATAGCAGTCAGGTAGGCATCTTGCCTTCCTGAACAGTGATCAATTTGTTAAGGGACATCAATGCTTACCCCTTCAGGGATGGTGGTGGGTTTGTATTTTGAGGTCATATGTCTTCCTTCAGTAGGCAGATTAGGAGAGTTCCTTGGGTGAAGTTTTCAGGGATCTTTAGGTGGGTCAAGGTGCTTGCGGAGTAGCTTGATGCATGTGGTATGTGCTGCATTTTGTGGGTGGACACCTGATAAGATTCCTACAAACAGGAACAGTAGCAAGATGGCCATCTTGTGGATATACCTGTAAGGAAGAAAAAGAAATGCCAGTAGGTACTATTCTGCCCAATGGGTTTGGGAAAAGTAATTATTGTCCTCTATAATGCTTCAGTTGGTTTGTATGCAACCACTTGTCAGTCAGTTTCTTATACTGGAGGAGTCTAACTTGGTGGACTGCTGGACAGAGAATATTGATGATGGGTAGGGTCCTTCCCACTTGTTGGAGAAAGGATGGACAGGATGTGAAAATCTGAGTACCATTACCTGATCTTCAATGTACCAATCCACTTCTTGTGAGTGCTTATCAAAATTAATTTGGGACAGCTCATGGGCATTGCCCATATGATGTGCAGCACACAGATGCGTCTTGATTATGTCGTCTCTCAGTTTTATGACATAAGAATCTCAGACACTCGGTTTGCAGTAGGAGTGTTCAGGTCAAACAACAGGTGCTCAGGTAATCTCATGGTTCTACCAGTCATCTCCTCAAAAGGCATCAACTGAGTAGTGGATGAAGGAGTACCCCTTATTACCATAAGGAGCAAAGGCAAAAGGGAATCCCAATCCTTGGGATTGTCCTCAATGAATTTGGAAAGCATTCATTTTATCCACCTGTTGGCTCTTTCTACTTGACCTGAACACTGAGGGTGGTAAGGAATGTGGAACTTCTGGTGGACACTAAGAAGCTCGAGTGACTTTCACATAAACTTATCTGCAAAACTTAAGAGGTAGGCCCCACCTGGAGAACAATTGTTCTAGTAGGACTTTTGCAGTAGCTTTTGCTGTGTTGTTTTAAGTGGGGAATGCCTCAGCCCAGTTGGAAAACAGATCAGTGACCACAAGGGCATACTTGTATCAGCTAGTTGTGGTCAGAGGGCCAATAAAGTCATTCTAGATGGCATGTCAGGGCCCTGAATGTCTCTGAAGAAGCAATTTTGCACTTCTTTGTGCTGGAGCTGGAGTATTCTGTTCACAAATCAAGCAGCTGTTTATGTAGCATCTCAAATTTTTAGTGATGCCAGGCCACCAGCCCACTGACTTCAGTCTCTGGACTGTATCTGCCACACCCTGGTGCCCACCAGTTGCTGTGTCATGAACCTGATGAATATATTCTGATCGCAATGTCTCTGGAACTACCCATAGTTTGTAGTTAAACTCATTAAGTTGATATCATATCAACTTGTTGTCACTTGATAGGTTCAAATTGTTAGCATGTTTCTTGTGTGGCTCTTGGTCGGCAGTTCCTGTTCAGTTCCTTTGTCCAGGAATCTGAAAACTTTTTTTAACTGTGTATCAGACTTTTGTGCTGTGGTTAGTCCAAAGGCACAAAAGGTTCAGGTTTCTTTCTCATAGCAGCTACCTGTGCAACTGCTAAAGCAACAGGGTGAGCCAAATTCCACATATCCTCCCCTCGAGCACCTTGTTTGGCAAGAGTGTCTGCTCAATTGTTGAAACAGTGGTATGGATCAGACTTGGAATGGGCCATCACCTTGTGTACAGTTTGTATTTTAATTCTTGGGCCAGAGTTTGGATGTACACAAAGAGGGACCTGTATTTCTCAGGTGAGCCATCAGAGGATGTGAAGGAGTTCCTTTTCTAGAACAGCAGAAATTTGGTTAATGAGCAGCAGACCCAGTTTGAGTCTATAGAAATTATGCTATCTATTGATTGTACCATGGTGTATCAATTCAAGAGCACAGTCCACAGCTGCCAGTTCTGCATACTGTGAAGACATAACACTGCAGTGCATAGAGACATGAACAGTGTTACAGTAGTAGCCACAGACATTGCCAGCTATTTTCAGATATTTTTCGAAATTTCTAAAGAGTTTCTCTCTGCTGCCCCTACTGTGGAAATGGAGAAAGCATGAGATATTTCTGGAAATATCACAGAAATTTCAGGAAATAGCTGCCAGTGTCTGTGGCTGCTACTGTACCATTAGGATGGACGATGAGCACTCCAAAGCCTGTCACCTGTTCTCCTTGATAGTATGAGGCAGAGCCATCAGTAAAGACATGACACAGAAAGGTGTCAGCAAGGAGGTTTGGGGTAGCAGGGATGCAAGGTCCTGGGTCAGGCAACTCAGGAGGTTGGAGTTAACAATCATGTGGCTTTCCTTGATACAGGATGCCATGAGCCAGAATCAAAGGCATTTTGGCAAAGTTGACCTGTATGTTGCGGTCCTAGAGAAGAAGATACCAGTGGGTAGTCTAGTGTTGGAGACTGAGCCATCCATCACTCTATCTGACAACAGAAAATTTGTAGGGGTGTGGTTAGTGTGCAAAATGATGGGTGAATACCCAATGATGTACAAAAAAATGATTCACAGCCCAATAGGTAGCCAGAAGATGCCTTTCACAAAGACTGTACTTCTGTTCCACAGAGGATAACATCTGGGAAGCATAAGTAATAGGACTCAAAATGCCAGCAACTTTTTAAGCAAGTACTGCAGGCATGTCTATGTCTGAGGTGGCTGTTTCCAAATGGAAAGGTAAGGCTGGATTGGGGTTAACTAATGCTGGAACAGAGGCAAAGACTGTTTCAGCAGGGCCACAGCATTAGTGTAGATGGGACCCCAGGTCCAGGGAACATCCTTTTCAGGAGCTCATACAGAGGAGCGGCCTTCTGTGCAAAATTACAAATAAAGTCCAAGGAGTAGTTGACCATCCTGAAGAAACGTCTAAGTGTCGCCGCACTAGTAGGAAGTGGCAAATCATGTAAGCCCTGGATTTTCTTCCAGGCTGGGCTTATGCCTTGTTCTTTAATTCAGAGACCAAGGAAGATAACCTCTTTCTGGCATAACTGTGCTTTTGCGGGGGTTGCACTTGAGGCCTGCTCTCTGCAAGATAGTCAGTAGTCCATCAAGGAGATCTAAATGTTGCTCCTTAGGGGAGGTTGTCAAAAGCAGGTCATCCACATACTGCAGAAGGGATTGTAGGGGGCAGAGGAACCCTATAGGATGTTCATCATGTGTAGCTGGAACTGAGAGGGGCTGTTATGAAAGTCCTGTGGGAGCCAGGTCCATGTGTACTGTTGACTCTCAAAGGTGAAAGCAAACTTATATTGGCTCTCAGGCACCAATGGCAAATATCAAAATCCAGTGGAGATATGTAGGGTGCTAAACCACTTCTTGTATGTTGTTAGCAATTTGAGCACATCTGGTGCTGAGGCTATGGTAGGGGATCAGCTAGGAGTAACTTGATTCAGTCTCCTATAGTCAGTAGTGAGTCTTCAAGAATTGTTGGACTTTTTTCACAGGCCAAATGGGAGAATTGTTGGTTGAGACACAAGGCCTGATTGCACCTTGTTGAAGGAGTGACTGGATGATTTCTCTGAGCGATGGTAGGGCCTCTGCAGGAAAGGGGTATTGCCTTTGCCTGTCATGGTCATGGTCAGAGAACTCAATTTTTATTTATTTATTTACCGCATTTTGGTAACTGGGTGAACCCACTGAGACCAGTGGTCCCTTTTTTCAGGGGTGACCCGATGATGATATGAATCCTACCACAATCATGTTTATGCATTGCAAAGACATCAAGATGCTTCTACAGGATGAGTATCAGTTCTTTGAACAGTTCATGTGTCTGGAACAGAGCTATGGCATCATATTCCTTGTCATTGACAGAAATTGTGGCAACCACATGAGAATCAGGAATCATGACTGTATGGTATTGCTCTCTGATTTGGATCAGAAGTTGGTTGGCTAAGTCTACTACACAGATGTGTAGTACTAAGAAAACAATCCCGAGATACTGGGATGATGACACAATACCATGAGATCAAAGGTATGATTTGTATCAAGGGTGCTCAACAATACAGACAGTGCAATCAATCAGTAGATAGGCAGTCTAGTGCCATCTACACCTTGTGCATTGGTCCGCCAGCCAGTGGACCAAGTGGAATTTGCTGGATTGTCATCATGTAACACAGACACAGCCACACCTGTATCAAGCAGCAGAACAAGTTGGCGACCCTTAACCATGGCCTTAGTGCAAGGCCTTCCATTTGTATCGATGAAAATTTTTTTCACAATATGGACTGGCATCTTTAATTGTCAATCTGAACTGCTACCATCTTCTCCAGGGAATTCCTGAAAATGTAGTCCTTCTGGATCTCATTTTACCTCTTCCAGGTCCTGCATAGGATACAAGGAGGTCTGTGTGGTGGTAGTCACTGCAATGGACAGGGTTTCAGAATTTAGGCCTAGTGTGTCCTGTCCTGAGAATTTACCAATATCTCTTTGGCCTAGTAAGGGCTGGGTTACCTGAGAAAATGCTGCGATGGTCTGCTTCAGGATTGACTCAGCCATTGATTGGACTTCGCCCAGGAGTGTACAGAGATTGTTGTTTTCCACCACTATAGCTCGATAAGAGGGGCCTTGCCAATCATTTTGATTGCCTTGATTGTCATTCTGATTGGAACTGGGGTTATTCCACTTTTTCTGCCTGTTGCTATTCCTATTTTTGTTATGGTTCCCACCAATCTTGTAGTTCTGCTTCTCATTGGAGTGCATAGCCTTTGTATCCTGGGCCTTGCCTTCCATTGTGTAATGGCTTGGGGGCTCTCTGGTAGATTGTACTATGGCCACCTTGGCTTTTGAGTGAGAATTCAAGTCTCAGAGGTAGAGCTGATAGACACACTCTGTCTTCCAGAGAATCTCTGTGAATTTGTCTGTTCTGGGGAAAACCATCGGTTTGACCTTGTCCCGGATGGCCGGAATCATGTTCTGAATAACTAAGGTTTTGTACTCAGCTTGGTCAGTATCCTACTCTTCCTGCAAAAGCACTTTTCCAGTGCAGTAAGACAGCCATAACCTTTGGTGGTATGATGCTGGACTCTCTTTAGCAGTTTGTTTAACGGGATAGGCCAACACAACTCCAACCACACCTGGAGTGTGCAGAGCGACAAGTTCCACTTGCGACAGCACCAAAGGATGTATCCATTGCTTGACGGACGTCCTCTAAGAGTTTTGCCAAGATGCTGGGGTCCACAGTCTGCTGGAGAATCTGCACCTGATAGGCCACCGGTAGACTAAGTATCTTACATTTGGAATGATCTTTCTCCAAATGGCAACTGAGATTGTCATTGGGGCTTATATGGCCTATGCTGTCAGCAATCTGCTGCACAGAGTGGGCCATGTGAAGGGGATTAGTCTGAAATATAGGACACTTATCAGGGAAGAGGTGCTGGTTGTGTGCACTGTGAAGGATGGCCTCTGCTGTGGCATCTGCCACAGTGTGAACAAGGGATAGCTGGGTGGTGGCTTCCTTTAGCATGGCATCTAAATGTTCCTTGAAAACATGCCTTTGTTCCTCAGTCATCTCCGTCTGAGCGAGGGTGGCCTCGATCAATTGATTGATCGCCTGCTTGTCCCCTTTATTCATGCTGGCAACTGGAGGGGCTCCTCAGCCTCAAACTCCCCCTATCATGGGGGTCACCATCTTGGCGTTGCATATGATAATCATCATTGTGTTGATGATGGATGGGTACACCAGAAAAGTGTAAGGGTGTACCATCTTGGAAAAGGCAGGGTTGGGATACATCACAGTGGAGGTGTAGCTGAACACCATCTTGGGAGCTGTTGTCACCAGATTCGTCATCACCAGATGACATAAGATCAATGGGCATGTAATGGAATCCACCCATTGCTTTGATGTGACCAGCCAGTACCTCTCGCTGATGATGATGTTCCACCATCTTTGCTCTACACTGAATGTGACTTACTTTTGCATTGTTCTGACCAACACCTTGTGCAACTTCTTTCTGTAACACTCTATATGTGGTGCTCAATTCGCTGATGTCCCTAAGCGCCCTATCTAATTCGGTACTTACTCGTTTGATATCCTGTTGCAGCTCTTCATCCTCATTCCACAAAGATTCAACCATATCACTCAATAAATCATTTATCTTCAACACCTGCTTCTTATCCTGCTTCAACTTATTGCATTCATCTCTCAAAATACATAACCCACAATCAGTATTCTGTATAGAACACTGCAAAAGAGTCTCATTCTTACTGTGTAGTGACCAAAGTTCTTCCTCCAGTCACTGCTTTTTCCTGAGACTTTAAGGCACCTGCAATCCTATCACTTTCTTAAAAGCTGGGAGTTGCAGCTTAAGGGAATGAAACCTTGCCTCGGAGACTTCCAGAGCAGCACATAGAGCTGTGACCAACATCTCTTTGCCATCATGCTTTTTGACTGTTTGCCTCACCTCAGACTACTGGGTTGAGATCCCCAGCATGGGGTTACTGAAACAGCTTGCATCCAGTGCAAAGTTGTTCTAGCCTCCATGGGAAGAAAGAAATTTAGAGACGTTGAGTCTCAGATCTGCATAGATATTGGACATGTCAAAAGGAATTGGGAAACAGAAATGTACCTGTTAGTGGTTAACCAGTTACATATCGATCAACAGTGGTTAAACCAGATAGATGGTCTGGCATCTGCACTCTCGTAATCCTGCAAGTCAGAACTGCCATTGAGCAAGGTGAGATGGCATCAACCGTGCCCAGTAAGCAGCCAGACCATACAAGATGCTACAGAGTACAAAATATGGGAGAGGTGATATGGGTCTGTACACCTGCTCACAACCTGTAAGGAAAGGGAAGTGCCAGCAGATAGTGAATCTCCACTAGTTTAGACCACCTGCTCATGGTCGCCAAAATGTTAGGTGTGGGGAAAATGCATCCACAGGAACTTTTTTGGTAATAAACTAGCAGGAGACACACAGACAAGGGGCAAATGTAGTAATAAACTTGTTTATTACAGGAAAAAAGCATATGCCCTAAACAGAATCTTACCATAGACATTGGGAGCCAAAAGTTTCCCAACTACCCCAGGGTATGAAGAGGTCTCCAAGGGGATACGTAATACAAAATGTTATATACGGTGATGATCACCATAGCTACCATTACATTTACAGGCTACAAGGTATATAGAACAGGCCCTATTGGCTAAAAGTTATGTGGCTCCATAGTGTTACCTACAGACACACAATTTCATGAAATCAGCAAAAAAGAAAAAAGAAAACATACAAAATACAAATATGGATGTGGTGTTACATAAATCTGTATGATGGCAGTGCAGGCTGTATCATGACTTCTCAGAATATAGAGAATACACATACATTATAGGTTGAAACTTGCATTACAATCGAAACATATATATAAGTATAAAGCTATAACCTGCTACTCACTCTTATACAGTAAGTACCAATGCCCTATGGGTTAGTATACTTGTATACATGTATATTGTCGGCAGCGCATAGTCAGTAACCAATATGGGTGAGGGGACCAAGCCTAACACGTGCTTGGCCTCCATGACAGCTGCTGTGAACCACAAATGTTAAGGTTTATGCTGGATTGGGAGCTTGTTTGTATTGTCAAGAACCAGGAGGAAGGCATCCAAAGAAGCACTGCTCTTCATTGCAACAGACAGTTTTTTGCATACAGCTTTCCATCACACTACCAATTTGGGACAAGACCAAAGAACATGTAATAGATTACCATTTTGTTGTCTGCACCTCCAGCAACCCAAACTAGAATTTAAGTTCATCTTCTTCAGCAGATCTGGAGTTCTATATCACAGGTGCAGTATTTTACATTGAGACAGTCTCCCCCTAAGATCTAAGCAGGCCTCAGTGACATTTTTCCACCAGTACCCCCAGTCCTCCTCTGTTAAAGATGTACCAAGCTGCTTTTCCCAGTGGAGTTTTAGGACACGGGTTGTTGGGCTGCACAGCTGCAAGAGCTCTTTATAGAGTCTTCCCAACTTAGGTAGCCAGGAGACTAAGTTACCCCCTCCAACTAAGCCTAAGACATCATCCCAAACCCCTGATAAGGGAAGACAGAGCTGATAACCTGTATATGAGGTGATCAGATGACAAAGCTATAAATACTTTCAAAGGTGAGACTGTGACAAAGAAGCCTGAACATTGATATCCACAGAGTCTCTAAACTTGACCAGTCACCCCTTTGGGGTTCTCTTATTTGGTGGGTCAGGGGCCATGATGGGACACATTGTGGCACCTTAAAGCACAGTTATTGCAATTCCCTGAATTATTGTCCCATATTCATCAGTTTGTCTCCAATTTTCTGTACTTCAATAGGGGTTCGGTGGAAAGGGTGGACACCCTGTGGAGTGCCTTGAAGTGTGCACTCTGGGGGAGTTCATTTGCCTTTCTGCAGTGAGAGACTGCAGTAGTAAACTTTGGCTTGAGGAGCCTTAAAATGCCATTCAAGGGTTAGAACATTCTTTGTTGCGCTTCTCACCAGAAGCACAGTGGGCTAACTGCATTCTCTGCATGCTCAATACTCGCATCTCCTGGCTCAGAATGCTGAGTTGGGTCTGCACTGTACCAAACTGAAATATCTGGAGGTTGTGAAAAAGGTGAGGAAACTCCTTGCCCTCCAGCTGTGCCAAATAGAAATGGTCGAATTTATTCCAGGCCTTCGCCCTCATCTGACCTTCCCAGTGCTCAATGATGCTAGGCAGATGGCTTCAGCATTCAGCTCTTATTTTCAAACATTATACACCATTGACCTAGGCCCTGACCACTCCTCAGAGGATCTCTCAGATTATCTAGATTCAGTGGACATTCACGCATTGGCCCCATTGATAGCAGAGTCTCTAGGTGCTCCCATCACATTGGCTGAAATTAAAAAGACTATCAAATTGCTGCCACATGACAAGGCACCAGGTGCAGATGGACTTACTAATAATTTGTATTCAGCCTGTGCCTCCCTAATTGTTCCACTAATGAGAGAAATATTTAATTACTGGTTTGAGCATAGTCTGTGTGACCCAGCTTTCATCAATGCTTTATTTATTTATTCATGTTTTGGGTGAATAGGTAAGTGCACTGATCCAGAGGACCATTTTCAGTCATGATCTGGGCCATAAGGTGATGACACAGCGAGAACATCAGTGAACACAATTTACGTTGTGGTAATCAATCAAATGCAAACAGTTATGGGCAATGAAAAAAAGCCAGACATAAATTACATATTGTATACAGGCTTGGAAGATAAAAGAACAGATAAATACAGGCACAAGTACAGAGGAGAAAGTAGTTAAGCATTTGCACACAATATACATTATGGTAGTCAGTAGTTAAGTATTTGCACACAATTGACATTGTGGTAATTAATCAAACAGTTATGGACAGCGAAAACAAACATAAATTGCATATTGTATACAGACTTGGCAGAATAAAAGAACAGAGAAATACAAGCAGAAGTACAGAGGAAAATGAAGTTAAGCACTTGCACGAACTAGACCAGGAGCAGGTGAAACCAACAGACAAACTGACATTTGGTCTAGGGTAGACTCGCCTGTCCTGCATCTTGCCTGAGCAGGCCGAGTTGAGAAAGCCTATCAGGTAGACTGTACGAGTCAGAATGAGAGTCACATATGAGGTGGTGCTCAGGAGAGTAGGGGGTGTGGGCAGGGAAGAGAAAGGAGGGGGGCATAATGGTTACAGTTAGTTTTGGTTTATGGCAGCTTTCGGGTTCCTGCGCGGCCCAGCGAGCATTTGCAAGTAGATTCTTCCAGTAGCCAGGCCTTCAGGTTAGATTTAAAAGATGCATGGGATGGAGATGTGCGAAGGGATGCAGGAAGATGGTTCCAGAGGGAGGGGGCAGATACAGAGAATGCCTTGCTGCCCATAACTGCAGACACAAGGAACTTCCAGGGTTGGAATGGAGGAGGCCCTAAGAGATTTAGTGGCCACTCTATTTATGGGAAGGTGGGCATAGGAGGATAATTGTTTACTCCTGAGGCCCTTGTCCACCAGGCAGCCTGTGGCATAGTCAAGGTGTGCCTGGATAGGGAGCCATCCTAGGGACTGGTAGAGTGTACAGTGGTGGGTAGATGAGGGGTCTTTGAGAACAAAGTGACAGATAGCATTATATGTCTTGTATAGTCAGGAGTGTTGCTTTGTGGACAAGAGGGAGTAGAAGGGAGAGCAGTAGTCTAGGAAAGGAAGAAGACTGCCTTGTGCAATGGCAAGGCATGTTTCAGGTGAGAGCAGGTGAACTGCACGGTATGCCGCACCAAGCTTCTAATTAATCTTTCTTATAGTCAGGGTTGTGTGATCATTGAAGGTGAGGGAGGAGTTGAGAGTAATGCAGAGATATTTGAAAGAGGTTATCTGCTCCAGTGGGTGACCTGCAGGTGTACATACTGTGAGGGAGGAGTTAGATTTGGGGACCTTATTTAGGAAGGGCTTTGATCTAAAGAGCATGGCTTCATCTTTTTCCCATTGACTAGGAGTTTTCTGGATGTGAACCAGCTTTTTGCTGCAGCATAGTTGCCAGTGAGGGTGGAGGAGATGTATTCCAAGAACTTATTTCTGTGATACAGGACTAGGTTGTCCTCATAAAGGAGTGCATTGCAGTTTAAACTTTCTACCGGTAAAGCATTGATAAACATGGAGAAGAGAAGGGGGCCAAGAACTGATCCCTGGGGAACTCCAGTGTTTGTGCGAAGGGAAGCGGAGGCCACTTTGCCTATGAGCACAGATTGGAACCTGTCTGTGAGGTATCTATGGAATCAGGCTGCAGGTCCAGGGGCACAGCCAAATTGTCGTAGTGTGGAGAGAAGGAGATGATGGTCTACAAGGAAAAACGCCTTTGACAAGTCAACAAAAACTGCACCCATGGCCTTTCCCATGTTCATATTTTTGAGGGCACAGTTTGAAAACATGGCCAGTGCAGAGGAGGTGCTGTGATGCTTACAGAAACCATGATACAGAGGACATAGGAGGTTGTACTTGAGGTATTTGGATAGCTGGGTATGGACAACCTTCTCTAGTAGTTTGCTAAGATGTGGGAGCACGGAAATGGGTTTGTAGTTCTCTGGGGCTAGGGGGTCTCCCTCCTTGAAGATGGGGATCATGTTGGCATGTTTCCAGGTGTCAAGCACTGTGGATGTGGACAGCACAAGGTAAAAAAATGTGTGTTGGTGGCCTGACAAGGGCTGGGGAGGTGATCCTCAGGAAAGCAGGGTAGAGCCCGTTACTTCCAGGGCTACCACTGAAAGGGAGGGTTTTTAGGAGTTTTATCATGGCTTTGGTACCAATAGCTCTGAAGTAGAAAGGGGGGTTGAGGCACCAGTGTATAGAGGAGTGGAGGGGCTGGTGTTGCTATTTAGGTTGGAGGGAGGGTGAGGGGGGAGCTTGCCTAGGTACGGGGTCCGGTCGGTAAACACAGCATTGAAAAAGTCTGCAATGTCCACAGAGTCATAGATTGTGCCTGATGGGGATGTAAGTTGTGTTATTTGTTTGTTTGTCTTGGGGTTTAGTATGGACCCAATAGATGCCCAGAAACTTCAAGGATTTCCCAGGGTATTTTGCTGGGGGGAGGTGAAATACTTCTTTTTGAGTGTCTTTGTCATCTGCTTATAGGCATTTTGTAGCTGCCTGAAGGCATTCTATAGCTGGGGGGGATGGGGACACTTTGAAAGCTTTCCAACTAGAGTCCCTGACTTTCATTTCTATTAACAGGTCTTATGTTATCCAGTGTGTGCAGCATCCTCTAACACTTCTGGATTTGATAGGAAAGTAGTGGCCCTGTAGTTTCCGAAGGGTGCTGGTGAAGAGGTTGACAGCAGAGGAGACGTTTTCTGTCAGATATAGGGAGTACCGGTTTATGGATTCTGCATCTCTTGTCATGAGGTCATGGTTTGTGATATTAAAATTTCTGAAAGACAGTAAATTTGGTGGGGGGGCGTACTGACTTGTTGTTTATGATGATGTAGGTGGGAGCGTGGTCGCTGATCGTGTCGGACATGGTCCCTGCTTGGAGGATTTGATCAGAACAGTTAGTTATAATCCAGTCAAGGATAGAGTGGTTTGTTGTGCATTGGTTGTGTCTGGTTGTGGTACAAATTACTTGATCTAGGTTATGGGACTTTAGTAGGGTTGTGTAGTCCGGGTTTGGGCTTGCTGCCCAGTTCAGATTGAAATCCCCGAGCAGGAATGCATCCCTAGATGGTGTGGTGCATGCTAGACTGGACAGGAAGCTAGACCCTGGGTGGTAGCTGCAGGGGGGTTGAAGCAGCAACCGACATAAAGTTTTTTTGATGCACTAATAGTTAGCTCGGTGATAATCCATTCACTTATGGAGTCAGTGATAGAGCAGGCAACAATGGCAGCTGATATGTGGTCCTGGACATACAGTGTAATGCCTCGTCCTCTCTTCCTACCTGGTCTATCCAGCCAGAGGAAGGTGTAGCCTTGGAGCTGGTACAAGGCAGATTTATGGCTAGACTTTAGCCAGGTCTCAGATAGACCCGGCACATGGGGCTTGTATAGGGTCACCCAGGCCTCTAACACTGCAAATTTGGAGGGGAGGCTACAGACATTTAGGTGAGAGATCTTTAATCCATGGCGTCCCACCCATGTGGCATCATTGTGGTCAATGTGTGTGTTTATAGAGCCAGGGTTGGTTTCTACATCACCCACAAGCAAGGCAAGGAGAAGGAGGGACAAGAGTGGGCAGGTTGGAGGCTGCCAGTGGTGTTTGTGGAGTGTGATGGAGTGAAGCAGATGCCCTAGCTGTCTTTGTTCCACATTAAATAAGGATGCCAGAAGTACAGGTGCCAGTGATGTATCTATATTTGTGGCCACATTTGGCAAGCATGTGGGATTTGTTGATGAAGGAGTAGGGGTGCAGTGGTACATAAATCTTTGTTCAGTAGCTAGGACTGATGCGGAGAGGTCTGTGGCCAGCAAAAATCCAGTCAAGGTGGATATAGCCAGCAGGAGAAGACTTGCATTCCTAGGGGTCAGTGATGAGGACAGGCTCTTTGTGTTAGGGGGGGATACAAATAAGAGGAAAGACCTGGTTGCCATGTTCAAAGATTTCACAGTGAGTGTCTTTCAGTGGAGATATGCAAGGCTTCTGGAGGGTGGGAAAATTGGAAATCCTGTGGTAGCGAGTAGCAGCAGCCACAAATGGTGTTATTTGATAAGCTGCAGACAGAAAACTGCACTGATTGTTTTTTAAGCATACATGACAGTGAACTATAAGTTACAGAGCTGACCAAGGGTGGTGAGGCAGCTGGTGAGGAGCACCAGCAGGGCCAAACTCAGCCCAAACAATTCAGCCATTCACAGCCTTTTGCTCCAAATTACAGATTCCTGCATCGCAGTTTGTGGCATGCCTGGTTTTGGTCCTGTGAGCTCAGCGCTCAGGGGAGAGCTCCTGTTCAGTTCCTCATGACCACCAGAGAGCTGATGGAGGAAGGAGTATAAGTAAAAGGTAGATAGAGAAGAGGCTGCGATTTGGGGAGGGGGAAAAACTTAAAATGAAGGAAATTGGCTGGCTGCCAGCTAAAGGAAGATCCCTTAAACTAAACTCAGGAGCCCTACCTAATTTAGATTTAAGCCCAGTGGGAAATCTGAGAAGTGGGGAGGTGGGGGAGAGACTCCATAGCACTGAGTCCACGTGCAAGAAGAACTCATTTCTTTGGCTGGTTTAGGCTGAAAGTTCCTGAAAATGGCACAGGAGATTAAATATTACTCCCTGGGGTCCAGTTTGTATTTCAGCAAGCAAACTCACATGTTTCAGGTTTGCAAGAGAGAATTCAACCAAATTTTTGCTGGATTAAGTAAAAATATTTTGGTGGCTAGCATGTATTCAGTAGCATATACTAGCTGTACCATGGAGATTTAGCAAGCAGTTTCAGCAGCACTATGCACAGTGAAAAAATGAGGTGTATTATGAGATCTTAATTTAACCCTATGCCTAGCAAGATCTTAATTTAACCCTGTGCCTAGTGGGAAGAACATTCACAGTTGTATTGCTAGCCCCCAAAATAAGCATTTAAAGTGACCAGCACCCTTAACACAAGCTTTTGCAATAGCTACACATACAAGTCACAAATTAAAATAACTGGCAGAAAATGCTCCCTAGCATTGTGCAATCATGAAATTATTGGAGCCCCAAAATTATCTGCCCTTAAGACAAGCTTTTGCAATAGTTATACATACAATTCACAAATTAAAGTAACTGGCAGAAAATGCTCCCTAGCATTGTACAGTCATAATACCAAAGGCCGGAAGAGATCTATTGTTTGCCGAGAATTACCACCCTATCTCTCTTTTATACTCAGATGTGAAAATAATCTCCAAAATTTTAGCCCTCCATTTAGCTCCTGTCATGGGACCAGTTATCGGATGCAAGCAGGTGGGCTTTATGTCTGGTCATTTTTCTGGGAACCACCTCAGGAAACTATTACACCTATACTCCGCTTCCAGGGAGAGCAGGTCCGCTATGGCCCTGATCTCTCTGGAGGCGGAAAAAGCTTTTGACAGGGTGGTCTGGAACGTCTTGTTTGTGGTTTTGTGACAATTTGGTATCCCTTCAGAATTCATAAAATAGGTACCGATATTATACTTCATTCCATCTGCTCTCATCCATTGTAATGGCCGTCTCTCAGCCCCCTTTCCCTTATAGTGGGGCACCAGGCAGGTTGCACTCTGTCTCCCCTTATATTTAATTTCTACCTCGAACCCCTAATTTGGAGATTGTGTCATCTTAACACCTTACAAGTGATCCCAACAGAGGGCACTATACCCTATCAGCATATGCTGATGATGTATTATTGCATTTAGAGAATCCTCGCACTTCCATTCTGATTTTGCTTTGGAAGATTTCAGAATTCTCTCAGGTATCCCTTTACAAACTAAATCTCTCTACAACTAAAGTTTTTCTTTTCTTTATCTAGGTTTGTAGACAAGATATCCAGAGTTTTGGCCTCTCTTGGGAATCCACAACCTTAACTTATCTAGCAATAAAAATTACCTGGTCTTTTTCTGCTACACTTAGGGAGAATTTGGTTAAACTTATAGATGTGCTCAAACTAGAATGATGGGCTGCACTGCCATTATTCTTATGTAGATGGGTGAGCAATCTTAAAATGAATGTTCTGCCTCATTTATTGTATCCCATGGGGATGTTAGGGTTCTACCTCCCTAAAGTCTGGTTTTCCCGATTACAGTGAATACTTAATGTTTTCCTTTGGAAAGCATCAGCTATTTATAGAGCCTACAAAACACTGACTGCCCCATAGCGTAGGGGTGGCTTAGCCCTGCCGTCCATTCTTCTGTATTATGGAGCCCAGCATGCCAGTCAACTACTTCACTGGTAAACTGCAGTGAGCTCGACTGTTCTCCATGATTACACTCCAATATGGTTACAAATTCAGAGGAACTTGGTGAGTAGGGCAGGATGTTCACTGGCCAGTCTGCTTCATTTGTGCCCCTCTCAACTCCCATGAGCCCTGCGTTCTACCCCTATTGAATGGTCTCATAAAGCTTGGAATCAGTTGCCATCATATTTAAACTTTTTTTGGACCATGGTACCCTCTCAACTCCTGTTTCATAACCCTCATTTTCAAATACACCATTGTCCTATTTCACCATCTTTTTGCCCCCAGTTAAGCAATTATACTCTGACCGATTTGCTTGGGAAGTAGGGGTTTGTCCTCTTCTCCTTCCTCTGGTCCTGGTACCAAGTAAAGGACCATGCTTTTTTTCAGATTTCTTCAACTTAAAAGTGCAGTAAGTGATTTCCTAGGCACATGGCTCTGGCACTTACCACAGGCTGGTGGGGTTGAACCCCTCCTGAGTCTAGCTTGGCAGCGCTATGTGATCTCTGCATTTTATAAACACTTTCAAACTACAGATCCCCACCTGTCCACCAGAATATGTTATTATTGGGTCGAAATGATGCACCTGATAGATGACAACACTTTTTGGAGGAAGGTCTGGATCAGTCTTTACAAGTATATTAAACAGGATTGTTTGCACTTGGTGCAGTTTAATATTATGCACAATTTATATTATACCCCTGCAAAACTTTATGGAATTGGAAGACGTTCCCATACCTCTCAACTGTCCCTGATTTTCAGGGATGTCCCTGATTTTGCCTCATATTTTTCCTCTGTCCCTCATAAAATTTGTGTTTTTGTGACAGAAGAGTGGGGATTAAAATCACAAAATAATGTTAAACATTAAAGATTCAGACTTGTTCTTCTTCAGAAAATACATCTTAACACAAATCCTCTTATTCTATCAGCATTCTGAATAAATAGTATGAATTCTTAAGTTGTGTCCCTGATTTTGGGTCTTTGTCCCTGATTTTGTTAAGTCTTGTCCCTGATTCAGGAGGCAAGAGGTTGAGAGGTATGCATGTTCCTCTCCTGAATATAATCGATGTCAGGAAATCCCAGGATCTCTTGTTCACCTCCTATAAGAATGTCCTAAAATTCAGCCACTTCGGAGTCTCATTTGGCAAGCACTGAACCCCCTGTTGGGGTTAGATGATCTTTTAACCCCGGAGAGTTGTCTCTTAGGCACTTTACCTCTTGGTACTCTGAAAATCCAGAAAGCCCACTTTCTATAGTTGCGGCAGTTGATGAACTAGTCATACTCTGACACTGGACAGATATGATGCCTCCATCTTTTTTGGAGTGATATCAAAAGATCCTACTTGCTCTCCAGTGGGAAAACACGTAGCCACCATGCATAAAAGGTCACAGACCTACCATACTACATATGAGCTGCTTTACACATTATCCTTATAGGGTACCTAGTTCCATATGAACTCCTACTTTTCTGATGGCTTGTCACCCCATCATTCAATAATGAGGACTTGCACCTATCCCATTAATGTGTTTTCTGGAGACTGGATCGCAGACAGGGTGGGGGTGATTGGGGAGGGAGTAGGTGGGGAGGGGTGAGTATTGTTATGGGGAGGGGTGAGTATTGTTATACATGTCAAAATTTCTGCAATATATGACAGATGTTAGTACACATGCATGTCTTCTATTACCTGGCATTTTTCTGACTTTAGTTTATTCATGTCAGGCTATTGCTTGGTTGGTTGAATGGTTATTCTAATAAAACTCAATAAAGTATACTAAATTAAATTAAAAATAAATGCCAGTCACAGAGTGAAATAAGTCTGCTACTCTTATCAGCCCACAGTGGCCCACTGGGGCCAATAAATGGGGGCTCCACCAATTTGAAACAGAATGATTCCACAGAGGCCAATGAAAAAAGGGTATCTGTCATTTTAAGGCAGTTAATTTAGTCCCCCCCCTTCCATAGGATATACTCATGTAGTGGGTAATCACCCCTGAATCAGGTAGGGTTCAATAGAATCATGTCTGGCACCAACCCAGAAATAACCATTCCTCAAGACTTAGCCATGTGGAAAACTGTACTTATGCTGTGCTTATGCTGTGGGACCACACTCGTTGTGGTGTGACAGTACAGACAGTGATAGTGAGCCTTGTGATTGTGTTCCTGAGTGGGCTATAACATTTGTGACATCTAGGTAACATACTGTATTGTATTGCAGAAAATAGTCTAGGACTTGTAGTGTTTTGTGTGATTCCCAGAACTACAACTTTCTGCAACAGCTGTGTCCACAGATAGCTAAGTGCAGGGAAAACATTATTTTTAAATGCTAGCAGCACAGCAGTAGTTGTGAGACCTGTTACTGTATGCTGTACAGACATTTGTGTTTTTAAAGAGGCGTTTTTAACTCACTCGCTAGGGGCTTCACGTTAACACACCGAGGCATTTCCAAGTGTGATGCTATTTCAGAGTACGCTCCATGAGTGCTCACTTTGATGTCACTGTGCTTATGCTGTGCGACCTCACTTGTTTTGGTGAGACAGTACAGACAGTGATAGTGAGCTTTGCAATTGTGTTCCTGAGAGGGCTATAGCATTTGTAAGATCTAGGTGCCATACCAAGTTGCTGGAAGTAGTCTGGGACTGGTAGTAGGATATGTGATTCCCAGAACTACATCTTCCTGCAACAGCTGTGTTCACAGATAGCTTAGGGTTGCCACCTGTCAGTTTTTTTACCTGGTGATCAGGTTTTCAGGGTCCCTATCAGGTAATCCGGTTTTGTTCTGTGCTGGTCAGGTTTTTGAGCCTTTTTGAGTGCTCACATACTTTTGAAACAAATTCATTCATTGTTTCAGCTACATGTCCAGGTTACAAACAAGTTCTGTTGTGAATGTAGCCCTTTGTTTGTGAATTAAGTGACCCTGGGAGGTGCAAAGTATGGCCATTAACACCATTAGCACCTACTTAACCTAATCTTTCCACTGCATCTTAAAGTGGCATAGTAGCACAGCTGCCCCCACGTTTTGTAACAGTAACAGAGCCAGTTGTCCTCCACTTTCATTTGCTGGTAAACATTTTCATCTCTAACATAATTTTGGCATTTTTAAATGTTTTAAATTATTTTTTTCCTCAAGAAAAATGTATGGTCACTTCTTTGGCTTTGAAATTGTACTGTGGACAAGAACAAGAAATTAAGCCAGAAAAATATATAAAGTGTGTATACAGTTGTATGCTATTCACAGTATTTCCCTTGTCTCCCCCCAGATCATATATGTAAATGAGATTTCTTTTCTCTCTATATGTTTATCTGGTAAACCAATGTCAATAAACAAATATGTAAGTAAATAAATAACTTGGAAGAACCTAGGAAAGTAACTTTAACAGGCACAGTACAGTATCTTAACATTTTTATTTAACTGCTGCTTTAAGTGTTGTTTTTTATTGATATAACAAATGGACTTCTAGGAGAAAAAAATGTATGATGAGTCATGAAAAGGGGTGGGACTAGGGGCGACGCTTAGGATCCGGTTTTTGCCTCATTCAAAGGTAGCAACCCCAAGATAGCTGTGTGGGGAAAGCATTATTTTTAAATTCCAGCAGCACAGCAGTAGTTGTGAGACCACTTATTGTGTGCCGTACAGGCATTTGCATTTTTAAAGAGGAGTTTTTAACTCACTCTCTTGGGGCTTGATGTCAGCACACCCGAGGCATTTCTGAGTGCAATGCTATTTCAAGGTACACTCTGCAAGCAGAGAGAGCGTGAGCATGAGCGCGCGAGTGTAGATGTGAGCCAAGACATGCAGCATGCATTTTGCACATATCAGTAGTGTCTGCAGAGACTACAGGGATCCAGGCATAATAGTACGAAGGTACAGGTATCGCACTACTGTATTTATAAATAACAACCCTATATAGGACACAAAGGTAGTCTGACGTAAGTTGCCCTAGTACGCTATAGAACTGCTTAGGAAGCAACCTGATACACTGTTGTTTGTGTTTGTGTGATAGCTAGCTGGCAAAGGACAATGGAGAATAAAATAAGAATCTTGGATGGGGATTGGGCTGTAAAATGTTGGCAATGTGCCATGTTCACACAGAGGATGGAAATACAGGGCCAGGCCCTATATGTAACAAATGCTCATATATAGTTAAATTGGAGTAGGAGATACATGAGCTTCACTCCAAAGTTAATGAGGTAATTAAAAGCCAGAATGAAATTCAGCAAATAGTTAATAAAACTGCTTACCCATCAGCCCCTCCACACCTTAAACCAACTGATGCATCTAACTGTGGTTCCTTTGGGTTACAACCCTCTATGGCAGACTCCATATTACAGTCAGCGGCAGGAAATGGAGATATTAAAGGGAGAGATAGGAAAGATGACTGGTCTAATGATGATAGTAGTGAATGGTCTATAGTGAATGGAAATACTCCAAGAAAGGAAGAAGGGCAATGAGTTTCAGTTTTCCTTTTACTAATCACTTTCCCCCACTCAGCGGCACTAGGCAAGTACCATCAAGTAGTCACCTATCACTTGGTTAAAGGGAGACATTATAATACTTCTAGAACATAAATTAGAAACTATCATAGAGCTGACTTTGAAAGAATATGTCAGACTCTCTCAGAAATAGTTTGGGAAACAACTCTTGGATCTGGGTCAACACAATATGCTTGGGCTAGGTTTAAGGACATATTGACGGAGGTTGAAAATATCTGTGTACCAGCAAGGGAGAGATGCAATAAAAAAGGTAGGATTTCAGTGTGGTTAAACTCAAAAATTACTAAAATAATTAAGCATATATAAAAAAAAACTACAATAATTATAAAAAAGTACCAGTACCATCCAATGAAAATAAAAACAGATATCGCCAATCACAAAAATAACTTAAAATATACTATTAGACAGGCTAAATCAAATATTGAATTTAAAATAGCCCATTCAAAAAACAGGAAATTGCTGTATTCATATATGAACTTCAATTGTTGTAATACAGTTAGAAACATAGGACCTATTATAGACAACAATCAGGAAATTCAAGAGGATAATGTGATTGCAGACAAGTTTAACAATTATTTTTGCTCAGTTTTTTCATCTCCTTTTCAAACTCCATTACCTGAACTACCAAATAATATGGCAGACTTACCTTTCACATGTGATGAAATTTACAATCCATTAGTTAAACTAGATTGTACCTCTAGTCCTGGACCAGATAATATTAATACCATCTTTCTTAAAAAAACTAGCTCTGAGTTAGCCTACCCCCTCTCTAGTATTTTTATTCACTAAGGGAAGGTTTTTTTTCCCTGATGATTGGAAGAATGCAATAGTTGTACCTATTCATAAGAAGGGAAGTAGGGAAAAAAATAGATAATTATGGGCCCATTAGTTTGACCTCTCATTACTATAAACTCATGGAGCATCTCATTAAAACCAGACTTGTATTACATCTAGAACTTTCACAGACAAAAGACAAAAAACAACATGCTTTTACCAAGGGAACGTCCTGCACCACTAACCTGATTATATTTTATGATAATATCAGTAAGGGTCTTGATAATGGTAATTCATCTGATGTAATATTGCTTGATTTTTCAAAAGCATTTAGTAGAGTAGTTCATGAAAAAATGAATAATAAACTTATTAAGTTACAGGTTAACAGTGACATAATCAGGTGGAACTTTAACTGGTTACTTAACAGGAAACAAAAAGTACATATTAATGATATTATTTCTTAGGAAGGATTGTTGGTTAGTGGTGTTTCCCAGGGATCGGTCCATGGGCCCACACTCTTTAGCATTTATATGCAGGATATGGATACATATTGAGAACATGATCAGTAAGTTTGCAGATGATACAAAATTGAGCAGAGAGGTGAATACTATACATAAACATTTATCTTTAGTTTCTGACCTAGCCAAAATTCAGATGTGGGCAAAGGAAACTGGGATGATTTTTAACACAGACAAATGTGTTGTACTTCACATAGGTAGAAATAACCCAAATTATTCATACTGTATATAGAAGAACAAACAATATTGAAATCAGTCCTAAATGTACAGTATTTGGGTATAATAGTAAACAATTTCCTTTCTTCTTCTTCTAATCATTGCTTGAGAATTGTTAAATCTGCTCAGTCTATGGTAACCAAGATCAGCCGTTCATTTGTGAATAAGACAGAGCAACTTATTTTACCTCTCTACACTACTTATATGTAGCCCATACTACTGTAGATTATGGATCACAGTTTTGGACACCATATCTGCTTAAGGATATTAAGATAGTGGAAGGGGTCCAGAGGACAATTACTAAACATGTTCCTAGATTAAAACACTTTAATTATCCAGCTAGATTACTTAAGACCAGTTTACATTCCTTGGAGGCTCACAGATAAAGGGGCGATCTGTTGTTATTATACAAGTTATCTCTGAACATTGAACAATGAATGAATATAATTTACAGTTCAGTAATATAAGAGGAAATTTGCATTCTCATAGCAAAAAATTGGTATACAACAGACTTCGGCAGTAAAGAGGGATCACTTCTTCATGATCAGAGCCCCAATGGTCTGGAATAAAGTACCTCAGTCAGTAGTCTATTGTACTAGTCTAACTGCCTTTAAAAATACTCTTGATGTACTTTATTGTAATAATCAGCTGATGGTTTGATTTGTCCACATATGTGGGAACATAAACTATGGGCCTTGAGCCTCCTTGTGTCTTCAAAATTCCTAGTATTCCTAGTACTCCCAGCATCTATCGGCATAAAGCCACTTCCATATCTGTCACAGACCCAAGACCAAATAATAACCCTTGAACCAGGATACCCAGAGACTACTCTGCCACACATGGGCCATTAGATGGGATAGGGAAACTCAAGGCTTCCCACCTTTCCACAAAAACACCAAATTAGCCTCTCAAGTGATTTCCAAATGTAATCAGGTATTGGCAGTGCTAAGTACTTAAGGAGGTAGAATATTCAGGAGAAGACCATCATTTGAAGCACCTGGGCATTCCCCCAGAGAGTCAAAAAGAGATGTCTCTATTGTTCAGTCTCTTTCTGTAAAGATTTTAACAGCAGGGAGATGTTGAGCCAAACCCATTCTCTCCAGTTAGGGGAGATCATTATGCCCAAATACATCATTGGGTGCCCCACCCAACTGAGTTCCAAAGTCTCTAAAGATATTGCCATACAGGGGGCATTCATAGCCAAATGTTCTGCTTCCCCCAATTGTTCTTAAGCCCAGAAAGTACAGCAAACTGATTTATTAACTCTATTAAAGCCTGGACTGACTGAGCTGGGTCACTAAGGGTAAGGAGGATGTCATCCACAAAAAGCATCAATTTAAATACCTCATCCACAGGCTTTAACCCAGCTGTGTCAGGGCTTTCACAAAGCTTCTGCACTAAGGGTTCTGTAGCTTGAACAAAACATTCAGGGGATAAGGGACATCCCTGCATACTACCCCTTCCCAAGTGGAACAGATCAGAGGCTACACTACTAGTCACTACTGATGCTTTTGGAAGTAGACTGTATAGAGGGTGCATGGTGAAGGGCACCATTCACAATGGTGACTCATTCTCTGCTAAATCCCTGATGGTGATGGGAGGGTAGGGTGACTGGATGGGGGTGGGTGAAATGGGAAACAGGATGTCACTATGTGTATGCACATGGGGGATGAGCGAGCATGGTGAGCATGGGCTGGGAGGGAGCAGAGGAGCTGTAGGTGATGGCACTGTGGTGTGTTGCCAAGCTACTTCATGGCATTGGGGGTTGGCCTGTTATTGGGCTGGGTGAGGTATCTGGTTCTAGTCTGAGCACTGGTGCAATTTTATTGTGCCCAGTCTGAACCTTTAATTTTACATGCTTTCACCTCCCCTGACATGCACCCCCCCCTGGAGTTGAGAATCCTGTAGTGGGGGTGCTGGGAGTGAAGCCCCCACATGGGTGGTGTGGAGGCTGCAGCCCCCCCACAGAAAGCATTGACATTTATGTCCCTGGCACCATTGTCCTATGCACTGGGGTGTCAGAGTGTCAAAAATATTTTCTGCACTCTGCACAATAACGGTGATTGCCTTTAGGCTTTCACTGTTATCACATAGAACCCTTTGGAGCAGAATATAGCATTTGAACTCACCTAATCAACTTTTGCTAAATATCAAATTCTCAAAGAGTGGCAAAAAGGTATGGCCATTCAAGTAAGTCAAATGCCTTCTCCATATCCAGCGCTTCAGCTGCCACTGGACGTGGAAAGGTCTCTGCTATATGATCTGCCTCATTTCTCCCCACCACAAAGCCAACCTGATCTGTATGTACAGTAAAATGGATGGTAACACCTCCTGAAGTCTCAAAGCCAACACTTTGGCTAAAATCTTATATTCTGTGTTCAGCAGAAAAATGGGGCAATAACTAGCACACGAGTAGGGATTCTTCCCCAGAAGCTTGTCCACTACAGATTTGCTGTATGGCAGTGGCTATCTCCTGAGCAGGAAGAGGGGCCTCCAAGCTTTTCATCTGATCCTCATTTAATTTAGGGAGCATAGCCTACTGCAAAAAGGATACTATAGCAGCTTCTGTCTGAGTTTCTGGTAAAAGCCTAGTTGAATAAAACCCTGTATAAAACTCAAAAATAACTTTGTTATTAGTCCATGGTTCTGTAAAGATGGAATTGCCTGTCCAGATCACAGGAATCTTTGAATCTTCTGAGAATGTTTTCAAATTATAGGCCAGAAGGCGACCAGCCTTCTCACTCCATTCCCAAAAAGCGTGATGTACTCGACATAGGGCAAACTCCACTTTTTGCAAATTTATAGCATCTAATCAGCACTGGACACTTCTCATAGAGTGCAGAAGCTCTGAGGAGTAATCTCCACTCTTGTGTTGAAGTTAAAGGTCAGCTAGCTTCTTTTCATTTGCCTGGAGGTCTGTGTGTCTTGCTTTTTCTGTGCAGATGGATACACTGTGATCCTCCCATGACCATCAGGCCACTTTCTCACTCAGAAAATTAAGATCTAAAATATCCCTTATCTTCTGCCTTAGTGATTGCACAAACTGGGAGTCATGATAAAGGCCGACATTAAATCACCATCTCTTGGCAGAATGCATCAAGGTTCCAGGGACAATGGTATAAGTCACTAGGGAGTGATCAGAAATAAGAATTGGCTCTATGGTAGAATATGCAGCCCCCTGGACCACAAACCCCAAGGCAAGAATCATATCGATCCTGCTGTAGGATTGATCTGGAGCTGAATAGAATGTGTAGTTATGGCCTGAGGGGTGCTCCAGTCATCGTACATCAGATAATCCAGGCTCCTGCATCAATTATATGAAATCATTCCCACCTGCAGAAAACAAGGAATCAGGAATCCCACTCCTGTCACAGATGGGGTCCAGGACCTGGTTCATAACCCCACCAAAAATAATAGGGGTGGGACCTAAATCAAGTAGGGGCTTGGGAAACTGCATGACAGAAATGGGGGTCATCAGTGTTCAGCCCATAAAGGGAACCTAAAATCAATGGTTTATCTAATATACAACAACTGGAGCACCCCTCCGGCCGACATGATCGAAACTTTCAAGTACCTCAAGGGAATCAACAAAGTCCAAGAGGGTAGCATCTTTCAGAAAAAGAAGTGTGCAAGAACAAGGGGGCACAATTTGAAAATGGGGGGAGGTGGCTCAGAGTTAATGTAAGGAAGTATTTTTTTACAGAGAGGGTTGTGGATGCATGGAACAGCCTTCTGGAGGAGGTTGTGGAGTCAAAAATAATGGTGGAATTCAAGCATGCATGGGACAGTCATAAGGCAATTCTAGGGGTTGGGGGTAGGAAAAAGTAGGCTGCTGGTTAACTAGGATCTGCAGCTTATCCAATAGGTAGGGAAATGGGCAGACTGGGTGGGCCAAGTGGTCTTTATCTGCCATCAAATTCTATGTTTCTATGTTCTCTGTTTCTGTGTTTCCCATCCAATCTACCACCGACCAACAGCCAATGACCCTCCTTTTTCTTCTGGACCTGGTCAGCCACCCAGTTGACATTTTTATGACAAAGGATAGCCACCCCATGCTTTTTAGAAGAAAAGGAAGAGTCATAGATCGTCCTTCCACACAGTCATTTAAGCATATCAACCTCTTTGCTCACTAGATGTGTTTCCTTCAAAAAGTTAATCTGGTCATCTAATTGCCTGAGATGAGTGATAACCCTCCTCTTCTTGACAGGACTATTCAAACCCTGCACATTTCAAATTATCATTTTACAAGTCATGGAGGTAGGAAAAAACTAAATTGCCCCATCCTCGGTCCCCACCCATGAAGTTGCCTAATACCCAGGTTATCTGTCTTGCCATAGCTAACCATACCAAACTATGTACATACTGATCAAATTGTATACAATTGCATGCAGAAATCATCTCCCCATAATAGACAGAAGATACTTGGTGGCAACAGAGCCTCTGAGTTTAGACAGTTCCTAATGAAAACAATACATCCTCCCTTCTCTGCCCCTTGATAGCCAACCCCTTAATTAGGGTTTATGTCACTGGTCTAAATGCCTCACCTCACAGAGGGACATGTCCTGCTGAAACTCCTCCTTCCTGCCAGGTGTCCTACCTGCCCACCCTGAAAAAAACAGTCATAGAAGCAGATCCCTTCTGGCTGAATCTGACTGGGCAATATAAACTCTCCCTCAGGAAAGGAGGGTAATCATAACATATGCCTGACAGTTCCCCCAACAAGTGATGATAGTATGCAACCCCCACAAAACTTACAAAATCTTATAAGGGAAAAGACATATTGTGGGAGTAGTAAGCAACACTGAACAGCAGCCAGAAGAAGGTGATTATAAGTGTTTACCCCACCACTGAGTAACTTCCTCAGGCATTAGACTAGACAACGATGTTGGATGAAAAAATGACAATCTTGCCCCCCCCACCTGTCCAAACAAGATCCTAGAGTAAAACATCTGAAAAGGTAAGATATAAGCATAACAACTGAAATCCCTCACAATATCCAACACAAGAAAGCCACCTCACCCCCCCCAAGTTCCCCACTCCTGGGAGGAGGTTGTGGATATGAGAGAGAGAGAGAAAGAGAGTACCCTTGTTCTCTTACACTAGAAAAAACACATTTCCAACCCTGGAGAACAAGCCACAACATTAAAGCATTGTGAAATAATAAGAACAAGTCTCCCAGACACAGCTGGCATCCATTAGCCATGTGGAGACATAAAAGGATACACCCAGATTGGGGATGCCGTAATCTCCATGAGTTCCAGCTCCGGATAGTCTGTGGGTGGGTCAGGACCCACCAATGATGTCTTGCAAAGTTCTATACTCAAGGAAACAGAAAGCAAACCTTTGGGCAGAGATGGACAGTGAGGGGAGGCTTGCTAAGACTTAGGAAACTGTTGCGGCAAAGTCATCATATTCCATGCAGGATCCTTGATAGATGAAGGTTGCTAAGCCAATGCAGGGCACTGGTCTGACACAGGATTTTAAACCAGAGTAGGATTCTGATTAAAAGATGGAGTCTTCTTCATTGCAAGATTTTGATACTGCCACAGATAAAGACCACAGGAATACTTGGAGGGTGGCAGGAGAGATGAGAAAACACTTAATCCCCCTATTGCTTAGCCATGTCCCAACACTGGCAAAGGACTTGTGATGGTCGATTACTCTCTTCAGGAAGTCAAGAGTGATCATCAGTTTTGCCCCTTGCCACTTTAGCTCCCTGTGCTTCCTCGCCTTTGTTAATATATGCTCCCAATCTTGGAATCTAAGTAATCAAAAGATGAGCGGGCGGGGACAGGAAGCTGAGGCCTGCGGCTGTGAGCCCGACAGCACTCTGTGTTCCCAGTTTACTTCAAGTGGTGCATCCCAATAATGATTCAAAGCTTAGGTAAAAGGCACTGTAGGAACTCAATAGCATTGTTCCCTTCACTTGACTCAGGAGGGACCAGGAGCTGTCAGAATAATTAACAGCTCCTGGTCCCCTGATCATCTTGCTTATTCCAGAGCATTTGGACTTCCCTTTTAAGTGTAGTCATCCATTGATGTGTTGGTCAGGTGCAGTCTTCTAAGAGGCCCACCTGTTCCTCGACTTCAATGATAAGGCAGCCAAGATTTTCCACTGCCCCTTTAACAGCATCTATAGTGAGACTCATCCGAGAGACCTGTGTGGTAACTGATATCATAAATACTTTAATTTCTGCCAGTTCCTGCACAAATGAGGGAGAAGTTAATTCTGAGGGGACAGCCACCATGTTTGCTTCAGGCAATCCTGGTCGCTCCAACAATTCCTCAGTTTTAGGCTTCTTTGGTAGATTAGGGTCTTCTATAATGTCAAATTCCAGTTTTCTAAGCTCTGGAGGAGGAGGATGATAAGACATAGTCAAAGCAAGGGCAGAAAAAGAGGGAAGATTGTTGCAGATGCTGTAAACCAAGGCAGAGCTTGAGAGCCAAGCTCCTTTCAGCTCAGCTGTATCACATGACCCTCTTCTTGCTTGTTATTAACTATGGGTCACCCCTGAAAAAGGTATCGCTGGTTCCAGTCGGATGATCCAGTTACCAAAATTCAATAAATAAATATATACATGCATACAGTACTTACATACATACAGCTCTGTACATACGTACATACATATTTACATATACTGTATAATCCCTGTCTGAAAGTAGACCATGCCATCAGTCATCAAAATTAATGTGGATCTATTCCATAATCACATTCCAAAGTGTGCAATATTATGGGCTATCATATCATCTCAGGTTGATGAAGTAAATCAGCCTATGGCCTTGTAACTCTCAGCACCCCTGGGGTGGTATGAGAGCCCATTGCACTCCTTGTGGTGTATTTTTGCTTTATTATTATCCTTCATGTAAATTCCCTCAGTAATCAATTACAAATGGACCAAAACACAGATAAATTAATAAACTATATGTTGAACTGTATGTTTATGTCATTTTGTAAAGGTTTCCTGGAAACTTGAACATTGCATTAAACAATTCAGTCCTTGAAGCTTCAGGAAACTAATTTACTCTCTACTTGTACTACAAATGAAACAGTGCTGTGTCAGCTTTTGGACTGCATATAAAAGGGTCAGATGAAATGCATATAAAAGGAAAGGGTTAGATGAAATGTACTCTAAATATCAAAAATAAAGTTAACACCATAGAGCTTCACAAAGAACAATCTATAATAGATGAAAACAAGCAAAGTTACAGCTACTAGTGCAATGTGTTCCATTGCAGCATAGTCTCCCATCTGGCTAAAAAAATTATTTCAGATACTGGGAACAGACCCCCTCAATTATTCAAATAGACAGATTATACTATTCTGTTGATAGCCATTGCACATGTCCCTTTGAGCTAATAGTAACAAAAAACAGAAAGGTCTTAAGCCTATTTCCTACATGTGGTGCTTGCTTTTTCCAAGGGCCAGGCACAGAAGCAGGTGCCTGACAGTGCCAGTAATTCAGGATCCATATCTTCACAGGATTCCAAGTTTTTGTGGCAGTTTCCACAATTCTGGGCAGCTTGCAAGAAACAGAGTGATGCATGCATCCATTATGGATGCAAATTGCTGCAAATAATATGCAAAGTTTTGGTGTTGTAAAATCACTTCTAAGGTATATTATGTGGTGTGGTAGCAACCCAACAGTTAGGGTTGAGTAAAGTGTTCAATGTTAAACCCCTAACTTTGCACCTTAATTGTTTTGGCAGCGTTTGATGAAATTGGCTGAAATTTTGCATGTGTTGTCTAGCGGACAAGGTCTAGATCTGTGGAAAGATTTGGAACAGCAGCATGTGAAGTTTCTGAGATTTGCATATATCATTTTCCTGTAAACATCAAATTTTTTTCCTGTAGTTCGCATAGGGAGTTTTTTTTTGTTCTACAATGCTGGTTTGACAACACGTTTGTCGACCAGCATCTCAGCGACGGAATTTATGTCAACCACAAGTTGTGGTAGACATAAATTGTGTATGACTCCCATCCCTGTTGTTCTATCATGGGGCTTGGCCCCTGAACTCCCCATGAAGGGGGCTCTGTCCCTCGCACCCCCCATACTTTGGATTATCAACTCCAATCAGAGTTGATTTGGGAAGGGGGTGCAGGACCGGGAGGCAGCGTGCTGGTCTCAGGCACACCAACACAGTGACCTATCATCAAAGTGTCAGTTTTGCCGACAGTGAGGTATGTTGCTGTGTTGGTGTCACCATCGGGTTGGCATTCTGTTTTTTTTTTTTTGCTCTCTCCTACAGTCTACGTGGAATGGAATGTTTTCCTGAAACTTTCAGGATAGAAGTGTGCTATGCAAGGTAGTGCCTTTGGAAGGTTTTGTGAAAAAATATTAAATGGTTCCAAAGTTATAAGGGTTTAAAATTTGATGTTCTGTTCTGAGCATGCTCAGTAGGGTTTCTGGGATAATGTTCATCTATGACATTAGACATGTGGTGTTGTGAGACTATTTTTAGTTTTTTGAGATGTTGCGCTGACAACATCAATTTTTGTTTCATTTTGTGAGAGCCGCCATTTGTTTCTTACCTCAGTAACAAACTACTAATTCAAATTGTTATTGTAGGAGCAACAATGCAAACAAATTAATCTGCTTCATTAGAACAAACTGGTTCAAATTCTGAGGCTTGTTTCAGCAATCATGGTTATAAATATGCTTTACATATCTTTCCTGGCCATGTTTTAGTGTTTCCCATTTTTGAATCGTGACTTGCTTTTCTGTGTCACACCATTAAAGTAGTGCAAAACTAAATTTGAATTGTGTAACTATTTTTTTATTGCAATTCAAAAAAGTTTGCTAGAAATACATTTTGATGCCCAACATAATTTCTTCATTTTGCAGCAAAAAAATTAGTTGCATCTTGAAATTTGATTGTGCAACACATTTTTCGTTTTGCAGCAAAAAATTGGTTTCTCAGCATGAAATGTGATTGTACATCACAATTTTTCATTCTGCAGTAAAAAATCAGTCTCAGCATAAATTTGATTGTGTACCATGATTTTTTAATTTTGCAGCAGAAAATTGGTTTCTCAGCATAAAATGTTATTGCACATCATGATTTTTAATTTTGTGACAAAAAATTAGTTTCTCAGCAAGAAAATTTGATTGCACACAATAATTTTTTATTTCCGGGAAAAAATTGGTTACCCAATTTGAAATTTGATTATGCATCATCATTTTTGGTTTTGCAACTTAAATTTGTTTCTTGACATGAAATATGAATGTGCATATAGTGAAGAGAACTCTTCCCTTGGCATAGGGCCCTGCATGTTTGCATTCATGGGTGGCAGAGGGTCCCCTGCATTGTCTGACAGATGGACTCTTTCCCCTATGCATCTGAAGCTACTGTCCATGGAAGTGCAGAGAACATAGAGCCTTGTGATACTGCAGCCCACCTGACAGCCCCATGAATTCTTGGAATCCATTGCTGAATGGAACTGCAGGGCACACAAGGACATTGCACTTCTATAGGTTGACTGAGTTTTCCCTTTCTTCACTTGGGCCCTACACATCTGCATGTCTTCATGCAGATCCTGAAGGTGCCATTTGTGAATGAGGATACAATTCCATTATCTCAGTTAGGAAGCTATTCACAAAAAAACTTCATCACTGCAACAGTTAGGGTTCAAGTTGATACCACAGAAGTAGGGAGATGTGGCATTAGAGTTTTCAACCCTAACTTCCAACTCCAAGTAGGAAAAGAAAAAGAAAATAGGATTTTGGGTCTCGGAAGTCTTGGCAAATCGGTGATGGGGAATTCCTTGGGGTTGTCAACCCTAATGCTCACCCTGTTCCCTGAGCAAACAAGGTCAGATGTGATCTTCTTTCTTCACACAGGACCCTGTGGGCCCTGCAGGAAGAAAGCCACAAAGATTTTATTGGTAATATGTGGTGAGACATACTTGCTACCTTTGAAGAGTGTATCAGTATGAGGAACAGCAGTGGAGCTGAAGCTTGTGCTTCAGACAGAAGGCTGCAGTGTGGGGTAGCATTAGGGCATGGTATGGTGATGCTTCTTCCCTACGGGACATTATGCGGTGCTGTTGTGCCTGTGCTGTTAGTGAGAGGAGGTGGCTGACACATGCATGGCACCATGGAGGGGGTACCCTGTGGCGAAAGCAGCACTGACTGATTCTTGTGCTGTGGGGATGTGGGATATCATGGGTGGGTTGTGGCAGAAGTTGTCTCCCACCCAGTGATGGCTCTGGTGGTGGTACTTGGGATTTAGATCAGCCTTTGACTGGTCTAACTGTTATGGCCCTTACACCCTGGGGGGGTCCTGAATCCCACTGAAGTGAATACTTCAGCTTTCATCTGCCATAAGCCCCTCATGCCATGGTATACCCCTGAATCAGGTGCAGGGCTTGCACAGGCCCTGATTGCCACAGGGGCCCAAAGATTGCCACTGCCTGTGCTCCTAAATTGTAGGCAGTTGAATTTTTGAAGCAAGATGCCATTTGCGTCAAATCCAGTTGACACAGGCACCCTGCATCAAATTTTAAGCTTTATGAATCAGGACCATTGTATCTCAGCTTTACTATCCAGGGTAAATAACTTGTAAAATAGAATAAATACAGTGCAACCTACCAGGATATAATTCAGTGTCTCAGGGTACTGCATGACAAAAGGCATTAACTGTCATTGAAATTGCCTTTTTTTCTGCAATAACTTTGCTGCAGAAGGCTACAGTATTGTGTTTCATCCTGGTGAGCACCACTGTAAGCAGGCAAACCTATTGCAAAACACAAGAAGGGGCAAAGACATTTTAAAATGTGCCCCTTGAGAAACTCTGAGGGTTGAAAACTATGAGCAGGCCTTCACTTTTTTTATGTGTTTATTTGTGTAAGGAGAGCATGGTGAAAAGGGAACCACCAGTTAATGAATGCATGTGTGTTTTTTTAAGTAGTTTTAATTTAAGAGCCTATTGGCCATTTTTTAGAAATAAAGGAGATAGCAATAGTTGTGATGGTGGGGCAGTTCTTGGCATATGGGGACTGATTTACTTATTCTGTGATAGATAGATAGATAGATAGATAGATAGATAGATAGATAGATAGATAGATAGATAGATAGATAGATAGATAGATAGATTGATAGATAGATAGATAGATAGATAGACAGATAGATAGATAGAAAGATTTTCAACAGGATAAAAACTATTAGGACATGTTACAGCCCTGTTTACAAAGTTATCCTGCTACTAATTACAGAAGAAGTGTACAGACTTAGTTAAACTGGACAATTCCTGATGGATAAACATAGCAACACTCCCAATAAAAACTAGCCACCGACATGATGGCAGCTTAATCTGCAAGCTGTCTCCTGCCTAAGTCCTATCCAAGCTTGGTCATTGCAATCCTGTGGAATTTTTCCCCCAAAATGTAACTTAATATATGGGTAAAGTCTGGCCTACCAGATGGCACCTTCCTTTGTAAAGTATCCTGATGTTATACCACAGATTGTAGCACCATTTTCTGCTATACCTCTGGCCTAGCTAGGCCACACAGGCCGCTTCTGTAACCTACAGCTACTACTGACTGATATCTAGTCCTCTGCATGAACGTAGTGTAGGCACGGACACAGAGTGGGCTCCCACACAACCGCCCACTTCTGCATCCATGGACCCACCGACAAATATACTAGCCATTAAGCCTGCTGGCCCTACTGACTCAGGGATGTCACAACCATCTTCAGTAAGTGAATCTCTACAATATATAACTAAAATGCTGGAAACAGTCCTTCTACCCATAGATTATATTAACTTAACTCTGTCAGGCACTGTTACTGAGGTTCGTCAACTTCAAGATCTCATGAACGTCTCTGAACAAAGAACAGAAACATGTGAGCTTCAGCAGCAACAAATGTGGCAATGCCTGCACCAACAAGAAGAATGCCTGGCAACTCTCTGGGACAGAACCGAAGACCAGGAAAACAGAGGTCGGCGCAACAACTTAAGAATTATTGGTCTGCCCGAAGGGGCTGAGGGACAATCAATGGAAAAATTATTAAATGATAATCTCCTCTTTATGTTAGGGGATCACTGGAGGGGCCCTATAGATGTAGAATGGGTGCACCATGTGTCCATGTGGCCCAACAAGTCTGTGGGCTCATCAAAACCAGTTGTCGCCTACTTGCTTTATTATTCCAAGAAGGAACGGATCATTCAAGCAGCCAGGGATGTTGGGGTGCTCCGCTGGCAAGGGGACCAAATTTCAATATACCAGGGCTTTGCCCAGGAAACTGCAGCAAAGAAGACAGCCTTTAGCTATCTGAAATGCTTTTTGTATCAGCATAATTTCAGGATTATATTTAAGAACCTTACCAGGCTACAAATATCTAAGGAGGGGAGAGATGTGGATGTTGACCACCCAAAAGAGCTGGTGTGCTGGTGTGCATGGTTTTGGCCTTCCCTGACACTCTCTATTACATTTCCCAGAAGGCTATGGGAACCATCAGTTACTGGTGTATCTAGTAGAAGCAGTTCTTCTTCTGCAGGAACCCTTGGGAATGCTTTACCCAATAGACCAGCCAACCCAGTCCTACCTCACTCTGGTCCCCCACCATTAATGGGCTCTTTTCCAAGGCTGTCTACCCCAGCGGCAACATTGACACCAGTACAGTCTCCATTAGCATCTCTTCCTCAGTGAGCTACCAGCAATTTCACCAGATCTTGCCAACGTACCAGAAGTAGAACGCAGAATTCACCCAGCAAGTGTCTTACAGCTCCTCCTGCAAAAATCAGTAGGGAAGATCCTTCTCCTGCCTTGACACCAGGGGACACTGATTTGCAGGACATGGATACTACACACCCACTAGATTGGGCAAACTTTCCAGATGCTTCCTTGATCGAAGTGCTGGAAAAAATTACACCAATCAAACCTGGACTGATCACCTATGCTGCAGCTGTTGTGAACACTACCTCAAACTCTGGGGACCCTACTCAGGTTATTCCTGAGCAGGCCGAAGCACTAGTCACCTGACAGACTTTGTATCCCTACCTGTAGGGTTATCAACACAATCTGTAATGTTTTCCTGTTTATGTATTTTTTGGACCAGCTTTGGGCACCTCCCCCTGTTTGTTAATGCACATCATCCCCCATCCCAGCTGAGTATTTTTACAAGGTTGTCACCTCACAGGCTTTCTTCTCTCTTTCAGCTGAAAAAGCCCCCCCTTCCCCTAAGTTATGACAGGATGGTTACCCATGTGGTGCCCTCCTTATCTCAGGTCAAAGAGTGCTACGGGGCCTGTTGCCTCATTGTTTTATTAGAATAGTACTGGTAGGTGGGTAACCCACCACTCCTCTCCCACTTCTCTGTCCTTAACTCCCTCCTCCTTCTTCACCTGTCACCCCGAGTTCAAGAGGCCTGACCTTGGAGTGCATTCGGTGTAGGAGGACTTCTTAAATTGAACTTCCACATTATACCCCAACTCGAGTGTTGGATCGAGCATAGCTGTAGAGCAGCTTCTCTACCCTCTTTTGCTTTGACCTCAACATTCATAGGGTATTCACTGTTGAAATCCATTGTTGGATGTATTAGTCCCAATTGTACACAACTGTTTTTCCTTGTGTTTATGCAGTACATCTGCAACTTCAGACAGTGTGTGTCTATTGATTCAGTAATGCTTACACCACCTGATTGCAGGGTCTACGGATTAGCAGTGGTACTTTGGTTTGGGTGTTGTTATCCCACAACAACCTGGGTGACTTCATCTCTTCCCCCTCGTTGGCTCACAAAAAGTACACCTTTTTACTCCTTATTTTGGAATATGGCAGTGGAAGCTCCGGTGCCAAGTGAGTCTTGCTGGGTGTCTTGGAATGTAAAAAGGTTGAATCACCCAGTTAAGTGCATGAAAGTACTGCAGCACCTGCATTTCCTTTGTGCAGATATTGCACTATTACAAGAAAGACACCTTATGCCCCATGTCATTTCATGGCTTAAGAAATCCTGGGATTGAGAAGTGGTGGCTAGTTCTGCTGCAAATAAAACTAAAGGGGTGGCTATTCTTTTTCGGCCTGCTTTCCTGTGGAAGGTGGAGAGTGTCAGGAAGGATACCCGGGGACATTGGGTAGTGGTTAAGCTATCCTCCCCAGGGAGTACTATGCTGCTAGGGAATATATATGCACCAAACCTTGACCACGTTGATTTTTTCCCAGAAATCAGTCAAGCCCTCTCCAACTTAAACCCTGATGGCACACCTATTCCCTTGGTGCTTGGTGGGGACTTCAATATGGTCAATGATATTCTTCTTGATAAATCCCACCCCATGCCCCATGTTACACCTAAAGGTAGACAGTCATTGCAGGACATGGTGGAGGAATGAGCTGTTATCGATATTTGGTGCAGAGCATCCCACAGGCTGGGACTATACCTTCTATTCCACACCCCGTGGTTCCCACAATTGTATTGCTCTCTGGCTAGCCAATGATTTGGCAGCTCAGGGTATATCAGATTCATCTATTGGCTTAATCCTTATTTCGGATCAGGCAACCATCCAAATCTCCTATACCCCCCCAATAGCCTTCCTCGCCAGGTTAGGTGGCGTTGTAACCCCCTCCTCTTCAAAGACCCTAATTTCCATCCTATGCTAATACAAGCAACAAAAGATTACTTCGCCCTAAATTCTGAGTGTGGGGTTGCTCATGAAACAGTGTGGGAGGCATTTAAGGTTGTTATTCGGGGTCACATCATCGCCTTTTCAGCAGCCCGAGATAAGGCCTGTAGATCACAGCTAGCTAAGTTGCAAACAGATCTATGTATGTTAGAACAACGTTTTAAAAGAGCCACACTGACCTTAGTAGACATTGCCCTGCAATGACAAATTGTAGGACTAAAGTATCAGATTAACATTATTCTTCAACAGAAAGCAGAATGGCTCCTACTTAGGTCCAAGCAGGAATACTGGGACAGTGGAGAGAAAACTGGCAAACTCCTTGCCTTTCACTTCCGTCAACAACGGGTGGCAACCAAAATTCACACCCTTTGCTCTCCTTCTGGAGCCACTGTCTCAAACCCACACGGCATAAATGATGCCATGAAAACACTCTATGAAACCCTATACCAATCTCAGATGGCTACGACAGGTGTTCACCTTTCCCAAGGCATTTCCACCTTTATGCAATGAACTCTCCTGCTGGCTCTTACCCTGGACCAAGTGGCTCTCCTTGATGCCCCTTTTACTTGTGAGGAGCTTCGGGTAGCACTTTCCAATATGGCCCGTGGGTAAGCCCCAGGACCAGATGGAATGTCCGTGGAACTCTACCAAGCCTTGGGACCTGATATCTTACAACCCCTTAAGTTGGCTTTTCAAGCCTCTCACACTGCAGGATCTCTCCCAGCCTCAATGTGGGATGCATTGGTCACCCTACTCCCCACCAAAATTACTTGGATTGTGCTAATTATAGGCTAATATCTTTGTTATCAGTCGATACTAAAATCTTAGCCAAAGCGTTGACCTCCAGAATGATGGCCATCCTCCCATCTATCATTCATTCTGTACAAGCAGGTTTTATGCAAGGTAAGTCAGGAACTAACAATACCAGATTCTTACTTAACCTTAAATGGTTTGTGTCCAGATCAGTACTCCCCATGGCAGCCATGGCCATAGATTTCTCAAATGCATTCGACTCCATAGAATGGCCCTATCGCCACAACGTACTTAATATATATGGTTTTGGAGCCCAATTTTGGCAATGGATCCAGATACTATATTGCTCCCCTCAGTGTGTATTCTAACTAATAATGGCATATCCCCCCCTTTCTCACTTAACAGAGGTACAAAGCAATGTTGCCCCCTCTCCCCCTTCCTTTTTTCTGATAGCCCTGGATCCCTTAATCCGGGTCTTGGTATCTTCCTCCCAGATTCATGGTATTAAGGTTGCAGGGCACTCACACCTAGCAGTAGCTTATGTGGACAACCTCTTTTTGACCCTGTCCAATCCCCCCAGTCAGTCCCTGCTGCCCACAAGGTGCTTGAGGACTTTGCTGCTCTATATGGCCTAAAGGTCAATCATAGGAAAACTACTGTAGTCCCTCTTAACTCAGGGTGTACAAATGCCTGTTTGCAAGGCACTAATCTTGCATGGGCAGCCCAATGTTTTACCTATCTCGGTATTCGACTCCCCAGTAATTGGTCCGCTCTCGAATCTGCCAATTTTTCTCCCCTACTCACTCAACTCACAACAGAGATAGAGAGATGGCATAAATTACAGCTGTCTTCCTTGTTGGGTGGCTGCTGTTCATATGATCCTGTTCCCCTGACTCCTCTATCTCTTTAACAATTTGCCCATTTAATTTTCTTCTAAACTGTTTGCCTTAATAGAATGCAGAATCTCAGCCTTCCTCTAGGACAACAAACTCCTTAGATGGAGCAAACAAAAAATGAAAGTGCATTGGTTGCATGGGGGCCTAAATGTCCCCTGGTTTTTGGGCTACCATCTTGCTTGTATGGCAGCACATGCGACAAAATGGTTTATACCCTACCAAATAGGACTACCAACATGGGTGCAGCTGGAAGCAGACATGGCAGGAGGAGCTTCTCTCTTTTCTGTTCTCATGTTCAAACCTTCTCTGTGACGATTCTTACCTCCCACGATTAGCAGCGCTGTCAATGCATGGAAAATACTCAAACTCAAAATGAACACACTAAGACAGGCTTAGCCCCCTCCACTTAGATACACCCCACTTTGGCATAATGCCCTATTCCAAATCGATGGAAGCCCGCTCCACTTGCCTACCTGGCAGAGATGAGGAATACGAATAGTTCAGGATGTATGTTCACATGGGGCATGGCACATGCTGTCCTTTCTACAACTTCAAACCAAATTCTCTCTCCCCCACAAAAAGACTTTTGGAGATATCGCCAAATTCATAGCATCCTGCAACATCTCCTCAATAATCAATGCTTGGCCGCACCCTGGCAATGGCTGAATACTTTGCATAAACATTCCACATCTAAAGGCCTACTTGGATGCTTTTATACAACATGGAGAGATTCACAACTAGCTGCTACACTGATGTGCAAACAATGCTAAGAGACTTATCTGGCATCCTCCATTTTGCAGAGTCAATGGGATCTCTTCCTCAAAGATGCACATTGGGTATACAGGGATACAAAAGGCCGGTTTCTTCAACAAAAAATTTGACTTCTCTGGCACTGTACCCATGTGGCCTTACAGGCCTGAGGCTTGCTTAACCATACACTTTGTTGGAGATGTTCACAATCCAATACTCACCTCTTGCACATTCTCTGGACATGTCCCCATCTCACACACTTCTGGAACATGATTGCCACTGATCTCTCCAAAGTGCTTAAGATGCCAGTGGCCCTCAATGACCCTAAACTATTACTAGGAGACACCACCTCTCTGTCCTACCTCCCAAAACCTCTCCAAGATTGGACTTTTTCAACCCTTTTAGAACCTAAATGTTTGCTACTTTTGCATTGGTGCCAAATGGTTTTAACTACTCCAAAGACATGGCATTCAGCTCTCGCACGACTGTCTATCTTTGAACGGTTATCATACATACAAGGGGAAAATCTGTCATATTATCACTCCAAATGGGAACCATATTTGCAATTTGATCTTTGCAAACTCCCTTCTCCACCTGCAAACCCCCCTCAAGTTTTCACTTATAGAAGGTGCAAGCATCTGACTGCTCAGATATGACTTATTATTGTATACTAGACCATGTTGCTTTACAGTAATGTTAGTTAAATTTAAGATCTGAGAAATCATAGCAGTTATATTGAGGTACAATACTTATGTATACCTTTGTCGGAATCCTGATGTATGCTGTTTATGGTGTGCTATACAAACTCAAAACATAATAAAATCTTATACGATAAAAAAAAAACAGGAGGCTGATATTTAGAATGTAAAACTTAGTCATATTGCACATCACCACCACTCACAATACACCATATACAAGTTAGTACGAACAGTTATCAAAATTAGTAGCAAATATCTACTAATGATGTGGTGTGGTGTGATATGGCTGCTATTTAGTCCCAGTGCTAAGGTTTGCAGTTATGGTGACTTGTACAGTGTGGTGCTTGAGCATCCACTGGCAGACCTGCACATATGTTCACTGGAGTCAGACATGGTGCTGCAGGACTGGAGAATGGCACCTGTGGTATCCCTCCACAAGAGCAGTCTCAGGGATGATCCAGGGAACTACAAGCTGGTCAATCTCACTTCAATAGTGTGCAAGATAATGAACACAATACTGAAGGAAAGATTGATAGAGCACCTGGAGGGTCATAGCCTCCAACATGCAACACGGCATGGATTTATGGTGGGAGATCTTGTCAAATGCATCTAACTTACTTCTTTGACTGAGTCACAAAACTGTGGATGGGGTCAGGTAGTGGACATCCTCCACATGGATTTCAACAAGGCCTTTTACTCTGTACCACACAGGAGGTTGATCAGGAAATTGATGACCTCAGAGTAGGAGAAAAGATGGTTATGTGGATGGAAAACTGTCTAGGCAACAGATCACAAAAGGTGATAGGGCGAGAAATGTTGTCTGGCAACAGGGAAGTCACAAGTGGTATCCCACAAGCTCAGTGCTGGTGCTGGTGCTGTTCAATGTGTTCATTGATGACACTGGAGATGGCACTGAGGAAAAAACATGCAGTTCACAGATGACACCAGGCTCTGTGCGAGGGTGGACACAGCAGAGGGGATACAGTACCTTAAGGAGGGTCTGTGAAGACTTTGGAGGTGGTCTGGGATCTGGCAGCTGGGCTTCAATGCCAAAAAGTGCAGGGTCATGCACACTGGAACCAGAAACACCAGGACAGAGTATTACCTGAGAGGGGTTGAGTTACTGTATCTGGATGAGAAAGATATAGTAGTGATGATATCTAGTGACCTGAAGCACTCTGCCCTATGTAAGAAGGCAGTGGAAAGGGCAAACAGGATGTTGGGGTACATTGCAAGGAAGCTCAACAGTAGGAGACAGGAGGTGATTCTTCCCTTGTATAGGTCACTAATGAGGCCACATCTGGAGTATGCAATGCAGTTCTGATACACTCACCTCAAAATGAATATCAGCCTAATAGGGTCCAAAGAAGGGCTACAAAGATGATTGCAGGGCAGAAAGGCAGGTTGTATGAGGAGAGACTTGGGCCCCCGCGAACATGTACTCCCTTGAGGACAGAAGGGAGAGGGGAGACATAATTGAAACCTTCAAGTAGCTGAAAGGGATCAATAAGGTGAACAAGGAGTGCCTCTTCAGGCTAAGCAGCAACAAAATTACAAGGGGACACAGCCTTAAGCTGGGGGAGGGTGTATTTAAGTGGGCGATCAGAAGACATTTCTTCATGGAAAGGGTGGTGATTAAATGAAATGCACTACCAGAAGAGGTGATCTCAGCAAGGACAGTGGTTAGCTTCAAGAAGAGCTGGGGTAGATATGGGGGCACAGTAAGGCTCATGAGAGGGGAGAAGGCAGTAGATGGAAATGTCAAGGGGGGAGCTGTGTCAACATCCTGAGCTATAAACCCTGCACATTAAGCAGGCTTGATAAACCAGAAGAGCTAATTCTGCTGACTGCATCATATATTTGTATATTCGTATGTAATTTCACATCTTGAAGGGCATGTTTGCCAGTCTGGTGGCATCTTCTATTTTTTTAACACATTTTATAATGGGATTTACCCATCTTCCTTGTGCTTTAAGTCACTCTGCAGTGCCTTTTAACATGCTCAAGGTCATTGAACTTCTGCAATTCCAAACCACAGGAATATCCACAGAATTTGCCTCTTGCCACAGAAAATATATACAGTACTGCAGAATTCATTGGTCTTGGGGAATTTTCAAAGAAATATACAATTTTTCCATAGAGCCTGGTTCCCTTTTCTATCTATTTGATCCTAAAGCTCCTCCTCCTCTCTACTTGGCATATGATATCATCAATAACATTACATCATATTTTAGCCAATGGCAGAACTGCATTCTGTCACAAAATGAATAAATAATACCACAGAAATCAGAAAAACCTGCCACAGAAGCCTAAAATGCCTGTCGCAAAAATCAGGACAAAGTGCCACAGAGCACTAGAGGCCCAAGCACAATACATAAGTCGTGCTAGCCAAAATTTTCAATTTCCGATGGAATGGAATTCCACAACATTTTGGAAAACTCTCTGAGATTCTATCAGTAGTGGCATTCCAACATTTCAAAAGCAAAATGGTTGTCACAGATTAGTCATCTGCAGTTATATAAGTGGCAAGAGTCTTTTTCTCCAATCTACAGAAAAGTATTCTGTGTATTATGTGATCCATTGAGAATTCTTCCATGGATAATATAGAAATGCTTTTTGTTATTTGACAAAATTCAAAAAGAATTTTCAAAAAGCATTTTGGAAGTGGAATTGCCATTCTGCATGAATTCTGCCAGCAGAATTCCTCATTTAGTACAGCACTATAATATGAGGCATAGGAAAATCCCACAAAAATGCAAGCCCTATCAGTCATTATTGCTTAAGCAGAAACCAGCTTTGCACACTCAGGCCCAGATATTCAAAGGGGTTGTGCATGGTGCAACAGGGTTGTGCCATGCGCAACCCCCCAGTGTGCCCCAGCTCGATATTCAAAGGGGCAGGTTGCGTGGCGCAAATCCCGTTGCTCTGGGGCACATTGGTAATGTATGAGGTGCAGATGCAGGGGGCATGCCCATGCATATGTGGCACATCCCAATATTCAGCCTGGGATGTACCGCACATATGATGGTGCAACCCTGCAGTGCACCACATGGGGAGGCTCAAAGTTGAGCCCATGAGGAGTGGGAACAACTCCCAGCCACCCACAGGTGGGCTGCTGTATTGCAGGGTGCAATACAGCAGCCACCAGCCGTGAGTGGCCACCCAGAACACCATCCACAAGCACAGTCATATCCCTGGTAGTCTATTGAACCCCTGCTGGGTCCCGATGCCCTGATAACTGGTATGTTAGACTGTCCCATGTAGTCTAGTGGCCCCACTCCTGTGTCCCCCAATCACTGGAATATTACCATTATCCATGTCCCTGGTAGTCCAGTGGTACCACCTGCCCATTGCCATGATCATGGTACAGCGCCATATCATCTATCCCTGGTGATCCAGTGGCACCCCACCCTCCCACCCACACAGCACCCTTGCCCACCCTGCTTCCCCATCATTGGTGGCGACAACAACCTGCCGCGCCAGCCTGGCCACCCACTGAATGACAGTTACAGTATGGGCTGCAAGCCCATTGGTCCATAGTGTGAACCAATGGGCTTGCAGGGTATACTGGACTAGACAGTCCTGAATCTGTGAATGACTTCATTCGCATATGTGGGACTGTCTAGTACAGTATGTGCAGGGTGCCAGGTGCAAGTCGATGGCCTGCCTGTGCAAGGCATGCCAATGGAGCCATAATGACATGCAAATGACCCCATCTGTGCCTTGCACATATTATGGCCTCATTTGCATGCCTCCTGCTGAATATCATGGGTCATGTGGCTAGCGCAACTGCATTTGCACTGGTGCATCCCCATGCTCCCTAGTAGTGGCTTGCGCCGGCGCAGTGCCACTGTGCCATGTGCACTATGTGCGCTGGCCCCGCCATATTCAATGGTGCTGTGACATGGTGCATCTCCATTGAATATCACCTGTTCTTGGCCCCAGCGCAGTCCAGTTGCACTGCACCCAGGCTTGCGCCCTGCCAGCTGCAGTTTGAATATCTGGGCCTCAGTATACTGATTTTATTAGGATGTGCAGTAGCTGTAAGTTATGCTGCCTTTTACCTTAGTGATTAAATGGAGAGTTAAAGAGAGCCTTTGGATAACAAAAAAATGATGTAGTATTATTGGTAGAGATGGGCAAAATTTTCCAATTTCAATACGCAAAATAGTATGCAAAATTAACGCGTGTTGTGAAATATTTTGCAGGTGAAAATGCAAAATTCTGCCAGTGAAATGTGGAATTTTGCCTGTGAATAGCAGAATTTTGCCACTCATAAGCAAAATTCTGCTGTTCTCAGGTGAAGTTCCATAGTTTTCCTGTGAAATTCCACATTTCGCAGGCAAAACTTTGCGTTTCACACCCGTGAAATAAAATTTCATTAAATATTTTGCATGGGGAATTTGTGAGTTCGCTGGAATTTCTCCAACAAATTTAAGTTTTGCTGCATCGCAAATTATTAGAACTTGATTACAGATTACTCCTCTAAACATTCTGAACTTTCACCATTCTGAACTTTCTCTTCATGCCATTCTTTAATGTTAAGGAATTTGTATAAATGCAGGATCATTGTCTCTTTAAGTGCATTAGATGCTTATGTTTATTCCCTGTATAACTTCCTAAAACTCCTCTGGTGAAGTACAATAATATCGTGATCATTTCCACAGAAACAGATTGTGATGTGTTTAGCAGTTCAGTACTCTTAACCACCAAACCACAGTGCTGTCTTGAAAGCAATTTCAAGGAACAGTGAATATTTTTCAGAACTGTTCAGTCTAATTTCTAAGCAACTATTCTGAAACTTGGGCTTATGAGCAAAATAATTGAATCACTTAATTGTAATTCAGTGTTGGAATTTAACTCTAGCCTTTTAACTAGAAATAACTTTTTTCTACTTCACCAGTCAACATGTTTACATTACCACTTTATACGGGTCAGGCTATTTAAATGCAACATTGTGTCTAGTTTCTCTTCATAGTTCAACCTTTCAGAATGTTGTGCAACTTTTAAATGCTAATTAGTATCAGTTCAGCATTTAATTCATCTTATACTAGCTCTTCTGTGACTAATAATGTTCAAAGGCAAATGTGAAGGAAACTGAGTGGATCAGGGAGTCCCCTCTATCTTTAAAATGTGGGTATAACTCCCACCAATGCAGATACTTCTTCAACTGGATAATACTAGATTTGGGTTAGTAAGTAAACATGATCACAGTACAGACTGTGCAAACAGCTTTTCATTTCCATCTGTTTTCATCCACTGGAGATGGGGGGGGGGGGGCGCCACTGGTGGTCTCCCAGAGGAAAATTAAAACATTGAAGCACTGTGATGCAGACACTCACCAAACCCTCCAAAGCAAGCAAGGATGTGCTGCTAGTCATCTCTATATGACTTTTATGGTGCCGGTGAATGGGAGGTGGGGGAGGTTCTGAGGGTGGAGGGGTGGGAGAGGGGAGGCTGTCCATGTTATACCTGGAGGGCAGACTATTAATGGTCTGTCTGCTCTGTAGACCCACTGCTTCACTGACAACCATTGGGGTCTGTCGGATGGTCATGGAGGAGTGGGCTCTCCTGGGCTTGAAAAAGAGACAGAGTGGGGCAGCACAGCTCAAACAGAAACCAAGAATTCCTAGACCAACTGATGCAGGTAGCCCTCTTTCACTTCAGTAAGGGGTATTGTGTAAACACATGCTCCTCTGCTCTCAAAGAATATTAACAAAGGTACTGAGACTGTTATATCCATCTTTGCCTTCCTGTTGCCAGAGAGACGTGAATGTAGGCCTAGCTTGGAATGCAAGGGCAGTACCGCCTATGTTCCATCGAATGCACTGAGTATCATCTTTATCCTGGGTTTGTATTGGCCCTAAAACCTTGTAGTCCCTCCTGAATTCTTATGTGCTGTTCCCTGATATACATAAGTCTCTACAGGTGGGTTTTGTCTGTGGAGTCCATGCCCCCCCAGCATGGATCTGATAAATGTTCTAGATGTGGCAGAGCACATGTAGAGGTGTGATGAGTTGCATCTTCCTGGACCTTAGACATTAGTCTTCCCTGGGGACCCTGTTTTTCTGTTTTCAGCTTCAGTTTTTTAGAGATATTTATTAATTATGTTTATGTATTTTGATATCTTACTGTTTTTATATTAATCTGTATCTTTGTATTTATAGCATGTCTTTGTTGTTCGGTGCCCAGACCCTAAGGGATTGGGCACCAGAAAAAATTTAATTTGCCTTGCCTTGCCATCTAGGTTTCTCTATAATTGAAATCAGTAATTAGTAAGATAAGGCTTCCCTTCTTCATTGTTCTTCACCCTCCCACACATTCTCTTTTTCTCATCTCTGAAGAGTTGCACAAGATGGACTAAGCATGCTTAGAGGAAAACAGCTAAATAAAAACTGTTACCATGTGGGGGTGTTGAGGTGCACATTATAGTTGTTTGCAGTGGTTTGGTGCACTTCAACTAAAAATAGTTTGGAAGGAAGGGAGATACCACAGACTGAATAGGAATAAGCAGGGCTGGCTATGTGCTGGGTACCAGAGCTGCAGGTGTAGGTGATGATGGGGTCACCCTCCATGAGGGATGCTCTCTGTACCAACTCTGAGGGGGGGGGAGGTGTCCTTAGCTGTAGTGGGTTATGCTATGAAACCAAACAGTATGAAGATGAGCCTATTAAGCAGTCTGATGATGGCCCACATATAGGGTCAGTAAAGTGTTATACTAATCTTTTATACGGCGCCTGGAGGGGTAAGCACTGTTATAACATGAGAGACGACGTGTATGCTTTTCCCCTTCACAGAACTCTCTTCCATCTTGTCTGTACTATTTTTCTTCTGCCTTATCTCCTACCCACTCCTCTTTTATTTCTCAATGTGTTTGTCTAGGGGGACCACATGCCCACACCTGCTCATCAAGTAAGTATATATGGGTTATACCTTCTCACCAACTGAGTCTAGAAATCTTAGGTGAGGATGGTTGAATTAAAAGTTATTATAGGGTGCTTACAGGGAGTAAATTACATGATCAAAGGAAAAAAGATACTAATTACTAAACTACTAAATCTATGAAATGTGCATGGCATTTCTGAAGGAGACCCACCTCCTCAAGCAGGAAGTAACAACTTAGAAGAGAGTGGATAGGGGAGGACACTTCAATCTGTTTCTCAGTGATGAAGCTGAGGGTATCAATCTTGGTAAAGATATGCAACCCACTAAAATGGTTACAAGGGAGAGACACAAGGAGAGTAGATGGATAATAGTGAAGGGCAGGATACAGACCATGGAAGTCCTTCCAGTGAATATCTATGCCCCAAACCAAGATGGTGCAACCTACTTTAATGCCATTGCCCAAAAGATGTCCACACTCTCAAGTGCCATAATCATGGTGGAGGGGGATTGCACTTTATATGGAACCCCATACTGGACTGATCTCCAAGGGAAAAGGAGTTCCAGCTCACTATAATACCAGGCAGGCATTGCACAAAATGTCCAGAGCATTGGCCCTGCAGGACAAATGGTGGCTAGCATACCCTACATCCTGGGACTTTATGTATCGGTCTCCAAAATTTGGCATGTAGAATTGCTTTGATTATTTTCTAGTCAGCTCGACCACAGTTCCAGAAGTACTGGAGGTAACAATACACACAATTATCATCTCAGACCATGTGCTGATGTCAGTTACATTTATGTTGTCACAGACAGTTGGTTGCTACAAGACTGAGGTGGCACATCAAATCCCTTCTTGCTGCAATCCCCTCATTTTGTGACCTGACTCACTTGAGAAATAGTCCAGTATTGTGAGCTGAATGATCACCCTGAGGTGTCTGAACAGATCATATGGGATGCATTTAAGACTTACTGTATATCCAGGGCTGTATCATCAGTTACTCTTCACATATGAATAAAAATCAAAAACAACTGGAGCAACTGCAAGTGCAGGTAAGTGAATCTGAAATGTTCAGTAAAGTAGAGGAATGGGTTCGCAATCAATACCACCAGACCATGGGTGCAGTCAAGGGCAACTAGCCCGAACATGGCAATAGCGGAAAACAAAAACAGTTGCAGTGGCAGAGAGAAACCACAGAAAAAAAATTACTTGAAGGTGAATTTATTCAAGCTCAGTGTACAAGATGCTGTTTGGCAGCCCCAGCATTTTGAACGTTAGGTATTCCTCAGGGGGCACCTAACACTTGAAGTGCTGGGGCTGCCAAATGGTGTCTTGTACACGGAGCTCAAAAAAATTCACCTTCAAGTAAATTTGCCTGTGGCTTCTCTCTGTGAGTGCAACTGTTTTTGTTTTCCACAAGTGCAGCTGAAAAACAGTTCTGTATCACCCCTAATTCCCCTGGGCAGCTGGAGATGGAAATTCTCCAAATGAACTATAAACTGAACACTACTGTATCTTACATCAGCAAGTTGAGAGGGCACTGCTGTATGCTAAACAACATTACTGGGAGTAAGGGGAACCTACCTCAAAGCTCTTTGTTTATTGCCTCTGGAAAAAAGAAAATGAGGCCCACATCATCCACTTGAGGGACCCCAAAGAGAACTTGGTGATGGGCTGTACCCAGATTAACTTACTGTTAGGACAATATTCTAAGAACTTATATCAGTCTCATTTCTTAAGTGTAGTTTCACACCATTACCACCTTTTTGGAGACCCAGATCACCCAAACTTCTCTGACCATTTGGTCAAGGACCTAGAGTCACCCCTTACAGTGCAGGAGGTAATGGGAGCCATTCAATCCCTTATAAAGGGGAATGCACTGGGCCCAATGAGCTCAATACAGAGTTCTATCTAACTTTTGGGCAGCTGCTGTCACCATGACTGCTGAGGATCTTTCAGCTGGTGGAGGGAGGAGCATGTTCCCACCTCCCTGAAGGAGGCAACCATTACTGTATTGCCAAAACCTCTCAAAGATATGGCCTGTGCGACAGCTCTTTCCCTATCTTGCTCCTGAAAGTAGACACTAACATACTTATCAAGAAAATGGCTAGTCAGCTAGAAAAGGACCTGCTGTCCCTTAGGCTTCCCAGCCAATCGAGCTTCATGAAGGGCAGGCAGAGGGACAGTGATCTGAGAGTTCTTGCACATGTGCTCCACAGTAACCAGGAGCAGAACACCTCAGCAGCAATTGTATAAATTGATGCAGATAAGGCCCTTGGCTCGGTGGGGTGGGACTATCTGTTTGAAGTCCTGAAACTAGTTAGAGCTGGCCCTACTTTACCAAGCATGCTGCAGCACTGTATAACTCATGCAGAGAGACAGTGCTGACTAAATGAGTTTTGTTTCCCACTCCAACAAAGTACCAGACAAGGCTGCCCCATGTCCCCTCTATTATTAGTTATGGCTATTGAACCATTGGTGGCAGCTATCTGCAATGACCCAAGGGTGAAAGTTATAGAAGTGGGTGGTAGATCATGTAAATCTCTAATATATGCTGATGACCTGCTCTTAACAGTCATTAATGTAAATCCTTCTCTGTCAGCAGTCGAAAAACTGCTCTCTAAGTTTGGATCTCTAGTAGGCCTGCAAGTGAATTTGGGGAAGATAGATGTCCTCACATTGAGAGCCTGCCCCTCGCAGGTGATACACCTTCCAAGACATGAACTGAAGCTGTCACCAACAGGATTAAGATGTCTAGGAATGAGGTTTATGGCTATGCTGGAAGAGTGGATCACAGCAAATCTGCAACCCATACTGGCAACATTAAGTGGGGACATGGAAAGGTGGCAGAAGCTAAAGCTCTGTCTGCCAGCAGAAATGGTGGCCATAAAAATGATGGCTGTCCCAAAACTAAATGACTGCATTTTTAATCTCCCCAGGTCAATGCCCAGATGATGGTGGCAAAAGATAGAGTGGGTACTCATCACCTTTTTATGGTCACAGAAGCAACCCAGATTTGGGAAGAACACTCTCTGAGCATTGGTGAGATGGTGAGATGGGGAGGATGAAATATGCCATGGTCATGGGCCTACTATATGGCCAGTGGGATCAAAAGTGCTATACAGTGGCTAGCCACTACCAAACATGCAAGGCCCTGGTGGCGCCATATGGAGAAAGACTTGGCATCCCATACCCTCTGCAGGCTCTCCTACTGGATAGGAAAGGGAATAAAAAGGCTCTTTACCCCAGTCAGAAACATTATGAGCACTATGCAAGCCTTGAGGCACAAACCATGGTGGACACTCTCCTCTCTGGGATTGCAGGAAAGACTGTGGCACAACCCCAGGCTACTGATCAGGGGCTGAGTGATTTACTGGAGAGCATGGGATCTCAGAGGCATGTCCTACCATTACAACATCTAATCTACCCCCACCCTCAGGTTTGGAAATCATCTGGGCAGCTGCAATTAAAATTCAAGCCACGCAAAATTTTGTGCAATTGAGCATGTGCCAAAACGTTACTGGCGAGGAGACTGTGTTTGATTGTTGCTACAGAAGGCGTTGATATTGATATATCATTTAAAGGCTTTAAAGTTTTCAAGTAACATGTATGTGTGAAGTGGCAGTTTTCTGTCACTGACCTATCCTTTTGCAGTTTTAGTTGCCTTGCCTTCACTGAATTAAGAATTCTAGTGTCATTTTTCTCCTCTTGATTCATTAGATAGCAGAGATCGCTGCCTTTCCTCTGTTGAATCAAATATTATTGTAATAATTTGCATTGGTGTGATTTAAAACAGTGCAGTCTGTGTTTGGTTCTTGGTTTGAATTGGCATTTTGTTTATTTTGGGGAACTGGTTTTGGCTATTAGTAAATTATCTTTTGAGGATAATGTGATGCATTTTGTCTGCTGGGCATTTCTGAAATATGTAATACTCTGCCTCACATTTGCATAGGGATAGTCATTTCATGTGAGTTTTGTATTTTTGTAAATGTAGTTCAGTGATGTAAGTTTGTGGGGTTTTGTCATTGGGGCTACCAGAAAACTTTCAGGCAATTAGAGGTGATCACCTATTGGCGGATCTCATGATTATGAATGTGGTATCTGTTATTTATTCAAGTTTTAGGGTATAAAATCAGGTTTCCTGTAATGTAAACTCAAGCCACACACACACCACCGACAAAGAGGTACTGCACCTTGAATCACTGGGGAATGAGGGCTTTTGTAAATGTGTGTCTGCAAGAATTGCTGAAATAAACTTAAGTTTGCAGCACATTTTGGAGTGCACTGGTCGCTTTGTGTATTTTGCTCGTTTAGAGCTTTTTCGGTGGCACCCTCACAGTGTATGCAAGTGTGTTCTTATGTGCATTTTTCTGTTTTTACAACATGAATATTGCTTGCCCAAAGTTGAGATTGGAAACATCTTCAACCCATGCATGCCCTAAAAGGCAGATTAGGGGACATATATAAATACTGTCCCTTCGATATGGACCTAATAGTTGATTGGTGAACCAGACAAACCCCAAAATGAGAGGGACTAGTGTAAAAGTTTCATTTCATTTCATTTTATTGTTACCAGAAAATGACTGAGCACAGCTCTTTTTCAGTCATGCCTGACAGAGAACACAGTACATAAAAGTGGTTCAACGATGGCACTCACAAGACTGGGAATTTCACCAGCAAACATGGGAGGGACATTTACAAGTGAGGATCACTTCTGAATCCTGGGAAAATGCTGGGTAATGGTACAACAGGGGCAACAGACCTGACATATTAACTAATTCAGAAAAAGGTGTTAGGTAGCTAGCACAAGACTCCCAAATAATTTAGGAGAATGGGACTCCAGATCCTGAACAAATGCTAGAGATGCCATACAGGTGAAGGGGACATGGGTCACATTTTGTGGTCCATCCCTAGTCTTAATTAGTTTTGGGTAGGAGTCCATAGCAGGACCAGACATATCATGAAGTTTCAGGTTTCACAATCCCCTCCTTTTTTGCATCCTAGTGAATCCTGAACAAGTCATAGGGATGATCGTTTAACTAAAAGCCATTGCTTTATATTATGGCAATGGAAGCCAAATGGCAACTTTTCTGAACCCCCAGTATCCTGCAAAGTGGGCTATCCACAAGTGGGTGCTTACCAAAATGGCGACCCACTTGCAGCACAGGAAGGAAAGGGTGAGGGTGTGAGGAAGGTGACAGGATGGGGGATGCTCATGCATATAGCGACAGGATGTCACTATATGTACGGCATGAGGGAGCAAGCATGATGGAAGGAAGGGAGGGTTGGGTTGGTGTGGGGCTACCAAGCTGGTCCCATGGCATGGTGGGTAGGTGGTAGCCAAAGCTGCAAGGGTTCCGGATTGGTCGGGCTTGCCATTTTAGTGCGCCTTGCCTAATTTTTTACTCTAATTTGCACCCCCTGATATGCATCCCCTGAGTTAAGAACCCTTGTAGGGGGTGGGTGAAGTTCCCCATGGGGGGTGCATTAACATTGTAAATCTAAGTCATTGGCACCATTTGCCTGTGTGTCGGGGATGTACGTCACTGAAATTGATTTTTGGCGATGTACCCTCGCCATAATGATAGTTGCCTTTCAGCAATCACCATTATGGTGTAGAACAGAACCCCCACCCTTCAGGGAATGGGAAAATAGAGTGGCTAAGCAGACCTCCTACATGAGACTGCAACTCAGAACAAAAGGTCTTCTTCACAAATTTGACATGATGTGAGCATCATGGTTGACAAACCTAGGCATGTTGCATCATTCTATAGGCATTAGATAGGGAGTGCAAGGGAAATGGGGTGCCCAAGCTTAACAAACCTCTGTCTATTCTTGCCCTACTAGGCCTCTCCCCTTCTTTATGGAGCCCCTCCTTTGAGAGATATCAGGAAACAAACTCATATGAGGAGGAAGTTTGTCATTCAGTGAGTCAGTGTATTATTTTAACTTTTTCTGACTTAATGTATTTTATTTTCTGTTTAGGTACTGTCTAGCCCTCATATATTATTGATTTATTTCAATATTAATACCTTTGAGTCCAGGACTTGTTTACAAAGTTCCAGGTCATTGTTGAACAAACATTACAAATATAACAGTGTTTACAGAGGACAGAAAACAGTTACAGAGACAGTCAAATACTAAAGAAATCTTTTATATCCAACTAAAGGTTGAAGAGAATAGGGTAAATAGGGTTCAGCCTTGTAGTTCACTATTTAGTTGGTCAGTCTAGCCTAAAGGGGGTAGGGGATCAGCCAGGGATGGCGTGGTGGTGGTGGAAGTGGTTTGTCAGCTGAGTGGGCCTCGTTTGGGCATGGGGGGTTGATGAGATAAAAAGGGGGGGTGAAAGGGAGAGGGTTGGGTGGCTGAAATACATACAAGCAATTCTTTCAGTGAAACCATGTTTAACAGTATCAAGAAGTTATAACTCATAACAGAATATACAGTTTTCTGTTTGAAAAAGGCTTGTTATTTCTTTACTAACTTTGCTTTTTTCTCTTTTAGATAATTCCTAAAGAAGACCTAAGGTCCAAATGTCAATTTCAACTCTATTTTCTTTTTTTCAGAATGCATTTAATATTACAATTTTGTTTTATTTTCAGACCACACGCTGATGCAGTGGCTTGTTTTTTATTTCTTTACAGTTTTCATTGTAATTCAACTGTTTAGTCATGGGGGCATGGTACTGTATATTTATTTTACACAGTACAGTTCGGGGGAACTGATGGTTTAGCTAGTACCATTGTCTCTTAGGCTAGTCGACAAGCTGATGATTTAAACAGTAGATAGCTACACACTTTATAGAAGTGTTGAGAGAATCTTTTTTTTTTGTTTAAGTTATAAAATATGAAACATAGAATATGGCGGCAGATAAGGACCAACCGGTCTACCTAGTCTTCCCATTTCCCTACTTGGTTTGGCAAGCCTTACTCTTATCTGGCCTGCCTTTCCCCTGCTCTGCTGTATAGCACGGTGCCTTGATGCTCATCCCATGCACTTTTGAATCCCTGTACTGTTTTTGCTTCCACCACCTCTACTGGTACCCTGTTCCATGGATCCACCACCCTCTCTTTGAAACCATACTTCCTAGCATTCCCCCTTTGCCTCCTTCCCTCCAGCCTCATGTAATGTCCCCTTGCACTTTCTTCTCTGAAATATGCCCCCCTCCTGTACCCTGTTTATTCCTCTTAGGTGTTTGAAAGTCTCTAGCATATCTCCTCTCTCCCTTCTCTCTTACAGTGAATAGATGTTAAGTTCCTTGAGTCTTTCCTCATAAGGCTTGTGGTGCAGTGCATGTATCATTTGTGTTGCTCTTCTCTGGACTGCTACCATTCTGTCGATGTCCTTCCTGAGATGCAGTCTCCAGAACTGGACACAGTAATCCAGATGAGGCCTCACCAGTGAGCTATACAGTGGCATTACCACTTTGCTCCTCTTACTGGTTATGCCCCTTTCTATGCACCCCAGCATCCTGTTTGCTTTCCCCACTGCTCTTTCACATTGTTTGGACAACTTCAGAACATCTGATCATCAGATATGATAACCCCCAGGTCTCTTTCTTGACTATATGGATATATAAGCCATTTGTTTATGATTCACAAGCAATGTTGTTATAGCAGGGAACCCTAAGCTGGTTTCTCATATATGTTTTCTTTAAAATGACTACATGCATATGTATATTTTTGTCAGATTACTGCCTTAGTTCTTTAATTTGCTTATAGTAACAAGCAATACAGTTTCATGGACCCAAAACCAGCAGGGGCACTAGGTGATAAGATCTCGGTGACAGGGGAAGCTGAAGGCAGAGAATGCACTTCAGAGACTGAGCAATAACCTTTTGATCTAGTATATAATAGCAGGGTAGTATGCAATGTGTTGAACTGGAACTGACCTTTGCAGAGTTTAATACCAAGTTAACATTGCTGAATTAATTGAAGATATGGTAGGGATTTGGGGAACCATCGCCCTCTGGACCTTATAGGATCTAAATTGAAACTTTTTGGTATCACATTGACTTGAGGGACAGTGTGTGGGAGAGGGCTTTACTTATGTGGGTTGCTCCACAGAGACTGCAGTACAAGTATGGTTTGAATATTGGGAATACAGTATATGTCAACCTTTTACAACAGTTCCTTAAATGTAGCAGTTTAGTGCTTTCTTGACCCTAGACCACTGAGACTTACCTTATGTAAACAGTGAGGATGGGTAGACAGTATTATAAGTGTATCAGAACTCACCATGTGGCCAGGATGGCATGGAGCCACCTACAGTAGATAGGGTGCAGGTGATTCTGCACAGCAGCCTGGCCACTCGATGATGCGCTGGGAAACAGCAAGAAGCCCCCCACCCATCTGACAAGCAAGTCAATAGGCCTTGGATCCTGTTCCTAGCATGGGAAGAGGGCATCAGTGGTCCCATTTCATAAATCAGAGAGCAGGGAGGAGGTGAGTAACTACTGACCAGTAAGCCTCACTTCAGTCATAGGAAAATTGAAGGAATCCTTGCTCAAGCAGAGAATATTAGCATTTCTGGAATCCAGCGGTCAGCAGGATTACAAGCAACACTAGTTCCCCACAGGTCCTGTCAAATAAACCTTGTTGAGTTCTTTGACTTGGTAACAAAGGCAGTTGGCAATGGGGGGAGCAGTGGATGTGACCTACCTGGACTTTAGCAAAGTCATCAACTCTGTTTCACACAGAAGGCTGATAAAGAAGTTGGGCTATATGGGAATGGGAGAGAAGGTGGTAAACTGGGTGAACTACTGGGTACATGGTAAGAGTGCTAATAAACAGCACATTATCAGGGGTGGGGGAAGTGACCAGCAGGGTGCCCCAGGGCTCAGTGCTAGGGCCCCTGTTATTCAATGTATTGATCCACAACATTTCAAATGGGATTGAGGGGGAAGGTGTGTCTGTTCACAGATGACACTATGATTTGCAACAGGGTGGATTCCCCAGAGGGGGTTAGTAGAATGGAATCAGACCTCAAAAAACTAGAACAGTGGTCCTCCACATGACAGCTGAAATTCAATGCCAAAAAGTGCAAAATCGTGCACCTAGGAAGAAACAACCCAAAGAGGGAGTACAACTTAGGGGGGAAAGACTAGCTGCAACCAAACAAGAATGAGACCTAAGGATCATCATATCAGATGACTTGAAATTGGGTAAGCAGTGCAAGAAGGCAGCTCTAAAGGCTAGTGGCATGCTGGGCTGCATAGGGAGGGGAATCTGAAGCAGAAGGAGGGAAGTGATTTTGCTACTGAACAAGGCACTACTCTGCCCACACATGGAATACTGCATCCAATTTTGGAGACCACACCTCAGGAAGGACATTGATAGGATAGAGATGGTGCAGTGAAGGGTGACAAAAAATGATCCAGGGGTTACACCAGATGACCTATGAAAGTAGACTGAGATAATTAAACATGTACTCCCTGGAGTAGAGGAAGGAGAGAAGAAATATGACTGAGACCTTCAAGTACATCAAGGGTATAAATAAGGTGCAGATGCAGGAGATATTTGAGGTCAAAGGAGGCAGTAGAATGAGGGGGCATGATCTGAGACTGAAAGGGGGTAAGTTCAGGACCAGCTCTAGGAAACGTTTCTTCAAGGAGGGGGTGGTGGTCGCTTGGAATGGACTGTCTCCAGAGGCTATGGTCGCTAAAACAGTTGAAGGGTTCAAGAGAGCATGGGATGGATACAAAGGTATTATTCACCAGGGGGGAAATGGGGGGGGAGTAGAAAGTATATACCATGGGCAAACTAGATGGACTTTGTGGTCCCCTTTTGCCATCATCTTCTATGTTTCTATGAAGGAATAATTCTCATAGGGCCACAACAAGTATGTTCATTTTTTTATCAGTTTGAATGGTTTGATTACCTGATGGTTATGTCTAAATATTCTGATCAGTTTCAAAGTATTTGCACCTCTGAGTTCATAATTAGTCTCATAGCTGAGTTGTCAAAGCAGTTAGCCTCTAGGAGTCTTGTAAAAAGCTATGACTGAGGTTATAAAATTAGTAGGGGCAAAATAATCACTATGCCTCACAGGCTGGTTGAATATAAGTGGTTTCATCATTATTAACATTGGGCATGATCAATTAGCACTGGCTGCAGTGATGCTCCATTACTGAGCTTATCATCAGGAGGTATATATTTTTAAGGTCTACCCCTCAGGTGGTACCACAATAGGAATAGTCACACTTATATCTAGACTAAGAAATGGTAGGATGGCATGCTTTACTTAATGTTGTTAGATGTTTCCTTGTATTAAAATCCCTTTTGGAATGTATTTTTCTAAAAATGCATTAAAACTAAAAAAAAAGGTGACTGCTTAAGTATTGCATATCCATGGGGGTTACCCCAACTAGGATGTACTAGCTGTATTAAATAATGCTGCAGCTGATTTCCTTTTTTTATTCAATAAAGAGATTAAATACAAACAAAAAATGAATACTGCATGTGAAAGTATACTCTAGTACACAGGAACAATTGTGATGTGACTGAAACAGCAAGGGATGCATTATCAAAACATTTACATGCACAGCTCCTACATATTTGAAAACACTCCTTGGCAGACAAATGCTTAACTCAAATGCCATGACACAGAAACTCGCTAAAACTGGAAAACAAGTTGCAAGATTTGGAGGGGAGAAGCCGAAGGAATAAAATACTTATCTTCAGACTCCCTGAGGAAGCAGAGTGTTGAACATGTATCCTTTTTGCCCAAAAGTTGCTCAATAAAATAGCCGGACCAACTCCAAGTAACACCTCTTACATTATTGAGCGGGCTCATCGCTCTCTTTGCCCGCAATGTCCAGAGGGATGCCCACCCACCACCACCACCACCACCACCACTCATTGTGAAATTCCTTAATTATCTTGATAAACAGCATGTTTTACAGAAAGTACATGAGCTGCAGGAGATCTCCTGGGATGGGGCTAAATTGCGAATCACACAGAACTTATCTGCTATTACTCATCAAAAAGGAGAGGCTTACCACCCCTTGGCTAACATAGAGGATAATGGCTGGGTTTACACTGCTTACCAGGTTGTAATCACCTCGAGCAGTTGCCATGCCATGTTTATAAACCACAAGAGCGTAGCTCGAGAGGTTTACTGTCGGCATGGCAACTGTGAGAGGTGATTTCAACCTGGTAAACAGCTTAAACCCAGCCATTGTCTTTTATAGTGTATGGGATTTTTTGCAGCTGAAGTAAGTGACTAAGATGAGTGTTTTTCTGCAAAATCAGTCTCAACTTACAGGCACTTCATGCCATTTACAATCGCCAATAAAACTTTATTGCGGAACAATTTAGCTAACACAAATATAGTACGTATACAAACACTTCAATTTTAATATTTTTTTTCCCAAGAAAGTCCTTGTTTTAAAAAAAAAAAAACTTTCACTGTTGACCCAGTTGAAATCCCAGTGTTGAATGCGGTTGGACAGCAGTCATCATGTGGTTACGCATCAAGTACATGGGACAGAGGGGTTGTGGGAAACGTCTGTCAGCTGGGACTCAGGAATTCAGGATCATCGGAGGCTGCCTGTAGATAAAGGTGGGGAGGTAAGAGACAAAAGAACAAGAGTACATTTTTTTACAAATGGCAAACGTAGGTGGTGACTTAGCAAAAAGGTAAAAATATAGACAGGACTTACGTGATGCTCATGGTTAAATCAGTTAGGATCGCTAATCCTCATCAGATGAAAAGTCATGGATTACTGCAATTCTTCACTTTTTCTTCTGGGGTCCATAGTAGTTATTGTTGGCCATGATGTATATTTATTATAACTTATTATGTTTTAATATCTGATGTTATTATGGTACATTTTTTATGCATGTCTTGTAGATTTGTATTTGAAATTTGAATTTATGATCTTAAAATGTTCAGCGCCTTGATATATTGAAAGGCGCTTTATAAATAAAATTAATATTTATTATTATTATTTTTATTATATGCCTTCCCCCAACAGATTAAAGTTTATTCCCATGTCGTTTAGTGTTTGTTTTTTTTTCTACAGTGGCATCAATTAAATGAGGGACAGCTAGTGTAGATGGAGGTAGGCTGGCAGAGGGGCCAGCCTTGTGTATCTTGTATACTGTGATCTACCTATTACGAAGCTTGTACCACCAGTGAATGCCTGTAACACTGGTTGCTTTTTTAATTTAAACGTTATGTACTGTACTGTTTTGCTTGCTGTGGTGTATTGCTCTCTTGACGAGGTGCCTTTGTAAATGAGTCTTTGACTCAAAGGTCTGTAAACTGATGATCTAATAAATAAATAAATAAAATCTTTGGGCACCAAACAGAGCTGAATTTCTTTTCTGTTTGGCAGCATCACTCAGGGCACTGTAGTTGTTTATGGATACAAGGCACCTGTGTCCAGAGACCTGCTGAATCTTGATTGGTGGCACGTCACTGTCGGCTAGACACTGGATTGCCATCTTGTGGGTGGAGTGGTTGGTTATTCTCTTCTCCAGTGGCTTTCCTGATGCAGTTTTCATTTGGAACAGCATGTGCCGTATTTTGTTTTCGCCAAGTGGCATGGCTCAAAACCACAGAGAAAATCCAGGTTTGCTATTCACATTAGGCGTTAGGTAGAATGGAGAGTCAGGGTTCTGCATTGGTGCTGACCTGTGATGACTGTACAATTTGTATGTAGTAATTGGGTCCCTCTCAGGATGCGTTTCTTTGGCATACATCCATGGTTTTATGGCCCTTATGTCTCTGGGAGTTTTGCCAGACCTTGCTTTGGCCTGTCACTCAGAGTACTCCAAATACTCCATGCCCTCACTGTCCTTCAATAACTCCAAATCTAACCACCTTAAACAGTAGTGCTCAGCTGTTCTCAATGCACAGTACAAGCCATTATTGAAAAAAATCATGTTGATTAAGGCTGTGAGGATATGCATACCGAGGGTCAGTGTGGTGTACAGTTTGTCTATGTTGCTGGTTGTCAGAGCTTCTGCCCAGCTGGGCTTACCACCCCTGCCCTGCTTTTTTAAAAATGTTTGTTTTGCTGACAGGGTTTCACGTGTTTCTTTAAAATCTGCTGTGTTCCCATGGAACACTGAGTGCTTGTAGTTCAACTTTAATAGGTACCTGTTGACACTGCCTAAGATGCCACGGTGTGTCCCAGGTTCATACTCTGAACCATCTGTTTTTCTAATTTTGTGATAAACTCTGCTAGGTGGTGATAGAATTCCACTAATGGGATGGCTTCTATGTTGCAGTGTTCCTGCAAGTCAGCAAGGTTAGACCTTAACAGATGAAGATCGGATTCTGTTTTATTTTAGCATACATTTACTTTGCTGCTCATTTATAAATTCCAGCCTGCTTTGTTGTGGGTTAGGTGAGGACATTGTGATGTTTCTGTTTGTGTGCTCTTCGATCGTGTTTAAACTGCTGCTACTGATGCTCAGTTCAAACTGCTCACATGACATGTTCTAGGGTTGGAATGCTGTCGGGTGCCACTGATTCCATCTTGTAATCTTACCCATCTGACGTAGGCAAGCAAGGTTTACAGCTCTTATGTCAGAACAATGAAATTACAAGAAAATTAAAAGACACCAGGTTATGTATTATAAGGGCTCCCCATACTTTATAAACTAATTGTCAAGGGGATTCGCTTTAGAGTGGTTTACCCGGCTCACATACAAGTAATGGTTCAAGGGGACTGGAGCTCCTTTGAGTCTGTGGAATATGCATCTAAAGAATTAAAAACTCTCCTGCCTGAACTGTTTAAAGAGCAGTGAACACTGACTTAATCCTGTGGCTCCTGTTTCTTATTCTATTGTGGCACTGTGTTTCATTTTTTGGAAATTATGCTCCGATCTGCATTGCTAGTTCGAACTAGAATCTCACACTACATGATCTCTTTTCTAAGAACTTCCCTTATGTTGGTGATCAGTCTCGGATCATGAGGAGTAATTTTAAGTCCCACAAAGTGACTGGCTTTAACATATATTAAGCTATGTGCTGTACCTTGAGTTTTGATGTTGTCCAGGTTTGTCCTGCTTTGCTGCCTCATGCTCGTACAACTGCAACTGAAGCTGAAATAAGTGCCGCTTTCCACCTTAAGGCAAGATCTTGGATCAGAGTGTAATTTGGCTCTGCACAAGTTCCACAATTATTCTTTTTGGGGAGCAGGATGACAACGGTCCTTTTTCCAACAAAGAGTTTAATCTATGCCATTGGGGTGTGCTGATATCATCATACTTCTCTGCTAATTGGATTTGCCCTGATCTGCTGCCTCCCGTTCTCTACTTCCAAGACTGCAACTGAAATAAATATTCTCCTTCACTTCAGTGCAGGGTCCTGGAGCAGACTTGAATCCTGTTTTGCACCAGCTCTCCGATACCCTTCTTCGGGGGACAGAATGACAACAGCGCTTACCATCATCAAGAATTCAGTTATGTTGTTCTAGCAACTAGTGTCAGCCAGTCCTTTTTCCATCATTGAACCACCACCAGCAAATACCCTGCAGTAGACACTGAGGTTGTATTGGCATATGTGGGCTGCTTTGGACCATGCGAACTACTCAAAACCAGTCAGCAGTGGTTTTTCACACATACAGGGATATACAATGTTTGGGGCTCCTTGTTGTAAGCTTTAACTGTGCCTTGCTGCTCTCCGTTTTACTTGGCCAAGCTTGGAGAGGGACACCGGTATCTTGTTCCTGCTTCGATGCACAATTCTGGATCAGAGATGGAGCTTACTGTGCACATGAGCTCCAATGTTCTTCTTCATGGCACAGAATAGTATTAGCGCATTCTATTACGTGGACTTTACTAGGGTCTATCACGGTGTCTTGGGCTGTTCAGCCTTAATAGATTTAAATGAAAAGGCTTCCCTGGAGTTCAGTGGCCAAGCAGCCAGCCACTCCCACTTCCTGAGCTATATAAGCAGTTCCTTTCAACTTCTTTGTGAAGCATTTTTTCTTTGCAGCCAAAGGCTCTGTCAGTTTGTCCTCTGAGCAGCTTGGGCCTCCCTGGGACCTGCCTCCCCTTTGCTATTCCTTGTCTCTGCTGGGCTTCTCTGTTTATGTTCCTACATCTGGTTTGTATTTTGCCTTCGACTGTGTGTGCTTCCTTCCTTTGTTGGGGGGGGGGTGCTTTGTTTCTAAGCTCCTAGCATACTGCTACTCACAGCTCCTGCTACTGCTTTCAGTTACCTTCAACTATAGCCACTGCTGCCTGTTTACTTTAATTACTACTGTACCCAGTGCCTGTGTTTTTACACTGTGCTCACCACGCACAAACTACTGCAATGCAACTGCAATTATTATCAGTGTGTTTCAGCTCAGCCATAGCTACGCCATGTTGCATACTCAATTCTTTTCACCTGACACAGTTTACTCTGACCCTAGCTGTGCTGTTCCTTCCTGCTCTCATTTTACTTGCAGCTTCATTGCACTGCCTGGCTACACCTGCTTTCAAGCATTGTCTCCTGTTTTATTGCATTTATAACTCTGAGGTCAGCCAACTAAGCTCCTGCTGAGGCTGTTAATATAGCTTTGATATTAAAATTGCCTCACTGCCAAAAATCCTCAGAGTTTTTGTCACCTTGAGTTGGCCATTCATGTTTGGCTGGCTTGCCCCAATTCAGTGCTGTTTAATTGCTATACCATATGTTATGCAGGTCCACCTATTACTACCACTGCTTATTGACCTACATGCAGGTCCACTCCGCTTACGCAACCATTGCTCCTTGCTTACGCAAGCCATTGTTTCATGCCTACTACCATCCTCTCAGCTTCAGCCTGGGATTCTGCTGCACTCAATCTGCATTTGACCTTGCAAGGTCTCAGCACTCAATGCTCATTATGATCTCAGCATGCCGTGCTCATTCAGCTCACCAGCTTTTCAGCTCTCAATCAATTTCTGGGGCATGCCAGCCATTTTATTCTGGCATAGGGCTCCTGCAGATGATGGTCTTGCTCTGCATTAGTCCGCATCTTATGCGTGTCAGACTTGGGCCGGGATCCTTCTCACCTGGCCCACAGCTGGGAATGTCCTCACTCTGGGCTTGGCTTTAGCTGCCTGCTATGTGACAGCAGCTCCTGGTGTAGAATTTAAGACTAGCAGTGAAGGGTGGTTATAACGATCTCCTTTGGCTCTAGTGTTCCACTATAACGGTTAGCCATTGACTTTACTGGTTTCCCTAGCAAGGCACCTTCACCACATCCTTCCTATGACTACCTCTGGTTCACCTGGTTTGATTTAGGGTTGGTAGGGCAGGTGAGTGCTTCAGCAGTTGTTGCTCTCCTCCTGCACCTTGGATACAGATATTGTTGCAGAGTTTTCTCGCAACCTTCCATGGCGTTGCCGCTAGAGGGTTTGAGTGAGAGCCTTCCTCCAAATTGGAATATTTTCCATCTCCCTTTAATTGGGTTTTCCAAATTGCAGCTGCAGAGCCATCACTAAATAAACCATCCCAAGCCTGGAGGGAAGGTGACATAGGCCTTGGATCCCCAGAGATTTCCTCCTCATAGAGTTTTTTTTTTCTCTCCTCTGTTGCTTTAGGTCATAACACTTAGTTACCATAGTTGTTTCCCCTAGTTTTTTTAGGTAGGTTCCATTGTTGGATGGAGGCGGAGGCTGTTCTGCCATTCCCCCTCTCCTTAGGGAATCCCCTAATCATCAGTATCATGCTACGCAACCTGGGCAGTCATTACATTATCCAACTGAGCATCTTATTGCATTATTAAACTGCCTATGCTTTTCTACGTACTACTACATTACAGTTACAGTTACTGCTCCTATGTCACAGTTACTGCTGCTCATATGCTTCCTGTTGCCTCCTTTTTGGGGATGATACTACATTTCTTTTGGGGATTCCTAAGGTACATTTAGTCATGGGAATCATCCCGTGGCACCTTTAGGGGTGGAACCCTCACCGAGGGTTCCTTGCCTTCGTACCCCTACAGGGTGGTAATTCTCCTGGAATAGAATGCAAAAGGCCAAAACCAAACTAACACAGTTGCACAAACATAACACTCTGCTGGCTGTGTAGGTCAGTGAAATGGAAAGGCTTGCCTGGAGTTCAGTGGCCAAGCAGCCAGCCACTCCCACTTCCTGAACTATATAAGCAGTTCCTCTTTGCCTCTTTGTGAAGCATTTTTTCTTTGCCCCACCACCCTCCCCTCCTCCTCCAGTGGCAGTGCTCTCTTCTTGGGGGAATTCCTAAGATACCTTTAATCATGGGAATCATCCCATGGCACCTCTAGGGGTAGAACCCTCACCGAGGGTTCCTTGCTTTCATACCCCTACAGGGTGGTAATTCCTCTGGAATAGAGTGCGAATGGCCAAAACCAAACTAACACAGTTGCAAGCATAACACTATACTGGCTGCGTAGGTCAGTGAAATTGATAAACACTCCTTAGAAGACATCTATGTCAGGCTTATAGGTTCCTGCTTTCTTTCATGAAGCTTCAATAGTCGGCATGACTTGCGGTTTTCTTTTCATACATTGGATTAAGAACATGGATCTATTTGAGAAACAGTTGTGGAGGCTTCACCTGTGAACTTTGACTACTGCAGGAATCCCCCCTTTTTTCTTTTTTTTAGGTACTTTGGCTATGTATTATGGATCCCCAAAGAGACACTGCCAAGTTCCTTGGATGTTAACTTTGATTTGAACTTAAAATTTGATGATTTCATTTTACTACTGTTTATTAGGGGACAGGGTTCTGGTTGGTTCCATGTTGGGAATCTTTGGGACCCATGACTATCAATGCTTTTGAATAGCAGAGAACTTAATAACTTTCACTTTCTACTCTTCTTTAGGTGAGCCCGACAGACATAGCTTATGTTATAGCTTTGTCTACATTCTCAGACCCTCAGCTGAACTTGGTTGTCATTAGACTACACTAACATTTTGGAATTTTTGATTACTTTCAATGCATTACAGTGAGGGTGAGGGACATCTTGGGTCTTATCACTGAGGGGTGACTTTCTGAATTTTGGTTTCTAGGGGGTTTGTTCTATAAAATGTATACATTAGTGGAATATTTTCCTCATTGGGCATCTTCGTAAAGCCAGTGGGAGGGAGGGCATTCAGGAATAGGAGCCACCAAGTGTCTCATGGCATCATGCACTGAATTAAGGGTGTGTGGTCTTCTATCCTCCTGGAGAGGAGGGATTTAGTTTGGTTCATTTTCTGGGTTTTGTTTTACACCTCTGTTTAATTGGAGTGAAAATAATGGTAGTTTTTTCTGGTTTTTCAAATACAGCCACAAACCCTGGTATAGATATCCCCACCCAGCTCTATTACTAGTTCTTTTTTTGGATAGGGATAGTAGAAGACATGGGTACATATTTCAGGATAGTGTCACTCCTTTTCCAGGGAAATATTGAAGGGATTAGAATAAATAGGTTTCTTGTTTTAATGGTTAATGAGGGTGGGGGTGGGCTAGCATGAGGTTATACATAAAGGGACAGATGGGGATTTGGGGCAAGAGGAGGGGGGAGTGGGTTTGAGATTGGGGCAGGGTATGTAAGGGGATGAATTGGGGTTGGGGAGGTGGGAGAAGGGGTGTGGCAGAGTTGACTTTAACTGATATACTCATGAGGAGTCTTGAGATAATAATACATTACAGGATTTTTCTTGTAGGCTCTGACAATGGCTAGTTCAATAGTATATGCTTCTTGGAATATCAAAGGATCTCAGTCTAAAGAGAAATGTTACCAAATACTCAACCACCTGAAACAACTGCAGTGAAGCAGTTTTCTTACAGGAAATCCATTTACTGGCTGCTGAGGGTAAGTTATTTTGTAGGCAGGCAATAGGTCAGGTATTTGCATCTGGAAACAGCATGACTAGTAAAGGTGTGGCTATCCTGATTAATAGGAATATTAGTTTTCAGTGCATCCAGAGTCTCTTAGACCACCAGGGAAGATATGTTTTTGTTAGAGGGGTGTTAGACAGGGTGGAGGTTCTGATCGGTAATGTTTATGGCCCCAATTCTTACAATCCTTCCTTTTTTATGGAGCTAGTCTCACTTCTAGCCCCTTTTCTCTTACTGCCTCTTTTTGTTCATTCAGGGTTCAGATAGGATGGGCAGTCCTCTGGTGGGTCTGCCTCTGCTCAACACTCTCTCCTTGACATGATTTAGTTTCTAGGACTTTGTGATCCAAGGTGGGGACTTCACATTCATATCAGAGAGTACCCATTTTACTTTCTGGTTCATGGCTCTTATTCTCATATTGATTATATTTTGATAAGTCAAATGGGAATAGGATGAGAGTTGGATGCTTGGATTACTCCCAGGGTCCTGTCTGACCATTCCCTGATGTGGTTGAGACTATCCTTGACCCCCAGCATCCAGAGGGACACTTCTTGGAAGCTGAACAATTAACTTCTTGCAGACACACATATCATTGCCAGAATTAGAGATCAAATTGAAGTTTTTGGTATCCTGAGATAAGGGCATTAGTGCAATGGCTACTCACAATACAGCGATGGCAAAATGGCGATGAGTATGGGTGCAGGTAGGGGGGATTGCAGTGTGTAGGAGGGCCAATGCCCCGTTCACGGGCAACATAACCATGACTGGCATGCAAGGTGGTAGGGATTATGGTGATGGAGACATGACAGCAACAACATATAAGGTGAAGGAGAAAAAGGCAGAAACAGGAATGGTGACCACACACAAGGGTGGAGAAGAAGGAGCATATTAGTGCCAGTGGAAGTGCAAGGAGCATGGCCACCCCCCGCCCATGTGGGTGAACCACAGGTGCTTCACATACCACCCCACAATGCCAGTGCAGGGCACATGGTGACCCGTGACCCCCCCACAGAGTGAAGCAGCAGTACGGTGGCAACACCCCCCCCAAACCACCACTGTAGTACACACCATCCAAACACTCTGCCGGTGCACCTGGGTGCCTGGCTGCTGGGGGGATTGAATCCCAGTGCCGGACACTGCCACACAATGCCTGCATACACACCATGCTGAAACTAGTATAAGCAGCAGATGCCATAACGAAAGGCACACGGACACCAGTGGATGTACTTACTACTGCTGACAGCCCTGCAGGACCTGGGCCATCAACACACCACTGCAGGCCACTAAACTGCTACCACCAGAGCTATATTGCAGGTCCCACCCACAGTCAAATATTTTATTCCCCAAGACTGTAGGGGGCAGGGCTACGCACACACACAGGTATGCAGCCACATGACCCTCACCCAGTCAATATAACCATGCCCTGCAGACAGGTTGGCCTTCTGCTACAACAGCAAACCGGAGATATGGATGACACATGGTTCATAGTGAGCCAGAAGGGGAAGCCACTCTCCTGTCCCACCTGGGATACCTGTACCGGCAGGACAAGGAGGTTAAGAGCAAGATATATTGGCATTGTGTGCAAGACCACTGCTCCAGCTGTCCTGCACATGTGCACACCATAGCCGATGCCATGGTGTTTACAGGATAGCCCCACAATCATATCCCAAGTGCAGGGGAGGTGGGTGTCCATGAGGTCCTGTCAAGGGTGCGTGAGTGGGCACTCACCAGTGGTGAGGGCACATCGCAGGTGATAGCATGCTGTACCTCTGGCATACCTGATGCCATGGCTGGCTGGCTGCCAGCACTGCCTTACATGAGGTGAATGGTGCAGCATGTGTGGCAGGCCAGTAGAGGTGGCCATGCCACACCCAGCATGCTTCTGGATCTATGAAGCCCCCCAGAATATGACATCACCTGGGCGGGGGACACATTCCTGCAGCATGACAGTGGTCCCTCTGAGGACTGCATACTGTTGTTTGCAACACACTGGGTGCTGCAATATCTGTCAGGCAGCACTGACTGGTTCATGGATAGCATGTTCCACCACTCATCACCACTGTTCAGGCAGATCTATATGGTGCATGGCATGCACAAGGGTGTCATCCTACTGGTGGTCTATGACCTCATGTTCAGCTGGACAGAAAGGGCATATGTGCATGTGTTTGGGAGGTCAGCAGGCTCATGGGTGGTGTGTGTCCCAGCCCTCATGGACTTTGAGTGGTCCACCTGGTGAGCGTTTTCAGCAACCTTTGAGGATACCATGGTCAGGGGCTTCTTCTTCCACTTTTGCCAGGCCATCTGGCGAAAGGTTAAGCAGACCCCTTAACAGCATGCCTGGTATATCAGGGATGAGGAGTTCACACTGAAGATCCACATGCTCCTTGCCCTGGCATACATGCCCGTGGATGCCATGGAGAGGGCCTATGGTGAGCTGCTGGACATACCATTCTATAGGACCCAGGAGGAGATACTGCATCCCATCCTGGAGTATATCGAGGTAACGTGGGTCAGACAGGTGGTGGGCAGGATGGCATGCTGCAGACTCCTCTTCCCAGTGCCCACCTTGAATATGTACCAGGCAATGCTGGATGGCCATGCCAGGACTAACAACTCAGTGGAGGGCTGACACTGGGGCTTTTCCACCAGGGTGGGTGCCAGCCACCCAAGCCTTTGGCAGTTCCTGCACTGTCTGCTGGAGGAGGAACAACTGACGGGGGTCCGAACGGAGTAGCTGCTGTCAGGTGCCGGGCTGGCATGCCTAAAGAGACAGTATCGTGACCTCACACTGCAGTTTGAGGTGCTCATCACAGACTACAGCAAGAGGGCCACACCCAACTACCTGCATGGGCTCACCTACACTTCCAACTGCAGGTGTAATCGGGTGTGGCATGTACCTAGATGCCACCCCTGGTTCACGGGCCACCCAGCAGTTCAGCACCCCCTCTGCATCCCATCATGTGCCACAGCAGTGCCCTGGCTGCACCATCACTGCCCATCCTGCTGCTGCCCTCTTGGGTGTCATTGGCAGTCATCCCCCTCACACCCATGCTGCCCTGGTCCCTGCTGTGTCCCTGTCCCATTGCCTCATGGCGGCATCCCCCTGCCCCAGCCATGGCGGGCAGTTGGCATCCCTTGTTTATCTCCTGTGTCACAGCCCCCCACACAGGTCTTGCTTTGTTCCCCCCACACCCTTTGTTTACCCCCACATTAGTGCATTCCCCTGTCTGCATCCTGTGATGGTGGCAGTGTTTGTTTGTATTTTTAAAACCCACCCTGTTTGCCGTTCTGATGGTCATGCCCTTTCCTGCATGCTGTCCCTGTCTTCCACCTTGTGCCTGCACCCTTTCACATGTGATCCATCTCACCCTGCTACTGTTCACACTGCTGCCTGAGGGCCATCCACTTTTCTTGGTCCAGCATACACACTGTGGGTGATCACGATTGTGCTTTCGCCCTTCTCACATGGAACTGAAGTTTTCACTTCCCAGAATGCAGGTTCCATTGATATGGGGGATTTAGAATGGAGTGCCCTTAAATGCTTTCTTAGGGAAGAATTCATTCGTTTAGCCTCTAAGGGGAAACAGACTCACATGAGTAAGACCACAACCCTCCTACAGACATTACAGATATAGAACACTCTTTATACCTTCAAACCTCCAAAGAGGTCCATAAGGAATTGACAATACTCCAGGAAAGATATGCAAACCTTATGTAGGAGAAAGCAGAGTACACTATTTATAAAACACATTCTAAATATATAGATCAAGGGGATGAGGCCAGCCATTTGCTGGCTCTGCATCTCTGAATGCAGGAGGCATCCTGTTTGATATCATCGATTAGGTCAGTAGATTGCATTATTAAAACCCAACCCAGAGATATTGCAAGGGAATTTGAATCTTATTACAAGGATCTCTATGGGCCTATGTCCAACCCATCTATGGATTTGAACATTCATGATTACTTGGCTAATATTCCCCTTCCAACACTAACCAAAGAACAGAAGGTCTTTCTAATTAAACCTTTGACTCCATCAGAAATTGTGAAAGCTGTAAATAATCTAGCTTTTGACAAAGTGCCTGGTCTTGATGGCTTCATGTCCAATTTTTATAAGGTATTTATTAAATAACTGGTTCTCCTATTACACTGACTATATATATATATATATATCTTTGGTATTTCAGATCCTACCATTCTTGAGGCCTTAATTGTTTTACTTCTTAAACTGGGTACAACACCTGACAATGTCACCTGTTTCCAGCACATATCTTTATTAAATTATAATTTCAAAATTCTCACTAAGTTCCTGGCCTCCAGGACTAATGCAATATGGGATGAGCTTATTAGTCAAGAACAGGTGGATTTCATGCCCAATCTTCCACAGATCATTTAGGTAAATTTACTCATATTTTCCAATATCCAGGGACTCCTCTGTTCCTATGGATTTGGTTTCTCTAGACGTGGAGAAAGCTTTTGGCAGAGTTAATTGGAATTTTCTCTTCACCATCCTAGATAAATATGGTTTCCCTCCAGCCTTTCTCTGCTGGATTAAGGTTATATATTCCTTTCCTAGTGCCAGAATTTACTGCAATGGGGTCTTTTCATCCAATTTCACATTATATTCTGGCACTCAGCAGAGATGCCCCCTCTCTCCTTTATCATTCAAAATATTCTTGGAACCATTGATTTTGAACTTAAATTTCACCAAAGAATAACAGGGGTAGAGATAGATTCCAAAAATCTACAGAGCTCAGTATATGCAGATGATATTTTATTACATGTTTCTCAACCTAAAGTTGCCATCCCTGTGGCATTAGAATTTAGTACAGATTTTAGTTTTCTTTTGAATTAAGAACTTAATTTGGATAAATCTGAGGTTATGCCCCTCAATTCAGTTGTCCTTAAATCAGATATTACATCTCTGGCTTTGACTTGGGGCCCCCCTCCCAAAAAATTAAATATCCAGGAATTTATCTTTCCAGAAGTACGACCCTTAAGTAACTTAACCTAGATGACTTGCTAGTCACCCTGCAACAAGATCTTAAAGCAGCAGTACTACAAAAAAGAAATCTGAGTCTTTTTCATCAGTTTATTGCTTGTACTCTGCTGATAATGTATCTGGTAGCATTTCCTGCTGGCATTGTACTATTCCCCAGTTATTTGCTCCGTTACCCTTTGCTTTGGTTACATTTCTGCCACCGGGCATGCTGCACTGGAATTCCCTCTGCTGCCAACTGCACATGCGTTTGACTGGCAATACTACACAGGGACATTGGGACAGTTCAGCATAGGATCCCACTGCAGTAATCAAAAGGTAGAATACAACCTGAAAGGGGAAGCAGCTAAAAATTAGTCAGCTGCAATATTTATTGTAGCACTACAACAATTCAAATAAATTGCAAATGCCTAAAAAACTAAAGATAAGTGAAAAAAATATTTACAGATTTAGAAACTGGAACTATGGCCTCATGCTTACAGCCAACAAAAGAGAATTTTGATAAATTACTTCCTGATTTGGTAGTACTGCTGGTTTAAAAGATGGAAGGTCCTTTTTTTAACCATATTGGGGAGGATCAACCTGTAAAAATGAATAATCTTCCTAAGTTATTCTACCCCATCAATATGCTTAATCTTTGGTTCCCCCTCTCGTGGTTTCATCACATTCATAACTTATTGTCTGATTTTATCTGGTCAAGTAAAGCATCTTGAAGCTTACACAAGAAACTTGAAGCATCTAAACAATGCAGTAGCCTTAGACTTCCATATTTCACTGTATATTACTTTACTAGTCATGCTAGTAAATATTTCAGGTGTCTTTGTCCCTCTCCTCAGGACGGAGACTCTTATTCTCCCATCTGGTTGGAACTGGAAATGGAACTAATCCATAAAGTAGGCTTCTCAGAGCCATCCATGTTGTTTACTTCACCAAAGGCACTGCCCCAAGGGCTTGAAGACTCTGTTATCGGGGTATTGATACAAGTTAATTCCCAGTTCTGTATCCTTATGAAATATAAATATAATAAGGATGTTACACAACCTATTCTATGAAATCCTAATCTCAAAATTGGAGGCCGAGTAATGACTGAAACTTGACACCCTCAGTTAGTTAACACCAGAGTTTGTGATTTGCTCCATCAGGAGGTCTTATACTCCTCCAGAAAAATTCTTGAATCTTACCACCTGGGCAATGCAGCTATGTTTACAATACTCCAGCTGCACCATACTTTGACGCAGTGGTGTGTGACCGACAGATGGGATATTAACCAGTCCGAATTCCTAAAAGCTGTTCAAGACACAGTACTTGTGCTGCATGCAGTTGTGAAATTGTACTATCTCATGCTTTTCAAGTTATTCCCTGAATCATATGGTAACTCTTCTTATTGGAATACTTATTTCCTTCTTAGTTTCACTCAGTGGCAGAACATTTTGGAAGACTTGTATTCATATGTCTCCCAAGATAAGTTGCGTCTTACTCAATTCAATATCTTAAATAATCTGTATTTCACATTCATGAAATTTGCTAAAATGGGTAAGTTACCATCTCCCTTATGTTCAAGGTGTGGACAAGAGGATGGTACATTGATACAATTTTTTGGAGCTGTCTCAAAGTGGCCTCCCTATGGAGTCTAACTGAAGCTAAGACAGACCCTCTTTTAGGGATAAATGGTCTCTTTACACCAGAGATTTGTTTAATTTTTGACTATACTCTGGTTTCTGTGAAAAAAAGAAGACATTACATGGGTCAAATTTCTCTATCTGCTAAAAAAGTGGTTTTATGACATGGGCTTGATCTGGTTGCTATTTCATATCTGGAGTGGCTTAATGAGCTCCTACTTAACCTCAGTGTAGAACGTATGATTGCAAGTCTTCACAACAAACCCACTTTATTTGATAAGTGATGGAGCAAATTATATACTTTGTATGCAATTTAAGTCCTTTTGTAGCTCTTTCAGGTTTAGACATTATATATTGATACTTGAGAGTGTTATGCCCTATATTTTAGTTAAGTAGATCAATAGGTTGATATATATTTATGTATTTGGTGATTTACTGAAATTATTCCTGGTCATAAGGCTCATTCTGTTCTGTTGCTCTGCCGAGTGGGGGGAGGGGGAAATAGGAGGCAGGTGGGGGATGAGGGAGTAATATGTTAACTGTTCGACTTTGTTACTTGTTATGCAGTGTTTCCTGTTTGTATTTTCAATAAAGTTTATTGAATTTCAGAAAAATATACCTCTTTTGCAGGGACAACCAAACAACATGGGTAAATGTTTGACAGCAGTACCCATGTTCTTATTTTAAAGAGTTAGTAGCAATAGCAGGCTAAACATTTTTTTTTTGTGTGTTATTTCTTTATCCTCCTTCTTGCCCCTTGGTCTGCCACTCCTTCCGGCTGCTCATGCCTCCCGCGACCCCCATCGCCCTGACCCCCTTCCCCACACCCCAGATCGCAGCCGACCCAGGGATGGCTCGGCGTATCCCTTCGCCGGGTGGGTCCCCCTCCTCCGAGGGGGCAGGCGCAGGGAGGGGGAAACCAGCACACTAGGCATCAGGCCCTGAGTGCTGCTGAGGTGGGTGTGGAGGCATCAGGGCATCTTGGGCCGACAGGAGAGCGGCAGCCATCATCTGGCAGACCAGGAGGCTGGATTTTCCCATTTTCTCCCAGGGCGTGGTGTGCCATGTGTGTTGAGACTCCGCTGCTGGTCTCCCCGGCCTCCGCCAGGGGGTACCAGACAGCAAGCCGCATCCCGTCCCTTCCCCTGATGTAGGCGAGTAGTCGTGGGATGCTCAAGCCTACTCCCCCCCGGCCGGCTCTCCAGTGACCCGAGTCCATTCCCAAACCCGGGTCGCTAGCGTTGCAAGTGGAAATCCAACCGCTGTGCCGACGAGCCGGCTAGGCTAAACATTTTAGCAATTTTTAAAAGTAGTCTTATTACTTTTTTTTAATTTCTTATGTTGACACATATGGTAGTGTTTACTAGACACATTCTACCTCATACACTACTATAGGCTTATGTTTTTTTTCTGTTCAGAATAGATTATCTTAGCCACCAGAAAGTTATAGTCTCACCTAAATAAGATGAATTTTGAGCCAAGGAAAACAATCCTATCTCATATATTCAGACAGGAACAACAAGCAAATACAGTGTAACTTAATTTATCCAAATGTACCAGGGACAATGCAGTTGTCTAGATAAATGGGGTTTTGTATTAGTGATAACACTTTACAGTGAAGTCTAATAAGCTAGGAGACACACCACAGTTTTGTATAATTGAGAGATTTGCTTAATTGGGGTTTGGATAACTACATTTTTACTTTATTGTAAAATGGACATAACAAACCCTGCACTGTGACTGGTGATATTCAGTCACATGACAGTATGGTTATTACAATATAATTTCACAAGTCTATTGATTTTTGTTTTGTTTAGATCTCCGGGCTTTTTTGCCATATTATAAGTGGGGCTGTCAGTATAGCCTATAGGTTAGAGTTTCAAACTGTGAATGAGCTTACTACATCCAGCAGACCTGGGTTTGATTCCCACAACCTCCACTCATGTACTGTGTGACTCTAAGCAAGTCACATAACCCCCCGTGCTTCCTGGTCACCCCAGAAAACAGACACCTGTGCCTAGTGAGCCTTACCCAGTCACCAAAGACTAAACTAAAATAAGTGTGATGGCACAGTCCAGGGTGTGTGTTATGGTGTAATTACCAAAATTTCCAGGTGGATGGCACTCGGCTTTGCATTGTTCCTCACAACCCACCTTGGGCATATGGATATTACAGCAAGCGGCATACCATGACATGTGCTATTACTTACAGCACATCATCAGACATTAGGGACCTGACATACAGTCACTGAGTGTGATGGCAAAACACCAGGGTAATATGGCTTCCAATTGGCACTTCCCACATTTTTGAGATACACAAAGCCAGCCCACTGTTTGCAGGGGATCCAGTCCCCCTGTGACAGTGACACTTAGCATAAGATGTAAACTTACTGATCTAGATGTCACTAAAATGCCAGACTGAAAGCCTTTGTGGTCTGTGCATGACATAGTGCCAGTTTCTTGGCACTATCCCAAGCACCAAGATCTGCACTATTGGTGCCACTGCTGTTCTGTTCCCACTTCTTCCCAAGGTTTACCTTTAGGTCTGCCTCTATCCTATCACACACTGCCATATTCTTTTGGTACTGCTTATTACCCTAAGGAACCAATGCTTCCAGTACTAACCCTAGCCAAGTAATAGTGCCTTGCATCCAGTGAGTACTCTCCCTAGCCCTAGTTCCACTTAGCTATCCATTTTAACATGTGGTCCCTAATTAATGTCAGACCTCTAATGGCTGTCAGCCATAGTGTTGCATGCCTGTGCCCTCTGTGTGCTGGTGCATGACTGTCCATACCTCACAACACAAACTGCCTGTTGGCCCCCACATTAGTATGCCTGATTCTACCCCATTTCCTGTTTTACAGTAATGCCCATTGCAATAGAAATGTGATCCAATTGAATATACCACACTGGGGTGTAAAGTAGGACTGTGGCACAAAGTGATCATTCCAAAGACTTTACACCACAAAAGTCAGACTGTGTGTGGGGTCAATGGTCTAGCTATGGGATTTCTATTCTAAACAATACATCTACTCTCTGGCTCTGACTCTCTCTCTCTCTCTCTCTCTCTCTCTCTCTCTCTCTCTCTCTCTCTCTCTCTCTCTCTCTCTCTCTCTTTGATTCACCCTCCCTTAATGTATATAATATAAAAACATAAAAAAAGCCAACCCCAAATATTTACTAAATTAAAGACACACAGCATAGATGTTATTTCATTTATTTGCCTAATTCTATGAATATTAAAGAATGAAAAATAACTCAGAATATGCTAGCATTATAGTTGCAGAAGTATAGGCATTTAAAAAGCTTACCAGCGAAGACAACCACAGCCATAAGAAGAAAATATGGGTACGCCATTATGCTCTTCTGGACTGCACGTTCCAAAACCTAAAGGTGAGCAATTTGAAGTATTAGTTATAAGCTTTGCTCTATAGACACTGATATCAAAAAGAAGTCTCCAGCATCTTATAGAGTTCCACTGTACTGCTAACACATATGATGACCACAGTATTTATTTAGTAAAAGCAGCCTACACCTATGTGTTACTGATATTGGTCTCGACACCAGACACTCACACCCTTCCTAGTTGATTAGCTGTAGTCTTGAAATATTTGTGACTTTTGGTAATCTGTCTGATTGGTTGAAGAGGTCAGGCATTAGAACCTATGACAGTGCTTATGGTGCCTTTCTTTTCTAAATCATTCTTTGTCAAAGGTCTCATTAAATCTTTGAAAATTATAATATTGAGACACAATTCAGTATATATAATTTTTTATTGCACCCATAATCTTTTATTGCTATGGAAACTTGCATGAAAACAGCATCTTTACTTAATGACTTTCCCTTCTTTTGTTGCTGTCTGAAGTACACATCAGATGACAGTCCTTTGTTTGTACATCAGTTAGTAGTGTGAACAGTGCATAGCTCTACTGGAGTTCTCCTCTGAGGAAAATCTGAGACAGGCTGAAGAATACAAAAATAATTCGGGGCCAACAGGGCCGATCTTATGGGGACCATCTCAGGGCACTGAACATGCACTCAGAGGCCAGAAGGGAGACAGGTAACTTTTTTTTTTGCAGTCTTTATTTATTCTCCTGACTTACCAGACTCTCTCTGGTGTGAACACTTGATGCAGCTTTCTCCTGCCCACCTGAAACCTCCAACTCCCCATCTCTCTGGCTGGGCCCTTCTCCACTCTGCCTCTACTGGTCACACAACCCCCTGGCTCTGAGTTCTCCTGGGGCAGGACCGCTGAACTCCTCTTGGTGCTCTATCTACAATTTAGTAGTGACTAGGGACTCTGAGGGAGAACCAGAAGTGGGAACTGGGAAGCCTGGCTTTCGGCATTGGGCCAACTACTGGTCTCACCTTCACCTACTGGCAGTCAGGGTTTTTTGCTTTGGTTACTTCCCTCTGGTGCAGTTGTGCAATGGTGACAGCACATGTAGGATGCACTCCCACCCCCTCCTGCAGTTGTCCATAGCCACCATTCCAATTGGCTGCCCAAGTATGGTGTCTGGTGCCCCCAGCCACCACTAGGAGCCGCAATCATATGGGGAATCCAACAAATCCACCCCAGAAGAAGTGAGCAGTCCTCCATATGCTCAATCTTCTCCTCCCCCTTCCGACCCCCAGCAGCCCAAATCTGTTCTTGAACCTGGGTTTCCGGCGTGGCGCAAGGTGTGGCATAGAGCACCTCAACCCTAAGCACCACCATACTGGCTAGGAGAGAGGTAACTTGAAAGAGACCTTCAAGTTCCTGAAAGTAATAAACAAGGTAAACTGTGAGGAACTATTTAACAGGAATGTTAGGTTGGAATCAAGGGGACGTGAATGTATGATTGGGGTGGGTGGATTGGTGGGATGCTAGAAAACGCTACTTTTGGGAGAAAGCGACTGAGCAATGAAACAGCCTATCTGAAGAGGTAGTGGGCACAAAAATCATTAAAGGGTTTAAGCACAGGTGGGACAAAGTATAGGGCTTAATAATTATTCAGGGGGTAGTAGCAGTAAGGCAACAAGCAATGGAGGGGCATGGACAAAAATCCCATCAAGACAATAGGCCAGAGAGTAAAGTAGGGTTAACCTGGACAGACTGGATAGAGCCTTTTTCTATGGATGTTATGTATATTTCTATGATCTAAGAAACAGAGGATTTTTGATATCATGTGTAGACAGGCAGGCAAGGAATGAAGTCTGAGGGAGAGAGATCTTATTTTAGGGTAATATTCTTAGTAATATAGAAGAAATGGAAGCTACACAAAGAACTTACAGTACATGGCATGTAATCTGGTTTGTACCTGTAATACACAACGAGGCATTTTGAAGTCTTTACAAGTTAAGCAATTGCAGCAGAATGATTAGAAAGTAAAATATGCCTTTAAATTCTGGCTGGTAACAGAAAATGTCTAGCATTGGGCAAAATGATACTGCTGCTGTTCAAAGTACCATGAAACAGGAATTTTACAATTCTGCAATTGCATAAAAAAATTTTAAAACACATTTCAAAATGCAAATTTTGTGGCACACAGTATATCCTTTAACGTGAATAATCTGGGGAAAACAATGCCAAAAATGTAAATTATGTACCTAAGTCTGAAATTTATAGTTTTTCCCACTTGCGCATCTCTGATCCCACAGTTAGAAGTTTTTCAGTAACAAAATTGTACATATTTTTTTCCACACAATTTCACAGATTTTATAAATTTTACATACCAACGTAGTACCATTAACATAGGGCTGTGATGATGGAAGGGTCTTAAGGTCCATCTAGGCAACCCCTCCTGCCACATGGATTACAGACACACATAAAAGCTTGACAGCTAGACTGTGTCCCCTCCCATGCTGTGAATTCTCAGAGCCACTCCCCCTGAAGCATATCTATAGTCTTGCTTTGAAAGCCTCAAGTTACACTTCAAGTTTCCACTACCTCTAAGCAATTCCACAATTGTAGGGTCACATTTCACTAAACCAGTACATGTAAACTCCACAGAGTTTGTCCAACCCTAAAGTACCCTTTTTGTCATTGTATAATGGTTCTCAGTGCTTTGCCCTGACCTCTGGATCAGGAGTTCATGTCCCATAGTAGGGAGCTGGGATCATAGCTGGTGTCAACACTGCAGTACAGAATTGATTGGATGTTGCACTGTTTGACACTGTTGATATTTTAGTTAGCATAAGAGCATAACTCTTCTTTGCTCAACACAGATGTTTTGATTCTGAATAATCATGTGAATGACATTTCCATATGATTACTAACAAATGAGTGCAAATGGGACAGCCCAGTGGTGCTGAGGGTTGAGGCGCTGGACGCTACATCTTGTGCCACACTGGTGACTCAGGGTTCGGGAATGGACTCGGGCTGCCGGGAGCTGGCAGGGGAGAAGGAGGATTGAGGGGGGATTGAGCATCCGATGACTGCTCTCCTTTCTCTGGGTTGGGTAGTGAGGCTTGCATCACCCTGTAGCGGTGACTGGCAGAGGCCAGCTGCACTACAGTGGCATGCCAAAGTGGGGGGAGAGCCCTGCGGGTGTCAGCACTACATGCTCAGAACATCATTGCACATCTGGCTCTCCATAGGGAGAAAAAAGTGGAAAATGTGGAGGGTGATCTTCATGGCTGATGGCCACACCTTGCGCCCCCGGAGAGACCTGTGAGGGGCGCGTACCCAGTCGGTGTGTAAAGTGGTAAAGGCCGCCCACTGGGGAGAGCGGATTCATATGGCCCGCAGGCACCATCGTCTGGGGAAATACGGCCGGAGATCGCGGGAGTCACTCTGCCGAAGAGGAAAAACAGAAGTAAGATAAAAAAATGAGTGCAAGTTACTAAACGCAGATGTAGATTTAGAAGTAACTTTTCTAAACCTTTTGGGGTGACAGATTTGAGTCACCCATCCCTTTTTCCAGGAGCTCCCATGTGTAATGCTAGAGGAAATTAAACTGGTCAGTAATCCACACAAATATTCCACTAGCTCCAGCTGCAATCCCTTCCCCCAGGCCACACTTGGAAATGGAAATTATTCTTGCCTCAGCCTGCCTTCCTCAGCCAAACAGTCTACAATAAGTAAATGTTCATTTCTGTGCAGTGCATATATACTGTATGTGGAACCCGAACAAACAGAAGAGAGAAAGAAATACAATGCCTTAGCTAGGATTTGAATCCAGGCTCCTTTGAACATTGTTCTGTTGCACTACTACCTTCAGCACCAACGCAACTGGAAACCTAGAACTCCCAGAAGCACCTTACTCATTCTTTAATACACAACCTGGTGTTGCACAGATATAATTACATTTTTATTCACAAGAGTGCATCATGCATATATATGAAACCAAAACAAACAGAACAGAGAGGGGAAAGAAATAAGTGCCTTAGCTGAGATTTGAACACATGCCATCCAGAACACCAACAACCTCAATAAGTGCATGGCATCAATGTGTCCTTGCTATCTGAAATAAAACTCTCATATAAAATCATGATCCTGCCCCTTTAGTCCACTGGGGATTCTACCTTGGTGTAGCATAATGTACCAGCATAAAAAAACTGGAGATTAACTTGAGTCAATGTCCATCGTGTCATATCTCTAAAGGGACTCTTCATTTTGTTATTAGAATTTCAAGCAGTAAGAATGAAACTAAGATGTCACTCTCTGGACAATTGTAACCTACACTTGATTATTGTTTTCAGAAGGGTAATGGTAAAAAAGACCAGTATGTTACTTCCAAAATAGGTGTATCATCTCTAGTTTTAGCTAAATATTTTCACTTTGTATCATAAAAATGTCATTTATACATGTATGTATGGGCCATTATTAGCTGCTAGAGCAAATGTGTAGTCTCAGATGTGCAGATGAAGCCATATACAGCAATACAGACATACAGAGACACAGACAGGCATGCACGTCCTGGGCTGGCTGTCAGTTAGGCAGCAGTTAAAGCCTTGAACAATCTGGGCTACACTACCTCTTCAGGCTTCTGACTCTGTATTCTCATACTATGGCAGCTACTGTTGGTTCACAGTTGATTCACAATCTAACAATTCCATTCATTGTTATTTATCAGGACATGCAGTTTTTACATAACATTTATATTTGACCCCTTTCAGATAAATACAGGGTGTATGCACAAAGCAACCTATGTGCATGATTAATGCAGAGCATGGCCAGATGGTAGTAGTGGCTTGTGCATTAGTTCTGCTATAGGAGAAAGGGAGCATTCAGTGCATGCTATGGATAGTCCCTGGACTTAAACAGTTAGTCTGGTATGTGTGTTAGAAATTGGGGAATGTAAAATGTGCACTTTGTGCCCTGAAAGGACATCTGTACAATTATTAGGTCTGGGGGCTATACAGTGAACAATGCTAATTTATGTGAAATATGCAACAACAAGGAACAAAGATGGTGTGGTGCTTTGGGGTACTGGGGATGTGTAAAAGGTTAAAATGTATTAAGGTCCACTGTTAGCACCAGCCAATACCCATCTGGGGCTAGATCGAGTGGTATGGGTCACCAGTCTCTAAAGAGACCATGCATTGTACAGATTCCCTCTAACCTTTGTCTCTGTGTAGAATGTTTTTTTTTCAGTCAGAATAAAGATTTGCTCATTTATTTAAAGTGTTTCACCAGGTAGATATGCAAAGATTTTATTTATTTATATTATTTATTTATTGGAGTTTGGTAACTGGGAAGGCTCACTGAAACAATTCATTTTCAGGAGCGACCCAAAATTAATTACATAGTGTACATTGAAAGAATGCAGACAATAATAACAAACAGTGCATAAGTAAATGACTAAATATAGTACCAACAATGCATCAGGTTGGTAGTTAGATACAGCATACAGATATGTACTCAGGGGCTCTTGGTTCTATAGAATAAGATAACTATTCATAGGCAAATAACCTGAGGGGAAAGGAGAAAGGGAGGACAAGTCAGCAGCAAAAACAACAAGCATTTGTCAATGCCGAATGTTTGCTTACTGGCATTGGCAATGGTAGTGTAGAAGTTACAGAGCTGCATAATAGGAATGGCAGTGAAGTATTGAACTGAAGCCAACCCCACCACCACCCTGCAGAGAGTGACAGGCATAGGGGTGTGCATTTGGGTCGTCAGGCATAACGGCCACGCCATTTCACCACACCCCACTCTGCAGAGACTGACAAGTGTCACATGTTCCTTGGGGGCTTTGGCCCTTATGGGCACCCCATTTCATTAGGAAATACGGAGAGATGGGTGCAATATAGGAGAATGGGGTGAAGTTTGGGGCCGAAGAGTCCAAGGCATACCTCGATGCCTCTCAGTGACTGCAGGGTGTGGAATGGTATGAGCATCACAGGCAAGAATCCCAAGTCACACCCCTGATTCCTATCATTCTCTATAGGGTTGGGTGATTTAGTTGAAAAGCCTACTACCTCAGGCATTCGTTGGTATTTTAACTCCAAACTTTCAACATGTTTGTTTTGTGACCCCACCTCATGAGCAGGAATATCAGGTTGGTAGCCAAAGCTGCTTATGCACAGTGACTATGGGATTTAGCACCACAGGTGCAAAATATTCGAACAGGCTGTAAAAAATGACGGCTGTATTCTGTCATGAGGGAGGTATAAAATGGCTATGTTGCAAAGTGTAGTAAAAATATTTAAAAAATGGTGAAGTCACGCAACATAGAAACTGTGACAACGACACACGTTATATAAGTAGGTTGTGGATATTTTATAGCAGATTGTCAACTCAGGCATTTTGGTGCCTCCGATCATGAACAGTGTCACTGTGATTTTCTTTATCTATGCGAACAATGATTTCCGACAAGCGACCATGCATCTCTGCACTGAAAGTGTGAAACACACTGACCATGTTGTGAAAAAATGGCAGCTGTACTGTTCATAAGGAAGTGTTGAAAATGCCACTAGTGAAAATCTGGACTGAAAATATTACAAAGTCATGAACTAACGAGGATGCGTGGAAACTGCACAATGCTCACTCGTAACACAGTCATTTTATGGACTTTTGTCACCAAATTTTCAACATAGCCATTTTAAGACCTCTGCTCATGAACAGTGTAAGTGTGATTTTCTTAATGTGTCCTAAACATTGCTTTCGCACACCAACAGCACCATTGTGCGCTACATGTGCGATAACACATTTTGGGTGACATATGAAAAACCGCAGCTGTACTGTTAAGTAAGGAAGTTTAACAAAATGGACATGTTGAAAATCTAGAATGAAAATATTAAATTTGCAAACTTACGAGCATGCATAGGAACTGTAGCAACGCTCGTCGTAAAAGTCATTTCTAGGCATTTTTCCAATTTTTCAACATAGCCATTTAAGACCTCTGCTCATGAACAGTGTCACTGTGGTTTTGTTAATGTGTCCCATACACTGAGCTTGCACACCGACTGCGCCACTGTGCGCTACATGGGCGGAAACACGTTTTGGGCAGGATGTGAAAAATGACAGCTGTACTGCTCATAAGGAGGTGTGGAAAAATGGCAATGTTGGAAATCTGGAGTGGAAATATTGAAAATTCGCAAACCTACGAGCGTGCGTGGGAACTGTGCAACGCACACTTGTAAAACAGTCATTTTTAGGAATTCTGTCACTAAATTTTCAGCATTGCCATTTTAAGATCTCTGCTCATGAACAGTGACACTGTGATTTCCTTAATGTGTCCCATACACTGAGTTCGCGACTGTGCCATTGTGCGCTACATGGGCAGAAACACGTTTTGGGTGAGATGTGAAAAATGACAGCTATACTACTCATAAGAAGGTGTGGAAAAATGGCAATGTTGAAAATCTGGAGTGGAAATATTGAAAAGTCGCAAACCTATGAGCGTGCGTAGGAACTGCGCAACGCACGCTCGTAAAACAGTCATTTTTAGGATTTTTTTCACCAAATTTTCAACATAGCCATTTCAAGACCTCTGCTCATGAAAAGTGTCACTGTGCTTTTCTTAATTTGTCCCGTACATTGATTTCGCACACCGACTGCGCCATTCTGCGCTACAAGGGCGGAAACACATTTTGGGTGAGATGTGAAAAATGACAGCTGTATTACTCATAAGACAGTGTCGTGAAATGGCAATGTTGAAAATCTGGAGTGAAAATATTAAAATTTCGCGAACTTACGAGCCTGCGTAGGAACTGCGCAACCGTCGCTCGTAAAACAGTAATTTTTTTGAATTTTGGCACCAAATTTTCAACATGGGGGTTTTGGGCCCCCTTCTCATGAATGATGTCACTGTCATGGTGTTATTCAGTCCCAAAGGGTGATTTCGCAGTCACTGCTCGAAATCACCCTTCGAGCCGAATAACGCCATGACAGTGACATCATTCATGAGAAGGGGTCCCAAAAACCCCATGTTGAAAATTTGGTGCAAAATTCCAAAATGCCTGAGATATGCAATAAAGTTGAACCCCTCCTGTCTAGCCCATTATACAGCTTACCGGCATTTCCTCAGTTCGCGGTCGGCTTTGAAGAGTGCAGACGTGTTCCCGGTCCACCGAAGATCGTCGCGCCGGAGTCCGGAGGTAAGTATGGGGTGAGGGGGTGTGGGAGACTGGAGTGCGCGCGGTGGGTGGGTGCGGGATGTGGGAGGGCTTAGGAGGCGGCGCGTGGACAGTTTTCGTTTTACAGGAAAAAAAAAAAAGCGTCGCGGGACCACTTGCCACGCTGGGGTGGGCTCCCAGCGTGCGCCAGAGGACCTAGAGGCGTTGCGACGATGGGGATTGGGCACCCGTCGGCAACATCATTCATTGCCACGCTGGGGTGGGCTCCCAGCGTGGCACCAAATACTGGGAAGGGGCGGGGAGACGATGCAGCGCAGCCGACGGGGATTGGGCACCCCGTCGGCTATACGTTGCGTGCAGGGGGCGCGCACGTCTGCGGCTGGGGGGGTGCACGTGAGCAGCTTCTTATCGCTGCTCACTCAAGCGTAGCTCCCCTTTCAACTGTATGCCACTGCATTTTGGAGCATGTCATAGACAGCTCCAAAATGCATTGGCTTACAGGGGCCGCGCCTGCCAGGACACTGCCTGAATTGGAGGAGGAGGTGACACACCTCCGAATTCTCCGATGAAGGCACTATGTTTCTTGCACATGCGTGCAAGCAAACATAAAAATGGCAATGTAATTCAGTATGCAAGTAGATATAAATACAGCATACAAAACACAGAGATTTCAATACTCATTAGGTGTGTACAGCACTTAGTGGACAGGTACACAATTATTTATTTATTTATTTATTTAGCGGAGCCGTTCATCTAGGTTAAGGAGTTTTGCCCAGTCATAGAGTTGACATGTATGTGTGAGCCTGGAGGAACCGGTAATCAACCTGCAAGCCTTGTTTAGGGTGAGACGGACTTTTCTGAGAGCAGTAGCATCAGCAGCACCATAAACTGGCAGGCCATAGCCGACAAGGGACAGTACTGATGACATAACGGCACGTCGGAGAGCATCAGGGTAGAGGCAATCCTTATCGTGGTAGAGTATGCCAAGTCGTGTGTTAGTGGCAGATGCAAGGGCATTAATGCAGGCATGGAAGGTGAGGGCTGAGTCAAAGGTAACCTCAAGGTATTTGTAGGAGCAGACTTAATCAAGTGGTTATTTGGTGCTAGGGAGGATAAGGAGTGGTTAGTTGCAGGCTTTGTTTTGGGGGTGGGCGAAGAGCATTGTCTCTTTTTGGGGGTTTATTAATGATGAGTCTATGCTCCTTAAACCAGGCTTCGGCATCATTGTAGGAGTGCTATAGAGAGTCCTGAAGGGAGATGGGATTACGGTGGGTGGCAAAGATGACAGCATCATCTGCATACATAAGAATTTTGCCAGAGTATGCACTAAGCAGGTTGTTTAGATGGAGTGTAAAGAGAAGGGGGCCCAGGATGGAGCCCTGGGGTACCCTCGAGCAGATGGGATGAGTTTCAGAGAGTGTCCCATTGATTTTGACACACTGGGAATGAGTGGATAGATAGCTTGAACACCATGTGAGGGGGCCAGCAGAGAAACCAGTGTGGTCGAGGGCATTCAGTAGAAGAGGGTGGGAGACAGTGTTGAAGGCCTTTGAGAGGTCAAAGAACACTGCACCAGCTAGGGAGCTGGCATCCAGGGAGAAAAGTAGGAAGTTGGAATACTCAACTAGTGCAGTGTCAGTACAGTGACCAGCATGGAAGCCATGCTGCTCAGGGCATAAGATGTTATGCTTGGTCAGATATTCAGTGACTTGAGTGGCCACCACTTTTTCTAGGGCTTTGGAAAAGGGGGGATGGAGATTGGTCGGTAATTGCCGGCAGAGGACCTGTCACCCCCTTTATGAATAGGCGTGACTATGGCAGTTTTCCATGCAGTGGGGAATTGCCTCAGGCAGAGTGATCAGTTAAGAAGGCTGGTGAGTGGGGTGAAGACTTTATCCAGCAGCAGTCGGAGAATACTGGGGTCCAGGGAGTTGCTGCTGGGGCTATTGCTTTTTTTTTTTGTGCCTTACTTGCCCCCTGGCCCACCTCTCTTCTGGCTGCTTCATGACTCCTCTGACCCCCTCGCCTTGACCCCCTTCCACTCATCTCAGATTGCAGCCAACCCAGGGGTGGCCTGACATATCCCTTCGTTGGATGGGTCCCTCTCCTCCGAGGGGGAAGACGCCAGGAGGGGGAAGCCAGCACACTAGTCAATCAGTCCCCAGGTGCTGCTGGATAGTCAGAAGGTCTCTCTAGTGGTTAACAGGTATAACCTGCTAATGGGAAGAGTGGGGACTTAGTAAAACTACATTTCAATTTGGAATGGAGTGTTGAGGACTTATGACCCATCTGGTTGAGATGTTGTCACTCAGGATGACATCTTCATGCCTTGGAGTATCAATATGAGCTAGGTAGCTGGAGATGATATTAGTGATGGCAACAACCCCCTTGCCAGGGAAGCAATATATGACTGTAATTAACGAGGATGGAATGGGAGCTGCTGGGAACTTAGTCACAGCTCTCTGAGTCTGTGTCAGTCTGTTAATTTTCTCAAGACACTACAGTGGCAAAGAGGGAAAAGAAATAATTTGCTGGTGTTGCATCCATAGATTCACATGGTAAGTCCTTTCAAGTTTTTTTTTAATAAAAAAGAAAGGTAGAATTCAGGCTCAGTTTATTGGGTCTTCTCTTGGTAGGAATACACCCAACCTGTTTGCATTGTCTACTGCTGACTAACCTTCCTGTGGTACATGAAATTCCTAAGAAAGGGGATCTGCAACAAAAAGAAAAACATTTAAGAAAGAAAAATCTTCGAAGCCAGTTTTGTCTCACAGCAGAAAAGTTCTTCACATTCCAGGCACCAAGAACTGGAAACACAGGCAGGGTTTGCCATCTGCTGTCTGCATGCCCCACTGGCCAAAGAAACAAGCAGCAGTGATTGTACTTTAGGCCCCAGACCATTATCTCTCCGTCGCCAATGGACTTGTATTTTTCATTTTCTGTCCTTTACCATCCAAGTATCAATGTAAGGCATAACAACTGTAAAACTTGATATTACTAAATGGCAATTAATTGTTGCAACCATTATCTGTAATCAGCATAGATATCATAAGTCCATCACTGTCCTAAAGTGTACAGTACTTAATGTTCTATGCTTTAAAAATCATAATGTGTTAAAAATGTATGTTATAAATTCACTTGCCACAGGATCTCAACAGCAACATTGTTACCTGTAGAGTATACCCAATGTTTACACTAGCCTATCTCTCTGTGATAAATAAATGTCACCCACTAAATCAGCTGTTTGCTCATACATTAAGGGGCCACAGGCAGCATGCCTGTTACCGGTGAGCCTGGCCATCAAAATGAGTCAAGATTACTGGTCACTAAAAAACATAAAATGGAGACAGGAAATAGGATATAGCAAAGAGAATGAGGGGAGGAGAGGGACAGAGAGAGAGAGAGAGACAGTATAAGGGAAGGGGAAATAGTCACATACACAATAGAGACAGGAACATACAGAAGAATCAAAGACTGCAGCATGCCCTGTAGTATAATGTGACTGTCCTATTGTTCAGCAGTACGTTGCACTGAACTCACACATGTACTCGCCTCAGTTCTCTTTAACTACATTCAGTGTTAATGGGTGTACCCATCTATCTTTAGGGACCCTTATACATATTAAGTATATCAAACTTCATGTCACTAGCTACAGGTATATGAATATATGTGTTATAGTCAATTAAAGAATTTCAAAAAATGTAACAACATTTGAAGAAAACTTTCTCAAAAGCTTGTGAAATTCATGAAGTTTTGTGAAAATTTTGCAGTGCTGGATTTTGCTAGCTTCACCCAGCCCTAGCAGCCTTTGTGAAACCAAGGCCTACTCCTCAGAAAACACTGACTTTAATTTCCCTCTGTCTTTGTTCTCTGGGTGACTGTTTTCATAGCTGTAGTGTTTCATTCCTTTCTGGTCCACCCAGTGCAGCCAAGAGGCATCCTGCCTCTATGTCCCTGGCTGCTTGCATGCATCTCACTTCTGGAAGTTCTGGTCTGTTAAAAAGACAAATACAAATTGTATTTTTTTGGTGAGGCCTGGGCCCCTTGAAGTGTCCACTGGGCTCATAGGCTATATAAATCAGCTACAGGCTACCAGAAATCTCTATCACTGTAGAAAAACACTGCTGGGTGCTGAATGATGATTTGGAATTCTACTCCCTATCTAAACTAAATATCTTCCCACACTGATATCTCTTCCAGATATTTCCCCTAGAATCCTGCTGACTATTTAGAAGGGGTGAGGAAGGCTGTAACAATGTCACCACACCCATTCCACATCCTGCAAATGTTCCTGTGCCCAGTTCTTATGCAGCCATCCTCCACCATGCAGCCGCGACTTTCCCAAGATCTACATTTACTTGTGATGTGCCCTCCTTCCCTCATCAGTCTATAGTGTGGTTGATCATTCCCATATTTACTTTACCTTAGTCACCTTCTTGTATTGTATTACTCTGTACCAAGAATTTGTTGGCATAATAGGCATAGAACCAGGGCAGTCCCCAGCCACCCTGTGCCACTGATCTCTCTGCTTAGTCCTACTGTAGTCGGGGAGGGCTGCCTTCCAGAGGAACTTAACAAACAATAGTATCAAAGTAATATGGCAGCAGAAAAGCACCATCCTGGCCCATCCAGTCTGCCTGCCTCCTTCCCCCTCCCCTACTTGTCATTGGTGAAAAGGAAGCCTGTCCTGTGTCTTCTAACCAACCAGATATGTCTATCCCACACTCTCTTGAATACCTCCACCATTTTAACACCTACTATCTTTTCAGGTAATCTGTTTCAGGGTTCAACTACCCTTTCAGTGAAATGACACCCCCTTATATTACCTTTAAATTTTCCTCCTTCCAATCTTAAAGTATGACCTCTTGTTTTAACTTTGACTTTCCTTTTAAATAGACTTCCTTCCTTTACTTTATTTATCCCCTTCATGTACTTGAATGTCTCTATCATGTCTTCTTTCTCGCTTCTAAACTCCAGCAGATACAGATTTAGTTCTCTCAATCTTGTCTCATATGGTTTCCCTTGCATACCCTGCACCATCGTTGTTGCCCTTCTCTGAACCTTTTCTATTACATCTATGTCCTTTCTTAAATGAGGCCTCCAGAACTGTACCTCATACTCCAGGTGCAGTCTAACCATAGTCATATATAATGGCATCAGTATCTCCCTCTTTCTACAAGTTATGCCCCTTCCTAAGCATGCCATCATTTTATTAGCTTTACTGACCACCTTACTACATTGGTCACTAACCATAAGGTTGTTTGATATTATAATCCTCAGATCCCTATCCTGTTCTGTTTGCATTATCAACTCTTCCCCCAGTGAGTACTTGGTCAGTTGATTTTTACACCCTATATGCATCACCACACATTTCTTTCTATTGAGCTACAGCTTCACTGCACACTTCTTGGCTTTGAACAAAGCCACACTTTTCAAAAAACAGTGGGCCAGAACCTCCACCACCAGGTGGAAGGGGCAGTGTAGTAACTTAGAGGCCATGATCATCTCGACTGCTGCTATCTTCCTTGTTAAGCACAGATGGAGAAATGTCCATCAGTCATAATTTTACAGCAGCTTTCTGAGCAGAGGGGTGAGGTAGTCCGCTACTACTCCTGCCAAGTCTGACCGGATCTTTAATGCCCATGAGGCCACTGAAACCCACTCAGGGCAGCTACATCCGAGGTAAGAGGCAGAAGCTCAGTCTTGGTAGAGTTGGTATAGAGACTGGAAATGGTTTAGGAGGGTCAAAGGATACCAAGAAATATATGAACCCCAGTCAAGACATCCTGGAGGAGTACCAAGCAGTTGACTGCATATAATAGCATCTGACAGTCCAGGTTCCTTGCCGGAATGCCAAGTGGCTGTGTGTGAGACCATAGAGCACTGGAGTGAAGGCTAATAACAGGGGAGACAGATGGCATCCATGTAGGGTACCTCTACGCAAAGGAAATGGAAGGGTAAGGAGTTAGTTGGTAAGGACTGTGAGGGAGGGTCTTGCCTAAAAGGCATAAATCCAATCACCACACTATGGTCCAAAAGCCCATCCTATTCAGGATTGCCTGAAGGTACCTCTACTCCACCAGTTGAACAATTTCTTGAAATCAATTGCGATCCCCGCCACTTAAGCGTGGGTAGAGCCAGTCAGGGATATCTAGGAAAAGAGTGATGTGATGGTTAGTGCTCAAATTGCATTTAACAAAGCCCACCTGAGAGGGGTGGACTAGGTGATGTATGAGATCTAAATGGGTTGCAAGGACCTTAGCCAGAATCTTTGCATCAGAATTAATGAGTGAAATGAACCTGTAACTCCCCAGAAGAGCACGGCCCTTACACTTCTTTGGGAGGATAGTAATGACTGCTTCTACTTCGCACATTGTGGGGGGAAGGGTTAAAGTGGCATGGGATTCCTGAAAAAAGGCCCTGCTAGATGGGAGAAATCAGCATAGGGATCAGCTGATATAAATCAACCAGAATGTCATATCCCCTTGGAGCCTTGTGAGGAGCGGGGAGGTGATAGCAGACTGAGTTTTGTGAATGGAGAGAGTGGCCTGTAAAGCATCCTTCTGCTCCACCATCAAAGTGGGAATGGGAAGACTGGCCAGGAAGGAGTCCAAGTTGACCAAGTCCAAGGGATCCTGCAAAGCATAGAGATGTTCATAATAAAAAGAGCCCATGAAGTGCCAGCCTAGTGGCCTAGTGGGTTGAGGCATTGTATGTGCCTTACCTTCTGCCATGCCAGTGACCCTGGTTTGGGAATGAATACAGGTTGCTTGGGGTCGGCTGTGGGAGGGAAGACTGAGCATCTGTAGGACAGCTCTCTTCCCTCAGGGAGGGGGTTTTGTGGCCTGCCGCTTGACTCCACCTGGAGGAGTCCAGTAGGAGGTGCTGGTGGGTCACATCTAGGGGAAAGACCCCATGTTCAGGGCACTGGGAACATCTCCAGGGATGCAGATCTCACACAACATGCTCATTGCATGCTCATGGTTGGTTAGGGGAGAATAAAGAGGGAAAACTGGAGGATGAGCTTCATGAAGTCCTGTCCAACTGTCTGCATGCCCATGGCACCACTTCAAGTCTAGAGCACTTCTAGATGAGTGACCCAGAAGGTTGATGTTCCTTCCCTCCAGGCCCTGCTGCATGAAGGGGGGTAACCCAGGGGGATTAAGCCCCCAACTCCCATGGTAGCTGGAGACGGCTACAGTAGATGGGAACAGCTGCTGATGTAGTGCCCATCCTGCCACAGGGAGGAAAAGCCATATATGGAAAAAAAAAAGAAAGAGCACATGGTGTTGTTGACCTCCTGAGGCTGGGTTTGCACAGTTCTACCAGAGTCTTTCAGACCATGCTTATGTCTATTAGACTGCAGTTTATACATCTGATAGTATTGCAACCACCTCACTTTCTCCCCTCCATCGCAATACCTGTGGTATAAGTGCAGAACCACCAGTTCTGCCTTCCTGGAGATCAAGAGGTTGAGTCACATACAGAGTGCATGCATTTCTCATAGAAAAGGGAGATTCAGGTCTAGAGGCAGGTACCCTTTCAGTTCTTTTTCTTTCCCCCTCAACTGCTCTTTGGGATCCCGTTGATCTTGTTCCTTTTTATGATGGTAAGCTGCCACAAAGGCCATAATGTGCCCCCTCAGAAAGGTCTTAAAGGCTTCCCACAGTGTAGACTTCTAAGTGTCCTCCAAGTCATTCATCTCAAAGAAGGCAGACACTGCTTTTGTGAACCAAGAAAGGAACTCCTTATCCTGGAGCAAGAAGGGGTCCAGGTAGCATGAAGCAAATTTTGAGAAATGGTCACCCACTCAGTGACTAGTTCTACAGGGACAAGGTCAGACTGATATAGAGGGATGATATTTAAGGTTGGCACCATAGAAGTGGCACTGGAGGAGACTAACCAGAAGCCGAGTCAGCAAGAGGTGGAGTGCATGGCAGAAAAGAAAGAGAAATCCCATGCTCTGGGATGGTGCAATAAAAAGATGGCCATCAGTGAAACACTGACACAGGAGGGCTGCTAGGGCCCTGGTATGGGGCTCAGACTTGCAAGAATTCCAGTCCATACAGGGCTCTAGGACCAAATTAAAGTCCCTCACAAGACAATAGGAGTGTCGGGGCAATCAGAGTCAACAAGGAGTGATGCACAGCATGAAGCATCTTTGGATCATCTCTGTTTTGCTCATAGACTTTAAAAAGCACCAGTGGGCCTTCAGGGGTATGAAAGAGTGCTGCAACCCCCCTGTCAGCCTTGTCCTGGGTAGAGGTCACCATAGTCCACTGTAGGGCTTTGTGCACTAAGACTGAGATCCCTGCCTTAGAGGAGGGGGTGCAGCTACACAGCACCAGCCCAACCCATTCATGACAAAATTTGGATGCCTCTGAAAGGCATAGTTTGATCTCCTGGAGAAACAACACTTGGGCCATCATGCCCTTCAGCCATGGCAGAATCCATTTCTGTTTGGTCAGGGAATTGAGAGAATGCTCATTCTAAGAGATGACAATCAATGGGGTCTTGGACTTACAAAGCTCCAGATGACATTAGTAGGGCATGGGATAAGAGGAGGGACATGCCATAGGTGACCTGAATATGTTGAACAGTAAACCCCAAACTGCATGACCTGGAAGCTCTGGAGTGGAGTGAGCTAAACAGTGCAGTAGAAACAACAATAACAGTGCAAACAATTGACGAGTGAGTACCAGAATGAACCAAACCCTTAGACGAATAAAAATATCAAGGGGGCATCTAGTTCTATCAGGTCCCAGAGGGCTGAAACAGCTACAGTTTTCAAAGCCCAGGCCCTAATAGTGAGGTCATCAGCAGCAAACACAGCAGAACAAATAAGGGTAGTAGTAACCAACTGAATAAATGCAGCAAACTGAGAGAAAAGCCATGACTAAATAACCTGAAGCATTAACTTTGAGCTGGTACAGCGACAGCTATCACACCAGAGAGGGGGAGAACAGTGAGTGTGCTGGGAGGGCAAAAGTCATTGGAGAGAGGAGAACAGAGGAGCAAGAAAAGGGGAGAGTCAGGAAGAAAGTAGTACTAAGGAGGAAGGGAAAGGGCTGACTTGGGGAAAGAGAAGGGGGTCGTGTGCCTGGAGACTGGATGCCCCATTACAGAGGAGTGAAAAGATGGAAGGGGAGGGATCCCATAACCAGCTTAGAGTGGGATGACAACAAGGTGGAAGGAACTAACTGCCACATGTGCAAACATCTCTGCAATTAGACACTTACAGTGAAGCAGTAGTCATCACGCTGGCCAGAATCTAAGAGCCAAGTAGAGGAAGCTGATGGGCCCATTAGCGAGGAGGATGGACAGTAAAACAGCATGGTACACCAAGCTCAAAAACTATTAAGGCATATGCCCCCTCATTCCTCTGGCCACCGCCCCCCCCAACTAGGAACTCTAGTCAGGATGGAGGCAGAAACTGGCTGAGTATGAGTTAAAAGCTACCACAGGTACAGAATAGAGAAGCAGCTGACATCTCTCAGCACCTAATGGTTGGTCAGTGTCAGAAAAGCAATGGAATCATGGCCCAAACTAGGTTGGTTCTGGGGCTCTGGCCAGAAAAATGTTATTTTTTATCTATTTATTTAGTTTTTGTTGACCAGGTAAGTGCACTAGACAAATCCTGCCTATTTTTAGGCATGACCGGGGGAGGGGGATACAGATGAATGCCAACTGACTTTGAACCAAATTAAGCTGTTGGTGGTATTTATAGTGAATGAGGGAAATTTGGCCAGAACACTCGGGAAATTCCCCTACTCTGCTGACAGTAGGGGGAGCCACCATGGAGGAGGAGGAAGAGATGGCTGGTCAGTCTGCTGGTGTACCTGGAGGTGAGCAGGTCTCCCTACCTCCAGGTCCAGCCTTGGAGACTGAAGCAATATTGTCTATCTGTATGGAAACCAAAGAAACTATGAGAGAATTGAATTTACCATCATTTTGTGATACTGCTGGTTTGTTTGGGCCCAACTCTGCTTGGGTGGATAAAATTTTGGAACAAAATAAAATGTTGTTTCATCCAGGAGCACCGGTGACGATACCTGTGGCTGAACTAAGTGAAACTATTCCTGAAGACTTGCTACAAGACGCTGCTCACCTTATTCAAGAAGAACTATTACAGGCAACAAAGGTAAAACCGTCATTGGGAGGAATGGTGAGCAAGCAGGTTGACGTCGGTACTTCAAAGCCTAACACTTTGACGGAACAGCCCTTTGATGTGGGAAACTTGTCAACCAGTCTGCCAGAAACTATTGTGGACTCAGGAGATGGTCGGACAGGGGAAAGGAGCGTTATTGTGAGTGATTTGCTGGGGCTTAATTCTGACAATATGGGAACTTGTGCTATGACTTTCACTGTATGGAAAGGTAGAACTGAGTCTGCGACACCACAAGTTGTTCGCAAACTTTCAGCCTCCTCCTTAGACCACTCGCTGATCAATGCAGGGTGGAAGCATGGTGAAGATGGGGTGTAGATTCCGGACCCAGCCCATAGCCCTATTCCAGGACAAAATGAGTTACCAGGGGAACCTGAAGTCCAATTGAATGAGGCAGGCCCCTTGCTTCCACAGGTAACTGTGTGTGGGCTTCAAACACAGCGTGAAACACTACAGGGATTATCCCTGTCGGATTTTGACTGTACAGATGTGCAGCATATTGACTGGGGAGATTCTGAAGTTCCTTCCCGAAACAAGTATTGCCTCCTTCTAGCCCTCGCCATACAAAAAGCTTGGGAGTCGCTCCGACTTAAGACCCTTTTTCCGGTGCACCCCCCCTTTACAACGATGAAATGCAGTACGTTTGGAATATCAAGGGGGTTTAACTCTAGCACCAGATTGCCTCTACGTGGGGAAAACATTGTTAAAAGACTTGATGGGTTTTTTTTTCAAATGAAGTACATGTGCTTATACATGTGTCTGGTTCTATGTCTTTTGATATAAGTTTTGTTACTCCACAACAGCTGGATCGTTTTTGGGCAAAATTTGATAACTTTCAATATACAGAATTGTGGATGCCTTTTAAGGCACTGCCATTAACTAAGCCTTCTATCAAAAAAGTGACAGTTCTTTTCCATAATGAATCAGTATCTGTGCATGATACTGTATATTGGTTGCAAAAAAAATGTGAAGTTCTTGGGGCTCCAGTACCTATTTTGATGATGAGTGTATTTGGAATGGAGGGTGGATATTTAGGGTTCAAGCATCGTAACAATCAAATGGGGCCTGTACACCTTCCCAATAGCATTTTCTTAAATCTGCGGAATGAGGACACCGTTTTTATCAGGGACAGCCAAGAGCCTGTTTAGTGTGGGGGTCCTTACGCATTTAGATCCACTTGTGATAGATTGCGCTGCAATCTCTGTCTTTAGACTCTGGACATCAAAGTTCCACATGTCATGCTGAGTTGAGATGTAATTTATGCTATGATTCGGGGCATTCAGATAAATCTTGTCCTTGGGCAACGTACAACCGCACGGATAGGACTAGTCAGGATACTATTTTACAGGAAGCGCAAAAGAAAGAAATATTAAAAAAAGAGCTAGGCAGAAGGACCCCCCCCGGCGGAATCAAGGCCCAGTCCACCACGGCCTCCCCCTCCTCCATCTTCTCAGTCAGAGGAGATTGTGGACATTTTGCCAAGCCCTGCAACTGAACCAGTAATGGAAAAGGGTGGAGGTGATGTTGTATTGGGTCAATCTTTTCCACAGGTACAGGAGAGTCCTCCCTTTGCAATACCACCTCCTCGAAGTAAAAGTGTTGCAAAGAAAAGAGGTTTGAAACAAACGCAACCTCACTCAAAGATAGCCAAAGGCTCTTCTGGGATGAATAGTGCTATTGTGTTGACTAATAAATATGAGATTTTGAACTCTACTGTTTTGGATTCGGAACAAGGAGGTGATTCGGAAGCCTCCTCCTTGGGCCCCCCCTCTTTTGATTCTGATGAGGACGCCCCAGAGCACGTTTCACAAATTAGTGCAGATCCTAGACATAGAACTCGGGTGTGTAGGAGTTCCAGAGTTAAGAAACCACCTTGAGCTTAAATACTGACTATGTTATTTCCATCCCTGCCAAAGTTGAGAATTTTAACTATTAATGTTAATAGTATCAGGAATCCTAAGAGACAGTTGGCAGCATTCACAAAATTAAAAGATATGGATTGTGACATTTGTTTGCTACAAGACACAAGGTTAAATACAATTTATTTAACCAATATAGCGAAAAAGTTATGGTGTTGGGGCCCATCCTTGTTTTCTTATGGCACTGATTTGTGTGAGGGTGTAGGTGTACTTTTCAGGGGAGATGCTTTTCGTATCTCACGATTGATAGAGGTTCTTTTGGGGAGGGCCTTAATAATTGACTTACATATGAGGGCCTATCCTGGAGATTAATAAACATCTATGGGCCTTTAACTAAGAAAGGTAGGACAGAATTATTTGGGTTGATTAAACTCACTTGTTTACCACTAAGTTGGTAATTTGGGGTGGCGATTTTAATTGCGTTCTGCATGTCCAAGATAGAGGGGCTAAAACTACAAAGGTGTTTAGTGATACTAATTATCTTGTGAAACTGATAGCTCAAAGTCAGCTATGTGATTCCTACAGGGTGGTTCATCCACAAGGAGGGCAGACATATTTTCATGGTGCTCTGTCCATGAGAATAGATTTTCTCTTCATTAAAAACAGTATTGGTGTAGAAACAGCTTTGGTGTACCCAGTGGAATTTTCAGATCATGCCATGTTAGTAATTACCTTGGGGACTGTTAATGGGCCTCGGTATGGGAAGGGATACTGGAAATTGAATACATCACTTCTGTTAGATCAACATTTACAGTTTAAAATTCTGGAGTATTTAAGAGCACGTATGACAATGGCGGGTTGATGCCCAATAGAAGTAGTTGGTGGGAACTGACTAAAACAGGATTAAGAAGCATAGTTCAAAAACATTCAGTTACATGAAGTCAGGGGCAGTATAGAGAATATTTGAAACTGCGCATGCAGCTGAATAAAATTTACTCAACTGTAAATTTATTACACATCCCCTTGTCTGAATAAGCCCTTAATATTAAAAAAGAAATGTTTTTATTACAATATGACAGGGCTAAATCCCAGCAATTTGAACACAAAATCTGTACGCAGGGTAAGACAGGATTGGGTGATCCCTTTCAGCATAGTACCCAAAGAACAAACGTGCAATTTATGGTGACTGTCCTTTCAGATCAGGGAGCGATTGTCTCAGATGGTCCTGGTATTTTAAGTGTAGTGACACAATATTTGGATTCAATCTATGCTCCAAAGTTTTTGAGCTTAGAACAGACTGAGAGTTTGCTCACGTCCATTACGGTACCTACACTGACGGTGGAACAGGTTTCTCCATTGATAGAGCCAGTCACGGCCCGTGAGATAGATCTCATAATGATGAATCTTAAAAAAAAATACATCTCCTGGTATAGATGGGTTGCCTACTGAATTTTATCAGACATTTAAAGAAGAAATGATCTGGATATTGGTTGTAGTATTTAATTGGGTATTGTCAACGATGCAAGTGGATTTTCACTTTTGTATTGCAGTTCAAATTTTGGTATATAAAAAGGGTGAGAGAATGTGTTTGGATAATTGGCACTCTTTAAGTTTACTGAATACAGATTACAAAATTTTAATGAAGCTTTTACATTCTCGTTTGTTGCAATTAACACCATATATACTTTCTGGGGCACAAACCTGTTCTGTACCAGGGTGTAGTATACAACATAACCTATTATTAATAAGAGAATTAGTTGAACAAGGGAAAGAGGATCTCTTGCAAGGGTTTATAATGGCCTTGGACCAGGAAAAGGCCTTCGATCGTGTCCCACATTCCTATATTTCCCTGGTTTTACAGTCTTATGGGCTACCTGAGCAATTTGTTAAGTGGATATCTACTTTATATTCATCAGCAAAAGCTCTCCCTTTGGTAAATGGGCATCTGGGGAAATATGTTACAATTTCTAGAGGGTAAGACAGGGATGTCCCTTAAGTCCCCTACTATATGTTTGGTGTTTAGATCCATTGTTGAGACTAATTCAACAGGATGCTCAGGTGGTGGGACTTCACCATTGGGGGTTTCAAGTGCGAGTAACTGCTTATGCAGATGACATCTGTGTCATAGTTATGGATGTAAACTCAGGATTGAGAGTTTTAACTATTTTGGAAGAATTCGCTGATACCACAGGTTCACGACTCAATAAACTTAAAGTACAATCTATCCTTTGGAAGGTTCCTCAGGGGTCTGCGATGTGGCATGGTATCACTGTTTCACAAGCCATTTCATTATTTGGGTGTGGTATGGAAAGGAGGACAACTGTATATTTAATTGGTCAAGGAAACTGGAAGAAGCAGAGGGAAAGGTTAATGTATGGAAAAGTTGGAATTTGGTAAAAAAGAAGAAAGTTATGGTTATTAAAACATATTTAATACCAATATTCTTATTTCTTAGTGCAGTATATCCGTTACCAAGCCAATTTGAATCTCGTTTGTTGGGGTTGGGTTTCCAAATTATATGGGGATGCCGTTTAAATCTGATAAAGAGGGAGGTTTTGTATTTACCTATAGATAAAGGAGGTTTAAATCTGATTAATCCTATTCTCTTTTTGCTTACCATTTTTCTTCATCATAATCTGTTGGACATGTCAAAACCGCAATCAGCCTTGTGGCTCCCCTTTTGCGTTACATTGGTTGGGGCCTGTTTATTAAAAATGGGAGGAGCAGAAGATATTGCATGCACAGTTTAAAACCCGTTGTGTTTTTTTCAGACCTGTTTTAAGGAATTTAAAAAAAAATGGAAAGTGTTGTTTGATGTGCTTACTTCTATATCCACTAAATTGCTGTATTGCTATTAGGAGGCAGTATGGTGCAGTGGTCTAAGGCTCTGAGCTGCAAATGTGGTGACATCCAGCAGACCAGACCTGGGTTTGAATCCCACAGCTTCCGCTTGCATACTGTGTGACCCTGAGCAAGTCACTTAACCTCCTTGTGCTCCCAGGTTGCTCCTGTAAAAAAGCTTTCAGCTTAGTGTGCTATACCTGGTTAAACAACTAAATAAAACTATACAACAAGGGATTCCAGAGTTACTAGTAGAGTTTCCTAATATTGAGCCTCGATGCAAGTCTTATGTCATAGATGTCTTAAGGGATCCCAGAATAGCACCTCGAGTGTGGGATGTTACATGGTCGTGTGCTCATGGGAAACTCAATGTGAAGGGTAATGCAAAACATAAAAAATGGACAGAACGTTTTTGTCCGCGACAGGGGTGTATTGAGATGTTGAAAACTGCAGCATTTTTTACTTTTGTGTCCTTTTGTACAAACTGTATGGAAAAAATTAGCTGATAAATGGAAGCAAACTGCTTGGCAGTCTCTTACGTATTCAGAAATTATAGGGGGTTTTTGTCTCTCAAATTTGGGTTTGCAGAAGGATATGATAAGATTAATTTTGTCATTTATTAAATATATTCTTTGGCAGGTTAGATGTAAATTGGTGTTACAGCAAATTTCTCAAGATCCTGATGCTATAATTCTTAGTATAGAATATGCTCTGGATAAACAGTGTTATTTTGAGCAACAAATTATGCATAAAGAGATTTGGAAACTTTGTTGGCTGGAAGTACCTTTTATGAAGGATAAAATTGGATGAAGGTGCATGACTTTATTTATGTAACCAGGGACTCAGTCTTATTTATGTATTATGGTTGTAATCTTTGTTATGTATTATTTGAGTGTATGATGTTCAGTTTTTCTTTTCAATAAAATATTCCCCTACTCTTATCAATAAGTGCCATGGGATCTTTAACATCCACCTGAACTACCACCAATCCAGGTAGATGGGACCTCGGTTTAACATCTCATCCAAAAGATGGCACCTCAGAAGTGCAGCACCCCTATCATGCTGCACTACAGTGTCAGTACTGGGATATTAGCCCAAGTGCCAGTTGTGGGAACTGAACCCATAGCCCTCTGATCTCCCGGCCTCAGAGGCGAGTGTGCTACCTAATGAGGCACAGGAGTGATGCATGCAAGGCACAGGAGTGATGTTCAAGGCACTGGCAAGCACCAGGCTACTCTGAACAAGGCAGGAGAAAGAGAAGCATAGTGGCAGTCAGGAGCATGGGGTCCATACAGAGGAGGAGAGGTAAAAAAAAAAAAGCAGCAAACAGAAATCTCCAGGACAGCAATGCTGCCAGTGCTCAAGAAGCAAATGGGAGGGCTGGACCCCTCTGCACTGCAATCACTGAGAGTCAGTCACTCTGTGGTACTGCAGGAAGGAATAGGGCTGTCCCCCCTTTCCACTAGACCAGTCAGAAAATAGCATTGTTGTTGAGAGGCAGAGGAGGTGAGAAGGCACAACACTTTCACTTATAGAGTTCAGCATGTAACATGGAAACTGAGGCTCTGCAAGTCGAAAAGACAAACAACATTCCGCATAATTAAACAAGGCAATGGGAGATATGCATCAAGAAAAAACATTGCACGCAACTATTAAGCATGCAAACAGTGAGGATCCAAAAGGATATATATACAAGCACAATGGAAAGTCAGCAGTAAAGTACAGAAGAGCTGCCACAATCCAATGCACTAATGTCCAGCAGCAGTAACAGAATTCAGTGGCACTCAGTTCTGGGTGTTCAGAGAGTGAAAGCATTGACAGGCTTCTGTTCTTTACCTGTCATCCTGCCAAGGCCATAGTACCCCTGCATCCCCCCCCCCTCCAGCTCAGAGAGAAATACAATAAAGGCACAGTTACTGTCAAAACCTGCAACCAGCAGGAGATGCTAGTGGGGGGAGAGAAGTCATTTGGAAGGAGTGGGTAAAGTATGGGGCTTCCAATAACGTATAATACAGTATTCGCAACAGTCTGAGTTCAGCTGGCTGACTTCTGTGGTGAATGCTATTGTTTGGGAGAGTATTTATCTGATAAGGCGGGGAGTGTACTGTGGGAGATGCAGGCAGTGTAACAGCCTGGTCAACCCATAACCCAGGCTCCGTAGGAACAGCAAAAGTCGACTGCACTGGTGCACCCCCAGAAGGTGTTGGGTCCAGGACTGAAGAAGGGATTACTGATGTCACTTCTGGAGTAGGGGCCTTGTGCAGGAGATGGTATTTGTTCTGTGTGGGCAGTGGAGCGGCCACCTCTGGGCTGACATAGGACTCTTAGGAAACACAATGGTGGTGTTCAGAATCATCAGCTGCCCCTGTGCTACTTGGCAGACCTCGGCCTTCTAATGTTTATGGCTGTGTCCCCTGTGTTGTTAGATAATTGTCCATTTTCATTCAGGTCCAGCAGGGGTGTACTGATAGGTTATGTACCACTTGACAGACAGGTATCCTTGGTAGAGACCCGTGGCTTCCAAGGATAAGAATCAAAGGGGAGGCAAGAAACTGCTACATGGGCCATTGTCTGGCAATAAAGTCCACAACTGCCTCCAGACTGTTGAATTGATATGTTGCCCCATTAACTTGAATCCATACCTGAGGAGGACCTGAAGGTAATGGCAGTGCCAAGACGAGAGATCTTCCATTTGATGGGGCCGTGAGTACATTGGCAGGACAAGAGCTCTGCAGAGAAGTCCTAGTCAAATGGCAGCTGGTGGCATTCCCAAGAAAGTGGGCCCCACTCCCTTGCAAGGTCCTATATGTTCTCTTTCTCAGAGTAACACAAAAGTTTAATCAGGATAGGGCAGGGACGATCACTAGGCTTAGGTCATGATACTAAAGATTGGTGCACCCATCTCAATTTCTAAAGGAGAGCAGTTCTGAGAATTGAGAATAGCAGGAATTAGAGAATGCAAAAATGAGATAATGTTCTTACCCTCAGTACCTTCCAGGTAGCCCACCAGCTAAAGATTCTTGCATCTGGCAAGATTTTCTAAATTGTCTACATTTGGACAGCAGAAATGTGTGGCCCTATTCATCTCCCTGAGTCAGACATTGAGAGAGTCATCCTGGTTCCCACTCCCCAGTTAGTGTATGTACTGCTCTGTGCCCATTACCCTCAGGCCATGGTCTTTCAGGTCTTACTTATGCTGGGTCACTGCTAGCTTAAAGAAGAAGTCAACCCAAAACTTGAAAAAATATATGTTGTGCAGAGTGCTTTAATTTGTATGTGAAGTTCTAGTGTTTCCTTCCCTCTGACTGATATTAGGAGTTTTTTCTAAATTAGCTTGCTACCTTTAGGGTAGTTTTACGACCCCTGGGGATCTTCATCCCTGACAGCTTAATTGGATTTCTTGTTCCCACAGTGCATCTTGTCTCATGTGACTGTGATGTAAGAGAGACCTAACATTCAGCACACACATGCCAAACAAACTAAATATCTTGGAAGCTTAACGAGCTGCACAAAAATTACCAGCAGCAACGCTTTTTCAGGACACTAAGACCTTTTTGATGAGGGTAGTCACTAAGCTGGATTTTATACATTTTAAAATATAGCCATCTCTACTGTTGTGAACTGATTGTAAAGCAATGCTTTCTGCTGAATTTATGGTCTCTGCTACATCACTGGCACATGAATCAAGGTGCAGTGTGGGACAAAGGAATACATTTAAGCTGTTTGATATGGAGATCTCCAGGGGTCTGAAAACTACCCTAAAGCTAGCAGGCTAATTTTGGAAAAACTCCTATTACCAGTCAAAGGGAAGGAAGCACTAGAACTTCACATACATATTAAAACACTCTGCACATCATATATTTTTTCAAGTTTTGGGTGGACTTCTCCTTTAATCTCCACTGTGTGCCACAAAATGTTCTGCAACATCAGAGTGATGTTAGCATTGTCCACCCTTGCAGATTATGCACTTGCCATTTTGCTGAAACAGTTTAGCTGGTTAGGAAGTTCAAGAAGCTCGAACTACATGAACATGCCTGTCACTTTTGGTGTTGGTGAAGGAAATGCAGCTGGTAGAAAGTAAATGCAGTTAACTAGCACCAGCAGGGGGTTAGAAAAGAAAGACAGGCAGATGTTGGTGCACTGTGGTGAGGGCTATCAAAGCACACACAAAAACAAGGTGGAAATGCCTCAGGAAATGGGCGCATGCATGACAATTCACTTCAGGCTGTTCTCTGCTACTGAATCAAGCTGTCATCTTGCCAGTGGCAAGCCACACCCAAACTGTACCTTATTTTGTTATCTTCTTTCCCTCTCTCCTACAGCCAGAATGCACATGGAATGGAGCTGTTACCAGCTCAGTATATTCTTTCTGGTAAAACTTTTGAAATAAATTAATAAATAAATAAATAAATTGGCTACATGCCAGCATAATAAACACATGAGCATGACTCATCAAATGCATTCAGTTCTTGTTATACATCAGTACTACATGAGTTCACAGGAAGCACTTGAAAAATCAGAGACATTATGTTAATTTAAACAGAAAATTCATTATTTTGGTAAATGGGGACTAGTTCCCATTTTGCCTGTTGAAATTAAAACATCACCCTGTCACAGGCCTAACAGCTTACCCTTTAATTGCATTGCTGCTTACTATTTGTTCCCTTGTATTTTTTAGGTACAAAGTTTTATTCTTGTAAGTATGCATGTGAAGCCTTTGAAGAACTGTGAAGCAAAGCGGTTTTGGCACCCAGAGCACTAGCAGGAAGACCCATTTTATCATATGTGTCAAGAACATCCAGAAATAAACAAGCATTGGTCAATGCCGAATGGTGGCTTCCTCTAGCACTGGTATTGGTAGTGAAGGAATTAGAAATGCAAAAAAGGAACGGCAGTGAAGCAGTGAAGTAACGCTACCCCTCCCCTGCAGAGACTGAAAGGCATTGAGAGTGTGGCTTTGGGTTGGCCATAACACTGACGCCATTCCACCTCACTCCACGCTGCAGAGAGCAACAGGTGTCAGCGTGTGCACTGGGGTCTTCGGCCTTGATGCTCACCCACCTCCATGAGGAAATAAGCTGAGATGGATGTAACATAGGAGAATGGGGTGAATGTTAGGGTGCCGGAACCCAAGGCACACATCAGTGCCTGTCATTGGCTGTAGGGTGGGGGGAGGGTAAAGGTAGATTTCTGCCAACATTATGGCTGACGAACCCAAGTTACATCCCGATACCTGTCAGTCTTTGCAGGGTGGGTGTATGGTTGGAAACCTTAACCCCCCAGGTGTTTGTTGGTATTTTCATTCTAAATTTTCAACAGTGGCTTTTTGGGACCCCCGCCTCTTGAACAGTGGCATTATCATTTCGTTACTCAATCCTGAAAGGTGAGTTCTCACAGCAACTGTGCCATTGGAAGCCACAGATGCAGAAACACATTTCAGGCAGGATGCAAAAAATGACAGCTGTACTGTTCATAAGGAGGTGTTAAGAAAAATGGCAATGTGGAAAATCTGGAAAGAAAATATGCAAAATTTGCAAACGTATGAGCATGCGTAGATACTACTCAACACATGACTGTAATGCAGTCATTTTGGGGATCTCTTTTACCAAATTTTCAACTTAGGCATTTTTGGATCTATCCTCATGAACAGAGGCACTGTTGTTTTGTTGCTCTGACCAGAAAGTTGTTTTCACACCATGACCACACTCATTGTACGTACAAATGCGAAAACACATTTCAGGCAGGATGTGAAACATGACGGTCTTACTGTTCATAAGGAGGTGTGCAAAAATGGCAATGTTGAATATCTGGAGTAAAAATATTAAAAAATCTTGAAGCTATGAGCATACATGATATTCAATCAATTGATCAAAACTTTATTGAACCAGCCATTACACCATTGAGCAAGCTCATTTTCAAGGTGGTCCTAGACAAGAATATGACAAATACATGGTAAACAATGATAATACAAAGGCAATAACAGGCAGAGTAAGCACTGCACACATAATATGATGATGTGTAAGCATATATAAGCACAGTCTTAACTAGGGCAGAACAAGCATATTTTCAAGCCAGTACACTAACGGTTTCAAAAGTGCAGCCTAAGTACAATAAGCTGTCAAGAAGAGAATCAGGAAGTGGAAGCAGAGGGATAAACAAATGGGGAAGTAGCTTGAGACAGTTTACTGTAGAAAAGAAGTGCTAACATTGTAAGGGCACGATTGAGGTTGCACGAGGCCACTAGCACACTGAGTGATGTGCAAGGGTCACCTATGACAGTTGTAGGACTCTTTCAGGTGTCCCGTTATCAAGGATTTGAAGGTGGAGGGGTTCAGAATGGTAATGATTTTTAGGGATATTTGCATAATATTCCATAAGGAAAGGAGAGAGAAGTTAATAGCAGCTGAACCATGGTCGTTTTTATCCTGGGTACGTAAAAACAGATTAGTGAAAAGCATCTCAGACCACACGACCCCTTGGTGCGCTCATATAGGCTGGTGATGTAAGCTGGCAGTTTATCAGATAGTGCCCTGTAAAAGCAGAAAAGAGCATTTCTTTGCCTCCTCAACAAAAGGAAGGACCAACCCACGTCTTCATACAGGAGGCAGTGATGGGAGCGTAATGGTGAATTAAAGATAAGCCACAATGCACGATGATAAAGGGTGTCAAGTTTGGAAATCACCAAGTTATTACAGTGACTGTAAAAGAAAGTTGGCATAGTCAAGAAGTAGCAAGAAGCTTAAAGGGTAAAAAAGTAACTAAAGTGATAAAATAAAGCCTAAGTGTTGTCTTAACTTTTCCGAAAGCTCATTCAGATGGTACATGAAATTGAGCCTGTTGTCCAGCCAGAATCCTAGATATTTGAAACTATCCACACTTTCCAATGGTTCACCAAGTAGGGTATAGATCTGGGGGCTATTTGCCAGTCCTGGGGCTGGAAGGGCATTTGGTGAAATGATCATGGCTTTAGTCTTTTTGGCATTAAGAAGAAGCTTAAGCTGTAGGAGGCTGTACTGGAGGGTGACAGATTCATGCAGAAGTTCCTTGTGAGTGGAATCCAATGAAGAATTAATGGTGTAACGAGCAGTATCATCTGCAAATAAATGTACACTAGCTGTCCGTAGATGAGAATCCAGGTTGTTAATGTAGATAGCAAAAAGCATGGGGCCCAGGATGGAGCCTTGTGGGACACCCCACGGTAAGGGTTTTAGTGGAGACAAGTCTCCTAGGGCTTTAATTTGTTGGAGTCTATTAGTGAGATAGCATGTAAACCATTTAATGGCAATGCTATCCAGACCAAGGTTAATCAAGGCGTTCAGCAAAAGGTTATGGTCCACAGTATCAAAGACCTTACTATGGTCTAGGAAGAGCACAAACACATATTTTTTTAGTGCAATTTGCCAATCCATAGACACTTTAGCTAAGGCAGAAACTGTACTGTGGGTCTAAAGCCAGACTGGGTTGGGTTTAGGAGGTTTTGAGAATCTAGGTGCTCTCTGAGTTGAGAAGTAACAATTTTTTTTTCTAGGAGCTTGGAAAGAACTGGAAGTAGAGAAATTGGCCAGTAATTGTTCAGATCACTAGGGTCACTGGATTTGAAGAGGGGAATGATGCGCGTGACTTTTCAGAGAGGTAGTAGTATGACTTGTTCCAGTGAGCTGTTGAATAAATGGGTGATACGGGTGGTCAGGTAGTAGTAACCCAGTTTCAGAAAGAAAAGCTCAATGTGGTCCACGCCAGCACTCTTTTTAGTATCCAAGGACAGTAGGAGGTCCTCCACTTGTTTAAAGGATACTGGGCAAAAACTGAAAGAAGAAGGTCTTTGTTTGGAGTCAGTGCAGGAACTTATGCCATCCCTAGTGTCCCCATGAGAGCTAATCTTACTGACAGAAGATAACAGCAAATGTAAGTTCTGCTGTAGCAAAGTGGTTATTAAGTTGTTCCAAGATGTCATCTCTATCTGTGTATGTTGAGTCTCTGAACACTAACTTGGTTGGCAGGGGGGATGCTGCTGAATGACCCTCAACCTGTTTGAGAATATTCCAGAACTTGGCAGAACAGTTTTTTTTATTTTCTTTGAGGGATGTTTGGAAATAGCAGGCTTTTCCTGTCTTAACTACTTTAGTGCACACATTTCTAGCCACACTAAAGGCAAGCCAGTCAGCATCTAACTTTGACTTCCTTGCCTTTTTTTACAAGATGTCTCTGTCCCTGAGAGCTTTCTTTAGGGAAGGAGAGAACCAGCCAGGAGATCTTTTCCTAGTCTTGATTATCCTAATCAGGACATGTTTGTCTATCAATCCTAATAACAGGTTATAAAAAATGTTATATGCCTCAGTGATAGAAGGAACTAGGTAGACGTCCTGCCATAAGATATCACCGAGGTCAGCCAGAAAGGCAATCTGGCTGAATTTTTTCAAACATCTTTTTAGCTTGAAGATGGAAGATGAGGATAGGTGGGAGGATCATCTAATGCAAGCCGTTGCACAATGCTCACTTAGATCATTATGAAAAAACCCTGCATAGGAAATGTTGTGCAATTTGCAAACAAGCATAAGGCCAAAAGAGTGCTAAGAACCATTTTTTTCCTGTTGAGGCTGGTGACCTCAGCAGTAATCTGCACTAGCCCATACATGATGCAGAACTCCTTAAGTTTTTTTGGAGTGCTCATGCTCCCAGTTAAGGTTGAAGTCCCCCATTAGTATGCATTCCCTGTTAGTTTTTTCTACTCAATCATGGATGTGAAGTAATAAGCTGAGTCCAGCAGAGGGTGGTCTGTAGCACACAGTTAATTAGGAAGATCACTTCAGGTGATGGTGCTAGTTTTAGAGCAAGGCATTCAAATTCTTTTGGAGTGGAGGTTCGGTAAATGATTGTAACTGAAAATTTGCTGTTACTGTAAATTGCGACCCCCACCCCCACCCAAGTGGATCTGTCACACCGAAATATATTGTATCTGGTGATATTAATTGTTTTATCTGGAGTCAAAAAGGTAAGCCAAGTCTCCAAGATCATTAAGATGTCTGGCAACACATGCAGTGCCCATGCCTGAATCATGTCAAATTTCTTAAGTAAGCTGCAGACATTCACGTGCAAAAAGCTGATGCCCTTGTGGTGTGAGAGGTCCAAAGTGGCATTTAGAGTAGAGGGTAGGCCTGGGTTTAGTTCAATGTTCCCTGAGCAAAATAAAAGACCTAGAAGTGTCCTAAGGTAGCTTATTAACATTTTAAATATATGTGTTTTATGACACTTGGTATGTATAGGTTTTTCAGGAGTTATACTGAGGGCATCAGAATGACTGGTGAGAAACAAAGCATAAAAGGCCATTTTCAGTGCAGGAGGAGAGGTTTTGTATTATAAGTGGTAAACATGGGCTGAGAAAAAGGCATACTAAACAAGACATACTCGATGCCCGCTGTGTGATGCAAGGTCCTATTATGAATAAGCACCAGTTGAGTTAGATCCAAGTGATTGTACTGTTCCTGCTGCAGAGGATGAACTACCACTTTTGTGGAACTGAAGGACAGAAAAAAGCAGCAGAAGAAAAGGGAAGTTCCGATGGTTGCCACTCGAATCAGATACAGCTTAGGGAGCAGACAAGGAAGTGCAGAATTAGTTGAAGTGGTCAGAAGCAAGGATGAACTAGCTTTAAGAGGGTTGGAGGTGGTGGAGGAGAGGCTTTCTTTGGAGGAGGGTTTCTTGAGAGGAGACCAATGTCTAAAGAAGAGGTGGGATTATCTCTGCAGGAAGAGCATTTAATAAAGGCCGAGGACAGGGTTGAGCTGGGTGGGCAGGAGAAAATATAAGCAGCAGTTTAAAACAAGGACAACAGACTGGAGAGTGGGCAAAGAGCCATAAAGTCCCTGTAAAATGAAGTGACCAATTCCTGCATGAGCCATAAGAGCAGCAGCCAATCAGACTGTGGCTCTGCAGAACAGCAGCCAATCAATGTCCCAACAGAGGTTCCCGGTCTAGAAGGCAGTCTTACTCAGGCTGTGGAGCTTTGCAGGTGGGCAGGAGATGGCATGCAGCTAGTTGGATTCTCCAGCCTAAGCCACAGGACAGCAAGGTACAGGCAGCCCAGTCAAGAGCACCCGGGCCAAGGAGCTTTTCAGGTGGGCAGGAAATGGTGTGCGGCTGACTGGCTTCTCCAGCTGCAGCCACTGGACAGCAAGGTGCAGACAGCCTGGTCAAGAGCACCCAGGCTTGGGAGCTTTGCAAGTGGGCAGGAGAGGGTGCATGGCCAGCTGGCTTCTCCAGCTGCAGCCGCTGGATGGCAAGGTGCAGACAGCCAGGTCAGGGGCTCCTGGGCTGAGGAGCTTTGCAGGTGGGCATTAAAGTGTGCATGGCCAGCTGGCTTCTCCAGCTGCAGCTGCTGGACAGCAAGGTGCAAACAGCCTGGTCAAGGGCACCTAAAGAGAGACTGAGCAACACACACTCATGACACAGTCATTTTTTGGAATTTTTTGACCAAATTTGCAATATAGTCTTTTTGGGAGCACACCTCATGAGCAGTGGCACTGTTGTTTAATTAATTGGTCCCGAAAGGCGATTCTACGCAGTGACCATGAAATCACCTTTCGGGACTGAATAATGAAATGATAGTAACTAATTTCATAAGGTGGGGGTCCCAAGAACCCCATGTTGATAATTTGGAGCCAAAAGTCAAAAAAATGGCTGAGATATCCACCTAAGTTAAACCCCCCCATTTATACCATTAAACAGCTTACTGGCATTTTATCAGTTGGCGGTCAGCTTTGAGGAGTGCAGCCATGTTCCCACACTCCAAAGAAAATCAGTGTGCTAATCTCCAGTGTTAGTATGGTGTGAGGGGGGGTGTGGGGAACTGGAGTGCGCTGAGGGTGGATGTGGGATGTGGGAGGGGGAGCCGCAGACAACAAGGGACCATTTTCTTGTTTTGCAGGAGAAAAAAAAACTTTGGGGAATGTTTTGGTTTTTACAGGTGACACTAAGACATTTGGGTACACTAAAATGTGCTTCCAGTGTGACACCTGTTTTTTTTTGGGGTGGTGGGAGCTGATGGAAATTGGGCACCCCATCAGCAAATAAAGCATACCTGTGCTGTGGGGGGCTTGACACCAAGGGTAATTGGGCACCCCCATCAGCAGACAAATAAAACTGGGGGGGGGGGCATTATGCTCCTGTGTGCTGGGATTGTCAAAGTGCTGAAAATGTTTTTGGCACTCTGACTGTGTGATAACAGTGATCACCTTTAGGTATTCGCCGTTATCACATAGACCCATTTGTCTGAAGAAGGCAGGCAAAAACAAAGGCACACACAGCCACATCAGCAGCAGCTAAGTGTTGTCCAAATGGATGGAAGTAGCAACTGCTGTCATTTACCTAAGTGTAGTCCAAAGCAGATGGAAGTAACAACCGCTCTTCTTCACCTTTCTCACTCCCAGGCCAGCCAGTTATAATCATCTTCCTCTCTCTCCAGTTCCATTCCTTACATTTTTCCTGGTGCCCACTCTTTCTCTTGGTGCTAACAGTTTAGACAGAAAAATTGGTGGTGGAAGGGGGGAAAAATGTAAGAATTGAAGACACAGTCTGAATAATGTGTGTATATGTGTGTGTGGGAGGGTTAGAGGGTTAGATAATAAAAAGAAAATGTGAGTATTTTTTAGGTGAGAGTACAGACAGTCATGGGAGGAAATACAGTATTACTACGAGGATACATCAATCAGAAATATAATAATTTTATGCAAAACATTAATTTATTGTTAGTCTAAAACACTATTTGAAATCATGTATTTTGAAAGGGTCCATGTTATAATTGCAATAATGTATTCCAGAGCACGTGCAGTTGTGTGATTTACCCAATCCTCATGTTGTTTTTTCGCATGTGTAAACGCAACAACAAAACATGTGTTCTGCATCATACTTCATTTTCTAAATGATCTTTCCAAGTTCGGCCCACCACTATTTATTATTTGCAAATAGAAAATCCAACCTATTAGACATTATTACTGAATTTTGTGGCAGAAAGGGCACAACTGCTGCACAAAATGCTATATAACTCATTTGAGTAATTTATTTTTTTAACTGCAAATCATAATGTTTTGTCACAAATGGGTGCAACTTTTGAGAATAGCAGCAAGGCTTCTCAGCTGCATTTGGGTGGATGCAAAAAACAGACACAGTGGCATTTGTGTCTGTGTCCAACATTTTGTGTATCTGCTCATAGCCTGAACTTACAGTTTGGATTGCATCCAATCCTTTTGAAAACTGGGTCTTTCACCTTTAGGCATAAGTCTGGTAATGCACATGTAACCATGAACTGTGTCCTAAAAATCAAACTACTACATACTAAACTTCCAGCTGTGACATCTTTTTACGTTTGCTTGCGTGCATGCGCAAGAAACATATTGTGGGAGCTTGCTATAGTAGTGAGATGTGGAGGTGCAGTAGTGTTGTAGGCAATGCCAGAAGTCCATTTTGGGGCTGGTATCTGTGGCAGCAATAGAGGAGCACGCTGTCAATTACAGCAATATTGTAGCATGCCACCTGCATGAAAGAAACTCGCCGCTGCAATCAGGGAGCACCCCATCATTTAACAATCAGCTGTTTTTGGTACTGGGGTGGTCCCTGAGTCCAGCGAAGAATCACAGCTTGCCTTGTCTGATGTCCCATTTCAATAAACATGGCAGAAGCTGTCACTGTCTGCCTCTCACAGTTCCCATGAAAGCCAACGGGGGTGCCTAATATCCCTGTCAGCATGCCTCCTCCCCAGTTCATTTGCTGACAAGGTAGCCCAATCCCTGTAGGCATAATGTCCCTATTTGTTTTAAATAAAAATGGCAATAGATTTCACCATCTGCCTCTCACTATCCCCATGAAGGCTGACAGGGGTGCCCAATCCCCCTGTCAGCAAGCCCCTTCCCAAGTTAATTTGCTGATGATGGAGCCCAGTCCTCCTGTCAGCAAGCCCCTTCCCATGACAATTTGCCAATGAGGGAGCCCAATCACCTTCAGCATAATGTCCCCCTCATTTGTTGGGTGCCAAGGGGGTGCCCAATTCCCTCAGCTCATAAGCCCCTGAAACACTCTATGTGCTGACAGAGTGCCCAATCCCTGTTGGCTACAGCCTCCCCAAGAAACACTCAGGTGGCATGCTGGAAGCCCACCCCAGCATGCTAAATTACCTGTAAAAACAGAAAACCTTCCCATGTTGTTTTTTTTATTTTTTAAAAACTTGCAAACAAGAAAATGGTCCCTTGCTGTCTGCAGTGCCCCTTCCCCCAACCAATACCCACCCTCTGCACACTCCACTTTTCCATACCCCTTTACCCCATACTTACCTGCGCAGCCTAGCGCAATGATTTTCAGTAGAGTGGGAACACGTCTGCACACAAAGCCGACTGCAAACTGAAGAAATGCCAGTAAGCAGTAAAATAGCATAAATGTGTGTTTTTTTTTTCAGTTTATGTGGGTATCTCAGCCATCTTCATGAATTTTGGCACCAGATTTCAACATGAGGTTCTTGGGACCCCATCTCATGAATTCAGTAACTGTCATCTGTTTTTTCTGTCCAGAAAGGTAAATTTGTAGTCACTGCGCGGAATCACCTTTTGGGATGGATTAATGAAATGACAGTGTCACTGTACATGAGGTGGGCTCCCAAAAAGTCTATGTTTAAATTTGGTGAAAAAAAGCCCCCAAAATGAGTGTGTTACGAGCATGTGTTGTACAGTTTCAATGCACAATAGTAACTTCACAGATTTGTAATATTTTAACTCCAGATTTTCAACATTGCTAATTTTTTTCACCTCCTTATGAACAGTAGAGCTGTCATTTTTCATCTGGCCAAAATCTGTTTTCATTCATCTGGTGCAGAATTGCGCAGTTGCTGTAGGAAATTAACATTCAGAACAGACTGACATAATCACAGTGCCACTGTTAATGAGCAGAGGTCCCAAATGCTTTCATGAGGTGGGGGGCTCTCAAAAAGGCCATGTTGAAAATTTGTAGTGCAAATACCAACAAACGCCCAGTGCATTAGGGTTTCTAACCATAACCTCCCACCCTATACAGACTGACAGGCATCGGGCTGTGACTTTGGATTGTTGGCTGTAATGCTCATGCCATTCCACCCACCCGCACCCTGAAGCCAGTGACAGGCATCAAGGTGTGGCTTGGACTCTTCGGCCCCAGAGTTCACCCTATTCTCCTATACTACACACATTTCAGCATATGTCCTTATGAAATGGGGTGACTGTAAAGCTGAACACTCAATGGCATACATCAACACTTGTCAGTGTCTGCAAAATAGGGTGAGGTGAAATGCCATGTGCATTATGGGATATGACCCAAAGGCACACCCCAATGCCTGACCATCTCTGAAGGGTGGAGGTGGGGTTGGCAGGAGTTCAATACTTTACTGCCATTCTTATTCTGCATCTGTCTAATTCCTGCATGTCCAAAGCTAATATCAGCAAGCAAACATTTGGCATTGACAAATGCTTGTTTTCTTTAACATTCTGTTATTGTTAAACGTACACACACACACAAAAAAAAAAAACACCCCAGGTGTGTGCCCTGTGCCTAGTTATGTCACAAGCAGAGATCTGCAGGGGGAGATTCAAAGTGTCCTCTGGATGCTTGCCTCCCAAAGGGTAACTGGTGATGCTCCATTTCAGTATGTGTTTCTGAGGGTGGGTCGGTGAAGATTAGGGCTGGGTGAAATTCATCTTCCAACAGCAGATGTTTTGTGAAATGTTGATTTTGCTTCCATGAAATTTTGCTAAATTTCTGCCAAAAGTTTGTGCCACTTTCTCCCAAAATTGTGATTTCAGTTAATGCCATCTAATTTAAAATATAGGTATATAAATAGCCATACATTTAGTATGGTAACTTTTTCAGTGTCCATACAGAAGAGCATCAGGTTTCTGACCTCTTTTTAAAAATGCATGAGTTATGAGCCTCCAAATGTTCAGGCATTTTAAAATTAAACAATTACTCAATCTAAACATGTTCACCAAATTTCACCACTTTTGGTAAGGTGAATTTAGAAAAGCCCATACATATGTGTGTGCCAGGTTTCAGATTTCTAGCTTTAAAGGTGATTGAGCTACATGCTTCTAAACTTTCCGAAATCTTAAAATTACATTTTGCAATTATGTAAACTGCAGAACTGTAAAACCCTATAAGTTTAAAACTAGAGAATGGAATATCACCAATGTTGTTAGGTTCATTGACCATAAATATTAGACTTTAGGTCAACTCCCACAGTGCAGCATCAGAGTGTCATGCGTCATCGCTGATGACTTGGGTTCAGATATGAGCCTGGGAAGCAGTGTTGGGAGGCAGGCCATGGCCAAAACTTACAATTTACATAAACTTTACTTCTCCATTTAGCAACTTATATGACTATTCTAAGAAAGTATGCATCCACATTTGTAATGTTCTAGCTCCAACAGTGACTAAGTTATTAGCATGTAAATATTTTCAGAAATGTTCACATAAATATTAAATTTCCACAGTGTGAGCTCTTATAACTCCTTCACCTTCATCGAAATGGTTTGACACTTGGCAAGTGTTTTGCGCCTATACCAGGCCATATTCAAGCTAAATTCCAGACCTCTAGCTGTAATACAGATTGAGGCATGGCCATTTAAATGAATTCAGAAAGTTGCAAAACATTTCATGACATTTCTCAAATATTTTGTGAATTGATAATTTGCTAGTTTTGCCCATCTCTAGTGAAGATCCTTCTGGTTGTATGACTGGCTACATGCAACAGAGCATCTCTGGCTCCAGAAATCTGTGGTGATAGTGTGCATGTAGGACTGGGTAAAATAAGCAAATTCTTTTTCAAGAAATTTTCACATAATTCTGTAAATATATATGAAATTTAATGACATTTTGTAAAATTTGGGGATATTTTATGAACTTTTTAATTGGTCATAACCCAGTCTACCTTGAAGCTATAGAGCTAACATTTGGCATGCATATTGTGTGAAAGACGTCCTAAAAGGATACTAAGTTTCTTAGGTAAGCCCTTTGCACAGAGAATACACAATGGTGAAATCCCTTGCAGTAACAATCTCAACATGTTTTGAGATTGTTGTTGTGGAGGACCCAAGGAGGACATTTTTCCCTTTCATCACTGTTTGCCCTCCTCCTTCAAAACAACTCCGACTCGGAGTTGGATATCTTAAGAAGGTGGGTGTTGGTGGTGCAGTTCCCGGATAGAAAACACACAATGTCTGACAGGTAAAATTTTGCCTGTCAACACTGGGGATCTTGCCATGCTGAAATTCAACAACACTGTTGTCATTCTGGCATGATAGAACCAGTTTCTTGACATTTGGATGAGGGGTGAGGAAGTTATAGGGGCTCAAAATCTGGACCTTAATTCTTCATGCACAATGTTCTCAAAAATATTTCTATACTTACAAGATGGCCACTACTGGAGCTAGTAAACTGAAAGTTTATATGTATACTTTCATGGAAGAGTCTTGGAAATGGGCGTAGGTCAAAAAAGAGTGACAAGAAAATAGTACAGTAAAAAATCATGCCAGGAAAACAGCGGGATGCAAAAGAGAGCTGAGGAAAGATGACGAGGGATACAGACAGTTTTTCAACTCAGGGCAGGTGAATAATGTGGGGTGGGCAGATAGAATAATGTTATTTGAATGTGCACAGAATTTGGAGGGGGAGGCATATTCTGAAATTAATCTCTGTGCCTCATGCAAGTTGGGTGGGAGGGAGAAACTTCAGTGGCTGAGCAAAATAAAGAAACAAACTTTCTGTGTCACGCAACTCAGGCTGGGTGAGAAGGTGTGTTGGACAATGTTATGCAGGGGGCTTTACCCCTCACACCCCTCCTTCCTACATATAAACAAACTCCACAATGCAGAAACCGTGACAGCAATGCATTTGGGGGGAGGTAAAGTTGGAACACGATGGCCCTCCCAAAAAAAACAAGTAAAAGGAAAATAGAGGACTCAAACCTGGGTCTTGTAGATGTGCCAATGCCATTTCTAGCTGGTCACTCTAACCTCCAAGCTGCAGAGCCAGCATGTTCTACCATTGCACAATTGGGAAGTTATACTGCTTTGCTTGACTGACTGTTACACAAGTGATATTAAAGCCACAGGGTATTAAGCACAACTTCCTATTAACACTCAAGCTCACATTGACATACCCTTTTCACCATACCATATTGCACATGCCCTTTTGTCGAGATCTGCTAGAAACTGTTAAATAGAGAGGTAAACAAAAAGAGCAAAATAAGGGACATGAACTACTCAACAACAGAAAATGCATAAAGGTGCTTTCTTTGATTAAAGGAAACTACACCCAAAACTTGAAAAAATGTATGTTGTGCAGAGTGTTTTAATTTGTATGTGAAGTTCTAATGTTTCCTTCCCTCTGACTGGTATTAAGAGTTTTTCCCAAATTAGCTTGCTAGCTTTATACTAGTTTTATGACCCCTGGGGATCTTTATACCTGCTAGTGTAACTGTATTTCTTGTTCCCACAGTGCATCTTGCCTCACGTGACTGTGATGTAAGAGAGACCCAGCATTCAGCACAGACATGCCAAACAAACTAAATATCTTGGAAGCTTTACAAGCTGCACAAAAATTACCAGCAGCAAAGTTTTTCAGGACAGTAAAACCTTTAGGATGAGGGTGGTCACCAAGCTGAATTCTACAAATTTTAAAAGACAGCCATCTCTGTTGTTGTGAACTGATTGTAATGCAATGCTTTCTGCTGGATTTATGGGCTTTGCTACATCACCATTACATGAAACAAGGTGCATTGTAGGACAAAGAAACGCAATAAACCTATTTGATATGGAGATCTCCAGGGGTCGTAAAACTACTCTAAAGCTAGAAGGCTAATTTAGGAAAAACTCCTAATACCAGTCAGAGACAAGGAAACACTAGAGCTTCACATACAAATTAAAACACTCTGCCCAGCATATATTTTTCAAGTTTTGGGTGTAGTTTTCCTTTAAGAGCTTTAAAGTGAAATTTACAAGAGTAATATACCAGTGTGCAACAGTGATCTAACCAGAACCAGGAAAACAAGCTGTAACCTGAACTGGGGAAAAAGCAGTTTGAAAGGAAAAGCCTCCTCACAGTTTAGGATCTGAGAAACAGCTTGCCTATTATTGGAACTATGGAACTCTGAATTTTGGAACTGCTTTAGACACAAACTTCAGCCAGGTTGGCTTTCAAACTACTTTTTCCCAATTTTGAGTTGCATCTTGTTTTCCTGGTTCTGGTCAGATTGCTGTTGCATACTGGTATGTTACACTTGTGAATATTACTTTAGAGCTTCTAATAAAAGCTAGTACCTTTATGCAATTTTCAGCTGCTGAGCAGTTCATATCGCTTTGTTGCTCTAACTTTTTGTTTGCCTGGTGTTACATTAGGGGTTAGCAGTACCAGGAACTGAGCACAGCCCTGACCCACAGCATCACAGCTGCTGCTAATTTGGGTTGCCAAAACAGGGAGGTAGTTGATTATGTAAATTGTAGGTTACATAACTTCAAGCAATCCCTCTCTGATCTGCTGACAAGGGATTGCTAGAGATTTCCAGGGTTCATCTTAAAACATCTGAAGCCCGTGCTTTTTTATTTGCAACGCCAATCCTGTGGAATTTTCTACCTTGTCGGTTAAGAGAATGCCTGACCATCAGTAGTTTTAAATCTATGATGAAAATGATTTTATTTTCCTTGGCCTTCCCTGATTGACTGATTGATTGATTGATGATTTTAAATAATTTATTATGTAATTTGTTTTATATTGTAATTTGTATTATGTACAGAGCCTTGATTTTGAAAGGCACTATATAAATAAAGTTTGCTTTGCTTTGCTAAATTTCTCTTCAGCCAAGGAGCTAGCCAGCAGGGTGAAGGCTGTTATACCTAGTGTCCAAATCTGATGGATGCCAATCAAGTGGGTTTTGTACTGGGAAGAAAGGTCGGCTGGCGGCCCACTATATTTTGTCCCCAGGTCTTGGCTTAGATTAAGCTCTAAAGCTTTTTCAATAGCAGCACCCTTTTATTGGAATTCACTCCCACTTGATGTTAGGATTGCTCCCTCTGTTTTAACTTTTAAATAAAGGTTAAAAAATTACTTATTACATACATATGTTTGTAACTGCAATTTGTAATTTGCATTTGTTGGTTTTGTATTGCTGTTAATTGTATTTGTGAATTTCTATATTTTTTTTTTGTCAAGTTTGGGCTTAAAAAGGGACTGTTGGTTCAGTGCCTTTACCCGGTTACTAAAGAATAAATGAAAAATGAAACAAAAATGAAAACAACAGCAGACAGCTTATCAACTTGATATGGTAAACCTCACATCCACATCCCCTATCAGTCCTTCTGAACCTAGATGCCAAAGGCATTTGACTGGATAGAGTCAGATTTACCTATGTTCCATACCCTGCAGATCTTTGGGTTTGGTGAATCCTTCCAATAATGGGTCAGAATTCTTTATGATGGGGCTTCTGCTTTGGTTCTCACAAATATCTGTTCATCTCCAGCTTTCCATCTAGGTAGGGGCACACAAAACAAGACTGACAGTCTCCGCACTCCTCTTCATCCTCACCTTGCAGCCCCTTTTGCAAGCTCTTCTAATCCAACCCAAACTGCAAAGGATTAATATGGGCACTAGCCATAAAGCACTGGCTTACACAGATGACATAGTGCTTACCTGTAATCAACCTGAAGGATCGATCCTGGAGGTCCTGGCCCTTAGCAAGTGGAATGGTTCCTTGACAGGTTACAAAATTAACATCTCCAAATCCTTGCTGCTTCACTCAGGGAACTGCCCCTCCTGACAGAAAAGCAGTTCATGGAGCCATTCAGTAGCACAAGGCCCAGAGAAGTCTAATTTATTTTTTTTAATTTTAGTCTTTTTATTCAGAAAGAAAGCAGAGTTGAAGTACAAATGCAATCGCATATGTTTCATAGCCATTGGTACAGATCAGGTTCCAAAAGAGCAACTTAGGACAATAAAGACAATTTTAAAAAGGAAAAAAAAAGAACAGATCCAGAAGCAAGAACTCTGCTAAGCACAAACATATTATCTAGAATTTTCTAAAGCTATCAACCCTCCCATACCCTTCCCCGTCCCCCCTCTCCCCTGCCACCAAGGGAACAATGGTTCTCGCATAAGTTCCTCTCCCAGAGATTGAAGTTATCTTTAGTGAGTAAATGGGAGGATTATGGGTAGTATAACCATTGTAGAGAGAGATGGGGACCAAAAATGGCTGACCCTATATAGTCAGCAAGGTTTGCAATAGTTCCCAAATCTTATACCTAGCAAGGCACTCAGAGAGGTCTGCGGCTAAACATTCAGCCTGTAAAGCAAACAGAATCTCCTTATACCATTCCAGGAATTGGGGGTAACTTGATCTAGCCAATGCTGTAAAATAATTTTCTTAGCACAGGCTGACATCAGGGCCATATGGGGTCTCTGGTTACCTATTAGGAATCAGCAATAATCTCCTAAAATGCAAATTTCAGGCCTAAAGGCATCTGAAATTCCCAACAAGGGGTCCAGATAAGTATGAATTGAATTCCAAAAGGGAGTAACCATAGCACAAGTCTAAAGTATGTGATATAGGGAACCAGGTTCCTGCTCACATCAGGAACATACGTCACCCGGGGTATAACAGAGATTGTGAATAATATAGAATTGCATGAAGTGGTATTGATTCCATCAGATAAAATGATATGTATGTTTCCAGATATGGGGTCAGTTCCTGGGAAATGAAGTTGGAGGAAGAACCAGATCCCAGACATATATCCCAGGCCCCTCCATCCCATTCTGAAGTGTTTGTAAAAAAATGGTAATAGTATGACTCCAGATGGGAGGTAGAGGCACAAGATACTAATGGTTGTATCACATTACCCACTGCACTCTGCCACTGGCCAGAACAAAAAGATTTCTGAAGCAGGTGAGTAATTTGAAAGTATTTAAAACAGGGTGAGGCAGGCCAGTGAAACTGTTCTCTTGCTATCTGAAAGGGAAGCAGTTTAGCATTCATTGTTATTTATTAGACTGATTCCACCCCCAAGTTGACCCAGAAGTGCCTGGATATAACCTGCCCTGCTAAACATAAATTTGAATTTCCCAATAGAGGTTGAAGGGTGTCCTTAATAAGGGAAACCTTCAAGGGGGAACACAGTTGTGAGTGGGTTTGTAAAAAGGCCCCTAATGGAGCTTGACATAAATGGAGAGGTGACTTATTTCTAGAAATGAAAGGACGGGCCTTGGAATTTATACCAAACTTGGAAAATAAGGAACATGCTATATTTACCCATTGTGGGGTATAATGCTCCCCCCCCTTTTTTTTTGCAATTGTTTAACCAGGAGTGACACACTAAGCTGAAAGCTTGTTTACAGGTGCAGCCTGGAAGCACAGGGAAGTTAAGTGACTTACTCAGGGTCACACAGTATGCAAATGGAGACTGTGGGATTCAACCCCAGGTCTCCAGATTTGCAGTTAAAAGCCTTAAACCACTGCACTATACTGCTTGACTAATCGACTTCTGATCAACTAAGCCAGTATGAGAGTCTACTAAAATGAAGAGCTAAATAATACCTGTAAAAATTAGGAACCTAGAGACCACTATCCAGTTTGTTTCTCAAGAGTTTGGAAAATGCTCTGTGGGCTGTCTTGCCTCACCATAAGAAGAAAGTCAGGAGCCTATGCACCTGGGCAAACTAGCATTGAGGGAGTGACCAATTATACATCTGTAGGGGATAAAGTATCCAGGGAAGAATATTCATGTTAATAACATTTAGTGTGCCCCATAAAGAGAAAGGGAGAAGGGACCAACATTCCAGATCTACTTTAATATGGGAAATAATAGCATCTAAATTATAGTGTTTAAATCTACTGGGAGAAGTGCTAAGAAGGATTCCTAAATATTTAAGTTTATCCTTCTGCCATGTTAGGCCTAAGTGGTCTACTTCTGCTTTAAATGTTCAGTTGTTAAGGGCATAATTTTGGTCTTAGTAAGATTAACTTTATAGTTAGATAATTCCCCAAATTGAGAGATTATCTGTAGCACTGCAGGGAGTGAGGTGGCTGGAGAGGAAAGATGAAGCAAAATATCATCTGCATAAACGGAAAGTTTGAAGTCCATATCATTATATAAAATACCAGTAACCTGAGAGGATGAGCTAACCTTCCCAATGAGGGGTTCTAAAAATAGATTGAATAAAAAGGGGGATAATAGACATCCCTGCTTGGTGCCCTGGTGCAAGGAGAAGAGCTGGGATAACATACCATTACAGAGGGCTCCAGTGGTTGGAGAGGAAAACAAAACCTTGATCCACTGTATATATTCACCAGGAATATTGAATCGGGGTAAAAGAGTGAACAGGTAATCCCAAGAGACCCTGTCAAAAGCATTCTTGGCATCCAGGGATATAAGTGCAGTGGGCATGGGAAGATCCCTGAATGCAGAGAAAAGATATGAAATTTTCCGGAGGTGGTCTGACAATAATCTTCCTTTGACAAATCCAACCTGCTCTTGAATGATCAGTGATTCCCAAACCAGGCCAAGCCAATCTGCAAGTATTTTAGTGAGAATCTTAAAGTTTACATTGATAAGGGAAATGGTCCTATAATTAGTAAGCAACAGAGGGTCATATTCTGGTTTGGGAATAACCACAATGGAGGCAGAGGTCAGTGAAAGATCAGAGATACCCTGTTTAAAAATATAATTATACATGTTAAGGAGAATGAGGGAAACTTGTTCTTTAACAACCATATAAAAATTTGTGGTAAAACCATCTGGGCCAGGGGCCTTATCCTTAGCAAGAGAGTCAATTGCTTGAGCAATTTCTAAAAATATCAGAGAGGCTTTCAAAATTGCTTGTTGATACTCCATCAGTTTGGGGAGCTGGAGATCTTGCAGGAAAGACTCAAACTGAGCCAGATAGAAAGGGGTGGAAGGAGGGGTGTATAACTGTTGAAAAACCCTCTAAAAGCTCCTACCATATCCCAGGGAGATGTGACTAAGTGGCCAGAATTATTCCATATAGAGGGGATGATTTTGTCTACCGCATGAGATTTAAGACGTATGGCCAGCAATCTCACCACCTTTTCCCCCTTGGTCAAAATATTTTACACTTTGAATGCAATATCATATGTTCCACCTTCTCCCCTAAGAACTTATTGTACTGAAATCTAAGTTGCTCCAACATTTCCCACTCTGATGGGGGGAGGATGTTGATATACTTGCCTCTAGGTGTTCTATACAGGATATCAAAGAGGTTAGCATTGCTGAGGTTTGTTTCTTGCACCTCGCTGATATTTTAATAAGTTCTCTATGCACACTTTAAAGCAATTCCCACAATGTCAAGTTTAGACGCTGAAGGAGTTAAATGTCATGAAAGCTGGTAATGAACTGTTGAATATGCTCTAGTGAATCCTGGTGTTTGAGCATCTGGTTTGTTAATGAGCCACACTTTATCTCTAGATAAAGAGGGGGCTAAGTTCAATTGCAGAAAAACTAGTTGGTGGTCTGAAAGGACCTTAGTGGAGTAATAACATAAAGTTACACCAGATAAATTATTGGAATCCAGCAAAACAGTCAATCCATGAGAGAGAATTGTGTGGGATGGAATGAAAGGAATATTGTCGACTAGACGGATTAAGGGTTTTCTAAGGGTCCACCAAGTCCACTGATTTCATGAGTTCTTGGAGGGCTATCTGACCAGGTGATAAAGCTTGACGGGAGCCCCTGGATTTATCCAGGGCATTGCACTGAACCAGATTCCAGTCTCCTCCAATGAGCACAGGTAGGGAACACTGGAAGAAAAATGGACATAAGGTTAGGAAAAAAACCAGGGTATTTGACATTAGAACCATATATAGCCCCAAGACCACCTCCAGATGGCCTAACAGAGCTCTAATAAAGACGAAACATCCATTGGGGTTGGACAATTCATGAAGGAGGTGGAACGGGATTCTCCAGGCAATTAGAATGGCCACCCCTCTACTACTAGTGCCAAGTCCTGCCCCAAAGGTATGAGCCACCCAGAACCACCCAGAGGGTTTGGGAAGGTGGCAAATGGATCTCTTGTATGAATGCAATGTCAATTTGCAGCTTGTTTAGATGTAGGAGAATCTTAGCCAATTTAGAAGGGGATGGTGCTCCTTTCATGTTCCATGTACAAAAATTAAAGACTGCCATGTTTGAGATATACTCAAGGTAAAGGAGATCTGCAATATCCACAGTAAGATCTGGGAACAAAATGAGCATAAATACAAATTCCGTCTGGTGGTACCCTTCCCTTCTTAACCTCTCCCCTTCCCTATTTTCAACAACAGTGCCTAGAAGCAGGAAAAAAAATCTCATTACAAATTGTAAAGCTAAATCCCAACCTATCCCCCTTCCTCCCACAACTCCCAAAGTTAAACTGTATACAAAAAGTAACCATCGTTCTGGAAAAGGGCTTTCACTACCCTTCCCTTCCCTAACACTCCGATGCATGAAACTCTTAACCCGTATAGTTAAATGCCCCAACCCTCCAGTCACCCCTCTTCAGAATGCACCATTATATAAAATAGAACAAGGAAATACAATAAAGAACCTTAGAAACCCTCTATAACACCAGCCCATAACAAATCTGGTAGAACTGATACAAGGAAAGGCAACTAAATAAAAAACATACTTAACTGTAATGAATTCTACTAGCAACTGCTCTCTATTGAAGTTTGATTGAGCAATCAGGAAAATCTCTTAGTACTTGAAAGTTAAATGTCATCCAGACAAGTCCTCTGCAAAGTGTAAGGCCCACCTCTGCTATTTTGAACAGTTGCAGGGTGACCAGGAGTTAAGTCCAGGAGGCAGTTTGGTCTTGCTGAGGACTGTAAACCGATTTCTGGTTCTGCTGACAAACTGTAGCCCCTACTTCTCAGTTAACATCCCAGATTGGAGCAGCAGATCAGACACTCCGCAATTAGCCTAAATATATCTACAGTACAGTCTCACTATACTCAGGGAAGCTCAAGAAAATCAGACCAGGTCCCTGGTAGCAGTAGTTCACAGGAGGCCAAGGGAATTAGTCATTCATATAGTGTAGCTGTGTTCCGTGTCACTTTTCACACACATCTCTTAATAAAAAACTTGACTACCAAATGTGGGGTCAGATGTTTCAGGTGTCTTGAAATAAGTCTAGCAGACATTTCCTGAGATCTAATGTGGCTTCTTCCACAGTGTCATAGGAGTACCATTGGTCCTGCAGAAAAATCTGGAGCTGGGCCGGGTACTGCATTCTAAACCGAATCCCTGCAGCGATGATTTTGGTGACAACAGGATGAAAAGCCATGTACTTCTGCCTTGTGCCCACAGGCAGGTCTTGTGTAAGCCATAGTTTTGTACCCTCCCAGAGAATATCTTTTAACTACTTGGTCTTGTGTAATATAAACTGCTTATCTAAAACGTTTAGGAGTTTCAACATAAATGGCTGGGGAGGGTTGCCAGCCATGGGTTTAGGTCGCAGTGACCTATGTGCCCTTGACACCACATATGTCAGACCATTTGGTAAAGGGCCACCCTTCCCAAGAATTTTTGTGCAAATAGAATCGGAGCTGTTCCTTCTTTTCCTTTGGGCAAGCTGAAAATGATTAAATTATTTTGTCAGCTGAGCCCTTCCAAATCTTCTAACTTTCTCTTCTAATTTACTGATTCTTGTTCACAGGGCCACAGTATCATGTTCTGACTTATCTCTCCAGTTCTCCAAAGAAAAAGCTTGGGTTTCTACATCGCCTACCCGCCTACCCAAATCGCACATGTCTGAGCGGACAGTTTTAACTTCAAGTGTAAGTTCTTGTCCGGCATTTGTAAGGGGTTCCAGAGCTTGCAGGAGTTTGTCCTCCGTTAGGGGGGGTAGGTACTGAAGTAACCATAGAAGTACGGCCTGGGCCACTTGCTTGGGCCTTGGACCACCTGGGACCGCTTTGCTTGCTTGTCGAGCGTTTACGGCGGGGTATGTTTCGGGTGCCGCCTGTCGCATCTCCACCTCGGACATGATGCAATTTTCACAAGCACAGCTCCCAAATAGAAACATAGAATCTGATGGCAGATAAGGATCGCTTGACCCACCTAATCTGCCCATTTCCCTAAATAACGGATAAGCTGAAGATCCTAGTAAACCAACAGCCTACTTCCTTCTACCCACCACTAGAATTGCCTTACATCTGGGCCATGCATTCTTGAATTCCTCCACTGTTTTTGGCTCTACAACCTCCTCAGGAAGGCCGTTCCATGCATCTACAACCCTCTCTGTGAAGAAATACTTCCTCACATTACCTCTGAGCCATCCCCCCCTCTATCTTCAAATTGTGCCCCCTTGTTCTTGCACATCTGTTTTTCTGAATGATGCTACCCTCTTGGACTTTGTTGATTCCCTTGAGATATTTTAAAGTTTCCATCATGTTCCCCCTCTCCCTCCTTTCCTTGAGGATATACTTCTTAAGCTCCTTTAGTCTTTCTTCATATGTCTTCTGGTGCAGACCCTGCACCATTTTGGTTGCCCTGCTCTGGACTGCCTCCACCCTGTCTATGTCTTTGCGGAGATGGGGTCTCCAGAACTGTACACAGTACTCCAGATGTGGTCTTACCAACTGTCTGTACAGAGGGACAACAACTTCTTGTTTTCTACTGGTGATTCCTCTCCCTACGCATTGCAGTATCCCCCAGCCCTCCTTACTGCCTTTTCACATTGCTGGCCCACCTTTAGGTCATCTGATATGACTACTCCAGGTCCCTTTTCATTTTTGTTGTTGTCAGTATCTCACCCCCCATTGTGTACTCGTCCCCTGGATTTTTGTTTCCCAGGTGCTTAACGTTGCACTTCTTTGTGCTGGATCTAAGCTGCCATACATTTGACCATTTCTCCAACATTGCCAAGTCCCTTTTCATCCTTTCCACCCCAACTTGTGTATCAACCCTGTTGCAGATCTTTGTGTCATCTACAAAGAGACATACTTTCCCTTCCAGTCCCTCTGTAATGTCACTTATAAAGACATTAAAAAAGACCAGTCCCAGTATTGAACCCTGTGGTACCCCACTAGTAACCCCGCGTTTCTTCACTGTGGACTCCATTTACAATTACCACTGTGTCCGGTTGTCCAGCCCGTGTTTTACCCAGGGTACCACCCTGGGACCCACTCCCAGGCTGGCTAATTTGTTTATTAATCTTTTGTGTGGGACTGTGCCAAATGCCTTGCTAAAGTCTAGGTAGGCCACATCCACAGCCCCTCCCTGGTCTACTACTTTGGTCACCCAGTCAAAGAAATCAATTAGATTTGTCTGACATGACCTTCCTGCTGTGAATCCATGCTGCTTTGGGTCCTGTGCCCCACTGGCCTCTAGGTATGCAAAAATTCTTTCCTTCAGAAGTGATTCCATCATTTTCCCTACCACTGAGGTCAAACTTACAGGTCTGTAGTTTCCTCCCTTTGTCTTGCTCCCACGTTTGTGAAGGGGAATCACATCCGTCCTCATCCAGTCCTCAGGTGCCACACCATCCTGCCATGATTTATTAAAAAAGGTAGTCAGTGGTGTTACTAGCGCTTCCGTTAGTTCTTTCAGATTCATAAGTCCCTTTGTCAGTACTTTATAAGGTAGGCTGGTTCAAGAAGGTTTTGAAAATAGTAAAGTAAGTTATTTAAAGTAACAAGGAGAAGAAGCGCCAGAGGACAGCTGCTAGCAGGTCTAGAGCATCACGTGACTCCCTGAGAAGTCTAATTTATGTGAGACTATCACAGCTATACACATTGAATTTAGAGACCATCTGATATGCTTGGACAGTGATATTTGATTTATTTATTTAAAAGCTGGTAACTGGGAGAGGCACACTGAGCCAGAGTTTATTTCCATGTGCCACCCGGGAAGGGGAAAAATGGGGGTATAATACAGGAAATAATACAAGATTTATAACCATAACAGAATCATATAGGGAATAATACAATTTATAATAACTGGGAAGCATTTCTCACATAGGAAACTTGGGATATAATTTGCTGTTGTAACCCACTCACACAGCCCACCAACACTTGCCCACCAACTCCCCTCACAGAAACGCAGGTAGTATGAGAGCCACAGCCGTGGTTCTCTGACAAACCCGACCTGCCAGTCTGCAACCCACAGTCCAGGTCTGAAGCCACCAGTCCCTCACAGAAATGCAGGTAGTCTGAGAACCACAGCTGTGGTTCTCTGACGAACCCGACCTGCCAGACTGCCACCCGCAGTCCAGGTCTGAAGCCAGCAGCCCCTCACAGAAATGCAGGTAGTCTGAGAGCCACAGCCACGGTTCTCTGATGATCCCGACCTGCCAGACTGCCACCCACAGTCCAGGTCTGAAGCCACCAGCCCCTCACAGAAACACAGGTAGTCTGAGAACCACAGTTGTGGTTCTCTGATGAACCCGACCTACCAGACTGCCACCCTCAGTCCAGGTCTGAAGCCAGCAGCCCCTCACAGAAACACAGGTAGTCTGAGAACCACAGTTGTGGTTCTCTGATGAACCCGACCTACCAGACTGCCACCCGCAGTCCAGGTCTGAAGCCACCAGCCCCTCACAGAAACACAGGTAGTCTGAGAACCACAGTTGTGGTTCTCTGATGAATCCGACCTACCAGACTGCCACCCGAGTCCAGGTCTGAAGCCAGCAGCCCCTCACAGAAATGCAGGTAGTGTGAGAACCACAGCCGTGGTTCTCTGACGAACACGACCTGCCATACTGTCACCCGCAGTCCAGGTCTGAAGCCACCAGCCCCTCACAGAAATGCAGGTACGGACCTGCCCTCAGGGACTGATTACCTCCAGGAAGGGAGCCCAAGTTGCCAATTATTTTGCTTTCTTTACATGAGGACAGTTGTCTCTGGGTTTAAATCCAGAGTCTTTTAATGCTGTGGCCCACTGGCTGCAGTCAGTCCCAGGAGCACTCCAATTGGCTCCATATATCTCTGCACTGTTAATGTTTGGCTATATTGTGCTAGATCATGTTTTCTGTTAAAACTGTCTTAATTGTATTTTATAGCTGAAGTTTTTTGATTTAATATAAATGCCTGTTTTATGTTCCTCATAAGACCAGTAGCGATCTCAGCTCAGGCCTTTGAAACCCCCCTTCACCTTTTTACGCTAGTTTTAAATAGCCCTGTTATTGCCCTCTCAGACTTGGAGGCACCTTGCCTAACATTTTGGTCAGCAATAACCCCCCTGTTTAAGCCCGTCTGCATTTCTTTTTAGCTCCATGAGCAGCCCCGCCCCCTCTGACTTTCTTATTTAATTCTCCTCTCCCTTCGCCTTCCAGGTAGTCTGACAGCCACAGCCGCGGTTCTGTGATGAACCCGACCTGCCAGACTGCCACCCGCAGCCAGGTCTGAAGCCACCAGACCCTCACAGAAACACAGGTAGTCTGACAGCCACAGCCGCGGTTCTCTGATGAACCCGACCTGCCAGACTGCCACCCGCAGTCCAGGTCTGAAGCCACCAGACCCTCACAGAAACACAGGTAGTCTGACAGCCACAGCCGCGGTTCTCTGATGAACCCGACCTGCCAGACTGCCACCCGCAGTCCAGGTCTGAAGCCACCAGACCCTCACAGAAATGCAGGTAGTCTGACAGCCACAGCCGCGGTTCTCTGATGAACCCGACCTGCCAGACTGCCACTCGCAGTCCAGGTCTGAAGCCACCAGACCCTCACAGAAACACAGGTAGTCTGACAGCCACAGCCGCGGTTCTCTGATGAACCCGACCTGCCAGACTGCCACCCGCAGTCCAGGTCTGAAGCCACCAGACCTCACAGAAACACAGGTAGTCTGAGAGCCACAGCCGTGGGTTCTCATGAACCCGACCTGCCAGACTGCCACCCGCAGTCCAGGTCTGAAGCCACCAGACCCTCACAGAAACACAGGTAGTCTGACAGCCACAGCCGTGGTTCTCTGATGAACCCGACCTGCCAGACTGCCACCCGCAGTCCAGGTCTGAAGCCACCAGACCCTCACAGAAACACAGGTAGTCTGAGAACCACAGCCGTGGTTCTCTGATGAACTCGACCTGCCAGACTGCCACCCGCAGTCCAGGTCTGAAGCCACCAGACCCTCACAGAAATGCAGGTAGTCTGAGAGCCACAGCCATGGTTCTCTGATGAACCCGACCTGCCAGACTGCCACCCGCAGTCCAGGTCTGAAGCCACCAGACCCTCACAGAAACACAGGTAGTCTGACAGCCACAGCCGTGGTTCTCTGATGAACCCGACCTGCCAGACTGCCACCCGCAGTCCAGGTCTGAAGCCACCAGACCCTCACAGAAACACAGGTAGTCTGACAGCCACAGCCGTGGTTCTCTGATGAACCCGACCTGCCAGACTGCCACCCGCAGTCCAGGTCTGAAGCCACCAGACCCTCACAGAAATGCAGGTAGTCTGAGAGCCAGCAGCCTGGTTCTCTGATGAACCCGACCTGCCAGACTGCCACCCGCAGTCCAGGTCTGAAGCCACCAGACCCTCACAGAAATGCAGGTAGTCTGACAGCCACAGCCATGGTTCTCTGATGAACCCAACCTGCCAGACTGCCACCCACAGTCCAGGTCTGAAGCCACCAGACCCTCACAGAAATGCAGGTAGTCTGACAGCCACAGCCGTGGTTCTCTGATGAACCCGACCTGCCAGACTGCCACCCGCAGTCCAGGTCTGAAGCCACCAGACCCTCACAGAAATGCAGGTAGTCTGACAGCCACAGCCGTGGTTCTCTGATGAACCCGACCTGCCAGACTGCCACCCGCAGTCCAGGTCTGAAGCCACCAGACCCTCACAGAAACACAGGTAGTCTGACAGCCACAGCCGTGGTTCTCTGATGAACCCGACCTGCCAGACTGCCACCCGCAGTCCAGGTCTGAAGCCACCAGACCCTCACAGAAACACAGGTAGTCTGACAGCCACAGCCGTGGTTCTCTGATGAACCCGACCTGCCAGACACCCGCAGTCCAGGTCTGAAGCCACCAGACCCTCACAGAAACACAGGTAGTCTGACAGCCACAGCCGTGGTTCTCTGATGAACCTGACCTGCCAGACTGCCACCCGCAGTCCAGGTCTGAAGCCACCAGACCCTCACAGAAACACAGGTAGTCTGACAGCCACAGCCGTGGTTCTCTGATGAACCCGACCTGCCAGACTGCCACCCGCAGTCCAGGTCTGAAGCCACCAGACCCTCACAGAAACACAGGTAGTCTGACAGCCACAGCCGTGGTTCTCTGATGAACCCGACCTGCCAGACTGCCACCCGCAGTCCAGGTCTGAAGCCACCAGACCCTCACAGAAACACAGGTAGTCTGACAGCCACAGCCGTGGTTCTCTGATGAACCCGACCTGCCAGACTGCCACCCGCAGTCCAGGTCTGAAGCCACCAGACCCTCACAGAAACACAGGTAGTCTGACAGCCACAGCCGTGGTTCTCTGATGAACCCGACCTGCCAGACTGCCACCCGCAGTCCAGGTCTGAAGCCACCAGACCCTCACAGAAATGTAGGTATGGACTTGCCCTCAGGGACTGATTACCTCCAGGAAGGGAGCCCTAGCTGCCAATTTTTCCACCCACACCCCTCCCCCGGTCCTGATTAAATACACATAAACCCTTCCCCAGCCTTCTAGCTCACTCCTACTGGCTATTGCCAGCCACGCCACATTAGTTATCTAGGCCTTAATTTTTCAATGGTACCCCATCCTCCCACAAGATCCACTCATTTCCTTTGCCCTCTCAAGGAACTATTGCAAATCCTGTGTTTATTACTGGTAAAAGAAAATATTTCCACGTTAAGAATGCCATCTGTGCCTATCCTTCTCTATAATTGCCTTATATTACTTTGTTATACTCTACACAAAATTTCAGTTTGCAACTCGGACAAAGGCCCGTTTCCCCTCCTCTATCATCTACCAAGATATAGCCTCCCACATTAGACCATGGCATCCTACATCAGGGACATCTCCTCTATGGTCATGCCCCTCCTCCCACCTGGCCATAACTATAGAACATGTGCAATTCCCAAGAATGGTGTTGGCTCTATCAGTTCTCTATGATTTGTCCCTAGCAAATAGCAGTCCTGCCCTTAACACAGCCACAGCTAAACCAATGTATGCTAAAAGGAGTAACAAAAGAATATTTAGTAGGCTAAGACACCACCTTAAAAAACTACTACTGCTTCTCCTACTCTGTTCGGGAAATGTTGAATTAAACCCAGGTCCACCTATTTCTCTGGACACCCCTTCGGACCTCCCTCAATATAAAGGGATTAGCATTCTCCATATCAATGTCTGTAGTTTGCTAACGAAGATTGACTCTATACAGACCTGGGCTCTACATGCATCTCCTGGTATCTTCATGATAACTGAATTCTGGCTCACACTCTCGACCCCAGACAAATCTATCAGAGTACCCGGATATATCATCTACTGCTGTGATAGACTGACTAGAGGGGAAGGGGTTGCAATATATGTCAAAAGCAAATTCACAGTCACAGTCTTTGACTGTACCTCAAAAGCTAAGGAATTTGAATGCCTTGCTCTAAAATGATCACTTTCCAGCGAGAAATCACTCCTTATGGCAGCATGCTACCGACCACCGTCTGGTGGCTGGGCACTTCTGCCACACCTTCAAAACCTTCTTGACTCTGCTAATACTGAGTGTATCCTAATGGGGGATTTCAGTCTAAATTGGAATGATGACAGCTCTAAGAAATTGAAGGATCTTTGCGATGTGAATGGTCTGTTACAAATGGCGACTGCTATAACCAGATCTAACAGAAAAAACCCTGAGCGCAGCACCCTCCTGGACCTTATGCAAGTAAACAAACCTCACACTATCCCGCATACTGGAGTATTCTTCAACGATATAAGGGACCACTGCGCTACTGCCTGCGTCAGACATCCTTCCCAAATAAAAACGGCCTCCAAATTCAAACTGAAAAGATGTCTGAAAAAGTTCTGCCAGTAAACTTTCCTGAAAGATCTAAGCAACATTCGTTGGCAGGATTTCTATCTAGCCCCATCTTTAATGAGGCATTTATCATCTTTCACAGCCTCTTACTGGGGCTAATAGACAAACACACCCCACTAAGACTGATCAAATCAAAAAGTAAAACTCCTTGCTGGTTGTCTCCCATCCTGAAGAAAGCACTTAGGGATAGGGACTACTGGTGGAAAAAAGCGAGGAAATCCCACCTGGAGGCTGATTGGTTAACATTCCGTACCACTAGGAATGCTTGTGCCAAGCTAATTAGATCAGAAAAAGCTAGGTACTTCCAAAAAGAACTAGAAGACAATAAAAACAGCGATGCCAAATTTTGGAACATCCTCAAAGAAGTCGAAGGTCAGTCCACTGCAACACCCCTTCCAAACAAAATTGTGTCTGATGGTACCACCTATACGGACAAAGCTGATATACTAGAGAAGCTTAATGATCATTTTGCCACTGCAGGGCTTGCCTTTGACACCTCACCTATCAGCAAACTTAGCCCAGCAAGAGACTACACTGTTGGCTTCACTGATAATCACAACCATAACCAACCACATTCCACCCCCTTCAGCTTCCTCACAATTATGTTCAAGCAAGTGGAGGACCTCCTCCCTTCTCTGGATACAAAAAAGAGTGCGGGTGCAGATAATATTGAACCTTACTTCCTAAAACTTGGCCATACCTATCTGACCGCCCCCATTACACACTTATTCAACACCTCTCTGATTCAAGGTGAGCTATTTGTCTTGTGGAAAACTGCCCACATCCAACGATTATTCAAGACTGGGGATCCAAGTGATCTGAAAAATTACCAGCCTATTTCTATACTATCCGTCCTTTCTAAATTACTTGATAAAATTGTCAACATCCAACTTAGAGAACATTTGGATTCACAGAAGTTGCTAAACCCGGCTCAGTCCAGCTTCAGAGCCAAACATAGTACAGTATCGGCTCTTGCCAAAGTAACTATAGACTGGCAAATGGCCTTGGACTCTAAGAAGCATGTATTTGCCCTCTCCCTTGATCTAAGTAAGGCATTTGATACTGTGGATCATACCATCATGCTTACTGCACTGAGTAACATCGGACTTGATAGTTCTGCCATTAAATGGTTCACCAGCTACCTAACCAATAGGTTACAACAAGTCAAAGCCATAGGAGATCTATCCCCAGAAAAATCCTTGTTACGAGAAGTCCCACAAGGCTCCATCCTGGGCTCTATCCTCTTTGCAATATACATCAATAATCTGGACTCGCAGCTGGGCACAGCAAATGTGCACTTATTCGCAGATGATACTGTACGCTATACCAGAAATTCATCCTTGGATCTGGCCCATGTGTACTTACAGAAAGACTTTGTCACCCTCCAATACAACCTTTTCACTCATAAGCTCCTCCTCAATGCCAAAAAGACTAAAGCAATGATTCTGTCACCAAAGTCTACTTCTGGATGTCCACATATCACACAGATCTGAACACTCTCAGATGAACCCCTTGAAGTAGTTGATATCTTTAAATACCTAGGGTTCTGGCTGGATAACAAGCTCAACTTTCTGTGCCACTTAAATGAAACCTTGAAGAAACTAAGACAGTGATTAGGTTTATTCTATTGCATTAAACACCTACTCACATTAGAAGCCAGAATGAGACTAGTACAAACTACATTCCTACCTATACTGGACTGCACTGACTTCCTTTACAGTCATTGCCCATCAACGATGCTAAACAAACTGGACACCCTATACCACCGGGCTTTAAGATTTATCTTACATCTACCCCATAGTACACATCGCTGTCATCTATACCAGGTTTTGAGATGGACCTCACTCTCAACTAGAAGAAAAAGGAATGCTCTCCTCTGGTTTTTTAGAGCATTATCTGATAACCTCCCTACATACATCTCGAACATCTTCAAACTGGCTAAAAGTTCCTATGGCCTGAGACGCTTCTCCTTAATCTGCTTCAGATTCCTAGAGAGAAAACTACCCTTGGCTCAGCAGCAATCAACTTCTCACTTCCATCACTTTGGAACACTATGCAAGACTCATTAAAATTATCCTCACTTCCAAGCATTTTCACATTCAAAGCTCTATTAATGGATTATCTGAAGGAATCTTGCAACTGTTTCAAACTCTGATGACCTGTAAGCCCAGGTGCCACTCTCAAATCCTACACCTGTGTATCTCATCCACCCCATGTTCCTAACAACAGAAACCTAGGACCTACAAGCCTAGTTCCCTTAATCCAAGATGGCCCTGCCTATTCTCTACCTTTTACCTATTCTGGCCTCCCTTTTGGCTGCTTACTCTTTCACCCCAATTTCTACCCTATTCCTTAATACCTCCTTATTTTTTATCATTTAGGTATAAGCTCTTACTTAGTGGAGCCTATATGGGATTGTTGTCTCTTCTCATTTCAGTAAAGCTTATCATTATGTACCTTTGCATGTTAATTATGTTGACCAGTATGTATAGGCCCATACTGACTGGCACCTTCACAATGTTTTTTCCTTTTTTTTTTTTGCACAGTTGTCCACTGTAATTGTAATCTTATGAAGTGTACTGTATTGTATTAATGTCCAGGACCACCTTGAAAATGAGCTTGCTCAATTGCTCAATGGTGTTTATGCCTGGTTAAATAAAGTGATTGATTGATTGATTGATTGATTGAACTCCGCTTCTGCCACCATCACTCGGCGATAAGTTAATGCAAAAAAAAAAAAAAACAGCTTGCCTCTCAATATTCCTGTTTGACTCCTCAACTAAATAATAAAAAAAAAAAGATAAAGTTTCTGGCAGCCACTGAGTCATGAAGACAGCAGACCGTTAACAGCCTTCTATAGGGACCAAATTTTGGCTGTTTATTTTGTACAATTGCTGTGGTGAGAAAATGTTCCGCTGAATTATATAAGGAAATAAAACATGGGGTTGTGTGTTTAATGAGTTTTTATACACACATCCACAGTGCTGGATGCTTAAATAAATCCCTGAGCTTCAACTCTCAGAGTTATGTGGCATCCAGCGCAAAGAATGTATAAAACTTGTTAAACATACAACCCCATGCAATATTGTATATATAAAACCATGTTACAACATAACAATATACACAATTTATGTGCAGTCATAAGGTACAGAGAGGTTACACATATTAAGGAGAAATAAATAAAATATGCAAAAGCTCACAGGTGATCTAGGTTCCATGGCCCATTATCTGTACGTAGAACAACAACAGGATGTAGAAATACTGAAAGCAGAGGTCAAACTGGGCATGAGCAGGAGTCTGAGAACAAAGAAAGTTGAGATAAGGCTCTTTTTAGAGTCAAAATGGAAGGTGAGTGTCTAATGAAGAGTGGGAGAGGATTCTAGAGAGAGGGCAACCTATAAGAAAAGGCAGCAGATATGGCCAGATGGGCACCGCTTCACCTTTCCTACTGGGGTAAAGCATGTGCCTACAAAATTATGGTGGTGCCCAAAATCATAATGTCCTGGATAACATGTCAATTTCTTTACCACCCCAACCCCCCCACAAAAAAACCAAAAAAAAAACTGCTAGAGCATATTCTCTTGTTAAACAACTTATGGGAGAAGGGCCCAGGTGGCTTAGCCTTACTAAACTGGTTCAGGACTTCTCCAGAAGGGTCTCAAAATACTAGAATGCTCCCTGAAGTGGGAAGGGCAGCTATGAGGCCAGATGGCACAGTCTGCAGTAAGACACCCACTATGGCAAATGCCAAAATGGATACAGTGTGAAACTGCCTCATCCACTGTGCCACAGATTTAGCCATCAGATTTGTTGGCATCCCAGCAAAACTGCAGAAGTAACCAATACTGCAGATCACTAGAAGAAGCTGGACAAACTGTCTGAAATTGTTTAAATGGTTCCCAACTCCTCCCCTAGATTCCTTATTTGGAACAGTAGGAAACTAAAATGAGGCCAGTCAGTATAGTGGAAAGTATGAAAACTAGCAGGTGTAAGCGTGATAAGGGACTGCGTAGGTGCTGATGCTGGTGTACCCAAATAATATGGCCAATTACAGGTGGGACACACTATTCAAAATCATTTTCCCTGGCAGTATCTTCAGTTGAGGCACACCCTAATCTTCCTGCTGGGGGCAGGGCTGCATTTCCAATCAGAAAACTCACTGGAGGAGATGCTGTTCCCCAAACTAGCAGGGCTAAAAAAGACAGTAGGTTTAGCCATCTCAATGGGTTGATCCTAGAGGCTCTACCTGACCTCACAGTGCCCACAGCCAAACAATGGAGCTTGGAGCTTGGGTGATACATTAATTCTGAACCTGAACACTTGGCAACCTGTTTGAGACTGATCACTAAGGGCCAAAAGAACACCAGGCATAGGTTTACACAAATGAAAATTCCCCACAGATGGCATAGGACCCCACTGAAACTTCAGGCATGGGAACTGATGGATTTAGACAAATGTTGGAGGTGCAGTTTGGGGAAGGGCAATATTACATATATTTTAGATATTTATTTTTATGTAAATTTTGGGGACTGGGTAGGACCATTGAGACTGAAACAGTCCCTTTTTCAGGGTTGACCCAGAATTACATGTATTTTTAAACATAACAAAATGCATACACATTATTTCACAATTAACAGTCAATACAGACATACTGACCCAATCAAGAATTCAGTGACAGGTTAATTACAATCAACACCAGCAGGAGAAGTATTATTATACTCGAGACAGTCACAGTCAGATTAATGCCCCAATAAGGTTAGAATGGCAGTAGGGAGTCGGCTAACTCTCAGCAGTATAGTCAAACAATGTTCTCTGCTTGAACCCTACTAGGACAAAGTATGGAAGATTTAAAAGAAGTGGTAAGAAGTCCTGTCACACTATCAGACACCCTATTGATGCTAGGCTCCAAGGAACACCATCAGGAAGAAAATAGGACATTGGTAAAAGTGAACCTATGGTTGGATGACCAATGAACTGATCATTGTCATAATGGTTATCCTGAGGCATTGGAGAGAAGAACCCCACACCCCCGAACCCCAAAGAATGGATGCTAGTGCTAGGAAAGACAGACGGTTTGGATTACTGTGATGTGCCATTAGAGGTTGGTTGAATCTCTGAGGAAAATTATAGAGAAGTTTCCTCTTCTCTGAGTATTGCACCATTCTCAAACGCGACTTTATGTCTGGTTATCTCACAAATGCAACGTTTTGGAACACTCCTTAAACATTCAACACAAGACAGTTTACAAATAGTTCCAGTTCTGCTACTCTGAACTCACTGCAGCACAGGCGGCCATTAGAGGACTGCACTGTACATGACTCCTGAGCAACACTTTAATAAGAACTTGTTAATAAAATGAATAGACTTCTGTTTTTTTTAACAACTTACAGACATCTACTAGCTCATTGCTTTGTTATATTATTTTCCAATAGGACTAAACATTTAGTTTGTTTATCTACTGTCTCTCTTTGAATATGTATTGTATAGTTACAGTTAGAGTTGTATAGCCATGGGGCATAGCCTCAGCTAGGAATTTTCTAAATCATCATGTATTACTGTAATTCTGTTTATAAAAGTAAGAAAAGCAATAAACTTTGAATAATAAAAAAAAAAAGCTAAAATATGTGTATGCCATTACGTTTTGGGAAATATAACTGTTTAAGTCACTGTAAATATTCACATAAAAAGTGTGATTGTGTTTTTTAGCACATGATAACACCAGTTTTGCATTTGACTCACTACTCTTCATGTATTGTTGCTGAAACAGAAATGTGGCAAAATGTTTCCAATGTTTGAGACAAGATCCTCTAAGCAGAAACTTAGGCAATTTTTCTCACCCCCACAAAACAAACAAATAAAAAAAAATTGCCTGGCTTTTGAAAAATTCTGTCTTTCTATCTGTTTATTCACCAATAGTTTCACAAAACAGCACCACTACACTCAACACTGTGGAGCGTGAATAAAAAAAAAACAGTTCAAGCGAAAAATAACATTGCACAAACATGTTGGTACAATTTTACGTTGCACCAGAACTACAGTAACATTTGCTATTATTTTTTTGCATGTCTGACATTGGATTTTAGTCTATTGGCTGTTTAGGATTTGTGCCAGTCATCAGAAAATATTCTTGTGTTTGGTCAGAAAGCATTTAAAACCATAAGAAGTGTGGTAGTCTGTTGAAAATGTAAGAGCAAATGTGATTTTGAATGTTCAGCCAACTGCTACCAAGTTGGGCCTTGCTTTACTTTTAATGGTTCAGTGGCTCCTGGAAGACTCTGAGAAGTAGATGCTAGCAACAGGGATTTTAGATAGAGTTGTATTTTTCATTTTGTTTTGTTTACAGTTCATTGTTTCTGCCTTTTCAGCAGTGGCGCTGCCACGAACATCAGTCTGATGAACGTCCAGCCTTAGCAAAGTTCCCTTCCCTTCCTGCCACTTATCTCTGACCCCATGGCTTGCTTGCTACCCATGGTAGAAACTTCAGGTCGGGCATCCCCTCAGAAAGCACCTCTATGGGTGAGCAGTCAGTGTGTGCCAGATCCAGGAGTACAGTCAACATTATCCTGTGCGTGTCGAGGTTTTCTGCCTGTTAGTTTTCACAGCCACTGGACATGAACTGACACTGTGAGTTGGAGTGCTCACATATGCACTAGCTGATAGGCTCACATCATCCTCCTACCTAGCTCTATGCAGTCTGCATTGTTGTCTGTTGTTATCCGAGTGATAAAAGTGCAACAGGGAGTGTGAACCTCCCCTACAAGAGATGGTGACTGTCCTGTAGGATGCTCAATCCTCCTAACCCTGCCTCCAGTCCCATTCCCAATCTGATTTACTGACATCATGTGTGGAAACACTGCTGCTGCACCAATAGGCTGGCCCTGCAGGCCATACTATGAAATGGGTAAGAGAAACAAAGACCTGTGATTTGTCAGATGTGATCACGTGACCATATGTTATTCCTGCATAGCAGCCCAGTTTGAAAATACTTAATTTTCTGAAACTCATTACTCAATTTCTAAAATAAAAATCAGAAGAGACATTTTATATTCACAATAAAGCACTGCAAGGTATGCATAATTGTGGAATAATGCCTCTTTTTATATAAGACAATTTCCATTATCTCGTGCCTCACTTCCCAATGTATGCCATTATCACACAGTAATGCACACCCTGATATGCCTTATTACACAATTATAGTGCTCGCTGTATTCATTTTCTCAACTACAGTAATTGCCCATCCCCAGTTCCAACATTTGGGGACATTTTGGCCACTCTCCTCCTACAGATGGCAGGTTGGTAGTTGCCTTAACAACCAAACACCAATGGCTTTCAATAATCTTAAGGCTTTGATTGCAGAAAAAAAAGGCTATGCAGCAACTTCCTGTAATGGAGCATGCTCTTCTGGCCCATCAAAGGGATTGGGGCAGTACCGCTCTCCTCACCATGTCAGCTGCTGCATTCAGGCCTACTTCCATACACAGCCTCCAGAGTTCAGTCCCAAACCCAGGTCTCCAGTGCAGCAGCAGCACAATACTCTGCTCCTGGGTCATTCAGGCAACCCTTTAATAATATTTGTTTTGTATTATTTATTTATCTACCTTACACATGGAGGGGCCACCTCAGATGGCTACCTCCAGCCCAGTCACCCACCTTCACCAAGACTTCCCTTCTACCTCTTGAACCTCCATGGGTAGGTGTGAGTCTTGACGGGTGGTGTAGAGTCTACAGAACATGTCACCATCATCCTGTCACCCAAGCAGTTTCCTCTACAGGTTTTTCTTCCTGGGCTAGAATCCATTCTATGGCATACGTGCACTGCGTAAAGATACAGTACACCTCAACAACCTGCCCCCACCCAACCAGGTAAGGCAATCACAGATACACCATCTGGCCTCCACTAGGTGGTGACTGAGCAGTGGTATATGCTGCCCACTCTCCATAAAGAGAAGAGCCTTTGCAGGATGCTCACTCCTCCTTTCCCTGGCTAGCCTCCAGGGATCCCAGTTCATTGGTGAACTCAAGTGACTGATGTGGCTACCGGAGAGACCCTCCTCTGCCTCAGCTCATCTTACCACTCAGCCAGCCCTAATATTTTGAAGTATTAGTTGCTACACTGATAGAAACATTCTGTACCAATCAGCAGCTCCATTGTCATCATTGTAGTTAAAGAGCAGCTGACCCCATTGAGAAAACTTTGGAAAACATAATATTTAAACACAGTTCGGCTTGTATTTCATATACTGTGTAAAGATTTCACTTCTTCATTATTTATTACTGAAGAACTGATCACAAAAACAAAATAGTTACCCCTTAGCGTTCATCTGTCTCTATAGGTCAGTCCCTACTTGAAATCACAATGCTCTGCTGTGATATCACAGTCTGTTGCCATGGAAATAACTGTGATGTCTCAATCAGAGCACTATGACATCAGGTTGTGAAGATGCAATAGGAGCTGATGAATCCTCAAGGAACAATTATACTGTTTTTCAAGTATATAACTTAAGTAATACAAAACAGGGATAAGAACTACAGAGTTAATAAGAAATATAAGCTGCATTGAGTATAAATATTTTGTTTTTCAAAGTTCTTCATGAGGTGTCAGTGGTTGTTTAAGAATCCCATGCATGTAGCATTAGGAGCCTCTGACTGATACAAGCCAGTGATTACAATGGCACAATATGGGGACATATCCTGGTCTAATTGTAAAAAGCATGGATACAGAAAAGCAAAAGAGAGAGACATATGGAAAAATTATTTCATATATGGTCTTTCTCTCCTGCCCTAGCTGGTACTCCTAGTACCATCAGAGTCCCCCCAGTGCTATCCCCCAATGATGGCAAGGCAAGGCAAATTTTATTTAAAAAGACACCCATCCCAGAGGCTCTGGGTGCTGTACATCAATCAAATAAAAACAACACAACACAATAACAATCGATAAAATATACAACTCCAAACAATTAAAACATAATTTACTACACAATTTGTTTCATTCTCTAAAACTTAATAAACCTTAAAAATTAGACAATATAAACTATAAAACATAGTCAATGAATGCCTGATCGTATAAAAATATCTTGAGGTGGGTCTTAAAAACCTCAACAGACGGGCATCCCTAACAACCAAAGGATGCGAATTCCACAGGATGGGAGTGGCGACACTAAATGCTCTTTCGCCTGCAGTTCTTAACCTCATCCTGGGAATGCATAGGGAAACCAAGAGAAGAGAGCATGAGGAGCGAACCGAGACAGCAGGTGTAAAGAATGTCATTCAGGTAGCCAGAGCCCAGGCCATGTAGGGCCTTAAAGGTGAGCAAACCCACCTTAAAGAGGACCCTCCATCTAACCAGCAGCCAGTGCAGATGACGCAGCACCGGGGTAATGTGACAGTATTTAGATTATCCTGTCAACAACCTCGCTGCCGCATTCTGCACCAACTGCAGTCAGCACAGGGTACCCCCAGAGATCCTGAGATAGAGTGCATTGCAGTAGTCAAGCCTGGATGTCACAAAGGCTTGTACCAAAGTGGGGAGGTCCAGAGACGGAACTAAGGGGTTGATCCTGGCGATATTCCTCAGATGATAAAAACTAGTACGTTCAACGGAAGACACCTGAGATTAAAGTGTCAAACCGCTGTCAAGAATAACACCCAGATCACGCACCCTAGAGGAGGCCTTCAATGGTACAGAGCCAAGGAAAAGTCCTGTCTCTGCACCAGAGGCCAACCTATCACGTCCTCTGTTCAACTCAACCACCAGTACCTCCGTCTTACTGGGGTTTAGTCATAACCAGCTGGAGGCCATCCAGTCATTGATTTCAGCAAGGCAGCTGTTAAGCACTTCTACTGCACAAGATGTTCCAGGGGCAAAGGAAAAGTATAGCTGGATATCATCAGCATAGCATTGAAAACCCAAGCTGTACTTCCTAATGAGCTCTCCCAGGGGTAGCATGTACACAGCAAACAACATCGGTGACAAGACCGAACCCTGGTGAGCTCCACATAGCAGGTGGTCAGTGGAGGAGATGATCAGACCCCCTCCCTTATGCTCCCATGACTTACAGTTCATGGCAGGGTGGAGGGGAGCATCTTATCCAACCTGAATCAAATCCAGCCAGGAAGGTGCATTCTCAAGAGATGGCACCTGCAGGGGACAGAGTCATGCTGCACAGTCAGGACCTTTTCCATTTTTCTTCCCCTGAGATGAGGCATGCAATAACGCTTAGAGACAGATTACACGTGCACTCGCACACACTCCTCCAAGCATCTGCCCCATCTCCTCCCCTTTCTGTAGCATCAGCTCACCACCCCTCAGCCACCTTTAGGGGCCAGTAAAATGCTGATTGCTGGTGATCCTCCTCCCCAGAGAAGGAGAGCAGTCCATCAGATGCTCAATCCTTCTCCTTCCCTGCTAACTCCCAGTGGCCCATGCTCGTTCCGAACATGGGTCACCAGCATATCATGAGATAAGGTGTCCAATGCCTCAGCCTTCAATTCCACCAGGCTGGCCTCATGGAGAAATTATTATGTATAAGCACACTTAAGTCGGGACACTTCAGTGCAGCCCTTTCCCTTTCTCTTTGAATGTTTATGCAAATTATAAATGTTTTGCTAAGAACACTTGAAGTACAAAGAGAATTCAACCTGTAAAACTTTACTTTGTTTCCTTAACTACACTGTATTTGCAGTCTAACTACAAAGCAACTGCAATGCAACTGCAATTTAATTATATATAATAAACATGTAACTACAGTGTAAAAACCCCTGTTGCATGAAGTTCATGATTGCCCCCCCTGCAGTGACACTGAAATTGACATTTAAGATGAAGTGTGACCACAACCCACATTCATTCAAATGCAACATAATCTATTTAATTACCACCCATTTCTTGATCTGAAACTCATAAAAAAGTATTATTGTTCACATATTAAATTGAACCTGGACTTGTAAACTTCATTTTATAAATGTCAGCAATAGGCTGTCATAAAGAAGCATTCATTTTTATATATATCATAGTTCCTACCTAAAAAGACTATTTCCAGTTCCTCTGGTCTTGAAAAAAGGATGAACTTGTTTCTTGAAGAGAGTTGAAATTATGAAAGAGAAGTGTTACTGTAGCTCAAAGTAGTATGAGCCCAGTAATGTAGCTCAGACTTGCAGTACTTCCTTTCTTCCTTTCATAAGGCTAAAACATCTTTGATAGACAACTGGTCGAAAAGTTACTCCTCCTTGTGTAATCTTAGAGTTCAGGGATGAATTTTCAGAGCCTTGTCTAAATGCAATTTTCTGCTGTGTACAAATCTGGTGATTACAGCAAATTGCTCATGATGAGTTTTCAGAGCTAGAACTTGTTAATAACTATCTCCAGTTTTCAAAACTTTAACTTAGTTATGTCCAGATTGCAATGATCATATATGCAGTAGTTGCATCTGAACACACAATAACACCCCAGGTCTGTGCCCTGTGCCTAGTTATGTCACAAAAAAAGACCTGCAGGGGGAGATTCAAAGTGTCCTCTGGATGCTTCCCTGCCAGAGGGTAGCTGGTGATGCTTCATTTCAGTATGTGTTTCTGGTGGTGGGTCTGTGAAGAATAGGGTTTGGTGAAATTTATCTTCCAACAGCAGACTTTTTGTGAAATGCTGATTTTGCTTCCATGAAATTTTGCAAAATTTCTGACAAATGTTTGTGTCACTTTCTCCTAAAATTGTGATTTCAGTTATTGCCATCTAATTTCAAATACAGTTGTTTAAATTGCCATATATTTAATATGGTAACTTTGCCAGTGCCCATACAGAAGAGTACCAGATTTCGGACCTTTTTTTAAAAATGCACGAGTTATGAGCCTCCAAACGTTCAGGCATTTTAAAATTAAACAACTACTCAATCTAAACATGTCTGCCCAAATTTCACCACTTTGGATAAGATGACTTAAAAAAAGCCCATGCATATGTGTGTGCCAGGTTTCAGATCTCTAGCATTAAAGGTGATTGAGCTACATACTTCTAAACTTTCTGAAATCTTAAAATTACATTTTGCAATTATGTAAACTGCAGAACTATAAAACCCTATAAGTTTAAAACTATAGAATGGAATATCACCAATGTTGTTAGGTTCATTGACCATACATATTAGACTTTAGGTCAACTCCCATGGTGCAGCATCAGAGTGTCATGTGTCCAAGCTGATGACTTGGGTTCAGAAGTGAGCCTGGGAAACAGTGTTGGGAGGCAGGCCATGACCACAACTTACAATTTACATAAACTTTACTTCTCCATTTATCAACTTCTATGACTATTCTAAGAAAGTATGCATCCACATTTGTCATGTTCCAGCTCCAACAGTGAGTAAGTTATTAGCATGTAAATATTTTCAGAAATGTTCACATAAATGTTAAATTGGCACAGTGTGAGCCCTTATAACTCCTTCACCCTTCATCCAAATGGTTTGACACTTGGCATGTGTTTTGAGCCTATACCAGATCATATTCAAGCTACATTCTAGACCTCTAGCTGTAATACAGATTGAGGTATGGCCATTTAAATGAATTCAGAAAGTTGCTAAACATTTCATGACATTTCTCAAACATTTTGTGAATTGATAATTTGCAAATTTTGCTCATCTCTAGTCAAGATGCTTCTGGTTGCATGACTGGCTACATGCAACAGAGCATCTCTGGCTCCAGGAATCTGTGGTGGTAGTGTGCATGTAGGGCTAGGCAAAATAAGCAAATTCTGTTTTGAGCAATTTTTACATAATTCTGTAAATATATATGAAATTTAATGACATTTTGTAAAATTTGGGGGAATTTTATGAACTTTTGAATTGGTCATAACCCAGTCTACCTTGAAGCTATAGAGGTAACATTTGGCATGCATACTGCGTGAAAGATTTCCTTAAATGATATTAAGTTTCTTAGGCATGCCATTTGCACAGTGAACACACAATGGTAAAATCCCTCACAGCAACAATCTCAACATGTTTTGAGATTGTTGCTGTGAAGGACCCAAGGATGAAATTTTTCCCTTTCACCATCGTTTGCCCTCCTCCTTCAAAACAACTCCGACTCGGAGTTAGATATTTTAAGAAGGGGGGTGCTGGTGGTGCAGCTCCCTGATAGGAAACATACAATGTCTGATAGGTGAAATTTTGCCTGTCAACACTGGGGATCTTGCCATGCTGAACTTCAACAACACTGTTGTCATTTTGGCATGATAGAACCAATTTCTTGATATTTGGATGAGGGGTGGGGAAGTTATAGGGGCTCAAAATCTAGACATTTATTTTTCATGCAAAATGTTCTCAAAAATATTTCTGTGCTTACAAGATGGCCACTATTAGAAGAGTCTTGGAAATGGATGTAGGTCAAAAGAGGGACAAGAAAATAGTGCAGTCAAAAATTGCACCAGGAAAACAGCGGGATGCAAAAGAGAGCTGAGGAAAGATGATGAGGGGGTACAGACAGCATTGCAACTCAGGGCAGGTGAATGTTGCAGGGTGGGCAGATAGAATAATGTTATTTGAATGTGCACAGAACTTGGAGGGGGAGGCATATTCTGAAATGAATCTCTGTGCCATATGCAAGTTGGGTGGGAGGGAGAAACTTGGGTGGGTGAGTAAAATAAAGAAGCAAACTCCGTGTGGCACGCAACTCAGGTAGGGGAGAAGGTGTGTTGGACAATGTTATGCAGGGGGCTTTACCCCTCACACTCCCTTCCTATATATAAACAAACTCCACAATGCAGAAACCAAGACAGCAATGCATTTGGGGGGGGGAAAGCTGTAGCACGATGACCTCCCAAAAAACAAAGTAAAGAACAATAGAGGACTCAAACCTGGGTCATGTGGATGTGCCAATGCCATTCCTAGCTGGTCACTCTAACCTCCAAGCTGCAGAGCCAGCATGTTCTACCATTGCACAATTGGGAAGTTAGACTGCTTTGCTTGACTGACAGTTACACAAGTGATATTAAAGCCACAGGGTATTAAGCACAACTTCCTATTAACACTCAAGCTCACATTGACATACCTTTTTCACCACGCCATATCGTACACACTCTTCTGATCAGATCTGCTAGAAACTGCTAAATAGAGAGGTAAATAAAAAGAGCAAAAAAAGGGGCCTGTGCTACTCAACAACCAAAAATTGCATAAAGGTACTTTCTTTGATTAAGAGGTTTAAAGTGAAATTTACAAGTGTAATATATGAGTGTGCAACAGCGATCTAACCAGAACCAGGAAAACAAGCTGTAACCTGAACTGGGGAAAAAGCAGTTTGAAAGGAAAAGCCTCCTCACAGACCTTTTTGTCTCTGAAAAACAGCTTGTCTATTATTGGAACTATGGAACTGTGAATTTTGGAACTACTTTAGACACAAACTTCAGCCAGGTTGGCTTTCAAACTACTTTTTCCCAGTTTTGAGTTACATCCTATTTTCCTGGTTCTGGTCAGATTGCTGTTGCATATTGGTATGTTACACTTGTGAATTTCACTTTAAAGCTTCTAATAAAAGCAAGTACCTTTATGCAATTTTCAGCTGCTGAGCAGTTCATATCACTTGGTTGCTCTTTTTATTTGCCTGGCATTACATTAGGGGTTAGCAGGTCCAGGTATTGAGCACAGCCATGCACCACAGCATCATAGCTGCTGCTTATTTGGGTTGCCTGAACAGAGAGGTAGTTGATTATGTAAATTGAAAGTTACATAAGTTTGAACAATCCCTTTCCAATCTGCTGACAAGGGATTGCTAGAGATTCCCAGGGTTCATCTTAAAAATCTGGAGCCCATGCTTTTTCATTTGCAGTGTCAACCCTGTGGAATTCTCTACCTCATCGGTTAAGAGAATGCCTGACCATCAGTAGTTTTAAATCTATGTTGAAAATGTATTTATTTTCCTTGGCCTTCCCTGATTGATAGATTGATTGATGATTTTAAATAATTTATTATGTCATTTGTTTTATATTGTAATTTGTATTATGTACAGTGCCTTGATTTTGAAAGGCGCAATATAAATAAAGTTTGCTTTGCTTTGCTAAATTTCACTTCAGCCAAGGAGCTAGCCAGCAGGCTGAAGGTTGTTATACCCAGTATCCAAATCTGATGGATGCCAATCAAGTGGGTTTTGTACTGGGAAGAAAGGTCGGCTGACGGCCACTATATTTTGTCCCCAGGTCTTGGCTTAGATTAAGCTCTAAAGCTTTTTCAATAGCAGCACCCTTTTATTGGAATTCACTCCCACTTGATGTTAGGACTGCTCCCTCTGTTTTAACTTTTAAACAAAGGTTAAAAAGTTATTTATTACATACATCTGTTAACTGAAATTTGTAATTTGTATTTTTTGGTTTTGTATTGCTGTTGATTGTATTTGTGTATTTCTGTATGTTTTTTTTGTCCAGGTCGGGCTTGAAAAGGGACCTTTGGTCCAGTGCCTTGACCTGGTTACCAAAGAATAAATGTAAAATGAAACAAAATTGAAAACAACAGCAGCCAGCTTATCAACCTGATATGGTAAACCTCATAGCCACATCCCCCATAAGTTCTTTTGCACCTAAATGCTCAAAGAGCATTTGACTGGGTGGAGTCAGGTTTACCTGTTCCATACCCTGCAGATCTTTGGGTTTGGAAAATCCTTTCAAAAATGGGGCAGAATTCTTTATGATGGGGCTTCTGCTTTGGTCCTCACAAATAGTTGTTCATCTACAGCTTTCCATCTAGGTAGAGGCACACAAAACAAGGCTGCCAGTCTCCACACTCCTCTTCATCCTCACCTTGCAGCCCCTTTTGCAAGCTATTCTAATCCAACCCAAGGTACACAGGATTAATATGGGCAAAAGCCATAAAGCACCAGCTTACACAGATGACATAATGCTTACCTGTAATCAACCTGAAGGATCGATCCTGGCGGTCCTGGCCCTCATCAAGTGGAATGGATCCTTGACAGGTTACAAAATTAACATCTCCAAATCCTTGCTGCTTCACTCAGAGAACTGCCCCTCCTGACAGAAAAGCAGTTCATGGAGTCATTCAGTAGCACAACGCCCAGAGAAGTCTAATTTATTTTTTAAAATTGTAATCTTTTTATTCAGAAAGAATGCAGAGTTGAAGAACAAATGCGATCGCATATGTTCATACCCATTGGTACAAATCAGGTTCTAAAAGAGCAACTTAGGACAATAAAGACAATTTTGAAAAGGAAAAAAAGAACAGATCCAGAAGCAAGAACTCTGCTAAGCACAAATATATTATCTGGAATTTTCTAAAACTATCAACCCTCCCATACCCTTCCCCGTCCCCCCTCTCCCCTGCCACCAAGGGAACAATGGTTCTCGCATAAGTTCCTCTCCCAGAGATTGAAGTTCTCTTTAGTGAGTAAATGGGAGGATTATGGGTAGTATACCCATTGTAGAGAGAGATGGGGACCAAAAATGGCTGACCCTATATAGTTAGCAAGGTTTGCAATGGTTCCCAAATCTTCTTATACCTAGCAAGGCACCCAGAGAGGTTTGCGACTTAACATTCGGCCTGTAAAGCAAACAGGATCTCCCTATACCATTCCAGGAATCGGGGGTAACTTGAACTAGCCAATGATGTAAGATAATATTCTTTGCACAGGCTGAAATCAGGGCCATTTGGGGTCTCTGGTTACCTATTAGGAGTCGAGAGTAATCCCCTAAAATGCAAATTTAAGGCCTAAAGGCATCTGAAAGTCCCAACAAGGGGTGCAGGTGAGCATGAATGGAATTCCAAAATGGGGTAACCATAAGAAAAGTCCAATGAATGTAATATAGGGAACCAGGTTGCGCTCACATCTGGAACATAAGTCACCCGGGGTACAACAAAGATTGTGAATAATACAGAATTGCATGAGGTGGTATCGATTCTATCAGATAAAATGATACATATGTTTCCAGATATGGGGCCAGTTTGAAATGAAGTCGGAGGAAGAACCTGATCCCAGACATATATCCTAGGCCCCACCTTCTCATCCAGAATTGTTTGTAAAGAACGGTAATAGTATGACACCAGATGGGAGGTAGGGGCAGAAGATACTAAAGGATGTATCACATTACTCACTGGACTCTGCCACTGGCCAGAACAAAAAAAAAGATTTCTGATGCAGGTGAGTAATTTGAAAGTATTTAAAACAGGATGAGGCAGGCCAGTGAAACTATTCTTTTGCTATCTGAAAGGGAAGCAGTTTACCATCCATTGTTAATTATTGGATTGGTTCCACCCCCATGTTGACCCAGAAGTGCCTGGATATCACCTGCCCTGCTATACATAAATATGAATTTCCCAATAGAGGCTGAAGGGCGTCCTTAATAAGGGAAACCTTCAAGAGGGAGCACAGTTGTGAGAGGGTTTGTAAAAAGGCCCCTAAGGGAGTGTCACATAAAATGGAGGGGTGACTTATTTCTAGAAATGAAAGGAAGGGCCTTGAAATTTATACCAAACTTGGAACACTCTATATTTACTCATTGTGGGGTATAATGCTCCCCTGTTTTTGTTTTTTTTTGCAATTGTTATAGCAGGAGTGACACACTAAGCTGAAAGCTTGTTTACAGGTGCTGCCTGGGAGCACAGAGAAGTTAAGTGACTTACTCAGGGTCACACAGTATGCAAATAGGGACTGTGTGATTCAAACCCAGGTCTCCCAGATTTGCAGCTCAAAGCCTTAACCTCTGCACCATACTACTTGACTGATTGACTTCTGATCGACTAAACCAGTATGAGAGTCTACTAAAATGAAAAGCTAAATAATACCTGTAAAAATTAGGAACCTAGAGACCACAATCCAGTTTGTTTCTCGTGAGTTTGGAAAATGCCCTATGGGCTGTCTTGCCTCACCGTAAGAAGAAAGCCAGGAGCCTATGCACCTGGGTAAACTAGGATTGAGGGAGTGACCAGTTATACATCTGTAGGGGATAAAGTATCCAGGGAAGAATATTCATCTTAATAACATTTAGTGTGTCCCGTAAAGAGAAAGGGAGAAGGGACCAACATTCCAGATCTACTTTAACATGGGAAATAATAGCATCTAAATTATAGTGTTTAAATCTACTGGGGGAAGTGCTAAGAAGGATTCCTAAATATTTAAAGCAACAGTGCAACGAAAAAAGTTATTCCAAAAAGCTAATTTTATGCTATGGCTATGGAAGATATTGCCAGAACAGTTGATTTGGGTTTTTTGGATGCTTCCTGTGCTGTGTACTGTACATTTGAATTTTTATCTGGAGTCTTGCCCTCCTCGGGTCCTCAATATTATTTCTATGCAAAAATGAGGCGGCCATCTTTTTTTCTTGAGAAATAATTGTTTTAGAACTTTCATAAAATTCTTAAATGATAATGAAAACTGAACATTTTACCACCAAAATAAACTGGAAGACATCTTTTATCGATTAAGAAGAAAAAAGGGTGGGGTCAAATTTTAACCCATTTTCGTTGCACTGCTGCTTTAAGTTTATCTTTCTGCCATGTTAGGCCTAAGTGGTCTACTTCTGCTTTAAATGTTCAGTTGTTAAGGGGCATAATTTTGGCCTTAGTAAGATTAACTTTATAGTTAGATAATTCCCCGAATTGAGAGATTATCTGTAGCACTGCAGGGAATGAGGTGGCTGGAGAGGAAAGATGAAGCAAAATGTCATTTGCATAAATGGAAAGTTTGAAGTCTATATCATTATATAAAATACCAGTAACCTGAGGGGATGAGCTAATCTTCCTAATGAGGGTTCTAAAAATAGATTGAATAAAAAGGGGGATAAGGGACATCCCTGCCCAGTGCTGTGGTGCAAGGAGATGAGCTGGGATAACATACCATTACAGAGGATTCGAGTGGTTGGGGAGGAAAACAAAACCTTGATTCACTGTATATATTCATCAGGAATATTGAATCGTGGTAAAAGAGTGAACAGGTAATCCCAAGAGACCCTGTCAAAAGCTTTCTCGGCATCCAGGGATATAAGTGCAGCGGGCATGGGAAGATCCCTGGAAGCAGAGAAAAGATAAGAGATTTTCCGGAGGTGGTCTGACAATAATCTTCCTTTGATGAATCCAACCTGCTCTTGACTGATCAGTGATTCCCAAACCAGGCTGAGCCAATCTGCATGTACTTTAGTGAGAATCTTAAAGTTTATGTTGATAAGGAAAATGGGCCTATAATTAGTAAGTAACAGAGGGTCATGGTCTGGTTTGGGAATAACCACAATGGAGGCAGAGGTCAGTGAAAGGTCAGAGATACCCTGTTTAAAAATATAATTATACATGTTAAGGAGAAAGGGGGCAACTTGTTCTTTAACAGCCATATAAAAATGTGTGGTAAAACCATCTGGGCTAGGGGCCTTATCCTTAGCAAGAGAGTCAATTGCTTGAGAAATTTCTAAAAGTGTCAGAGAGGCTTTCAAAATTGCTTGTTGATACTCCATCAGTTTGGGGAGCTGGAGATCTTGCAGGGAAGATTCAAACTGAGCCAGATAGAAAGGGGCGGATGGAGGGATTATAACTGTTGAAAACCCTCTAAAAGCTTCTACTATATCCCAGGGAGATGTAACTAAGTGGCCAGAATTATCCCATAAAGAGGGGACGATTTTGTCTGCCGCATGAGATTTAAGACTGATGGCCAGCAATTTCCCCACCTTTTCCCCCCATGTCAAAATATTTTACTTTTGAATGCAATATCATATGTTCCTCCTTCTCCCCTAAGAGCTTATTGTACTGAAATCTAAGTTGCTCCAACATTTCCCACTCTGATGGGGGGAGGATGTTGATATACTTGCCTCTAGGTGTTCTATACAGGATATCAAAGAGGTTAGCATTGCTGAGGTTTGTTTCTTGCACCTCGCTGATATTTTAATAAGTTCTCCTCTAAGTGCACATCTTAAAGCACCCCACAATATGTCAAGTTTAGACGTTGAAGGGGAGTTAAATGTCATAAAGCTGGTAATGAACTGTTGAATATGCTCTAATGAATCCTGGTGTTTGAGCAGCTGGTTTGTTAATGATCCACACTTTATCTCTAGATAAAGAGGGGTCTGAGTTCAATTGCAGAAAAACTGGATGGTGGTCTGAAAGGACCTTAGTGGAGTAATAACTTAAAGTTACATCAGATAAATTATTGGAATCCAGCAAAATAGTCAATCCATGAGAAAAAAGTGTGTAATGGAATGAAAGGAATACTGTCGACTAGACAGATTAAGGATTCTACAAGGGTCCACCAAGCCCATTGATTTCATGAGTTCTTGGAGGGCTATCTGACCAGGTGATAAAGCTTGACAGGAGTCCCTGGATTTATCCAAGGCATTGCACTGAACCAGATTCCAGCCTCCTCCAATGAGCATCGGTAGGGAACACCAGGGAGAAAAATGGACATAAGATTAGTAAACAACCCTGGGTCTTTGACGTTAAAACCACATATACCCCCTAAGACCACCTCCAGATGGCCTAACAGAGCTCTAATAAAGACAAAACATCCATTGGGGTCAGACAATTCATGAAGGAGGTGGAACAGGATTCTCCTGGCAATTAGAATGGCCACCCCTCTACTACGAGTGCCAAGTCCTGCCCCAAAGGTATGACCCACCCAGAACCACCCAGAGGGTTTGGGAAGGTGGTAAATGGATCTCTTATATGAATGCAATGTCAATTTGCAGCTTGTTTAGATGTAGGAGAATCTTAGCCAATTTAGAAGGGGATTGTGTTCCTTTCACGTTCCGTGTACAAAAATTAATGACTGCCATGTTTGAGATATACACAAGGTAAAGGAGATCTGTAATATCCACGGTAAGATCTGGGAACAAAATGAGAATAAATACAAATTCCCTCTGGTGGCACCCTTTCCCTTTCTACCCTCTCCCCCTCCCTGTTTTCAACAACAGTGCCTAGAAGCAGGCAAAAACAATCTCATTACAAAATGTAAAGCTGAATCCCAACCCATCCCCCTTCTTCCCACTCCTCCCAAAGTTAAACGGTATACTGAAAGTAACCATCCCTCTGGAAAAGGGCTTACACTACCCCTCCCTTCCCCAACACTCCGGTGCATGAAACTCTTAACCTGCATACTTAAATGCCCCAACCCTCCAGTCACCCCCCTTCAAAAAGCAACATTATATAAAATAGAACAAGGAAATACAATAAAGAACCTTAGAAACCCTCTATAACACCAACCCATAACAAATCTGGTAGAACTGATACAAGGAAAGGCAAATAAAAAAAAACATACATAACCTGTAATGAATTCTACTAGCAACTGCTATCTATTGAAGTTTGATTGAGCAATCAGGAAAATCTCTTAGTACTTGAAAGTTAAATGTCATCCAGACAAGTCCTCTGCAAAGTGCAAGGCCCACCCCTGCTATATTGAACAGTTGCAGGGTGACCAGGAGTTAAGTCTAGGAGGCGGTTTGATCTTGCTGAGGGCCGTAAACCGATTTCAGGTTCTGCCGACAAACTGTAGCCCCTACTTCTCAGATAACATCCCAGATTGGAGCAGCAGATCAGACACTCTGCAATTAGCCTAAATATATCTACAATACAGTCTCGCTATACTAAGGGGAGCTCAAGAAAATCAGACCAAGTCCCTGGTAGCAGTAGTTCACAGGAGGCCAAGGGAATTAAGTCATTCCTACAGAGTAGCCATGTTCCATGTCACTTTTTACACACATCTCTTAATGAAAAACTTGATTACCAAATGTGGGGACAGATGTTTTAGGTGTTTCAAAATAAGTCTGGCAGGTGTTTCTTGAGATCTGATGTGGCTTCTTCCACAGTGTCATAGGAGCACCATTGGTCTTGCAGGAAAATCTGGAGCCAGCCGGGTAGTGCATTCTAAAACTAATCCCCGCAGTGATAATTTTGGTGACAACAGGATGAAAAGCCACGTGCTTCTGCCTTGTGCCCACAGGCAGGTCTTGTGTCAGCCGTAGTTTTGTACCCTCCCAGAGAATATCTTTTAACTCCTTGGTCTTCTGCAATATAAACTGCTTATCTAAAATGTTTAGGAGTTTCAACATCAACGGCTGGAGAGGGTTGAAAGCCGTGGGTTTAGGTCGCAGTGACCTATGTACCCTTTCCACCGCATATGTCAGACCATTTAGTAAAAGGCCACCCTTTCCAAGAATATTTGCACAAATAGAGTTGGAGCTGTTCCTTCTTCTCCTTTGGGCAAGCTGAAAATGATTAAATTATTTTGTTGGCTGAGCCCTTTTAAATCTTCGATCTTCTCTTCTGATTTACTGATTCTTGTTCACAGGGTCAAAGTATCATTTTCTGACTTATCTCTCCAGTTCGCCAAAGAAAACGCTTGGGTTTCTATGTCACCTACCCAAATCACCCAAGTCTGAGCGGACAGTTTAACTTCAATGTAAGCTCTTGTATGGCATTTTGCGAGGTTCCAGAGATTGCATGAGTCTGTCCTCCATTAGGGGGTGAGTACCATGTCGTAGAAAGTCGGCCGGGCCACTTGCTTGAGGCCTTGGAGTGCTGGACCGCTTTGCTTGCTTGTCGAGCATTTGTGGCGGAGTATGTTTCGGTGCCGCCTGTCGCATCTCCACCTCGGACATGATGCAATTTTTACAAGCACGGCTCCAAAATAGAAACATAGAATTTGATGGCAGATAAGGACTGCTTGACCCACCTAATCTGCCAGTTTCCCTAAATAATGGATAAGCTGCAGATCCTAGTAAACCAACAGCTTGCTTCCTTCTACCCCCCCCACTAGAATTGCCTTATGCCTGTCCCCATGCATTCTTGAATTCCTCCACTGTTTTTGACTCTACAATCTCCTCAGGAAGCCCTTTCCATGCATCTAAAACCCTTTCAGTGAAGAAAAACTTCCCCTTTCAGTGAAGAAATACTTCCTCACATTACCTCTGAGCCATCCCCCCTCTATCTTCAAATTGTGCCCCCTTGTTCTTGCACATCACTTTTTCTGAAAGATGCTACCCTCTTGGACTTTGTGGATTCCCTTGAGGTATTTAAAAGTTTCCATTATATCCCCCCCTCCTCCCTCCTTTCCTTGAGGCTATACATTTTAAGCTCCTTTAGTCTTTCTTCATATGTCTTCTGGTGCAGACCCTGCACCATTTTGGTTGCCCGCCTCTGGACAGCCTCCACCCTGTCTTTGTCTTTGCATAGATGAAGTCTCCAGAACTGTACACAGTACTCGAGATGTGATCTTACCAACTGTCTGTACAGAGGGGCAACAACTTCTTGATTTCTAGTGGTGGTGCCTCTCCCTATGCATCACAGTTTCCCCCAGCCCTCCTTACTGCCCTTCTCGCATTGCTGGCCCACCTTTAGGTCATCTGATATGAGTACCCCAGGTCCCTTTCCATTTTTGTTGTTGTCAGTATCTCACCGCCCATTGTGTACTCTTCCCCAGGATTTTTGTTTCCCAGGTGCATAACATTGCACTTCTTTGTGTTGAATGTAAGCTGCCATATATTTGACCATTCCTCCAACCTTGCCAAGTCCCTTTTCATCCTTTCCACCCCAACTTGCATATCAACCCTGTTGCAGATCTCTGTGTCATCTAGAAAGAGACATACTTTCCCTTCCAGTCCCTCTGTAATGTCACTTATAAAGACATTAAAAAGGATCGGCCCCAGTACTGAACCCTGCGGTACCCCACTAGTAACCCCCCCTTTCTTCACTGTGGACTCCATTTACTATTACCCGCTGTGTCCTGTTGTCCAGCCAGTGTTTTACCCAGGCTACCACCCTGGGACCCACTCCAAGGCTGGTTAATTTGTTTATTAATCTTTTGTGTGGGACTCTGTCAAATGCCTTGCTAAAGTCTAGATAGGCCATGTCCACAGCCCCACCCTGGTCTACTACTTTGGTCACCCAGTCAAAGAAATCAATTAGATTTGTCTGACATGACCTTCCTGCTGAGAATTCATGCTGCCTTGGGTCCTGTGCCCCACTGGCCTGTAGGTACTCAACAATTCTTTCCTTCAGAAGTGATTCCATCATTTCCCTACCACTGAGGTCAAACTGACAGGTCTGTAGTTTCCTGCCTCTGTCTTGCTCCCACGTTGTGAGGGGGGAATCACATCTGTCCTCCTCCTCCAGGCCTCAGGTACCACACCATCCTCCCATGATTTATTAAAAAAGGTGGTCAGTGGTGTTACCAGCTCTTCCCTTAGTTCTTTCAGGTGCACAAGTCCCTTTGGCAGTACTGCATAAGGTAGGCTGGTTCAAGAAGGTTTTGAAAATAGTAAAGTAAGTTATTTAAAGTAACAAGGAGAAGAAGCGCTGGAGGAGAGCTGCTAGTAGGTCTAGAGCATCACGTGACTCCCTGAGAAGTCTAATTTATGTGAGACTATCACGGCTATACACATTGAATTTAGGGACCCATCTGACATCCTTGGACAGTGATATTTGATTTATTTATTTAAAAGCTGGTAACTGGGAGAGGCACACTGAGCCAAACCTTATTTCCATGTGCCACCCGGGAAGGGGAAAATTGGGGGTATAATACAGGAAATAATACAAGATTTATTACCATAACAGAATCATAAAGGGAATAATACAATTTATAATAACTGGAAAGCATTTTCTCCCATAGGAAACTTGGGTTATAATTTGCTGTTGTAACCCACTCACACAGCCCATCAACACTTGCCCACCATCAACTCTGCTTCTGCCACCATCACTCGGCGATAAGTTAATGCAAAAAAAAAAAAAAAACAGTTTGCCTCTCAGTAGTCCTGTTTGACTCCTCAACTAAATAAAAAAAAAAGATAAAAGATAAAGTGTCTAACAGCTACCGGGTCATGCAGACAGCAGACCATTGACAGCCTTCCATCGGGACCAAATTTCGGCTGTTTATTTTATACAATTGGCTGTGGTGAGAAAATGCTCCCCAGCAATTATATAAAATAAAACATGGTGTTGTGTGTTTAATGAGTTTTTACACACACTCCATGTGTTGGATGCTTAAATAAATCCGTCGAGCTTCGCTCTCGGGGTTTATGTAGCATCCAGCACTGAGGGGTGTGCATAAAAACTTCTTAAACACATGACCCCATGCATTATTGTATATATAAAACCATGTTACAAGCCAGCCTGGTGGCACTGAGGGTTGAGGCGCGGGACGCCACACCTCGCTCCACGCCGGCGACCCGGGTTCGGGAACGGATTCAGGCCGCATGGGGCTGGCAGGGGGAAGGAAGGATTCAGCATCCCGTGACAGCTCTCCTTCCTTCGGGTTGGGTGCGGCATTTCAGTGACACCCAGAGGAGGCTGGGTGTACAACAGCGCACGCATCTGACAGGGGGGAGAAGCCGGCGGACGTCTGCACGTAAGTGCGCTGACTTCATTGCATGTCCGGCTCTCCAGGGGGCTACAAAAAACACTTAAAATACGGACTCTGCCTATATGAAGCCCTCCCCTGGGGTCCCTCTCATGTCGCCGATCTCTCAACCAGTTATTAGGACTGCGGGCTGGAATATGGGGAGCCAGCTTGCGGCCCCATCCTCTGGGGGGTAAGCCAGGGGTGACCGGGGGAATTGGCTGGCATGAAGGACCTCAGGGGGTCGTGACCAGGGTGGATACTTGGCAGAGTACCCCCAAAAAAAAAAAAAAAAAAAACATGTTACAACATAACAATATACAAAATTTATGTCCAGTCCTAAGGTACAGAGAGGTTACACATATTAAGGAGAAATAAATAAAATATGCAAAAGCTCACAGGTGATCTAGGTTCCATGGCCCATTATCTGTAGGTAGAACAGCAACAGGATGTAGAAATACTGAAAACAGAGGTCAGACCAGGCATGAACAGGAGTCTGAGAACAGAGAAAGTTGAGATAGGGCTCCTTCTAGAGTCAAACTGGAAAGTGTGTCTAATGGAGAGTGGGAGAGCATTCTAGACAGAGGGGAAGCCTATAAGAAAAGGCTGCAGATATGGCCAGATAGGCTCAGCTGCACCTTTCCTACTGGGGTAAAGCATGCGCCTACAAAACTATGGTGGTGCCCAAAATCATAATGTCCTGGATAACTTGTCAATTCCTTTACCACCCCCCCCCCCAAAAAAAACTGCTAGAGCATATTCTCTTGTTAAACGTCTTATGGGAGAAGGACCCAAGTGGCTTAGCCTTACTAAACTGGTTCAGGACTTCTCCAGAATGGTCTCAAAATACTAGAATGCTCTCTGAAGTGGGAAGGGCAGCTATGAGGCCAGATGGCACAGTCTGCAGTAAGACACACACTACGGCAAATTCCAAAATGGATACAGTGTGAAACTGCTCTCATCCACTGTGTCACAGATTTAGCCATCAGATTTGTTGGCATCCCAGCAAAACTGCAGAAGCAACCAACACTGCAGATCACTAGAAGAAGCTGAACAAACTGTCTGAAATTGTTTAAATGGTTCCCCAACTCCTCCCCCTAAATTCCTTATTTGGAACAGTAGAAAACTAAAATGAGGCCAGTCAGTATGGTGGAAAGTATGAAAACTAGCAGGTATAAGCATGATAACGGACTGCATAGGTGCTGCTGCTGGTGTACTCAAATCATATGGCCAATTACAGGTGGGACACACCATTCAAAAGCATTTTCCCTATCAGTATCTTCAGTTAAGGCACGCCCTAATCTCCCTGCTGGGGGAAGGGGTGCATTTCCAATCAGAAAACTCACTGGATGAGATGCTATAGCCCAAACTAGCAGGGCTAAAAAAGACAGTAGGATTAGCCATCTCAATGGGTTGATCCTAGAGGCTCTATCTGACCTCACAGTGCCCACAGCCAAACAATGGGGCTTGGAGCTTGGGCGATACATTAATTCTGAACCTGAACACTTGGCGACCTGTTTGAGACTGATCACTAAGGGGCAAAATAACACCAGGCATAGGTTTACACAAATGAAAATTCCCTACAGATGGCATAAGACCCCACTGAAACTTCAGGCATGGGAACTGATGGATTTAGACAAATGTTGGAGGTGCAGTTTGGGGAAGGGCAATATTACATACATTTTACATATTTATTTTTATGTAAATTTTGGGGACTGGGTAGGCCCATTGACACTGAAACAGTCCCTTTTTCAGGGTTGACGCAGAATTACATGTATTTTTAAACATAACAAGATACATACACATTATTTCACAATTAACAGTCAATACAGACATACTGACCCAATCAAGGATTCAGTGACAGGTTAATTACAATCAACACCAGCAGGAGAAGTACTATTATACACGAGACAGTCACAGTCAGATTAATGCCCCAATGAGGTTAGAATGGCAGTAGGAAGTCAGCTAACTCTCAGCAGTATAGTCAAACAATGTTCTCTGCTTGAACCCTACTAGGACAAAGTATGGAAGATTTAAAAGAAGTGGTAAGAAGTCCTGTCACACTATCAGACACCCTAGTGATGCTAGGCTCCAAGGAACACCATCAGGAAGAAAACAGGACATTGGTAAAAGTGAACCTATGGTTAGATGGCCAATGAAGTGGTCATTGTCATAATGGTGATCCTGAGGCATTGGAGAGAAGAACCCCAACCCCCGAACCCCAAAGAATCGATGCTAATGCTAGGAAAGACAGACGGTTTGGATTAGTGCGATGTGCCATTAGAGGCTGGTTGGATCTCTGAGGAAAATTATGGGGAAGTTTCCTCTTCTCTGAGCATTACACCATTCTCAAACGCGACTTTATGTCTGGTTATCTCACAAATGCAACATTAGGGAACTCAGCACACTCCTTAAACACTCAACACAAGACAGTTTACAAATAGTTCCAGTTCTGCTACTTTGAACTCACTGCAGCACAGGTGGCCATTAGAGGACTGTACTGTACATGACTCATGTGCAACACTTTAATAAGAACTTGTTAATAAAATGAATATAGACTTCTGTTTTTTTAACAACTTACAGACATCTACTAGCTCATTGCTTTGTTATATTATTTTCCAATAGGACTAAACATTTAGTTGGTTTATCAACTGTCTCTCTTTGAATATAGATTGTATAGTTACAGTTAGAGTTGTATATCCACGGGGCATAGCCTCAGCTAGGAATTTTCTAAATCATCATGTATTACTGTAATCCTGTTTATAAAAGTAAGAAAAGCAATAAACTTTGAATAATAAAAAAATAAGCTAAAATATGTGTATGCCATTACGTTTTGGGAAATATAACTATTTAAGTCACTGTAAATATTCACATAAAGAGTGTGATTTTGTTTTTAAGCACATGATAACACCAGTTTTGCATTTGACTTGCTACTCTTCATGTACTGTTGCTAATACAGAAATGTGGCAAAATATTTCCAATGTTTGAGACAAGACCCTGTAAGCAGCAATTTAGGTGATTTTCTCAGCAACCCCAATCAAATGAAAAAAAATTGCCTGGCTGTTGAAAACTGATGCCTTTTATCCATTCATCCACCAATGGTTTCACAAACCAGCACCACTACACTCAACACTGTGGAGCATGAGTAAAAAAAAAATTCAAGCGAAAAACAACAGTGCACAAACATGTTGGTACAATTTTACGTAGCACCAGAACTACTGGAACATTTGCTATTATTTTATTGCATGTCTGATGGTGAATTTTAGTCTATTGGCTGTATAGGATTTGTGCCAGTCATCAGAAAATATTCTTGTGTTTGGTCAGAGAGCATTTAAAACCATAAGAAATGTGGTAGTCTGTTGAAAATGCAAGAGCAAATGTGATTTTGAATGTTCAGCCAACTGCAACCAACAAGTTGGGACTTGCTTTACTTTTAATGGTTCAGTGGCTCCTGGAAGACTCTGAGAAGCAGATGCTAGCAACAGGGATTTTAGATAGAGTTGCATTTTTCATTTTGTTTTGTTTACAGTTTATTTTTTCTGCCCTTTCAGCATTAGCACTGCCCCGAACATCAGTCTGATGAACGTCCAGCCTTAGCAAAGTTCCCTTCCCTTCCCTTCCTGCCACTTATCTCTGTCCCTATGGCTTGCTTGCTACCCATGGTAGAAACTTCAGGTCGGGCATCCCCTCAGGAAGCACCTCTGTGGGTGAGCAGTCAGTGTGCACCAGATCCAGGAGTACAGTCAACATTATCCTGTGTGTGTCAAGGTTTTCTACCTGTTAGTTTTCACAGCCACTGGACGTGAACTGACACTGCAAGTTGGAGTGCTCACATGTGCACTGGCTCATAGGCCCACATCATCCTCCTACCTAGCCCTATGCAGTCTGCACTGTTGTCTATTGTTATCCAAGTGGTAAAAGTGCAACAGGGAGTGTGAACCTTCCTTACAAGAGATGGTGACTGTCCTGTAGGATGCTCAATCCTCCTAACCCTCCCTCCAGTCCCATTCCAATCTGATTTACTGGCATCATGTGTGGCAACACTGCTGCTGCACCAATAGACTGGCCCTGCAGGCCATATTATGAAATGGGTAAGAGAAACAAAGACCTGTGATTTGTCAGATGTGATCACGTGACCATATGTTATTCCAGCACAGCAGCCCAGTTTGAAAATACTTAATTTTCTGAAACTCATTACTCAGTTTCTAAAATAAAAATCAGAAGAGACATTTTATATTCACAGTAAAGCACTGCATGGTATGCATGATTGTAGAATAATGGCACTTTTTGGGTACATAAGACAATTTCCATTATCTCGTGCCTCACTTCCCAATGTATGCCATTATCACACAGTAATGCACACCCTGATATGCCTTATTACACAATTATAGTACTCGCTGTATTCATTGTCTGAAATACAGTAATTGCCCATCCCCAGTTCCAATGTTTGGGGACATCATGGCCACTCTCCTCCTACAGATGGCAGGTTGGTAGTTGCCTTAATAACCAAACACCAATGGCTTTCAATAATCTTAAGGCTTTGAATGCAGAAAAAAAAGGCTATGCAGCAACTTCCTGTAAGGGAGCATGCTCTTCTGGCTCATCAAAGGGCTTGGTGCAGTACCGCTCTCCTCACCATGTCAGCTGCTGCATTCAGGCCTACCTCTACACACAGCCTCCAGAGTTCAGTCCCAAACCCAAGTCACCAGTCAGCAGCACAATACACTGCTCCTGGGTCATTCAGGCAACCCTTTAATGATATTTGTGCTCTATTGTTTATTTATCTACCTTACACATGGAGGGGCCATCTCCGATAGCTACCTCCAGCCCAGTCATCCACCCTCCCCAGGACTTACCTTCCACCTCTTGAACCTCCATAGGTAGGTGTGAGCCTTGATGGGTGGTATAGAGCCTACAGAACATGTCACCACCATCCTGTCACCCAAGCGGTTTCCCCTACAGGTTTTTCTTCCTGGGCTAGAATCCATTCTATGGCATGCATGCACTGTGTAAAGATATAGTACACCTCAACAACCTGCCCCTGCTCAACCAGGTAGGGTAATCACAGATACACCATCTGGCCTCCACTAGGTGGTGACTGAGCAGTGGTATATGCTGCCCTCTCTACAAAAAGAAAAGAGCCTTTGCAGGATGCTCACTCCTCCTTTCCCTGGCTGGCGTCCAGCAATCCCAGTTCATTGGTGAACCCAAGTGACTGGTGTGGCTACTGGAGAGACCTTCCCCTGCCTCAGCTCATCCTACCACTCAGCCAGCCCTAATATTTTGAAGTATTAATTGCTACACTGATAGAAACATTCTGTACCAATCAGCAGCTCCATTGTCGTCATTGTACTTAAAGAGCAGCTGACCCCATTGAGAAAACTTTGGAAAACATAATATTTATACACAGTTCGACTTGTATTTCATATACATTGTAAAGATTTCTCTTCTCCATTATTTATTATTGAAGAAATGATCACAAAAACAAGATAGTTACCCCTTAGAGTTCATCTGTCTCTGCAGCTCAGTCCCTACTTGAAATCACAATGCTCTGCTGTGACATCACAGTCTGTTGCCATGGAAACAACTGTGATGTCTCAATCAGAGCATTATGACATCAGGTTGTGAAGAAGCAATAGGAGCTGATGAATCCTTAAGGAACAACTATACTGTTTTTCAAGTATATAACCTAAGTAATACAAAACAGGGATAAGAACTACAGAGTTAATAAGAAATATAAGCTGCATTGTGTATAAATATTTTGTTTTTCAAAGTTCTTCATGAGGCGTCAGTGACTGTTTAAGAATCCCATGCATGTAGCATTAGGAGCCTCTGACTGATACAAGCCAGTGATTACAATGGCACAATATGGGGACATATCCTGGTCTAATTTTAAAAAGCATGGATACAGAAAAGCAAAAGAGAGAGACATATGGAGAAATTATTTTATATATGGTCTTTCTCTCCTGCCCTGGCTGGTACTCATAGTACCATCGGCTGTCCCCCCAGTGCCATCCCCCAATGATCAGATCCCCTCCCTTATGCTCCCATGACTTACAATTTGTGGCAGGGTGTAGTGGAGCATCTTAACCCACTTGAAACAGATCCAACCAAGAAGGTGTCTTCTCAAGAGATGACACCTGCAGGGGACAGAGTCATGCTGCACAGTCAGGACCTTTTCCATTTTTCTTCCCCTGAGATGAGGCATGCGATAATGCTTACAGAGAGATTGCATGTGCACCCGCACACACTTCTCCAAGCATCTGCCCCATCTCCTTCCCTTTCTGTAGCATCAGCTCACCACCCCTCAGCCAACTTTAGGGGCCAGTAAAATGCTGATTGATGGTGATCCTCCTCCCCAGAGAAGGAGAGCAGTCCATCAGGTGCTCAGTCCTTCTCCTTCCCTGCTGACCCCCAGTGGCCCGTGCTCATTCCCGAACATGGGTCGCCGGCATAGCATGAGATAAGGTGTCCAATGCCTCAGCCCTCAGTGCCACCAGGCTGGCCTCATGGAGAAATTATTATGTATAAGCACACTTAGGTCGGGACACTTCTGTGCAACCCTTTCCCTTTGAATGTTTATGCAAATTATAAAAGTTTTACTAAGAACACTAGAAGTACAAAGAGAATTCAACCTGTAAAACTTTACTTTGTTTCCTTAACTACACTGTTTTTGCAGTCTAACTACAAAGCAAATGCACTGCAACTGCAATTTAATTATATGTAATAAACATGTAACAACAGTGTAATTACCTCTGTTGCATGAAGTTCATGATTGCCCTCCCTGCAGTTATGCTGAAATTGACACTTAAGATGAAGTGTGACCACAATTCACATTCATTCAAATGCAGCATAATCTATTTAATTACCACCCATTTCTTGATCTGAAACTCATAAAAAAGTATTATTGTTCACATATTAAATTGAACCTGAACTTGTAAACTTCATGTTATAAATGTCAGCAATAGGTTGTCATAAAGAAGCATTCATTTTTTTATATATCATAGTTCCTACCTAAAGAGACAATTTCCAGTTCCTCCGGTCTCGAAAAAAGGATGAACTTGTTTCTTGATGAGAGCTGAAATTATGAAAAAGAAGTGTTACTGTAGCTCAAAATAGTGTGAGCCCAGTAATGTAGCTCAGACTTGCAGTACTTCCTTTTTATGTTTGCTTGCATGCATGTGCAAGAAACATAGTGCCATCATTGGAGATTTCGGAGGTGTGTCACCTCCTCCTCCAATTCAGTCAGTGTGTTGGCAGGCGTGGCCCCTGTAAGCCAATGCATGCTGGAGCTGTCTATGACAAGCTCCAAAATGCAGAGGCATACAGTTCAAAGGGGGAGCTACACTTGAGTGAGCAGCGATAAGATATCGCCTGCTCATGCGCAGCTCCCCCCCCACTCACACACACGCCCATGCAGGCGTGCACGCCCCCTGCACGCACGCACACACTGTATAGCCAATGGGGGTGCCCAATCCCCGTCAGCTGTGCTGCATTCCCCCTGCCTCCCCCTCAAAGCCTTCCAAAGTGCCACACTGAGTGCCCACCCCAGCGTGACACTAATGATATAGTCGATGGGGGTACCCAATCCCCCGTCGGCTCCTGTTATCACTCCCCCCGTACTAAGTGCCACGCTGGGAGCCCATCCCAGCATGACAATCGATGCTTAGGCTGACGGGGGTGCCCAATCCTCCATCGGCTGAACGCCCCGCCAAACATCCTTGTGCCACGCTGGGAGCCCACTCCAGCTTGGCAAATGTCCCACATCATCCTTTTTTTTTACCTGTAAAGAAAAAACAATCCCACATAGTATCCCTGGCCCCCCTCCCACAACCCGCACCCACCAACTGTGCACCCTGCCTCCCCACACCCCCCTCATCCCATACTTACCTCCGGACCTCGGCACAATGATCTTCGGTGGACCGGGAACACGTCTGCACTCTTCAAAGCCGACCATGAACTGAGTAAATGCCGGTAAGCTGTATAATGGGCTAGATAGGGGGTTTTCAAGTCTGTTGCATATCTCAGGCATTTTTTGGAATTTTTGCACCAAATTTTCAACATGGGTTTTTGGGACCCCTTCTTATGAATGATGTCACTGTTATGGCGTTATTCAGGCCCTAAGGGTGATTTCACAGTCACTGTGTGAAATCACCCTTCAGAACCTGAATAATGCCACCATGACACATGTTTAGATCGTTCGAACCATTGTTGATAATTTGGTGCCAAATTCAAAAATGATTGCTTTACAGCGTGCTTGCGCAGTTCCTATGCAGGCTTGTAAGTTCAAGAATTTCAATATTTTCACTCCAGAGTTTCAACATTGCCATCTTACCACACCTTCTTATAAGTAGTACAGCTGTCATTTTTCACATCTCACCCAAAATGTGTTTCCACCCATGTAGCGCACAATGGCGCAGTCGGTGTGTGAAATCAATGTGTGGGACAAATTAAGAAAATCAAAGTGACACTGTTCATGAGGTGAGGTGTTAAAATGGCTATGTTGAAAATTTGGTGAAAAAATTCCAAAAAATAACTGTTTTACGAGCGTGCGTTGTACAGTTCCTATGCACGCTCGTAAGTTCGCAAATTTTCAATATTTTCACTCCAGATTTCCAGCATTGCCATTTTGCTACACCTTCTTATGAGCAGTACAGCTGTCATTTTTCACATCTCACCCAAAACGTGTTTCTGCCCATGTAGCGCACAATTTATTTATTTTATTTATTTAGCTTTTGTTGACCAGGTAAGTGCACTAGACAAATCCTGCCTATTTTCAGGCACGACCCGGGGGAGGGGGATACAGATGAATGCCAACTGATCTTGAACCAGATTAAGCTGTTGGTGGTATTTTTAGTGAATGAGGGAAATTTGGCAAGGACACCGGGGAAATTCCCCTACTCTTTTCAATAAGTGCCGTGGGATCTTTAACATCCACCTGAACTACCACCAATCCAGGCAGATGGGACCTCGGTTTAACGTCTCATCCAAAAGACGGCACCTCAGAAATGCAGCACCCCTCTCATGCTGCATTACAGTGTCAGTACTGGGATATTAACCCAAGTGCCAGATGTAGGAACTGAACCCACAGCCCTCTGATCTCCCAGCCTCAGAGGTGAGTGTGCTACCTACTGAGCCACTGACACTGCTAATTGCTACCTACTGAGCCACTGACACTGCTAATACTAATGACTTTGTAATATTTTCAGTCCAGATTTTCACCAGTGGCATTTTTCCACACTTCCTTATGAACAGTACAGCTGTCATTTTTCACAACATGGCTGAAGTGTGTTTTCACACTTTCAGCGCAGAGATGCGTGGTCGCTGTGGGAAATCATTGTTCGGCACAGATAAAGAAAATCACAGTGACACTGTTCATGATCGGAGGCACCAAAATGCCTGAGTTGACAATCTGCTGTAAAAAATCCCCAACCTAATTATATTACGGGTGTGTGTTGCACAGTTTCTATGTACGCTCGTGACTTCACCATTCATTTTTTTTATATTTTACTACAGATTTGCAACATTGCCATTTTTCACACCTCCCCATGAACAGTACAGCTGTCATTTTTTACATCCTGTTCGGAATGTTTTTGCACCTGTGGTGCTAAATGCCGTAGTCACTGTGCATAAGCAGCTTTCCGGCTAACAAACTGATATTCCCCCTGTTCATGAGGTGGGGTCACAAAACAAACGTTGAAAATTTGGAGTGAAAATACCAACGAATGCATGAGGTATTAGGGTTTCCAACCATAACGCCCAACCCTGTAGAGAATGACAGGCATCAGGGGGTGACTTGGGATTCTTCCCTGTGATGCTCATACCATTTCACACCCTGCAGTCAGTGAGAGGCATCGAGGTATGCCTTGGACTCTTCAGCCCCAAACTTCACCCCATTCTCCTATATCGCACCCATCTCACCATATTTCCTAATGAAACTGGGTGCGCATAAGGGCCAAAGACCCCAAGGAACACCGTGACACTTGTCGGTGTCTGCAGGGTGGGGTGTGGTGAAATGGCGTGGACGTTATGCCTGATGACCCAAACGCACACCCCAATGCCTGTCACTCTCTGCAGGGTGGTGGTGGGGTTGACTTCAGTTCAATACTTCACTGCCATTCCTATGACGCAGCTCTGTAACTTCTACACTACCACTGCCAATGCCAGCAAGTGAACATTCGGCATTGACAAATGCTTGTTTCCTTTCATAAGGCTAAAATATCTTTGATAGACAACTGGTGGAAAAGTCTCCCCTCCTTATATAACCTTAGAGTTCAGGGATGAATTTTCAAAGCTTGGTCTAAATGCAATTTTCTGTTGTGTACAAATCTGGTGATTACAGCAAATTGCTCATGATGAGTTTTCAAAGCTAGAACATACTAGTAGCTATCTCCAGTTTTCAAAACTTTAACTTAGTTATGTCCAGATTGCAATGATCATATATGCAGTAGTTGCACCTGAACACAATTGTCGAGCCAAATATAACCTGGTCTGTCATTTACATCAACAGCTAGTCATTTTTTTAATCCAAAATTGGATGCAAAGTACCATAAAAGAGATAAGGCATATCTTTGAAAGTAGCTCTAATAAGATAGGATATGGACTAGATATACCAGAGACATCCCAAGGCTCGATTCCCCCATATCCTTTGGATCCAGATGTAACCCATAAAGCCTCACTACAGCCCTCAGCTATCTCCTTCCTGTTGCATTTAATACCATGCCTAATATAAAGTGCCACCCTTCCCCATCTTTACCTGTCATCCGATCCATCTCCCAGTCATGATGCTGTGTGGTCCATGCCTCCATGACAGCAGCCATGCCCACCCTCCCCTTGGTTACCAGTGCCTGCAGTTCAGGCATCTTGTTCCCCAGACTTCTTGCATTGATCAAGACCACCTTACAACCAGTCCCGTTCCCTATCCCCACCCCCGTCCCCCATTCCCAACATCCTACTGTACGTGAGTTCATCTGCCCTACTCCTCTGCCTGCTGAAACTGTCAGGAGGAAAGGCCTAAGCCCTATCTTGCTGAGACTGACACCTGTCTCACAAGCCTCAGCCCTCCCCCGCTACAAGTTTAATCCCCATCTAGTTCCTATAAGTTCACCGAGCCTTTGCTTTAGGACCTCTTTCCCCACCACTCTCAGGTGGAGTCTGCCCCTAGTGAACAGCTCCTTGTCCTCCCAAGTTGATCCCCAATCCATACCCCTTGGCCCAGGACCAGCCACTCAACCATTTATTGACCTCCTGATTTTTTGATTTCTTCTCCACACTAGCCCTCTGTACCAGAAGAACCTCCAAGAAAGAGATTGTACACCCTTCAGCTAGACATACCCTGGCCAGCTCCCTAAACCTAGCCTGTACCTCCTCCACACTGTTGCCCTCCATGTCATTTGTACCCATAAGCACCAAGATGTGAGGGGGCATCCCAGCATTCCTCATCAAGGAGTGCAGTAGGTACATGACCTGCAGCACAGTTATATCTGACACGCAATCTACTCTAACACCATTCACCCTGCCTCACCCTTTTCCCCCACTTGATACCCTTGATTATAGAGTTCCCCAGAACTAGGACTCTAACCCCCTCAGTGCCACTGTGATTATGGGTTTCCTCAAAAAGCTTATCCTTCACTGGCTCCCCACTAGATTCCTCCATCCCTTCCCCCTATACCCCCGGATATTCTAACCATTCCAGGCAGTTCACCTTTCAATACACCTCTGTCCCCCCTTTTCCTTGTCCTCACTCACCTACATTACTTCCCAGATGCCCCCAAAACCCCAACATCAACGACTGCATCTGTGCCCCAACTTCCTCAACCTGATTGCCAGATTCATTCCTCCCCACCAGTGCCATCCCAGAAACCTGTGCATGTGCCATTCTGTTCTGTCTGGTTTCCTGTAGAAATTCATCCCCTTCCCCAGCCTGCATGCACTTCCACTGCCACCTACCAGGCCCCCCTATAGTGACCACAGACCCCCGTCCTGACTGGCCCCATCTTCAAACTACCTAAGTTATCCCTGCCTCATTTCCATCCTGGAAACCACTGTCACTATTTCCTCCCATCCCACTCAAACTTCCAGGAGAACTTCCTGGGCTTTCCCTCATCCCTCCCCTCAAGCCACCTGATTTCTACCCACTCCCCCCCATTGGCCTGTGGATTACCACTACCCCACACTTACCCTCCTTTGGTCTCCCCTTCTCCCGGCCCCCCTTCCCTCCTCCCTACAACCTCCCCACCTCTACCCCCTCAGTCCTCTAACCTAGTCTGCTCTTCCAGACCCTGCAATGATCCTAGAACCACAAACCTGTTTGTCATGCTGACCCCTCCTTCCATATTAGCAGTACCCCCATCAGGGCTTGTCTTCCTCTTGTCAGGGCCTCCACCCCTTCCACCTCCCACCCACCATCTGCCAACCATCACCTCCCCAGGAGCCTGGGTGACTACCCCTATTGTGGCTTCCCTCCCCCAACAGCCAGTGGCTTCTCCACCTCCACTCCTGAACTGTACCAATCCAACCCCTTCCCTATTCCCATCTACAAGGTCTTCACTGTGACCTACCTTCTCTGCCCCACCTCCCAGTCATGGATAGCTCTTCACTCCCACCTCAGGCAACTGAATTGTGTTTCCTAGCTGCCCCAGTCTCATGCAGATTGGACATCCCAATCTCCAGAGTGTGCCATGAGACTGCTGTCCACAGGAATTGAATCCTTCTATCCTCCCCTGACCCCTACCAGCCTTGTCCTTGCCTCCCTGTCTGCATGGCCTCCCTCTCATCCTCAGCTTAACCTTGTGGTTGAGGCTGCTGAGACCACCCTTTCCCTTTGGCTTGTTCTCTTTACCCTTTTTGATTTTGGCAGGGGTGCAGTGGTAGAAAAACAGACAGTTCAACATTTAGCCCTCCCTTGTGTTTGAAGCTACTGTATCACCCTTTTCTACTCTAGCTTGTTTCCCTGCTTAATACCCTTTCTGAATTTAGTTTGTGGTAAAGTGGTAGAAAAACAGCAGTTCCAGCATTTAGCCCTCGGGATTTAAATCATGGAACACATCAGCACAAAGCCCATAGATAATGCAGTCTACAGTTTAAATTAACCAGAATTGCCTTGCCCTTTCAGCTATGTAACAGTCCCTTCAATTACTCCTTGCTCTTTAAACTATACAGTACAAGCAGTCCCTCCAGAATTAAGTCAAGACAAAGACACAGCTGAGCTACCAGTTCAGTTTGCCCTTCTGGAGGTCACTTGCTTGCAGCACGCTCCTTTTTCCACTGTAGTGATCAGCCCTTTCAAGAACAGTTGCTTCCTTTGCCCTTTCCTCTGTGTTCCTTTCCTTCTGTATTGCCAAATCCCTACTCAGTTATCTGAGCATTTAAAAAGTCATGGTGGGGGCAGAAGGTGGCTGGCCTTTTTTGTTTTAATTTTTGTTTTTAAAAGCCACCAACTGCTTCTCTGGGGCTTCACTTTTATAGCGGAGCCCTGTGTTTAAATTTGACACCCTGGGCCTTGATTGGCTTCACTTCGCAGGGAGCCCCCCAACCAGACTTTCTGTAGCAGTGGCCGCATCCCGGTTTGTGGCTTCAGCTACCCACTGACTCTGCTGCTCTGCCACCAATAGCACCTATGGTTCTTGCCACCCTTCTTCAATCTGCTGAACTGCTCCAAGCAGCAATGGCCAGCAGTCATCCCTGCGGCAACAGCCGCCTCCTGGATTGTGGCTATGGCTGCCCTGTGCCTCTGCAGCTCCTGCCACCCTCCTTCAATGTGGATCCTGCCACCAAACAGAACTAACTGCTTCAGATAGGTAAGCATCGCTTAAAGGTTATATTATGTTATGCCAAAACTCGTTATGTCGACACTCAACATACCGAGTTTTTGGTCCCGAATGGACAAATCCCTCATGACTTGGATGCCCAACAGTACAATGTCAGGCATCTCACTAAAACAAAGGCACCTAAATACAGGGGGCTTTGTGTCCCCTACCCGCATATGAGGTGCTTCACCCCCACACCCCCATAACTAATATAACCAACTCTGAGGAAGAGTGGGCCTTGGAGTAAAAATTGTATCAGCCATGAGGGCAAAATGTAAAAAAGGTCCATAGCCCAGACCAGAACCTGGGCCTCCAGGCATATGTTGGCTGAGTTGCCAGTGCTTTAGCCCTCCACACCACCAGGCAGCTCAGCCAGTGTTTGGATCCAATGCTACTTTCAGCAATACACAAGGGGTAAGGCAGCAACCTGTCACATCCGCTACATTACCACTAACATAACACCATCAAGCAACAAGCCAGTGTGATTTCTACTATTGGGATACTACACCTGTCAGGCAATACTGCCCGGGCAGGTGAGTGTTGGGATAGTGTGCCAGAGGATAACATATTATCATTTTAGCCAGGAAAATCATGTCACAAAACAATTTTTTGTGTCTTGGCCATATGCCCTCTATCTGTGAGAGTTAGACCTCCTGACAGTCCCAACCTGCCACAGCAGTGAAGAAATTTTGTTGTGGCACAAGTTGAGAAACGTGCACCTGACCCACCAACTCCACCTTCCTGGAGCCCACCATAGTCGTAGCTGGTATTTTTTGTAGCAGCCACAGCTCAGAGCCACAGGCAGTAGTATGCAACTCACTCAGGTGGTGTGGGAGAAGGATGCCAGTGGGGAGGGACTCATGATTTCTATGTTTTGGGTGGGGTAAGGGTATGGGTTACAGCATGTAGCCCAATTTGCTGTGGGATTTGCCTGCGAATTAGCCATTTGCTATGCAAATTTGATCATCCTGCATGGCAAATAACAAAGAGAACTGCAGTCCTCAGCTCCACAGATTTACTGATATTGCAGATTTGTCTTTGCAGACTAAATTTTGGCAATTTTGCACACCTCTGCCTGTGTGGTACTTGTAGGTTTCTATCATGTCTACTTCTAGAACTTTATTCTGCACGGTAAAGGTAGCAAGATGGTGAGTGCATAAAGGGTACAGCTATGAGGGTGGTTATCTGCACCCTGTACAAAACATTACACCTTATTACAGATCAGCTTTTCTCCATTTAGTACCATGTCACTGGCAACTGCATAGTCAGGGTTGCCATAATCTAAAAGTGACAGAATGGAGCTGGCCACAATAAGGTGTCTAGTCCCCAGTGAGATTGTTACAGTTATGGTACAAGGCACCCAGTCTTCTGTTAACTATGATCACCAGATTATCAACATTGGGAAATAAAAGTGGTCCCAGTTCCAGAAGCCATTATAGTGGATGCAAGGTGCATGCGATAAAGGGCGAAGTCGCAAGTCACACCTTGCATTCCTTATTACATCAGTCCCCATTTGAGAATGTAGGCTGTGAGTGGGTTCAGGAATGGACTCAGGTCGTTGGAGGGCCAGCCGGAGGGGGTAGAAGGATCAACTGTCCCTAGGACTGTTCTCCTTCTCCAGGAGGAAGGGGAGGGTAAGTGTTCAGAGCATGAGTGGCACCGAGTGGAGGCTGGGTTAACCACACAGCACCGACACTCACAAGACATCAGGGCGAGGTAGACACTGGCCATCATTGCACGTCCTTGCCCTGCTTACAGGAAAAAATACCCAGAACCTGGACGTCTCTATGAAGCTCTGCCCCGGTGTCTCGATCAGCCCATGAACTGGCTCCCCAACCAGTCAATTATATTGCAGCCTGATATAGGGGGTCTGTGCCCTGAACCTGCTCTCTGTAGTGGAAGCCAGGGATAACTGAATGAGTGTGGCATATCTGGAGGTAGAGGCAAGGGGGTCCATGACCAGAGCAGATCCTGACAGCAGGGTTAGGACCAAAAAAGAGAGTATAAATATAAAAAAAAAAGAACATAGGCTGTGCCAAATGGGTAATTTGTTGTGCTGAATGGACACCCCACCACCCATGCGTCCTGCAACTGGGTACTCCAGGTCACAAGGGGGCTTGTGCCATGGTGGGGCTCACAATGCCTATTCCAGGAGCCCCACCATGGATGTCACAAGGGGCTCCATTTACATCTGCCAGGAGGTAGTCTAAGCCCCTTGCACCTAACTGGCACACCTTAAAATGTGGGCTACTAGTGGGATCTGTGGGTAGGAGGGGCACAAAGGGGCATAGGGAGGGTTGGTGTGGCAGCTGGGATGTACCGGATTGCTGAGAGACCGGGGGGGGTACAAATGCCCCTGAATCCTTATATCATGGGGATTTGCATCCTGCTGGGTGCCGAAGCAATATCCAAGCACCCTGCTGGAACACCAACCCACCCTATGACCCCACCTGCCCCCACTGGGCACCTGTGTCCCCCCACATCATCACCACCAGTGATACCCATAACTCACTGTGCCAGTGTATGGTGTGCCACAGCTTTGTGACATGTGCTGCTGGTGTGCCATTGGTCAGGAGCATTCCTGAACTTGTGGCAATTGCAGGACATTTGGCACAGTAACCCTGCTTTCTTTTGGAATATGGCACAGGGTTCGTAGCACACCCGGCATTGCCATAGCCCTTAGAGCAGCACAGTTTGCATCATCCCAAGGGTTCCTTCTGGAATTGGGCTCCAGGTGTCATCCAGAGTTGGTCCAAGGTGTTTGAAGGTTTCCACTTGTTCAAGGTTTTGCCTTTGGCCATTTTGGATGACAAAGGGTGGATTTTTCCTCCTCTGTGAAAGGCTAGAGAAGAGCATGGTCTTTGTTTTTTGTAATTGAGGACCAGTTGGTTGTTGGAGACCCAGCATTCTGGTAACAAAGTTACTTTGGAGAGTGTCAGTAAGTCTGTCAGGGTGAGGGTTTTTGGAATAAATGACTGTATCATTGGCATATGGAAGTATGCTGACTGTCTGACATGCACCGGGCAGTTGATTTATGAAGAGGCCAGATAGATGTAGGCCTAAGATTGAGCACTTGGGGACACCAAAAGTTACTCCGCCGGTGCTGGACAAAGATCTATCAATCTTCACAAGTGAGGAGCGATTGGTGAGATAACTGAAACCAGTCAGCTGTGTTCTGCGACAAACCCAGGACAAGGAGTATGTTAAGTTGGAGCTTATGGTTTTCCAGGTTGAAGACATTAGTAAGGTCAATATATATAGCTCTGAGGAGGTCACCATTGTGAACGGCCTCATGAACATAGTTGGTGTATTCCAGCAATGCTGTGTTGGTGCTGTGGAGCTTCTGGAAGTTGTAAGAGGTCTAAACCTCACCTTCAGGTTCTTGGCAATATTGGAGATGCAAATAATCACAGACAAGTTGCATTCAAGTAATAAACAAGTTTATTACTACAAAAAGGGATAAATCACAGTTTCCCTAAGCAGTACTTACCAATACGTACCAGGAGCCAGTGCTAGCGCTCCCTACACCTCGAGGTTTCTCTGTAGTCTCTTTGGATCTCTCTGGTCTCCCAGGTGTAAAGCCTGTGCATAACATTATATACCTGTGATAATTACTATGGTTACTAAAAGATAGAAACATTTCTAGTTACAGAGATGAGCCCTCTATTAGCTAAATTAGAGGTGGCTCCACGGTCCAAGATAACATTATATAATTCTGTAAAGTCATCAGTTTTAGAACAAAGACGTTCTTATACAAAGTCTTACATAACAAGGTGAAGTGGTGTCCATCACTGAAAGATGGCAATGTTGCCTTACACATTATAATTACTTCAAGGACAGGTGTCTTGGAATCTGACAAGTAAGAAATAGACAGAAAATACATGGTATAATGTGTGTGCATTAGCAAGCAAAGTGAGATACAATAATATGTATTCATATCCTGACATCTACTCTTGTACGGTAGATGCCCTTAGCCCTATGTATTAGTATAACCTATGCCTAAGCATTAGCTGTCTACGGTGTACCTCTGAGGGTATCAATTAGGGTGCAGGGACCTCGTGTAACAAAGTCATGCTGCTGTACACATTGGACATTGTATTTTTTGAGGTATGTGACAAGTTGGTCAGAGACTATTCTCTCAAGGGCCTTAGATGGGGTGGGGGGTAGAAATGAGTCTGTAATCGGCATGGCTGATGTGATTTCCACTTTTGTAAACTGGTGTAACCGGTATGACTTTCCACTCCTTGGGGAACTGCAGGTAGTACAAGGATAAGTTAAAAATTCTAGAGTTGTAGTGAGAAAGTTCCTGTAACTGACGCAAAGTGCCTGCAACAAATGAAAATCTCACAAGTGACCCCTTGCATAAAATGTCATGGCAGTCTTAATTTTTGAATGCAGGTTGCACTGAAATCAGGATCCAATGCACCAAACCAGCCATGTGCCACCCCTTTGCTGAAGTGGGGATGAACCATGCCATAAGGGGGCTTACATTACCAAAAAGAATAAAGGCACTGAATGAATTCATGGGGGAGGCCATGTCAGACAAATCTGATAGTGTTCTTTGACTGGGTGACTGAGGTACTAGATCAGAGTGGAGCATTGGACACAGCCTACCTTGATTTTAGGAAGGCGTTCAGCACCATTCCTCATAGGAGACTAGTAAGCAAGCTTGTTAGCTTATGAGCTGGTCCAAAAGTAGTAAGCTGGGTAAGAGGTTGGTTAAGGGATAGGTGGCAGAGGATGGTGGTGAACAGAGTTAACTCAGAGGAAGGGAGGGTGACCAGCAGGGCACTTCAGGGGTTGGTGCTGTCTTTATAAGTGCATTGCAGAGTAGCTGGAAGGGAAGGTCTGCCTTTTTGTAGATGACATCAAACTCCACAATAGGACAGACACTCCAGGGGGCTGGAAGGGATGAGCAGTGACCTGAGAAAACTCGAGGAGTAGTCAAGGGTATAGCTGCTGGGTTTCAATGCAGAGAAGTACAAAATAATGCACTTGGAGCATAGAAACCTAGTGGGGGAAGTGGTACTGAAGAACATCAAGCAGGAAAAAGATGTGAGGGTGATCATATTGGATGACCTGATGGTGGCCAAGCAGTATGACAATGCAGTTGGGAGGATGAGTGGGATGATCTGGTGAATAGGGAGGGGTATCATCAGCAGAAAGTGTGAGGTGGTGTTGCCTCTGTATAAATCACTAATAAGGTCCTACCTAGAGTACTGTGTCCAGTTCTGGAAACCGCATCTCAGAAAGGACATAGACAAAGTAGATGTGGTCCAGTGAAGGGCAACTAAATGATGAAGAGTCAGCATCAGAAGCCCTATGAGGAGCGATTAAATGACTAAAATATGTACACCCTGGAAGAGGGGAGAGAGTGGGGAGATATTGTAGAGATCTTTAAATACCTTATGGGGATAAACAAGGTAAAAGAAGGAAGAATTTTTCAGAAGAAAATGGTGCTCAAGGGTAAGTGGGCATTATAAGAAGCTGGATGAGGGTAGATTCAGGGGAGATGTGAGTAACTACTTCTTCACAGAAAGAGTGGAGGATTCTAAGAACAGCCTTCCAGCAGAGGTGGTGGAACTGAAAACAGTGGTGTGGTTCAAGAATGCATTGGATATGCATAAGGGAATCTTAGGGAAAGGGAGGGGGATGAATAGCTGGAGAGTGATACTACAGTCAAGAAAAAATCGGCAAACTTGGTGGGCCAAGTGGTCTTATCTGCCAACAAATTCTATGGGCTCGATTCTCCTAGGTTGATGCAGGGCTTTCACAAGCCTGCTTCAAATCCTCCCCTGCACCGACCACATTGTTACACCTTGCACCTGATTCTAAAAGGCTGTGCTTTTGCAACACTTTACCCTATACAAATATTTGGCACAAACCTAGTAAAAAGATTAGAGAAATTAAACCTGCTAAAGCTTGTCTAACTCGCAGCATGTGGTGCATGATGGGGGGGCTAAGGGTTTTAGAATCCCAATCGCTGGTCATGGAGTGCCACAAGCCTTATGCACCCTGTGTCTGGTACTCCCGGGGCTTGCAGCAGTTTAAATTATTTGAGAATTGAGCCCTATATGTCTCTGTTCCTATGGAAAATGCCTGGTATCTATGATAGTAAAAGAAAGAAAGAGTCTTATTTATTTACTAATGTCATTGCACTGCTGCTTTAAATTACTATGGAACCTATGCACGACAGTGCAGGAAAGGCATGGCAGCCACTGGATATGCTGCGTGCAGCTGCACACTGCGCAGGACCCATACAGCATGCAGTATGCACAATCAGATCAGCGGGCCATGCAGAGGCTGTTGGCGGCACAGCGGAAGGTGCAGAATGTGATGCACGCAGCAGCAGAGGAGGGGACAGGGTACACATACCCGCCCCTTGACCCCACCATAAAAGGAGATCCATGCTTGCCAAACTGTACACAGGAACATGAATCCCAAACATGGAGGAGGTGATGCATATATGGTGGAACCAAGGGAGGGCACGGAGCAAGCCGTGCACAGTGACAGGCAGGGAGAGCAGGAGAGGCACATGCCAGCCCCGGGACATGGAGGCCTCCATGTCGGTGGGACCAGGCAGTCCTGATCATCCAACTTCACCAGTCTGCAGGTTGCTGTGATGGTGAGTAAGATCAGTGCCAACCACGGCAGGCTATATGGTGCGCATAGCCTGTTCACCTCCACAGACGTGAAGGCATGCCTGTGGCTGGGGGTGCAGGCCACCATCAATGCCGCCGGATCAGATGCTAGGATAATAGCAGTGATCAAGCAAAAGTGGCAGGCCCTACGGACTACGGTGAAGAGGCAACTGGCAGCAGCAGCATGCGAACAGCATGGCACAGGCGGGGGATCACCCTACAGGAACCCTAGCTCACCCGAATAGAGCAGATGGTGTGAACACGATCACGATGGTGAGCATCCATTGTGTGGATGAGGGCGTGGACACATCAGCAGGTAGGCATGGCACAGATGCACTGCACACCCTTGCATGGGGTGCACACAACCACCAAAGCCAAACATACCTCCCTTGTGCCAATAGAGCCAGCCAGAGCTGATGGACATAGGGATGAGCAGCCAACACAGACAACACTCACCATGGATGCAGGACATGCCCAGCCAATGGAGGACAACACCACAGGTAAGCCTGGGTGCGTATGTGTGGGGATGTAGGCCACACTGCATGAGCAGTGCAAGTATCACATGCTACCATCTACATCCCACAGGGAGAAGACAGTCAGCAGTGCTGCAGCACTGGCCATGACTCCTGACAGTGGCATAGGAACCAACACTGAGGCAGATGCAACTACCATGGACACAGCAGGGGCCAATGAAGGAGGAAGGACACAGGGTGGCACGCAGGACAGTTGCACAACATAGGATACACAAGAGTCACGTATGGCCAGCCAACGGAGTGCACCTGGCCAGCCCCCACCATGCCATGGTATGTGTGTACACACTGTGGGTGTAGCAGACCCCGACAATGGTGAAGAGGGCCCATCCACCTGGATGGTAGGATGAAGCAGCATGACATGTGCCACGGTGACTGATGATTGTCAATACAGCAAGCTGTGGCAGCTGGAGCAGGACTGCCTGGAGGCACAACAGTGGCACATAGAGGCACTGGTGGTACTGACTAGTGCCATCACTGCCATGGGCCATGACATAGCGTGAATTGCAGCATCCCAACAGCAGTTGGAGACAGATAGAGGATTATGCCAGAAGCATGGTGACAGTGTCCATGTGGCACCAGCAGATGTGGCGCACCTTAAGGGAGGATAAGAACATGGGTACAGCAGGGCAAACACCATCCGATGCCACATCACTGGGTCTGGATGTCAACATGGACATGACTGTGGGGACACCAGCAGATTCACACCTGGGGTTGGAGGAGGGGGGCATCCAGGCTGATGACAGTGGAGGGGACAGTCCAGCTATGGAAGGTGGCACCTATCAGGACCCCACAACCTCTGCTGACCTGCAGGAAGCACCAAAGTGCAGGGGCCACAGCAGGAGGATGCTGGGGGAGATGCAGAGGTGGGAGCCAAAGGCATCTGAAGGGGCGCATGCTGCACCACAGGGCACACAATAGCCATGATATGCTGGACTGGTGCACTGCCTGGCTGCACCAAGGATGTGGCCCTGATGCAACCACATGGCACCGCCCACACATGCACACACAATGGCATGGGGCAGCACAGGGTGACGGTGGCACCACGTGCGTTAGGACCTTGTACATGTGGGGGGAACCCTTGTGCAGCCAGCTACCTTGCTGTGGTACAGGGGCTTGTTGCAGGGGCCATAGGACCTTGCCAGCGAACACCAACCATGCCTGCAGGCATGTACCATGGGCACAGAAGGGTCTACGCATACCCTCATACACTCATCATCATTGGGCATGCATCAGCCACCACAGCAACACTCAGCATGGCTGGCACATGCCCCACTGGCATGGACACTGGGTTGCAAGGCTGCACCCAAATGTGGGGTGCAGTGTCTAGCTGCAGAATGTGCTGTTGATGACTGCTGCGCATGCCGCATGGCCTGCTGTGGTCTCCTAGCCACTCACTGGACCATCAGCCTCACACTCCGATGGCATGTCAGGGGGCTCATAATGAGGCATCGGTACACCCTGATGTAAGGCCATGTTGTGCAGCTCCATGCAGACCATGAAGACATGGCAGGTGTACAGACTCAGCATCCTGGTACTTCTAGTGTGGTCTAGCCATTGGAATCGAATCTTCAGTAGGCCAATATTCCTCTCCACAATAGCCCTCGTCCTACGGTGCGCTGTGTTGTAGGTGACCTACACTGCATCCCAGGTGCCAGGTAGAGCATCAGAAGGTACTGCCACAATGGATAACTGCTGTCACCTTCAAGAGAGAGGGGAGACATTAGACATGGCACAAGCATGTGGTATGGCCATACAGTGGCAGTGACACCTACCCAGCAGCCCTTCATCGTCATGCCCCGTACAGAGCCAGGCACCGAGACCCAGTGCATCCAGGATGTAGGCTTTGTGGCATGACCCAGGAAACTGTGCACATACATCAGTGAACAGGTTCCCCACACCACAGACAACCTGGCAATTGATGCTGTGGAAGCCTTTGCAGTTGCAATACACCTCCTCATCGACTGTGGGTGGCAGGATTGCAAGGTGTGTGCAGTCCATGGCACCAAGCATGTTGGGCATTCTGTGCATCATGTGGAATGCCTGCTTCATGGCGGGGGCCTCATTGGCCATCTGTGTGAGACAGGCATGGTCTCATACATGTGGCAGCAGAGCATCTGTGACCTGGGCCAGTGCCCTGGACACAGACGACTGGCTCACGCTGACCACATCATTGGCAATGCTTTGGAAGGATCCCATTGCGCAGTACGACAGTGCACACATGACCTTGATTTCTACAGTCATGGTCATGGACCGGCGTGTTCATGAGCCCGCACTGTCATGGACCATGTTGCACAGGTGTTTGTCCATTGGCCATGTCACCCAGAAGCAGTCGATGCAGTGGGTGTTTCATAGCCCATGTTCATCCTTACGGGGCCAGAAAACATGTTCTCATGGCTGACACCCATGACCCCACCATCAACGTATGTTATGCAGATACATATTCATGTGCATTCCCGGGTTCATGTCACCGTCTGTTGGTACTGGCCTGTACTGGGAAAAGCACACTGCACGAGCATCACACCACCTATGTAGTGTCTGGTTTGGCATGTGTACGGTCATAGTGTGCATGCGCCAGGAGGGTGCTGCCCTAGACATGCATGTGGTGTTAGCTGCTGACATGGACTGTTACACAGGGCATGTGCCATGCTATGCATGCAGCTGGGTGTGTATGTGCTCCATGCTCTGTTGCCACGTGACTGAGGATACACCCCTTCTGCAGTGTGCATGGTGGACCCTGGTGGGTGCACATGTGCCCTATCACATATTCCACTGGTGAGGTGCATATGAGGGGCCATGTGTCATGCCCATGCCAGGCACTGATGGGCTACATAAGGGGACATCCCATGCCTCTGCACATCACACTGACAACATGCAGTGATAACTAGAGGACCTGTGGTGCATCTTGGGGGCCCAGTTTTCTGATAACAGCAGCTACGGCATGCTGTGGGCCACCACAGCCTTGCCAGTTATGTGTGTTGATCAGGTGATATGTGCATGCTGGTAGGGGTTGGCAGTGGCCTGCCTTGGCATGTGCATGAGTGCTGACCTCTAATGTCTTTTGTCCCCATCCCCCCACTGGCTCGACAGCCATTCCACAGTGCATGAAGCTGCAGCAGTGGGAGTAGCAGGATGGGGCTTCTGTCATGGTGGAGATGCCCAGGGCATAGTACCACATGCAGTGGGTGTGCAGGATGCCACCTCACCTTCACTGAACCACCATTGGAGGAGTTATGCATTGTGAGGGGGTAGCAGAGTGACGCAGAGCCATGGACCTTGTGGAGGGTCGTTGTGCTGTCAAAGGTAGGTGCACCACACACACCATGGGTTACCTTTCATCCACTCATCTGGGGGCACCTCTCCTTGCACAGCTTGGAATTGGTTTACCTGTGCAGCCTCATGCACAGGGCAGTGCTACTCCTGGTTTGCATCTGTATACCCCCTGCCCAGGACAGCTCTGCTTGTGGGCTGGGACAGCATTGTGAATGGTGTTCCAGCATATGCAGGCCCTGGCTGCAGGGCTTATTGGGGTCAGAATTGTGCAGATGGGGTACAGGGATCTGGGCCAGCCTCCTGAGTGTCAGGGTGGGGGCAGGGAGGGTGGTTCCAGTTGGTGAGTGTGCTGTACAGTGTCGGGCATGGTGGTCTATCTGACTCATTGCAAGGGCATGGGGGGTGGGCTGCGGTGGTGGAAGGGGTGATATGTGTGATTCCTGATGTACACTGTGCTAACTATCTGCTTCTCTCCACAGCACTACCGTGGACCCATATAGTGCATGGTGCAGTGCCATGAGCTGATGCCTGTGCCAGTGGAGAGGGGGATCAGCACCAATGGAAGCAGTGAGGAGGTGGACAGACAGGCCATGATGGGGTCAGAAAGGGGTATGCAGTGTGCCATGTGAGGAGACAACAGGGACACTGTATGGCCATCTGGCTGTATTGCCGCTATGGACTGTGTGGGGCATTGTGCTTATGGAGAGGTTTCTTCCACCTTTGCAATTCTGCATTGTGTAATAAACATTTGCCAGTCTATGATGTATCATCCTTACCTCACGTGTGTGTCTGTGTGATTGTGTGTGTTGGGTGGGCAATGGCTTGGTCAGCAGCAGGGACATGGATGTCTGCGGTGGGGGGCCGCGGCAGGTAATGGGGTGGGTGAGTGTGGGTCATGGGGCACTGTGCAGAGGGGCAAGTCATGAAGCATGGTTTAATGGACCCAGAGCACAGCACAATGGTGTATGTGTGGGATTTGTATTGCCGCAGTGGAGTCCTGTCTCTCGTTACTGGCCTGCACAGATGGGTCATGCATGGTCACTGTGCTCAGCACCTTCTAAATGTGTGTCATCTGTGGGCCTGGGCCATTTCCCCAGGACCACTGGGGACCACCCCATGTTCTCAGGGATACATGTGTGGTATGGCGTTGGTGCCTGGGGGGGCACTGGCATGTTGTGGCCACAGCCACAGTGTGGCCATGGGCTGGTCCCACCTGTTGGTTGGCTGGGTCTACCTTTTGTGGGTTGCTGTTCAATGTGGTGTGCAGTGAGGGGCATGCCACTCTCGCCATTGCAGGTGGTCATGGGTTCTAGTGGTTGGGGTCACCATCAGCAAGCTTGTGGGTGTACTGTCACTGCTAGGCCATTCCACAGGTGTGAAGGTACCTGTGCACTGCTCTGGCATCCCAAACCATTCCTGTTGTAACAGCCACTGGTGTGTGCCACATGGGTGTTGTTCCTGGCAGCCTGGTTGCCACACATTTGCATTCCAGTGCCATGCTGGCATGCCTGGCCACCTGTGTTGGGTGCTTATGGTGTGGCTGTGGTGGGCTACCTTCCATTGTGTCATGCATCTGTGCCCTGCTGCTTGCCTTTCCTGTGGCCATTTGCTGCTGTTGGTGCTCCTGTTGCTTGCGCTGCTTGGACACCTGTTTTTATCTGCCCCTAACCATGCATTGCTCCACATGCTTTGGGGCACACATGTGCATGTGTTCTGTATATTCATGCATGGGTTGTGCATGTTGGCGTGTACCTGGTATGCGGCTCCTTCCACATATAGCTGCTGCATATGCAGGCTGCGTAGATTTGTATTGCCCTGCTGCACGGCTCCTCCTGCACACTTCATGCATGCCACTTGTGGCTTGCACGCATGTATACTCCCCTGCTCACTACGCCCGCATGCTACTCATGTGGTGTAGCCATCATGCATAGAGCTCTATGTTACTAACAAATATTGAAAGAGGTTGTGGGAACATATCAACAGGCTTTTGCTGATGGCTCACTATAAATGCTATCAGGAGGTAATGCAATAGAGTATAGACAAATATTTCCCCTTGCAGCATTAGTGCTGTGAACAATGTGTTGGCTGTACTTTTTCTACACTATGCACAGTCCTTTACTTCCAGTGTTTCTGCAAAAGGAGGCAAATGGCTCCCTGGTGGAGTGTCACTGACTGATTTGCTTTCTTTAAAGTCAAGGTTGTCAATTAATGCCAATTAACTGAGAACCTTGACTTTAAAGACTACGTTGGTACCCTTGCTGGTAGTGTCAAATGAGAGCACAAAGATTGAATGAGCATATAACCTGGAATACTCTGTCATCTATGCAGTGGTCCCTCGATGGCAGAGTTGAGGCACATTGGCGGGCAGTGCGGAGAAGTTTCACTGTGCTCACTCATGCTGTACCCTTTATGTGGATCAGCAGAGGGCTTCAGGTTCAAGTGCCATTAATCCAATACCTTCCTCATGCACTGAGTTCACACACACACACACACACACACACACACACACACACACACACAAAGACAACAATATCTTTAAAAAAACTTAAAGATTGTCAGCATCTGGGATTGTGTTACCACTGAATCTGTGTGTGACAGAAGACTATGCCTGTTACTAAAGCCAGCAAATTTATTGTAGGTGTAGCATCCCTCACACAGAAAAACATTCAAGTTTCACGTCACCCTTTATGCTTGATCAAGATAACAATTGTTTACAAAACATGCCTTTTATAATAAATACCAAATAAGATTTCCAATTAATTTAATAAAGTGCATGAATAGCCTGTGATGTCACATTAAAAAAGGCTATATGCCTAATGCAATAGCCAATAAACCAGTTAAAATAACCCATCACCAATAATTAAACAATTAATGTTATTAAAAGATCTGAAAAAGTACTTTCAGATTCAATTTCTCAATAGCACATAATCAAACAACTCTTTCCAGCTATACATTCTATAGACAACCATTCTGAAGAATATGTTATATTATGATCCTCCCCATAACATTATTTACCTAAATAACATATAAATAAATACACACATAGTTCCATTCTACTATAAAGCTACAGTATATGGAGATAAGTGGTACAATGTTCCAATAAACTAATAAATTAATGGATGGGCTCAGCTGAAAATGACATGACAAATCCAAAAAGTGTTTCTCAACTTCTCTTAAGATATGGTGCCAATTGAAAGTGTCCATTTAGACCTGGGAATATCCCAGCTCTTAATCTAAGATGCAGGTAAGTTTCCCTACACATTAATGTATTGTCCAAATCTCCCTCACATCTATTATTAACTTTTTTCTAAGCAAAAAAATGTAAATACATGCTGGTTTCATTCCAAACAAATATGATTTGCCAAAGCATTTTCTGGTGAGCCCAGTCCTATATGCCTCTGTTATTCCATTATTCTCGTTTTAAATTTCCTCGCTGTTTTGCCAATGTAAAAACATTTGCACTTACATACAGCTACACATACAATTGTTTCGGTACCACATGAAATAAAGGCATTTGGCCATATTGACCCCCCAGATTGAGGTATAACAACATTTTTCCCCAATACCAATATGGTTACATGCTATACAATTTCCACATTTAAAATTTCCCTTTGGGAAATGTGATTCATTTTCCATCCTTGATGTTACACTCCAAATATGATCCAAAATGTCTTTCAGGTTTTTTGCCTTTTTGTAAGAGACTTGAGGTCCATTTCCTATCACTTTTTTCAGACTTGGTTCCAAGGACAATATATGGCAGTTCTTTTTAACCACATTCTCTATTTCCTTAGCCTGTGTATTAAAAACAATAACAAAGTTACAGTCCTAGTATTCATTTCTATAATTATCTTTCTTTTTTCTTACTACCAATAAATTCTCCCTAGACATTGTGTCCACTTTTTGTTTTGCTTTCTGTGCGCATAGTTTACTATATACCCTCTTTTTGAATCTTTCAGTTAATACAGCACAGTTTTTCTGATACCCCCACTCAGTACTCTTACTGCCCTGAGACAATTGTTTACTGAATATAATGGCTATACACTATTTCTGCATTGTATTTGTGAATTGATACACATTGCTTTGTCTTAACTCACATATGTTATATTTTACATATCCTTACTATAATATTGTAATTCATGCCTTAGAAAAATATTGGAAAGAAAGGCTTTGTTCAGTTGATCTTTGGCTACCACTATACATGTGAAACCACACCATCTTAGAGAAAGTATAACCTACAGTACAGACTTGACATTTTTAAGGGGGAACATCTTAAGGAAGAAGTCATAATTTATAGTAAGGAGCAGTCATTGGAGACAGTCTGACATATGAATGTCTGCTGTTCAATGTAGACAATGGCTGCTTCTGTCACCTAAAAAATAATGCCTGGCTGCCCTTTTCTGGAACTTGCAGATCTGAAGATCCTGGAAAAGGCTTTCCTCTCACTTTGCCTGCATTACTTAGTGGGCTCTGCAACGGCATACCTTGCAGCCAGATCTGCACTACTGCAGTTTGTACAGAATGCAGCAGCGAGGCATTTGACTTTTTTTGTGTATAAAAATTAATATCTACTATTGAACAAAAAAGGTATACATGTGAATAACTTGCAGCCATCAAATAACATGTGCCAGAGATAATCCTTCCCAAGGAGAAACCCCATGGAGGTACAACACTAAGAACAAGCTGAAAGTCATACATAAACATTGACCAAATATCTATCTATCTATCTATCTATCTATCTATCTATCTATCTATCTATCTATCTATCTATCTATCTAGCTATCTATCTGTCTGTCTGTCTGTCTGTATATCTATCTACCTATGTATAAATATATATATATCTTTATATATATATATATATATATATATATATATATATATATATATATATATACACATATAGATAGATATATTCATTCTGAAACATTTAATTCATGCATCAGTTAGGGTTCATAATAAAGTAGTATGGAAATGTGGCATTAGGGTTCCCAACCCTAACACCCCACCCCCACACCACCCACACCCAACCCTACCACCCCACCCAACACAGCAAAAGGAGTCAGGGTGTGCATTGGGATTGTTGACCCTAACACTTACCCCATTCCATGTGTAAGGAAGCTGAGATGGTACATCACTGGAGAATGGGGTGAGCATTAGGGTCGATGACCCCAAGGTACATCCCAACTACACACCCCACAATATTATTATGTTTGAGATTAATGGACAACAATACAAGTCCAACTCTCCTCAATATCAATATAATAAAGGGAATGACAACCTCTTTAGAAGTATTCTAAAATCAATAGGATGGAAATATACAATTGAAAATAAAAATACTGATGCTGGGTTAAAATTAAAAAAACTATTAACAACTTAGAGGAACTATATGTTCCTAAAAAGAAAATTACTAACTCAAAGGGTAAGATTCCTCAATGGCTAACCAGAAGAGTTAAAATCCAAATTAGAATTAAAGAAAGAGCATATATCAAATCTAAAAAAGATCCCTATGAGCACAATAGGAGAGTATACAAACTAGAATGAAAAAACTAAAACGGTTATAAGGCAAGAAAGGAACAGGGTTGAACTGAAACTTACAGTTAATGAAAATCCCAAGGCTTTCTTTACACATGTGAGGAATGCTCAGGCATAACACAATAACATTGTAACACTTGTCAATGACAACATAGAAATTAACGACCCTTGGAAATTGCTGACTCCGTTAACTCCTTTCTTGGCACTGTATTTACAAAGGCTGTGGAAACTATGGAACATACCAACACAAATAATGATTGCTAAGTACCAATAACTAGTGTTGAGGTTGATACAGTTCTAAGTGAATTGAGAGAGATATCCTCCTCTGGTCCAGATGCAATATATAGTAAATTCATTAAAGAAACAGCAGAAGCTCTACCAGCCCCCCTTACAAGTATGTTTAATAAATCTGTACAATTAGGACAAATACTACATGATTGGAAGAGGGCCTCTGTTGTTTCCATCTACAAAAAGGTAAATAGAAATTTGGCTTGTAATTACAGACCCACAAACCTGCCATCTATCATTTGTAAATGTTTGGAGAATATTTTGACAAACAGATTGGACAAGGATCTATGGGATAAGAATCTGAGGGAGAAGACATAGCATGGTTTTGTCAGAGGGAGATTTTGCACAATAAATTTGATCTTGTTTTATGAGGAAATCAGCAATGGTCTTGATAAGGGTATCACTGTCGATATGGTTTTGCTTGATCTTAAGAAAGCATTTGATAAAGTCTCCCCTGCATTACTCATAGCTAAAATGGCCAAGCTTGAATTGAACTAGTTCATAGTCAGGTGGGTCCAAAAATGATTAGAAAATAGATCACAATAAGTACGAATAGCATGCCACCTTTCAAATGAGATAAATGTGACTAGTGCGGTCCCACAGGTATCCATGCTGGGTCCAGTCCTATTTGGGATCTTTATAAGAGACCTGGATGAAGAACTGGGGTGCAAGGTTGCAAAATTTGCAGCAACACCAAAATCTGCTTAGAGGTAGATACTAATTATAAGATAGAGCTATTTCAACATGATCTATTAAAAATGGACCAATGGGTAAAAACTAACCAAATGGAGTTTAATATGGATAAATGTGTGATTATTCAGTTTGGTAAAAAAAAAAATAAAACTAACTAATTTAGTTCTGCACTAAACCACTAATATTAATCCTGTAGCCTTTGTTTTTCCCATATTGAATATTTTGTTTAAATAAGGCATACTGTGTCCCAGTAAATAAAAAACATACTGTTTATGAGGCAAAAGAAGCAACCTCTTCAGTTGGTCACTTCAGTACTGAAGTTTTGCGCTACAGAGAAAACAGGTAACACGGAGCAGTGACAAACATACCTCTCAACTGCTATGAATTGTGCATAGCACTATGACTTTGACACTCAAATGTATCCTTGCTCCACATAGGTTTACTGATATTTTAATAATGTTATAGCTATTTCTGGACACACAAACTATTAAAACGTTGAACTAAGTTGATAGAAACATTCCTTATCACTAACTATATGGGACCCACTATTTGTAGACACATTATTGTTTAAAATAAGAAAGTGCTACACATTCTGGCCCTCTGCTATGATTTTTGAAGGTCAGCGCTATGATTTTTAATGCTGAGAGGTTGAGAGGTATGTGACAAACTGTTTTAAATTGTTCTCGCTCTGTGTCTGCCTTTCCTCTACCAAGTAGTGTCAGCATTATAAGCTTGTACCATTTCTTGTCATAAAGATTCTGAGCATTTCATTATGCCTTTCTGTTCAAAGAGGCATCTTAGCATCACGGAGCTCCTGCTTTGAAGTTTTAGCCCTGCATCTAGCGTAACGCTTTGGGAATTCTTGACAAGCAGTTTTGCTGTTCTATTTTTTCTCTCTTTTCCCTGTAATCTAAAACGTCCCTAAGAATGTCTAGAGTCTCCATTGCTAAAACAAATAAAGTGAAACATTATTTTTTTAGGAGTCCTTTGGACTGTACCTGGAGAAGCTGTATTCAGCACTTCCTTTGGCACAATATGACTGCACAGTCAGGCTGTGGGTTGTGAACAGAGAAACGGGTGGTACCATGGAGTTGCCTTACATGTCAAAACCTTTAAGACATGTTACTTGACCTCTGTGACCACCTTGTTTCTCATAAAAGACCACAGTTTCCCTGCATTTTTCACTCATTGTGAGTGGAGAATAAGGAGCTCCATTACTGCAAGATAGTAATACAGAAAAGCCCAGTTAGGCAAGTAGCCACTCTGACTCCTTTCTGTCAGTGCTCACATTTTGCATAACCTCACATTTGCCAAGCTTTGGTAGAGAAAACCTGATATAATAAATATTTGCCTAAGCCTGTAATAATATCAAGAGCTCACCTGGGTATTCTTTTCAGGCCTTTCCCTTAGGGGGCCAATGCCCCTTTGTGATGTTGATTTTATTTGAGTGAAGCTGTCATTCACTGTGTAATAGGTTGGGCAACAGGAGTCATTTGGATGAAGATATGGTTTATTTACATTTTTTCTATTTCTGATTCCAAAATAGAAAGGGGTTAGCAACATTAATGTCTATTTTGGCCTAATTATTGTTTTTTTGTTATTTTCCTTAGCCTAGGAAACTGTTTGTACTAGACTAGGAGGCAGAGCCTTATACCATGTGACTTTTCTGTATATAAAACCCACTGCTAGGTCTAGTGATCAGTTCAGCCTGAGTGCAGGTTGAGGACGCACAGAGAGTGGAACTGAAGCTAAGTCTTAGCTGTGTTATGTGAGCTTATTTTGATTTTGTTTTGATGAACTTATTTTTAAAATAAAATAACACATTTGTGTGTTTGGTACCTTACTGCTGTTGTTGTTGCTTTCTTTTCCCACATTCCACTATGACAATATTGAGTAACTCCTGTTAGTAAGTGGAGGGTGGGGTGGGTTGTGGGGTAGGGTGGGTGGGGTGGAGTGGGACACTAGGGTTGGGAACCCTAACTCCACATTTCCATACTTTTGTTGCTTTACTATGAACCCTGATGCATGAAAGAAGTTTTTTTGCAATGGTACCTTACTACTATTGTTGGTGCTTTCTTTTCCCCCACTCCACTATGACAATATCGAGTAACTTCTCTTGGTAAGTGAAGGGTTGGGGTGGGTTGTGGTGGTAAGGTTGGGTGGGGGTGGAGTGGGGTGCTAGGGTTTGGAACTCTAACTCCACATTTCCATACTTTCGTTGCTTTAATATGAACCCTAACTGATGCATGAAAGAAGTTTTTTTGCAATGAATTTCCTTACTTTTTCTGATAGTATAATTATATCCATATTTGTCTTTCAGAGCACAGAGCCCTCTGGGACCTGCTTTCCCACTCCTTTATAGATGTGCATATGTATGTAGGTGTGTCGGCACAGGGCCCTACAACAGTGACTAAATTGTCATCATAGCCATCTTATTACCCCACCTCATATACCCGGTACAGAGAAATTGTCAAATCCATGCAAAAACATATTCTGTTGCAACTGCAATGTCATGCTGCAGCACAGGTGTGAAAACACATTTTGGGCAGGATTTGAAAACTGACACCCCTGACACACCTGAGGTGGAGTAAGAAGAGGCTATATTGAGAAGGTGGGGTAAACATGTGTAACATTTCCAGACTTTTGAGTGGGTATAGTGGAAATGCAATGAATGGGCGTAACTTGGCATTTTTTTGTATTTGAACCCCACATTTTCAACTTATGATCCCAACTCATAAACCTAATTGGTGAAAATTTTAAAATATGTGACAAAATGCCATCCATGTCACAGGTGAGAAAACACATTTTGGACAGGATGTTGAAAAATTACAGTTGTACTGTTCATGAGGTGGTGTGAAACAATGGCTATGTTGAAAATTTGGAGTGAAAATATTTAAAATTATCAAAGTTAAGCATGTGCGTAGACAATTTTCAATGACCAAGCATAACACAGCCTTTTTTAGGCATTTTTTTCACCAAATTTTCAACATGGGCTTTTTGGGGACCCACTTCATTAACACTGGCACTGTCATTTCATTACTTGGTAACAAAAGGTGATTTTATGCAGCAACCTCAAAATCATCTTAGAGGCCTGATTAATGAAGCGACAGTGACAGTGTTCATGAAGTGGGATCCCAGAAAGCCCACACTGAAAATTTGTTGGAAAAAAATACTTAAAAATGGCTGCACCATCACTATAAGTTAAAAACACTATTGAAAGACATTATACAGCACTTACCTTGATTCTTCAGTTCGTGGTTCAACTTTGAAGAGTGTAGGCTTGTCCTGGTCCATAGAAGATGACAGCTGATGATCTCCAATGGTAAGTTTAGGGCAAGGGGGGTGGGGAGTTGGGTGCTCAGTTGGAGGGTCAGGATGGGGGAGGGAGGATTGGGGAGACAATGAGGGACTGTTTTCAGTTTTTCAGGATTAAAAAAAGACATTGGGGGACTCTTTTCTTTTTTGACAGCTACACATTTTAAAATATTTTAGGACACTAGGGTGGCCTACCCAGTGTCCCACAGTGCTGGGGGTAGGACATATCTGGGGACACTGGGAATGGGCACCCCAATGTCAGCAAAACAGATTTTTAATGTAAACATGTCTTGGCTGCCTTGGACGTAGGTAAAGGATAAAATAAATCCTTCATTTAGGTAAACACCAACAGGCATTTACCTAAACAGGGGCATTAGTTTGGCTGAAAAATGGGCAGGAAATGATTTTTTTTTTCCAGTGGCCAGTGCGTTTCCTTTTTTAAAGTGATGCAACAAATTGCAGCATTTTTCATTAAAGAGTGCTGCAGTTTATGGCAGAACCCCCTCCCTCTGTTTCACACAACAGTGCTGCAGTTTGTGGCATTTTTGTAAAAGTAGTGCCGCAATTTGTGATGGTGGTGTCGCAAATTTGTGACACTATCAGCGACTGATAAAAAAAAAACATATTTCCATCCACTATTTCTAAAAACTAATGTCAGAGTCATATTCCTTGGGCCCCAATTAGGTAAACACAACTGTTGGTGTTTGCCAAGGGGCAGTATTTTTTTGAATGACAGTGTTTTGCCTGCCTCACTAACTGAAAATGAGATAACTGAAGCATAACACTACTTTCCCATTTGGGAAAGCAATTACTGCTTTCACAAAAGCAGAAACTACCTTCACATAGCATGTCTAATTTTTTACACCAGATACAATGGGAAACTTAAAAGTTTAATAACTTTTGAACAGATTAATATTTTTTCACCAAATCTTCGAAAGACACATCTGAGGTGCTGTCCTTTGGATGAGACATTAAACCGAGGTCCCATCTGCCTGGATTGGTGATAGTTCAGGTGGATGTTAAAGATCCCATGGCACTTATCAAAAAAGAGTAGGGGAATTTTTTATTCAAAACTCAAGACAAAATATACAAAATTGTATTACTATGTACAAAATCACAATGAAAGAAAATTAAAAACATAAATAAGAATTACATCATACATTAAAGTCAAACATATATGTCATAATGATAGAAAACCCCCACTCCATAAAAATTAAGAGAGGATTATTTTAAAAACTATAAAACAAAACATGTGAAAATGGTAGTACTTCATACAAAATCCTATTAATAAAAATCAAAACATAAGGAAATAATACATCATACCTAAACTTCAAAAAATAAATAAGTCAGATTGCTACAACCCCCCCCCCCCCAACTAAAAAGTAGGGGAATTTTTTTCTAAAACTTAAAAGAACATAAAAAACAAATCAGTATTGCATCAGACATAAGCATAAAAAGGAAAAAATAATTCATAATACAGTATTTCTTCATACTTTAAACCCATACAGAAATGAAAATACTGTAAACATACCCCTCCCCTCCCCATGAAAAGTAGGGAATTTCCCTGGTGTCCTGACCAAATTTCTCCCATTTACTAAAAATACCACCAACAGCTTAATCTGGTTTCAGTTGCTTACCATCTGTATCTCCCTCCCCCCAGTCACCCCTGAAAAAAAGACTTCTAGGCCCAGTGGGCTTACGGGGCAAACTAAATTCAATAAATAAACATCCGTGATCCAGACTCCATATACCCTAACAGTTTCATACCAACTCTCCCAAAGCCGTTTTGGAGAAACGGCATGAGAATGGATTTGCACCTAAATGATCATTTTCACGTTTTTTGACACTCTGGATCTCCATAACTGTGCCTCCAACCATAAGAGAAATAATCACATCAAGAGATCTGTGGTACCTAGCTAGGGGGGCTGAGTGAAAAACTAGCCTGGAAAGCCATAAATAATATGAAATTTTAATTGTTTTTCTACATCGTACAGTTCCTGAGATATAAGCAGTTTAGTATTCCAAGTGCTCATTTTCTGGTGTGAGGCCCATTATTATGCATACATTCTTTGTACTCACTGTGTTTCTCTATGCAGCTGTTTGGAAAAACCAGGGTATGCACTTCCGTTACTATTACCCTTAGCATTTCCACTTGCGTTTCAGTACCTGTTTGTGTTAGCATTCCTGTGTACACCATCGTGTGCATTACACTTTGCGTTTTCATTTGCAGTTGCATTTGCTTTACTGTTACCATTTGTGTTTCCACTACTGTTTGTGTTTGCATTTTGATTTGCGCATTTTTGTTTGTGGCCACCCTTCCATTTGCATTTGCATTTCTTTTTCATTTGGTGTCATCGTTGCTGTTACAGTTACCATTTGCATTTCCAATTGCGTTACCATAACCGTGCGCGTTACGGTTTGCGTTTCCATACGTGCTTGTGCTTCTGTTTCTGTTTCTCTTTCCTTTGGCATTATTGTTGCTGTTATTACCATCTGTATTTACAATTGTGGTACCACGACCATGCGCGTTACGGTTTGCATTTCCATATGCGCTTGCATTTGCATTTCTGTTTTCTTTGGTGTTATTGGTGCTGTTATTGTTACCATTTGCGTTTCCACTTGCAGTACAATGACTGTGCTTGTTTCCACTTTTTGTTTCCATATGTGCTTGCGTTTGCATCTCCGTTTGCTTTACTGTTCGCTTTGGCATCACTTTGTGCTTGCTTTTCGATTACTGTTTCTGTTACCATTTACATTTGCGTCACCATGTGCATTACAGTTTGCACTTGCATTTGCATTGCAGTTACCATTCCTATGTGACAAAAAATCATGTGGTGGGCGCGCGGGGCCCCCATCACCACATTCCATTTGCTATTTATAGTCCTCATTCTCAAAAAGAAGGGAAATTCATGGCAAAAAACTCAGTTCAATGCATCAGTTAGGGTTGTTCCACAGTGGCAAAAGTGAGAAATTTGATGTTAGGGTTGAACCCCACCTTGAACCCCCACCTCCTCACCCCCCCAACCGGCATCGGGGTGTGCATTATGGTTGTCGGTCCTAACTCTCACCCCATTCTCCTATACTTCACCACCTTGGCTTCATTACACATGGGATGGGGGTGAGAGTTAAGACCAATGACCCCCTACACACACTTAGATGTCAGTTGGGGGTGCAAGGGGGGTTCTCAACTCTAACATCAAATTTTGTTGCATTTGTCACTGTGGAACAACCCTAACTGATGCATTAAATGGAGTTTTGCATAAAATATATATATATATATATATATATATATATATATATATATATATATATATATATATGTGTGTGTGTGTATATATATATATATATATATATACATACATATATATATATAATATGTATATATATATATACACACACACATACACCTACACACATATATATATATATATATAACATGAGTATGACATCTAGCTGCAAATCCAGTCTTCTGATTATATAAAACACATCACATGACTGTGTGTATATCTGAGTGTGACCACACACCTGTACTTTAACCCCCCTCCAAAACAATTTTGACATTTTATAAGATTGATAAACCACTCTGAGCTGTGCGGTCACGCTCTGATATACGCACACCTTGGGTGGTTGATGCACTCAGTCTGTGGCCTTATGTGTAACAATGCACACCAAGGTGTGTGTATATCAGAACGTGACCACACACCTCAGAGTGGTGTATCTATTACATATATATATATATATATATATTTATTTATAAATGTATAGATATATATTCATTGCAGAAAGTTTCATTAATGCATCAGATAGGGTTGACATTACAGTGACAAAAGTTTGGAAATTCAATGTTAGAGTTACCAATTCAACCCCTCACCCCAACCCTCCACACACCAACAGGCATTGGGGTGTGCCTTGGGGTTGTCAGCCCTAACTCTCACCCCATTCCATTTGTAAGGAAGCTGAGTGGTACAGTATAGAACAATGGGGTTAGAGTTAGTGCTGATGACCCCAAGGCACACCCTGATGCCTGTTGTTGTGTGTAGAATGGGATGGGGTGGGGGTGTAGGGTTGGTAAACCTAACATAAAATTTCCAAACTTTTATCACTATAATGACAACCCTAACTGATGCATTAATGAAGTTTGTTTGCAATTAATTTCATTCTTTTTGAGAAAGTGTAATGTTACTCATATGTGGTTAGCTCCCATCATGCATACATTTTGTAATTGTCTTTAATTTTCGTGGTCTATGCTCCTATCTATACATAAGAGTACAGATATTTTAATAACACATCTCCACGTGGGCCCTGCACTCCCAGTACTGCATAATGTAGGACTCTACACTCCTATTAAGGGCCCTGCACTCCCATGTACCAATAAGTATTGAGATATAGCATACATCTAGAGCCATTCTAGGTAACCCTTGTGCTGCAAAAGTTTCACTATCTCAAAAACTGTAGGAACTTTGAAAAAAAATCTTTCACAGCTGTATTCATGGTGTGACCACCTCCACGTGTGCCTAGTAAGGTATACTAAGCTCCGCTTAGCAAAAAATCTGTATCACAAACCGCTTTCAAGATATAGCTGCCGAAAGGTGCCACAACCACCACAATGTTATCCTATGGGAAAATTTGGAACTTCAGAGTGCTGTAACTATGGAACCAGTATCCATTTCTTCACCAAACCAGCAAATGGCACATCTGTGGTCAAGGGCTTCCTACCCTGCAAATGTTATCCCAAAAGTCCTAACCATTTTCTTGCTATGAAATGGCAAATCAGCTGCTTTTTGGGGCTGTTTACCTGCTTTCACTTTCAGAGCATATATTTTTTCCCATAGGCTATAATGGGAAATTTAAAAGTTTAATACCTTTTGAATGGGTTAATATTTTTTCACCAAACCATCAAAAGGCACATCTGGGAGGAAAGGCATTCTACCCTGAAAATTTCAGACCACAACTAAAAGCCACTTATAAGATCCAGGTGTACACAGAAATGTCAAAAAACATGGATTTTTTTGTTATTTTAATACTGTATATTTCAGACACCACAGAATGGATTCCCACAATATTTGTCAGGTCAAGTGACACACACCTAGACATTATGTATACCAACTTCCATGTAGTTCCATTAAATGGTTCCAAAGTTATTAACATTCAAACATTTGGGTTTAACGTAGAAGTTACCTTTCACACAAACTATACTGGCACTACTGTGCCAGTATAATATATATATCAATAGATTGATAGATAGATAGATAGATAGATAGATAGATAGATAGATAGATAGATAGACATACAGACAGACAGCCATATATAGATATATGTACATATGTACATATATGCTGTACATAACATTACCTGTAATGTTGATTAACTCAAATTAACCTAAACAAGTGAGTAACAGATATACACTACAGTTTACATCTAGGACTATAACATCAGTAGAGATGTTGTGAAATTAAATTTTGCCATTGAATTTGCTGCAAAACTGGCAGTGTCACCACATGAAACATTTCACAAAATTCCTCCATTCTACAAAATTTTTTGCCAGATGCAAAACTGTGAAATTTTGCCTGCAAAATGTGAAATTTGTTATGTGAAATTCAAAATTGTACCCAAATTTTGCCATTTCACAGGCGAAGATTTGCATTTTGCCAGTGGAATTTTGCATTTTGTACCCTCTAAATATTTAGCAAAATGCATGAATTTCAAGAACTATTTCAAGGAAAGAAATTTTCTAACTTCTCACATGTCTAAGCATCAAAACCAAACAGAAAAAAAAAACCTCAAGAGCTAGGAAACAATTAAGTGGTACTCGAACAGAAAACATGCAGAATGCAACCTCGTCTCACTGATTGCCAAATGCTAACCTGAGAGACATTGGATACATTGCATGTCTAACCCTAAATTTCTGTCTAGTCATGTTCCCAATCAAGATAATCAAAAAAATACTGGAAAAGGCTCATAAAAAATCACCCAACCTAGCTATCCTTGGCTTTATTAGAAGATGTAGAGTGTGCTAAAAAGAGCAGACACTATCGTTGGACAAATAGTGAACACCTTTAAGATGAACAAACCCTTCCCTTAGGATGTTCCATATGGGCAATCTACATGCACCCTTTATTGGCAAAATTAGATCCTTGCCTGCTGACATTGTAGAAAGCCCTGAGATAAGACACCAAGCAAGAAACACCCATATACCAGTCCATAACCTAGGGAGGATCAGCTTGTTTTCACCACAAAAGAATTTGTCTTTTTGCTTCCACAGCTAGATGGTGGAGTAAAAGTGTTCTGCACTCCCCCCCCCCCATCCTGGGGAATTCCCAAGATACAGATTGCTGGTGCATCTGGGATGTGTATAGCAAAAATGTGTCTGGTTCAGTTAATAATGGTTTTCCTAAACTTCTGAACCAGAGGCAGGACCGAATGGTATGAGCAATATTTCCTGGAGAATGCTGACATCTCCAGCAGTAATTGGGGACATGTACACCCATGTACACCAGTTTGGCTAGAGTTCTGTGCCACCTCCCTAGATTTGTTTCTGAATTAATTGAAGTTTTGGATCTGGAGTACTAGTGTGCATCCATCTCCAGCAAGCCCCTATTGTGGAACAGTGATCTGGATTAACAAATCCTGGTTCCACTGGAGCCTATGGCTTTCCCATGATGGAAGGTGGCAGTCTTGTAATAGTCAGTAAAATAATGGCCCTCCTTTCTAGAATCTTGTAAGAGCCCATTTACACTTTTATTCATGTCAGAAGGGGCCAGGGAGTAGTATGGGCCCAAATGGCCCTTTAACATGTGTCTAATTTGGAGGTAGCACCAGTGGACCCAAGATAGAAGGCCAAATTCCTCCCTCAGTTTGGCAAGGGATTTTAGAATAAGCTAATGGGAAACTACAAGATCACATAAGGTTAAAATCCCCTTATGCTGCCAGTCCTTCTAAAGCAGCATTCGACCACCCACTCAAATACCAGAATTATTCCACAGGGATTCCAGCCCACCTAGTCTGTAAGGGGACCACCCCTTAAGCTGCATTGTCGCCCTCCAAGCCATCATAGAGAACTTGGATGATGGGCCAAATCATGTCTGAGCGGGGGGTGTCCAACAAAGCCAAATTAATAGGGGATGGGCCAAATAAGGCTTGTTCTACATCTGTCCAAAGAGATGCAGTAACCCACCCTAAAAATAAAAAAAAAAACATGCCAAATCAAATATCCCAAGCCAGAAATCCTTTCTTCTGACAGTGCTTAGAGAATGAGGGTAAGTGTTTATTTGGGCATCTAGTACTCACTGCTGCTAATTCATTGGGATTGTTGGTGCTTTTCCTAAAATTGTTTTGGAAGGAACTCAAAGAATAGGAAACTGAGAAGAACTCACTAAGGAGGAGTTCACTGTAGATAGTAAAACATCTGTGAGTGTATGGGAAACAGAGCTTTGCATTTCAAACATGTGAAATTCCAAGGGCTGTTGAAACCCTAGAGAGTCAAAACAGTAGCACAAACAAGTCTGCATAAGTTAGGTGTCCAGTTTTCATATTGCAGACATAATAGCATGGCAGAAAACCACAAGGAGAAAATAGTATGTAAGAAAACAGGGAAAGTATAGTGCAGTCATAACAGCACTATCCCTGTACTGTTTTAACCCTCTGAATGTCTGCTTGCCAGCATATTGAATCTGTGGCTTGGCAGATAGAGCCACAGGTTGTGGATGCTGGCAATACCTATGGCTGTCCTTGGGTGTGGGTCTCACTAGGTGATTTTTTTTTCATAAGTCTCTTGCCATGCAGTCCCCCCCTTTCCTTCCCTCCCACACAAGCTGTTTTGCCCTCCAGCTTACCCCATGTCCATTTTCTTCCAACCCACCTAACTTGTGCCCCACTGACTTCCTACACAAACTCTGCCCACCCACCTGATGTATGCCAATTCCTCCACATGCGTCCCCTCTTGGAGTTGTTTACATTATAGTTAGGGGGTGTGGGGGAAAATCCCCCCGGGGGGTGCTGGCAGCAGAGCCCCTGACTGAAAAAGAGTTTGCGTTATTTGCTGTAAGCATGGTTAGTTGCTGCAGGTATTCTGTCTGCATGAGTTGCTCTAGGATCTGGAACTGTTTAAGCCAGAGGACTGATCTGAATTTTGGTGGACTGTGTGGGCGACTGTGAGTCAAAACAGTGACACAAGCCAGACTCCATAAGCGGCGCTTGTGAGCCATAACATCAGAACTTTATTACTTGCTCATATACAGTGAGAATCTAAGAGTCCAAACTGAGGGCTGGTTGAGAGGGAGGTTTGTGCACAGGCTTAATGATGCATAGGGAGGAGTGGCAGTTCCCAGGCTAGGGCTGGGTGAAATTTATCTTCTGCCAGTGGAATTCTGGCGAAATGCAGATTTTGCTCCCATGAAATTTCACGGAATAGCCACAAAAATTTCATAATATTTCATCACAATTGTGATTCTGGTTATTTCCATCTAACTAAAAAATTATTTGTCCCAATTGTAAGCATGTTGGTATAGTGACTGTGACACGGCCCACCCAGAAGTGTACCAAGTGTCAGATCACTATCTGTAAAGATGACTGAGATATAAGCCTCCAAATGTTTGGACATTTTAAAATTGCAATTAACAAGCATTTGTCAATGCCGAATGTTGCTTGCTTCTATGTGCTGTTTAGGAATTTGGAAGTCATTGGAATACAAATATTGAAAATTTACGAACTTACGAGCGTGCGTAGGAACTGCACAATGCACGCTCGTAAAACAGTCATTTTAAGGAATGTTTTCACCAAATTTTCAACATAGCCATTTTAAGACCTCTGCTCATGAACAGTGTCACCGTGATTTTCTTAATGTGTCCCATACATTGATTTGCACACCGACTGCGTCATTGTGCGTTATGTGGAGATGGAAACATGTTTCGATGTGAGATATGAAAATGACAGCTGTACTGCTCATAAGGAGGTGTGGTAAAATGGCAATGTTGAAAATCTGGAGTAAAAATATTGAAAATTCACAAACTTACGAGCGTGCGTAGGAACTGCGCAACGCACACTCGTAAAACAGTCATTTTTAGGAATATTTTCACAAAATTTTCAGCATAGCCATTTTAAGACCTCTGCTCATGAACAGTATCACTGTGATTTTCTTAATGTGTCCCATACATTGATTTCGCACACCGACTGCACCATTGTGCGCTATATGGTCAGAAACACATTTTGGGTGAGATGTGAAAAATGACAGCTGTACTGCTCATAAGAAGGTGTGGTAAAATGGCAATGTTAAAAATCTGGAGTAAAATATTAAGAAATTGTGAACTTTACGATGCGTAGTGAACTGCGCAACGAGACGTCAGAAATAGTGGCTTTTAGATTTTCCACCAAATTCTTTTAAATTGGCTTTTTGAGAGCCCATCTTATGAACACTGGCAGTGCTATTTCATTAATCATTCTGAAAGTTGATGTCACGCAGTGGCTGCAAAATCACCCTTCAGGCCGGAAAGTACCATCACATGATGCAAGAATTCATGAGGAGCGGTCCCAAAACCCTATGTTGAAAATTTGGTGCAAAATTCAAAAAATGCCTGAGATATGCAACAAAGTTGAAAAACTCTATCTATCCCATTATACCAACACCGGCATTTCCTCAGTTGCAGTCGGCTTTGAGAAAGTGCAGGATATGTTCCCAGTCCACCAAGATCGCCATGGCGCGACTCCGGAGGTGAAGTTTTGGGTGGGGAGAGTGGGAGGCAGGGTGCACAGTGGGTGGGTGCGGGTGGGTGCAGACACCACGAGGGACTTTTTTTTTTTTTAAATGATGACGCTGGATGTTTGCCATGTTGGGGTGGGCCTCAGCATGGCAGAAGGATGGCTGGGGTGTGGAGCTGACAGGGATTGGGCACCTCATCAGCCATGGCATCTGTTACCATGCTGGGGTGGGCTCCCAGCGTGGCACCTTACTGGAGGAGACAGTGGAGCCAACGGGATTGGGCACCCCGTCCGGTGACAAGCATTGGGGAGAGAGACAGTGGAGCCGATGGGGATTGGGCATCCCCGCTGGCCATAACATGATTTTGCCATGCTGGGTGGGCTCCCAGCGTGGCACCTGGATGCTTTTGGTGTGGAGCTGACGGGGATGGGACACCCCATCAGCTATGGCATCTGTTGCCATGCTAGGTGGGGCTCCCAGCATGGCATCCTGTACTGGGGGAGACAGTGGAGCCAACAGGGAATTGGGCACCCCTGTCAGCAACAGCATGGGGGGGGAGACAGTGGAGCCGACAGGGGATTGGGCACCACCGTCGGTCATAACATGATTTTGCCATGCTGGGGTGGGCTCCCAGCATGGCACCTGGATGCTTTGGGGAGCGTGGAGCCGACGGGGATTGGGCACCCCTGACGGCTGTACAGTGAGGGGAAGGCACATGAGCACACAGTGTGCGTAAGGCATGCGTGCGGGGGGGGGGGAGAGCTCTGCTCACTCAAGCAGAGTTCTCCCTTTCAACTGTATGCCACTGCATTTTCAGCTTGTCATAGACAGCTGCAGCAGTGATTGGGGAACTGGGGCCATGCCTGCAAACACACTGACTGCACTGGAAGACAGGCTGACACACCTCCGAAAACTCGGATGATGGCACTATGTTTCGTGCACGTGCGTGCAAGCAACATAAAAATTACTTTACCAATGCCCCTATGTATGTGTGCCAAGTTTTAATTCTCTAGATTTAAAGGTGACTGAGCTATAAAACTCCAAACATTCAGAAATTTTAAAATTACATTTTGCAATTACGTAAACTGCTGAATTTTAAGTCCATATAAGTTTAAAACTAGAAAATGGAATATCATTAATGTTGCTAGGTTCATTGACTCAGATATTTATGCTTTAAGGCAACCCCTATGGCCCAGCCTCAGAGCATCATGCAGCTATTCTGATGACTGGGTTTGGAAGCGAGCTGGGAAGTCATGTTGCAAGGCAGGTTATGGCTAAAACATACAATTTACATAGTGAATACTTCTCTAGTTAGCAGTTCTATGACTTCCAATAAAGTATGCATCTAAGTTTTCAATTATCTAGCTCCAATGGTGGCTAAGTTGTAAGCATAGAAATATTTTCTGAAATTTTCACATGAATATTACATTGCAAGACTTTGGGACCCTATAACTTTTCCACTCTTCATTCAAATAGTATGAACCTTGGCATGATGTTAGAGCATGTAACAGTGAAGAGGTGTGATAAACCTTAGATTTCTAGCTCACACACAGACTGAGTTATAGCCAATTAAAGAAGTTTAGAAAAAAAATTTGCGAAATTTCAAGGAATTGCACAACAATTCTACAAATTCAGAATTTGATAACCTTGCCCAGGTATATTTCATGCTGTAGGGTATATGGAAGCTATACAAGGACACTTCCCATAAGCGAAAGTGAGTAGTGTGGGCAGGTAATGCCACTGGCTAAAGGAAAACTGTACCCTCATACCTTGTTCATTTTGTTTCCCTCTAAACAGACAATTCTATTTTCAGCCTCGTCGGGGGGGGGGGGAGATACAGATGCAAACCAACTGAAATGAAACCATATTAATCTGTATATGCATTTTTAGTGAATAGTGGAAATTTGGCAGGGGCACTGGGGAAATTCACTTAACTTTTTTCAAGATAAGCTATGGATCTTTAACGTCCACCTGAATAACCACCAGGCCAGAGGGCTACTCACTAAGTTTATGGAGTCCAAAGACAAAAAGTCCTTTTTCCTTTGTTAAAAGTTTAAAAAAAATCAGTGACTTGTTTTAAAAACTTTCTGTAGATCAAGAGAGACTAGTGTCTTTGGACTCTATAACCGTAGCAAGTGGCCCTTTGCAATACAATCCACAAAACAAAAAACTGCACAAATTAAGTGCCCAGGCCATGCCTTCAGAAGATCTGTGTGTAGGGGTACTTGATAACTCATGTCTGTGGGAAGGAAGAGAGAGCTCTAGGGATTTTAAAAAGAAAACAGATGCTTAAAATGCTGAGTGGGAGGGCTAAAAGCCTGTGGTTTAATTATAGGGTCTGCCCATAATTCAAGGGGCAAGGATTCCTATAAAATACCGACACGCCCAGCCCTCTCTGCTTAGCATTCTCAGTTTGAACGCCGGGCCGGGCGTGTGGTACTGTCCTCGCTGGGCTTACCTGTTGCCTTGCTTCCCAGCTTTTCACCACTTGCAGCATTCTTTCAGCACCTCCTGCTGCTGTCTCCTCCTTGCTCCCCCCCTTTTCTTCTTTACATCCATGGTTTCGTGTGCTAGATAGCCTGATTCTCGCTCTCCTTCTCCTGCTATGCGCCCAGCCCTTCCTAGGTTCCTCCAGAGTGCTTCCTGCTGCAGGTTCGGCCGTTTTTTCGGTCCCGCCTGCCCCCAACTTTTCCTTTTTCGTTCCGCTTTCCTGGCAGTTCATTTACCCTTTCATTTGGAATTTCATGGCCTCCTGCTTATCCTGGATTTCTTGGTCACTACCTCCTGGACATCTGGACTACTACATTGGACATATTTGCTGTTTTTTGTTTCTGCTATTCATTCCTGGTGTTCAGTTCATACTTGCATTCATGGATCCCCCTGCTCCACCTGAAGGACCCCCCCCCCGCTCCTCAGAAAAAATCTTCGAAGTCTCACCATTCTTTTAATAACTGGACTGTTCCTTGTCTCCTCACTGAACTAAAGGTTCTTGGGGTCCCTGTTCCTGCTGGTGCTAAAAAGTAGGAGCTTTATGATTTATGGCTTGAAAATCGAGATCGCAGTCCTTGCCTGGGGTCAGCCTGCCCTGCTGTCCCTGCTCCTGATGCCTTTGCTGAACTAAAATATTTGATTTCTCAACTGACTTCCTCTGTGACTGATATTTCCAATTGCCTGGATGTTATAGAACGTCATCAGTCCTCCTCTCCACTTCTGCAGACTCCACCTGCCCCTCTGCCTGCTCCAGGCCCGATGCCTCAGCCCTCTCCTTCAGTGCCTGCCATTGCTTCCAACTCAGGTAATTTGGCTTCCAACTCCTCTATGCCTGCCATCTCCCCTGTTCATTTGGTTCCCGCTCATCTCCGCAAGGATATCATCGAAGGGAAGGATGTCAACCTTATCTCCTTCCTTATTTCTTCTCATGATACTATTGAGAACAGAGTCATCTCTTGTGGTGACTTCTGTGTTGTTCTGCGTTCTAAGGACCCTAGGCTTTCCAAGAAATTGACTATTCCCAAATTCGTCCTGGCATTTAGTCTGTTCAGAGACATTCTGTGTTCTGTCTTTTCGTCTCGAAGGGAGGAGCTGGATACCTCTTTATATCTCGTAGTCGACCTCGGCGTCTGCTATGGTGGTACTCACGTTTACGACTACTATAAATCTTTTTCAGCTAAGGCTGCTGTGGCTTTATCTCACCTGAATGTCTGCCTTCACTGGGGTTCTCTCGACAATGAATTGTTTTGCCGCCATTTCGCTGGCCCAGCAGGCGCTCACTTGCCAGATTTGGGCTCCTTTTCCCATGCCGCTTCTTTCTGCCCTTTATCCATTCCTGATTCATCTTCCCATACTTCCTCTTCAGGCTCCACTATTACCAGGTCTATATGTAATCATATTGCTATGCCCCGCTTGTCCTATGACAAACATGGTTGTCCAATTACTTTCATGGCTGGTAGATCTGTCTGTAATAATTTCAACGATATGGGTTGCTCCCTTCATCCCTGCCATATGCTGCATATTTGCAGTCATTGTGGTGAAGCTCACTCGAAATCAATCTGCCCTAACCTCAGCAGCAGGACCTGACTATTCCGTTATCCCTCTACTCCTATTAATGTCACCACACTGGCTCATTTTCTCGCTGATCATCCATCTCGCTCCTTGGTGCAATTTCTCACCTCCGGATTTACTTTTGGATTCCATACTGGCATATGTTCTCTTCCTCAGGACTCCTACGAATCTCCTAATTTGCAAACAGCTCTCTTTCAACTAGGCTTGGTCTCCTCCCTCTTACAGAAGGAACTGGATAAAGGCTATATCATCGGACCATTCCTCCATCCTCCATTTCCTCTCATGCGTGTCAGCCCTATTGGCATTGCTACTCGCAAATTCTCTCCTTCACTACATGTATAATTCCTCAAGGATGTATATTCATAGAATATTTACTGCAATTGCTCCCTTCAGCTTCAGCCCTCCACCATCATATTTCTATTACAGCCACTGCAAAATCCAGCCTTGCCATGTGGTTCCTCTTCCTAAACTAATGGAATGGTCAGTCTTTGTTCTACAAAGACATTTCTCAAGAGCTTTCTCCTAAAGTCTTCATGGATGCTTCGCCTACTCACGGATTTGCTGCTATTTTCCATCAATTCTGGATTTCTTCAACATGGCCTCACGAATTTCTACACTTACCCACGGCCACGACTTCTTCTCCGTTATTTGAGATATATCCGGCAGTTGCAGCAGCTGCCACTTGGGGTCATTGCTGGTCTTTGTCTACAGTATTAATTTATACAGACAATCAAATAACAGTAGATATTATTAACAAAGGCAGATCGTCTTCTCCTACAATCATGCTATTCTTGCGGAGATTAACATCGTTTTCTCTGATTCATAATTTTTGTATTCAGTGTCTTCATATTCCTGGTCATCTCAACACAGCAGCTGACTACCTTTCCCGTTTTCAATTTCAGAAATTCCATATTCTCCTTCCTACGGCAGATCCTCTACCAACTCCAGCTCCTTGTTTCAGGGATCTAGTCATGCCATGAGCAGTTACCTGACTTCAGCACAAAACCTTATGTGGTCAGCATTATCTTTCAGCACACAATCAGCTTACCGCACAGCCTGGAGAAAATACAATTCATTCTGCGCCACGTCAACCTCCTCTGCATTCCCGATTTCCTTACTTACCATATTAGCTTTTACTATCTATTGCCATTCAACCAGTAAATTATCCTATTCTACCATTCGTCAATACTTAGCTGGCATTCAGTTTCATTTCTGCTTACAAGATCCATCATCTGGCTCCTTGACATCTTATCCTGCAGTTAAGCTCCTCCTTTCAGCAATCCAAAAACTTTTATTTAAAAAGATGCCTACTCGCTTGCCCATCGACGATATCATATTCAAACAGCTAATTACTTTACTGAAGTCCGAACCTCCTACTTCACACTCCACCATTCTACTTGCAGCTATATCTTTGGCATTTTATGGATTTCTACGCCCTGGAGAATTTACAGTCTCATTAAGTTCTGCAACATCCTTTCTCAAAGTTAAACATCTTACCAAGCAAGCTGACTATGTTCTTCATCTACCCACATCAAAGATGGACAGACTTCGAGAAGGCGTAGACATTCGATATTTTCCTACTAATACGGCTTGGTGCCCCGTCTACTTCTTGAACCAGCTATGCAACCTTCATAGTCAATCCAGTCCTGATTCTCCCCTACTTACTTCTCATAATAATGCTCCTCTAACCACCAAAGAATTTTTGGATTCCATTTGATCACTATTGCAATGCCTGGGACTTGATCCTTTCGCTTACTCTGGATATTCATTTAGAATCGGTGCTGCTACCTCCTCATCTCGAAAGAAAGTTCTAGCCTACATCATTAAACATCTAGGAAGATGGACATCATCTTGCTTTGAGAACTACATTCCTAATCCCGAAGCAGAAATAGGTTCAGCCTTTATTTCCGTCTCCTCATAGTATGCCTAGAAGGAAGGCAACTTGGTAGCTATGGTTCCTCAGAGGTTTCCTCCTTTAAAGGGGTTTTTTCCTCTCCTGAGTGCTGCCAGGTATAGTCTCTGTGAGTTGGAGGAGGTGGATTCTATTCTATTCTTTGGGCCTTCAACTATCAGCTCATACTCAAGATGGCAACGAGTAAGGCCAAAACAAATAAATGTACAAACAAGTGGCACCAAGCACAATTCATAAACATTATTCCCGCACAGTAAATGGGGGGTGAAATAGCACCTCCCACATTCCCTTATACCTAGCACTTCCGTTTGCTCCACTTTGAGCATTTCCAAATCACCCACCATCCTCCCCAGCCTCCTCCTCCTCCAGCACTCTTCTCTCACCCTTGAGGCTGGGCCTCTATTCCTACCCAGCATTCCTACCAAGGGTGGGACTAGGGAAAAGCCAAATTAAAAATGCGTAACTTCAAAGTTCATAAGTATACACAAGCACTACGCTATGCACCACCCATTGAAATAGTTCTTTTTGTTTTGTTTTTGGAGCAAGGGTTTGACCTGGTAGTGGAGTGATAGTGGTAATGGAGAAAAAATGTCTGCCACTTTTGGGTTTTCAACCTCAATCCCCTGCTCCAGGATTTTAGTTTTTAAACTGGCAAAAGGTGTTGGCTTACTTTTTTCTCCCTGCTATGCTGAAACCATATGACTAGAATAGTCTGTTAGCCAATCTGGATTCAGGGCTGCCCTTACCCATTTTTTAATATAATATAAAAATGCCTATGTGATAAGAATGTGCAGGTTTATACATCTTATTAGTGTGCTGACATCACACAGGCCAGGCACTCTAACTTTGCTCTCATGGCAGTGATGCCACCACACCATCTTGATGTGTGAACCAACTTGTTCCTAAAGTGTACAAGTTATTCTCTATATTTTCTCAGCTCCCTTTCCAGATTTTACTAATTCCATCCATTCCAGATCTAGTGTTCTGGATCTAACCCTCAGTATGGGGAACCAGAACAGCTGGAACCAGTAAGGGACATTGTAAAATCTGAAACATCAGAAAAGCTGGAACTGGTAAAGTTCAGAAGGGCAGTTCTGAACAGAATGGAAAAAAAGACAACAGTTTTTGCCTATTCCTGTTATTCTAGTTGTTACTTATTCTGGATGTTTGAATTCCATTTTGGCATTCCTGATTTTACCCACACCTGATAAAAAGCCTGTAATAGAGAGACTGGACCTTTAACACTGAGATGCTGTGTTGGAAAAGCAGTGATTTATGAAGGCATGAACATAATCACATTGGCTCCCAGCTGGTCACCTTGAGCACTACTCTGTATCACCAGATAAATGCTTTAAAATCATTTTTTGAGTTAGTGCTTCTTTTGGATTCCAGTGATAGGAGTGCAGTCGGCTTTGCACTTGTAATTTACTTTGGGATGGCTGTCCTTTTTGGCGGCACCCACTGCATAATAGCAGGTGAGAGGAGTATCACAGTACCTCATTTTGGATCTGTCCTGTAAGGAGGGGGGCTGATTATCACCTTTTTGCATCAGCAATAAAACTGAGAGGAGACTGGACAGAATTGTAGATTTTGAATACTTTCATCTTTTGCTGCTGCTACCACACTAAAACACCACCACCAATAATTCAGCCTTCTGTTCTCTTCCTACTGTGCTCTCTCTTAGAAACATAGAAATTGTTGGCAGATGAGGACTGTTAGGCCCATCCAGTCTGCCTGTAGGCCCTATACATTTTATGTGGCCACTGACCCTACGTGATCAATGGCTTTTCATCACTCCCTCCCCTCTCAGGCTTCCCTTGTGCCTGTCCTAAGCATGCTTAAACCCCTCCACTATACTTGCCCCCACTACATCCTGTGGCAGACTATTCCATGTGTTGACTACCCTTTCTGTGTAGAAAAACTTCCTCACATTACCTCTTAATCTACCCCCTCCAATTTTATATTGCACCCCCTTGTTCTAGTACTTTTTCTACATTGGAAAAGCTCCCCCACCTGCACCTTATTTATGCCCTTAAGGTACTTGAAAGTTTCAATCATGTCCCCCCACTGTCTCCTCTCCTCCAGTGAGTACATATTGAGGTCCCTTAGTCTCGCCTCATATGTTATATGGTGTAAGCCCTGCACCATCCTTGTTGACCTTCTCTGGATAGTCTCCACCTTATCTTGTCCTCGCTCAGGTGTGGTCTCCAGAACCGCATGCAGTACTGCAGGTGAGGCATTACCAATGTTTTATACAATGGCATCACCACCTCCTGCCTCCTGTTACTGATATCTCTGCATGTGCACCCCAGCATGGCAAGATTTTGAATCATGGCATGGCTGAGCTAGCCATATCCCCCACATATATTGTAATCAATCAAATGAGGAGCTAACCTAATTGAGCTCCATACTCTGCTCTGCTGCTGCTACTCCCCGGTCCCTCTCCCACCACATTCCTCAAGCAAACAAATAAAGGTAGACACCATGTAGCCACCAGCTGACTAAATTTCCTTCTCCATGGCCAGCTTAGCATGATTTTTGCTTGTTTCAGCAGCTGTGAACTGCAAGTTGTAGCTCATCAAAGGGGGAGGTACATGCCCTCTTGCCAAGGGTTGAATGCATCAGGCTTCTTGTAAAGTACCAGAACTTACAAATCTACAGTCAGAGACAAAATAGTAGAGTACCCTTTTACCCATCGATGGATACAGTGCTAATTCAGAGAGATGCTGTTACAGAACCCACAAGCACACATTGTTCCTAATGGAAGAGAGAGAAAGAGAGTTAGCAGTGTTTTTTCTTTAGGTTCCTTCCAGAAAGTCCTCTGGGCATGTCTCCAATTTAAAAACAACCCTTTTACAAATCAAAAGCAGAATCAGTATCAGTATCAGTCATCCTCTTTTCCTCAGTCTCTTGTTCTTGGTAACAGGACTCTCCCCACAGGACAATGGTTCTTATGGTCAGCTTTTCCAGCAGCTGCTTTAGTGGTCACCCTTTGTCCTGCTATCCTCCATGGGATAGGCCAGCATGGCAAGCATGGATCCCCTTCAGCTCTCCTGATCTCCCCTCTCTGAGAGCTTGTAGCTGTTTTTATACTCTAGCAGGACCTAGTAGGCCAGAGGCAGCCAATCAAACAAAAGTGCATTCTGGTTACCATGGAGTCTGTTATCTGCAGGCTTCTAGAGTCTGCCATAAGGAGCTCTCACCATTGGACAGGGTAGCAATCAATTTGCCAATTAGCAAAAAGTGCATCCTGGTTACACTGGAGTCTATCCCTGTCTCTCTCTCTCACACATACACACACGCACGCACACACACAGAGTATATTTACATTTCAATTGCCCCTTCCCCATTCATACTTCTCACCCAAATTATAGTCAAGGTTTCAGGCTGCAGCCCTGAGACTTATGCCCTAGACTATCACATAAAGCAGTGAAACTTACAGTAAAATTACAGCAGTGATAAAAAGCTAGCTTACCCATATTATAGTGTAGACATAATGATTTGAAACACACAGTAGTTAGAGGAAAAGTACACCATCATATCTTGTAACTTTAATTTGTTTCCATGTCCGCAGCAACTGTTTTCCTGTAGCTGTTGAGGATATGCATATTTGGTTTCATTTGTTTTCAGTGTTCATGTTTGTCCCCATAACTATCCTGGGAAGGGGGGTCTCGATTTTAAAGTTGTTGAAATCTCATTGTTCATGACAGCTGCATTAGTATATAAGAACATGATGTCACAGCACTCAGTATGCCATCTGAACAGTGACAATTGCACAGTGAATGACATTACAGTGGCATTTCACTGTTGCCACTATAATGTACCCGTAGGAACCCGGCACTGCTTTAACCAGGTGTTGCACCAAATCAACTCCAACCCAGAGTTGATAATCCTAAAGAATGCGGGGTGTGGGGGAAGAGCCCCCCCACATGGGGTGTTTGGGGGTTATAGCCCCCTGCAAAAAAAAAGACAGTTTACCAGACGGATTTATGCCCACCACAACTTGTGATTGACATTAATCTGTCACTGTAGCATCAGTCGACAACATTGTTGTCGAACCAGTGTCATGAATCCACAGCGCTCATTTTTACCATGTATCTATATACTGACAGTACCAATATCCTTAAAATACTCTCTAAAAACACAGAAATTGAAAGTAGTTTAAAACGAAAAAACTCTGCATTATAACTCAGATAGTGGGCAAGGCTAATTGAAGGTAAATGTGGTATTTCACACCTTGATGGAGCTTGTTTTGTTGTACTCTAATTAAGCAGAGAGGCATACTGTGGCAACAAAAGGGTGCTGCTACATTGTATTCTCACATGCTAATGGGACTTTCTGGGACAATGAGATTTCAACAGCCAGAAAATGAAGACCCCCCCCAGGATAGTTACAAATACTAGTATAAACAGTAACAATAAATTAAAGCAATCACATGTAACCCTAATAGCTAAATGAAAAGAGTTGACATGGAAACATAAAATTAACAAGATATGAGGGTGTAGTTTTCCTTTAAGCAATCAGCAGTGATGGATTTGTCAATTTGAACTAGTTAACGTCTAAAGGCACTGACCAGCATGACAAACAAGAGGGAAAATGGCACTGACCATTGCCTTATGGTAACTCATAGTTATATCTATGGCAGGAATTGCCATAGTATGTCTTCATCGGGCTCTGTCTAGTTTCAAAATCCAAACATGTTGGAAGCATTTGAAGATACTTCATTATAGTCTACACCCAATCCAGTTTTGCTTCCAGCTGATGAAACTAATAGTAAATGTTAGAACTGGTGGAAGTTGAGCAGCAATGAAAACTGGAGTGGGGGGATGAAAAAGGGCAGCTGTAGACACAAATGCAGTTTTTGCCTGCATCTGCAAATGCCAGATTGTGCCAACACTTAGGAGCCCTATTTTCAAAGGGCACCAATATATTTTGATAGTTTCCATCATTTGTGACAATTTCATTAAAAAAAGAGATGCTTCAAAATAAATGATGCTTTGAGAAATTGTCTGTGCATGATTCTTTTGAAGCAAGCCCCAGATTTTGCATCCAAACTGTGAGGCTAACTAATAGATAGTATAGCAGTCCAGATTAATTTCTGCTTTGAACATACAGGTGGACCAATCAAATTAGAAAATTTAGATCTTAATGTAGCAGTTTTGAAAACTAGACATAACTCTGTCCCAGCTATGAAAATAAAACTTACACTCAGTTAATTTACTCAGCCTGAGCTGTACAGAACAGAAAATTGCACCTAAATACTGGGCTCTCTGTTGAAGACTGAAAAAGAGTTGAAGTGGTTTTGTGCATGGATGGGTAACTCAAGAAGCCAAGCTTCTGACTTTGTGGCAGGCTGGTGTTTGTCATTAAGCACCTTTGCAGCTTATTTCCTGTGCACTGTATGCTAGGTTTGCACAATGGAGTGGCTGGATGGAAATAAAAACATCTGTCTGTACCTTTGTACCAAGTACGACAATAATAATCACAAAGGAGTGCATCTGCATTTCAGTCTGGTGCCTTTAGCATACTTTGTGATCATCACCACAGCAGTGTACAACAAGCCCCTACACTGCAACATAGCTTCACTCTGGTTTCTTGTTGTGCGGCTTTAGAAATACCCACATTACATTTAAGCAACACTAAATGTTTAATTAGACATTGAACCATATTCTTGTCATTTTTCCCTGCACTGCCACATTAATATGGGGAAGCCTTTCAGTTTGAGTGACCCCATGAACGAAGGATTGTGATTTGCAGAACTACTGTATGCTGCAGACCCGATTTGATAAGGAACTTCATTAGCCTAAACTTCATGTCTACTTTTCAAAGGTCAGCATGATAAATGGAAGTTGTATGCATAAAAGGGGTAGTGTCTTTATTTAACCCCATTACATTCATTTTGGTTAGCTTCCTTTGTGTTAGTTTTGCTATTACAAAGCAGGCCTGTGTGCATGCAGTCACCCTAGCTCCTGTGCAAGAAAGTTCATGAACCTTTTATAAAGAATTGACATTAGTGTTATTGCTTCGGCACAACCAGCACAGGTTCAGGAATGAGCATGGAGTATCAGAGGGTCAGCTGGGGAGGAGGACTGAGCATCCATGGGACAGTTCTCCTCCTTGAGGGGTTGGGATATGGGTCTAGGTATTAGTCTTGCCCTTAGCAGTATCTGGAAGTTAAGGGGGCTTAAGACTGAAAGAATAGAGAATGGATGAGCAGTGAATGATAACATGCTGTGTGGGAGAGTGAACATTATCAATATCAACATGGATGTCTGCTTCTCTTGGCATCCAAAACACACTGAAAGCACCACCTGACAGGGAAGTGACATGCTTCTTAGCCCCCAATGCCCATAATAGGCCCTACCTAGTTGCTCCTGGATCCTCCTAGCTTCACCTCCACCAACCTGGTCAACTGGATCATGTAGGGAGAACACCATGGAGCTGATGGTGGCCCTGTCCTAGCAGGGCAAGCTAGGAGGGAATGACCTCAAAGTGTAGGGCCTCAGGTGGACAGGAGGAGGCACTGGCAGAATGGCTGAAGAAGGTCTTTACCGTTGGAAGTAAAGCAGATAAAGAAAGTTAACAACAAAAAAAACTGACAACAGTGGAACTTACAAAGAAATGGATGAAGCAATGTTGCATGGATGACAGCTAAGCAACTTGCCTTCTGGTCACCACCTGTGGTGTCTGTGTGTTTGATCATTTGTCTTTGATGGCCAACAATCTCTTTAATAGAAATACATCTAGTAGGAGAGCAACAGCTGAAATCAACACCAGCGCATGTTGCCGACATCTGATTCTTTGACAAACTTGTAAATTAAGTATGTATGTTTGTTTGTTTATTTGGCATTTAAGGCACCCCTCTCAAGTTTAAAGGGCCTGTGAAAAAAAGACTAAACAGTACCTATAATAAAAAAAATAATCAGTAAAAAATCAACATGTAGTACAGTATATGTACTTTACAGAAGGAAGAAATAATGAGGAATCACTCAGCTGACTGTTCAAAGGTTAACTGGAGCAGGTAACATTTAAGTTTGATTTTAAAAGACTATTGAATAAGTGGTGCAGATTCCCTCAGGTAACTTTTTCCATAGGTAAGGGGCAGCCACTGACCAATTCCAATCACTGTAGGACTTCAAACACGATGGTGGCACACTCAACAAATGTCACCACCTAGATCTCAGACCCCTGGATGGGGCATAAGGAGACAAAAGATCAGTGTGGTATCAGTGGCCCACTCTGTTCAAGGCTTTGTATGTAACTAAAAGCATCCAGAAGTCAATGCACAACCTAACTGGCCGACAACCCTGTGGCAAGGGTGCAATATGATCTGACTTTAAAACAGAGGTCAGCAACCTTGCTGGCACATTTTGAACCAATTGCAGGCAATGCAATTAGTCTCAGCCAAACCTTTGTAAAGCACACAGCAGTAGCTGAGAAGAAAGAAAACAAGGACAGTGACTAAGGCGACCAGATCAGCTAAATCAAGCACAGGTCACAGTCTGGCAACATTCTTAAGATGGTAAAAGTAGTTCTTGATAACAGAAGACACCTGTGAAACAAATAACAACTGATGGTCAAGAACTGCTACCAAGTTGAAAACATCCTCTGCTGCCTTACTTTGAATCCCCTCAATGAAAGGAGACTCAGGCCACTGCAAACAACCAGTATCTACATTTCTTTTCTCACCACTAACAACTTGGTAGGGTCCAGGGCCAGCCAATTGGAAGTTGGGGAGACTGCAGCTAATGGGAACATGACAAGGGATATGAAAGGGACTCTAGCTAGTACTCCCCCATATCTGTGGGTGAATCACAGCTTAGGGGATGTAAAGAGGGAAGAGGTTCAGTCTGGGCAAGGTGAGGAGACATTACAGAGGGAATGCACAAAGTGTGCAAAAAAAAGAAGGAACAAGAGACTAAGAGAACATGGGAAATACAAGGGACATAGGAGAATAGCAAAGTGAGCTCAGAGATAGGATGAAAGGGTGTATGCCTAAAAGCCAGGAGCCTGGGTGATGAAATCAGTGAGATTCAAGTGTTGATGGCAGACACTGAAGTAGACATGGTGGCCATCATGGAAACACGGGCTACCGAAAATAATGACTGGGAATTGATGGTTTTGGGATATTCCCTGTTCTGAACGGATAAGGGGGAAAAGGTAGAGGGGTAGCCATCTACATCAGGATGACATTGAGGTGGTAGAGGACTGGTGCATCTGGAGTAAAATTGGGGAGTCAGAGTCACTGTACATGCAACTCATTGGTGGGCATGGGCAAGAAACAACACTTGGGGGTGGTTTATAGACCTTCAGGGCAGGGGGAAGAGAGGGATCAGAGAGCTCACCAAAGAACTTGAAAGGCTGGTAGATAAGGGGGATGTAGTGGTTGTGGGTGAGCTGAACCTGCCAGACATCAATTGGGATGTTCCAGTTGCCAGGATTACAAGAAATCAGGCCTTGTTGCACAAACTCCAGGACTGTCTACTGGTACAGTTAGTTATAGAACCTACCAGGCATGCTGCCATCCTCAGTGTGGTGCTTACCAACTTAGAGGTGGTGGGAGCAGTTAGAGTTGGTCAACCACTGGGAAACAGTGGCCATAACTCTATTTGGTTCAAACTAGACCTAGGGACTGGAAAATCACAATCAAGAACAGAAGTCTTTGATTTTAGGAGGGCAGACTTCAGCAATCTAAGGGAACTGATAATGGCTAAGTTACAGTAGCAGTAATAGTCAATATAAGTGGGATGGAAAAGAGATGGGTGGTAGTAAAGTGGGCTATTCTCGAGGCATTCAAGTTGCGCATGGGAGCAGTAATGAAAAAGAATAAGTTCAAGAGGCCATTATGGTTCTCAGCAAAAGTTAGAATAGCAGCAGGGGCTAAGAAAAGGGCCTTCCTCAAGTAGAAGTGCAAGGAAAAGCAGGGGAAGAAAGAATATGGAGAACATTTACTGAAAAATAAGGAAATAAAGAGGGTAGTTAGGGAGGCAAATTCAGACACAGAGCTACATATCACAGAAGGGGTCAAGGATGAAGAATAGCATTACTTCTGTTATATTCGAGAAAAAAGAAAGAAAGGAGGAGGAACCGTTAGTCTATTGGGGGGGTAGGGTAATAGAAGAGGTCCAGTAAAAAGTCACCACCATCAATGATTTTTGGCTTTTGCTGAGTTCTCACAAGGGAGGAGTTGGACCCTTGCCCAAGTGTGTCCTCAAAGTAGCTGATAACAGGGTCCCAGTGATGAGGCAGCCAATATCTGCCAGAGACAGGATCCAGAAAGAGATGGCATCCCTAAAGATAGATAAGACCCTGGGACTAGGGGGACTGCATTTGAGGATACTCAAGGAACTGGCATTGGAACTGGCTGAACCCCTGGTAGGACTATTAAACAACTCACTGTGGATGCAGGTAGTTATGAAGGACTGGAGGGTGGCAGACATCATTCTGTTCCATGGGGGGAGAACAAGCAGGGAACTACTGGCCTGTCAATCTGACTATCATCATAGAGAAGTTGATGGAGTCACTGGTTAAGGAAGACCTCGTGGACTAACTGGAGAGCAAGAGCCTTCAGGAAAGTAAACAATATGGGTTCATGGCAGAGAGGCATCCTGTCAGATGAACCTAATCATTTTCATTGAGTGATGAGAGCCTTGGATAGGGGTCATGCCATGTATTTTCTTTATTTTGACTTCAACAAGGCTTTAGATTCAATGCCACACAAATACTTGTTGAAGAAGAGGAAGGATCAATGTGTGACTAAAGACATAGTCAACTGGGTAGGAAACTGGCTGAAGGGAAGGCAGTAGAGGACTGTGGTCAATGAGATCAGATCAGAAGAGAGGCAGGTCACAAGCAGGGTGCTACAGGGACTGCTCCTGGGCCTGGTTATCTTCAATAGGTTCATTAACAACATAGGATAAGTTATCCAGGGCAGGTTGCATCTCTTTGCAGATGACACAAAACTGTGTGAGAGGGTGAATAGTGAAGAGAAAAGTAAGTAAGTAGTAAAGTAAAAATTATTTCTTTAAGGTGCCCTTCCTAAGCTCAGGGTGCCATTACAAAATTTCACATACAGCATTTAAAACCACAGTAATAAATAACATCATTTCCATAATAAAATGTATGTTTCCGAAAATGCTTGATTAAAAAAAAAAGTCTTCAGAGCTTTTGTAAACCCGCCACAGTTAGGCTATTTCGTATCTGGCAAGGTAGAGAATTCCACAGGGTAGGAGCCATAAAGGCAAACGTTTTTACACCAGATGTTTTTAAGATTACCCTGGGAATCTCTAGCAATCCCTCACCAGAGGATCGGAGGGAGTGGGAGGGGCAGTACAAAGTCAGGAGTTCTTTCAAGTAGTGGTGTCCCAAACCATGTAGGGCTTTATAGATCATTAAAATGACCTTGAAAGTGATCTGCCACTGTACAGGCAGCCAGTGCAACTCATGCAGCTCAGGTGTTATATGACTGGATCTTGGGCTTCCAGTCAACAACCTAGCAGCCATGTTTTGCACCAGCTGCAAGCGGTGAATATCCATTCCCGGTAGCCCTAGATAGAGGGCATTTCAGCAATCCAAATGACTGGCAACTAGGGCGTGGACCAGGGTAGGGAGATCCTCTTATGGAACCAAGGGTTTTACCCATGCTATATTCCTTAGATGGAAAAAGTATGATTTGACTACAGCCGACACCTGCACCCTAAGGGTCAGGTCCTCATCAAATATAAGAATGATGGGTATAACAGTCACTTGGATAGACAAAACTGGGAGGGAATAAGGGGGGGTAGATGGGGAGGGCTAGGACTCTTGGTGGACAGTAGGTCAAAGGTTGGATAGGGAACTCAGGCAGACTGGACCATTGGTCATTTTCAGTCATCATAATTTATGTTTCTGTTTCTATGTATATCTAACAAAATAGCAATGCAGATTAAATATGATTAATATGATTTTCTGGATGAAAACATACAAGCTTTTCCTACAGCTGACAAAATATTAGTTTAAGTGAAGTGTCATGTAATAATTCATTTGCACAGTACTGTTCCCTTAGCGAAAAAATAAAGTCACAGCCATAACAAAAACTGATTCCTTGTTTTATTATTTATTTAACACTCCTGTGGACCCCTAAAATAATTGGTTTTGTTACTAATAAAAATAATCTGGCACCTTACAGAATTTTTAATAAGATTTAATAATATTTTAATAAGTGATAATAAGTAACTCAAAAACAAGCAAGGGAACCCATCATTTATGTTGCTGTTCTTCTGCATTTAAATGACCTATGTACTCTTGGCAGACTAATAAACATATAACATGGGGCTTAGAAATACCAGGGAATATCCTTAAAAATCCTCAAAAACACTCTTCACAGGCTAAGCACCCGATAAGGCTTTTCACAAAAAAAATAAATGTTTTCTGTACATCATTTTGTCCGTGTTTAAATTTCTGTGCAATTCAAAAGTGTAAACATATGCCTCACTCCTCTCCGACAACTCATTGTACACAGAGCTGTTACGTCCATCACTTGTGTACAGGTCTGCCTTGCAAACCCTATGACTGATCAGCCGAGAAAATCTGTTTACTGTGAGTGGCAGAAGAATCACACTGTATACTGCAAGATGTGCTGGGGAGAGAGGTGCTTGTTTACATTACTGATAGGCACAGAAACGTAATTATTACAGAAAAAATTAGGTATTCAAAATGTTTTTTTGTTTGCAAAAAGCCTAACCAGAGGCTTCACTTTTCTGGAAGGACTTTCAATATGTCAGGAATTCTTTTTTAAGCTGCCAAATCTGCTGAAGGCGTATTTTCATGCAAAGTAAGCTAGTAATGGAGAACAAATGGAAGAGAATTGCTTATCATATATAACATACTGTATCAGCTGAATTCTGTCTAATATCGTTTTTCACACTGATCTAAATATGACACTTTAAATTTGTCAAAACTGTAATCATCTCATCAGATGCATACTGATAGCCACATGTTTTTAAATAAAGACAACATTTAGACAGAGAAGATTTACTCAGTCTGCTATTGGAAGTGGAGCACTTTATGTTTGCCACATGTCTGGCCTGGGCCTTAGCTGGTGTCATTGTAAGATTCTGGGGCTCAGGCACAGACCATTGCCCAACCCCCCGGTGTCACCCTACAACACTATTGCTGCAACACTACACCAGCTGAGCTGCTTCTATCTGAACATTAATTCTTCAGGATGAATAACCACACTACATTCTAGGAATTTTTTTTATGGCTGTAATAATGCATTTTTTAAGTTTTTAGCTAAAAAGTTACTAGAAATCTAAACCCTTGTTATATTTTGCTTGGCACAGAATTTCAATAATCAGTAGAGCACACTTTTCTTAGTTATGATGTTCCAGCATCAGTGTTTTATCTAGGAACAAAAAGCACACTTTGCTAATCCCACTGAAGTTTAGTCATTTTGATATATAGTATGTTACACGTACAGCAAAACAGAATACTTTGAATTGGTCTGTATCAGACTATGCACACTGGGATTGTTTGTCATTTACATGGTGCCAATCCCTGCTGTTTCATGGAGACAGTGCCTCTTTGGTTGCAGAGCCCTCCAGAGCACAAACCCCTACCTCTTGTCTGTATGTAGTTTTTGAGTACTTAGGTTAGGAATAAGCTTGAGTTTGGAACCATAATTTTAACCGTGGACACATGCTACATAGCTTCTTCAAGTCACAGATAGCATCAGGTAAGCATGGCATTGCATACAGTATATTATAGTTTTTAGAGACAACAGAAGTGTGTGTAGGGTGGGTATTTGTGAAGTTCACATGCATACCCTTGTGTAACTGTACCTGGATTTATGTGCAACAAAATAAATGCAAATGATATTGATCCTTGACCTCTGTGCCTTGTGGGCAGGGCATGTTTTTCTCTTATTTTGAATTTAATTTTCTGAGTTCATCGCAATATCTCATGTTGCAGTGTTACATGGGAGCAGGAATCCCCTTTGGTCTTCACATGGCCTGCTGACTGGAAGCTGGGTATCCTGCCCAGCTCTTTTCTCTTGCATCTTCTGTGTACAAAGCACTCCTCTTACATAATGGTGTTGTTAATGGACGCCATGTTGATCTGCTGTTGCACAGATGATGGCATGGAGAAACCTCATCCAACTGCACATTAGAAATGCCTAACTAGCCTTCTTTGCAAAACAGGCCCAAAGTATTGAACTATTTTTGATTGCTTTTCTTTATTAAGTTTGAGAAGGGAGATTAACTCTGCTGACTCTACTGAAAAGTGCAAACCGTGCTAACCAACAGGAAGTTTAGTAGATAAATATAACAAGTGTTCTTTGAATTATTCATTGTGAGAATGTCTCATGGTTTTAAAATAACTATTTTGATGACTCTACATGTATTCTCAACCTTGGAACAAATGTTAAAATTTTTCAAAATGTAATTGTTTTAACCAGGGTAGCCCAACTGAGGGTGAAAATCTCATAAATCTTGATACCCCCTTGGCTAATTAAAGCCCCCTTCACTTCCACTATCCCCTGATTTCCTGTTTTTTAATGTGTGGTCCCTGTCATCTGGCCCAATCTTATTTTACGGTTGATATGTTTGGTTATATATTGCTGTTTTGCATGTCTGATTTATGAATTGCTGCATGGTGCTTGCTGTTTTTGCTGCTTATTATTAGTTTGCATATATAGTTATCTATTGTTGTAGTTATTTGGGGCACACTTGGAAATGAGAAGTAATGCACAGAATTTTCATGTTCCTATGGAACTCAATTTTATTGAAGCTTAGAATATTTTTTTTGAGCTTCGTTGAAAGAGAAATTCCCAAAATTCTGAAAGCATAATTTAAACCATGGATTAATAATATGCAGTCCATCCAAACCATGGATTAGGTTTCCGCAAACAGCTGAAAATTAACCTGTGGTTTATGTAATCTGCAGAATAATGCTATATGTTCTGTGTTCCATGTGTTAAATGTCTGTTTGTGTTTCTTTTTGTATGTAGAGCACTGTTTTCTCACATTTGTCCACATCTACCTAATGTGGTCAGCCAAATTCTGTTGGGGACATTATTCGATTTGTCAAACATGTTCAGTACAAGAGGATTATACTGTACTAATCCACTGTTTCAGTTAAAAGACATTTGACTTTCCATGGAATTTATTGAACATGTCAGTAAAGCACTTTGGAAGCAGAAATGCCATCTGCCAGTGGAACGACACATTCTGTGCAGCTCTAGAAAGGAGCAATTTATAGCTCAGAGTGTCTTTCCTTTCCAAAACATTTTAACAAATACAAATGCAGTGAGTAGGGTCTAGAGTCTATATTTTTCAACGAGAATTATAAAGCATGAGGAGATAAAGTGACATCTATCAGAATAAATGATTGGATTTTTAACCCTAATACTGCTTTGATTAAGATTTAAAATTTGGCGTAAACACAGTTTTGTGCATCCATCTTTCTTGCAGTACATTTAAATGTGGATCATTTTGAGGTATGCATGTCATTTCTGTAAATATGAACAGTTTTAATTGTTGCCAATTAGTACAAATGTTCTGTCCCCTTTATATTAGATAGGTATCAACTATTATCTCATAGACATGGTGCATAAATTATATACTATGAATTATACTTTGAATTAAAACAGGCTACCATTTTAATTACTGAATATGCTGTAAAAGGACATTTGTAAAAGGACAAGTGCTACTCAAACTTTAATAAAGTATGTGGTATCATCCGAAATGCATCAAGTGAGTTGTATATTTTTAGATGCTTTAAATTTTCTTTGTGTGAGACCTGTGCCCTTGCTTATAGAGATTTGTGTGTGCTCAACTTCTTGTGTTTTAATAATTGTTTTTAGTCTGGTGCACCACTTTCCTTGTGCATACTCCACTTGTTTGTCTATTCTATCCAAAGTGTTGGGGTGCACCATCTTGTGCTCCTTGCATTTTGCTGTGCCTCAGAAAGCAGAAGTCAATGAATACTCCACAAAGATGTGAGCATTAATTTATTTTGTTTTTGCAGACTATTTGCCTGCTACGCAGTTGTTGGCATTGGAATGATGTGGAATGCAGGACTGCAGCAGAGGTGGTGGTAACTGCTCTGCACACGTTACACACTTGAGAGCACTCACATCTCTGAGTTCCCCCAACAGGTGGCAGTGTAGTGGCAGAGAGTGCATTCTCTCCCACCCCAGAGAAGGAGAGCAGCTGCTGGGCGCTTGATCCTTCTCCCTCCTGGCTGATCCCTAGTGGTCTGAGTCCACTCCCAAACTTGGGTTGTCGGCATGGTGCGAGGTGCAGCATCCATGTATGGATCCCCAATGCTGGTGTGCAATGAGAAGCAAGGCTTCTGATGTGCACAGAGATGCACATCGACTCCAGTCATCTGCCAGTGTCAACTCTTACATTGTGATGTCCTCCAGCCGCACCGACATCCCCTGAGTTCCCCCAACAGGTGGCAGTATAGTGGCAGAGAGTGCATCCTCTCCCACCCCGGAGAAGGAGAGCAGCTGCTGGGCACTTGATCCTTCTCCCTCCTGGCTGACTCCCGGTGGCCCGAGTCCATTCCCAAACTTGGGTTGCCGGCGTGGTGTGAGGTGTGGCATCCAGCGCCTCAACCTTCAACACCACCGGGGCAGGCTTTAGCAGTGTTCTGATGCTCTTGCCAGTATACTTTAACCTGTGTAATAAATACACTGTTGATAGAGTGCAGTGCAGAATCCATGATCAGGTTAATTTTGAAGTCAAGAGTGGGTGACTTTAGACTCACAAATCCATTAATTATATATTTCTGTCCAGTAGAGCAATGGACCTCCACATAGGTGACTCTGAAGCTGTTTAACTCAGCATTTGGGTGATTTGTAAGTTCAGAATGTGTTTCTGTGTAGTTCAGGAGTTAACACTGACACAGCTCAACTTTTGTTTTCAAGATATTAAACTCCTCTTTACTGTCTTTAGCCATGAGTGTGATCTACAGGATCTTGTGCTCTTGGGTTTGTTTGCAGCAGCCTTTTGTTTGTTGAAAGCTCGGTCAGAATATTGGAACTGTTTTCAGAGGTGTTGTCAATAAAATTTTTCTCTGTTCTGGGCTGAGGTGTATCAAGAATGTTTCAGAAGGTATGTCTGACATCATATTGCTGTTAACAAAAAGGAATCTAATAGTGATTAGAGATGTTGTGAAGATGTAATTCACTGGTGACTTTCCATTGAAGTCACCAAATAAGCCTCTGTGAATCATTTCATGAAGTTATTTTATTTAATAGGAAATTCACCATTGGTAACTTCACCTTGCAACTTCACCTGTAACTTCTCCTTGTGGTACACACAGGTTATGTTATGAACATATGGATTTGCCAGCAAATAAAGGCCTTATGGTGTATTGAGTCTGCTCGAGTGTGCAGCTAGCAACCCTTATACATTAGCTGCCCCTCCCTCCTCTTCCCTCCCCTTGACCCTCCCTCTTATCCTAAATCATCCTTTTTTGAAGCAGCCCACTGTTCTACAGGACACCACTTCCACAGGCAATGTGTTCCACCGAGACACCACTCTCTCCATAAAAAAGTGTCTTCCCATTTCCCTCCTGAACCTTCCCCCCTCCAATCTGAGATCATGACCACGAGTGTCCCTAGCCCCCCTTAACTTGAATAGTCCCTCCGTGAATGTATTGTTTATTCCCTTCATGTACTTGAAGAAAGATTAAAGGACCTTAATATGTATACCCTCGAGGAGAGGAGGGGGAGGGGGACATGATAGAAACTTTCAAGTACTTCACGGGAATCAACAAAGTCCAAGAGGGTAGCATCTTTCAGAAAAAGAGATATGCAAGAACAAGGAGGCAAAATTTGAAGATAGAAGGGGGATGGCTCAGAGGTAATGTGAGGAAGTATTTTTTTACAGAGAGGGTTGTAGATGCATGGAACAACCTTCCTGAGGAGGTAGTGGAGTCAAAAACAGTGGACGAATTCAAAAATGCATCAGACAAACATAAAGCAATTCTAGTGGGGAGTAGAAAGAATTAGGCTGTTGGTTAACTAGGATCTGCAACTTATCTATTAGATGGGGAAATGTGCAGACTAGGTGGGCCAAGCAGTCCTTATCTGCCGTCAAATTCTATGTTTCTTTGTTTCAATCATATCCCCCTTTGTCTCTCCTCTCCTCCAGTGAGTACATGTTCAACTCCCTCAGCCTGCTCATGTTGGGAATGTCCCCTATTCCCTGGATCATCTTTGTTGCCCCGCGCTGCACCCTATCAACAAGCAATTTAATGTCCCTCTTCAGACATGGACACCAGTAATGCACTCAGTACTCCAGGCGTGGCCTAACCAGTGACCTATACAATGACAGGATCACCTTCCCTCTCCTTGAAGATATACCCCTGGAAATACAACCCAGCATTTTTTTGGCCTTTTTGCAGCTGCCTTCCTGTATTGTGCTGAATTGTTCAGTGATCCCATTATAATCACCCCTAGATCCTTCTCCTCCTCTGTCACAGTTAGTTGACCCCAGCTGGTAGCTCCTTCTTGTTTTTTGTGCCCCGAAATGTAACACCTTACACTTTTTGGCATTGAACCCCAACTGCCAGGTGTCCAACCAGATCTCCAATTTTGACAGATCATCCTGCAACCCATGCCACCCTCCTAGGTCATCCACCACTGCTCCAGTCTAGGTGTCATCTGCAAATAAACTGATCTTACTCTTGATACCCATTGAGATGTCTGATATTAACAACCCAAACAACACCAGTCCCAGCACTGAGCCCTGCAGTGCTCCACTTGTCACTGCCCTCAGAGATGAGAGATCTCCTCCCACCACCACCCTCTGCTGCCTCCCCTCTAATCAGTTTACTACCCATCACACCATTTTTGCCCCTGCACCTGTACCTGCCAGCTTATTACCCAGCCTCTCAAGCAGCACCAAGTCGAATGTCTTACTTTAAAATTTGTATCCCTTATTCCCTAGGGGGAGGTGTTGTCTGTTCGTCGTGCTTATTTGTACTGCAGATCAAAATGACTTCCCCAACTACTCCGTTGTTTTTTTTTAGGTATAATTTGATCAAATGTTGTCTGGTTTGTCAGACACTTAGTATGGTTGTCGTCCAAGTGCGGTGCATACTTGATACATTTTTGATGAAGATCAGCCTTAAATTGTGGATTTGGTATCAAGATCAATTTGGGAGGTGATTTTCGGGTGTAGTACACTCCATTAATATTTCAAGGGGTATTATATGTTACTATTGTAGTAAATAATTGGATTTTTAATCAAAAACCTTGGGTTACAGCTAAAAAACTACCACAATAAAAAATAAGGTAGTCAGGACCCAGCACTGGAAACCTGAACCACCCCCAACAATGTGGCTACACAGAGACATAATAGGTTTTTATACTGTACATGTGGGAACTGCACACATTGTAACAGTGGAACAAAGACAAAAATTATAAAGAGCACATGGAATAATAAGATCTATGACATAGATTAGTTTATTACCTGTAATTCCGATTCTGTGGTCTATTGCATTATATGTCCATGCTCTCTGTATTACATTGGACAAACAACTAGACCATTAAAGCTGAGAATTACTGACCATAAGAGTAATATCAGAAGGGAGGATATTTGATCTCCCTTGGCCAGACACTTAATGGAATTTAAACATCAAGTTTCCTCTCTAAAATTCTTTGGAATAGAGTGAGTAAAACATTGTAGTAGAGATAATGACAGAAAAACTACATTATTATGAAGAGAAGCATTGTAGATTTTCTCTTCAAAAACCTTAGCCGATATGGTTTGAATGAAAATCTTATATGGACCACATTTGATTAAATGACTCATGTTTTTTCTATTTAATATTTTACCAGTAAAACACATCTTGTATAGTTCCTGTATATTCAGTTACGTATGTATTCATAAGAGTGAAGTTTTATCCTTGTTACAATATTTTGATGGTTGTGATAAAGAACCCCCTCCTCATCCACCTTGCCTCCTCTCCCCAACCCCCCTCAACAACCCCCTTCGTTTTCTTCTCATACATAAACATAGTTTTCCCCCCTCCCTCTTCCCCTTTTTTCTTCTCTTTTATTTTCCTTCACCCTCTGTTCCTTCACCCTCTTTTGTCTGTATAATAATTTTTATCCATATTCAGTGACCTATTACTCCTGAATGTTCACTATACTTCTGTAGTTTGGTTTGTGGATGAATCAATACTATTACATGTTTGTTATGCTTGTCTAATACATGACATTGATTTATGTAATTTTAAATATGTTGTCTTGGTTCTGCCATTTGTTCTCTATTTGAATAGAAACACAGAGCAAATATTTCAGTGAACAGTGATTTTAATGCATACTCAGGCTATAAATTACAAGAATTAATATGGTATGCCTTTGCTAAATTGTAGGGGGATCTCCATTTAGTGCTAGTCACTTACAGGAGATTTCATTTTGACCGGGCTGCCCAGGGTGACATCACTCTATGACGTTAACACGCCTTGCACGTTCATCCACGGCCCAGCCCCTTCTTTATCTGAAATGTTTAAGTCAAGAGAGATTGACGTTTCAAGAAATGGTGGTGAATTTGTATGGGGCTATGTGCTGCTTGTTCTGTCTGTGAAACTTCCAAGTCTGGTTTTGAATAGAAACTCCATGGGAACTTTTTTGTCATGATAAGAGGTAAATTAGGACCAGTCTTTGTTTTGCTGCTCAATATAAAAACATTTCAAACAAGCCATAGTTTGTCACGGTCTGTAAAGGGTGCAGGTTTTCACTCAGTGTTTTGATTCACTGCAGGTCTCTTAAATCCATGAGGGAATGGAGATCTTCTGGTGATATTTAAAAATATTTTCTGAAGGTAAAAAGGAGTTTTTATTCCTTCAGCAAATCAATTACCAGTTTAGAAGTAATAAAATATAAATTTTTTTCTGATATTTGAGATTCATAGTTTTAAGAGTATTTGAAGTGGGATTCTGTGAGAATTAAAAAGTGTTCTCCTCACTTTTAAAGTTTTTTATGGAGTGTTCTGGCAGCATTTGAATTGGAATTCTTTTGATTATAATCTGCTTAAAACTAAGAAAGTGTTGCTCTCACTTATAGAGTATTTAACGGAGTGTTCTGGCAGCGTAGGCGCCCCAACCCCCATTCTTGTTTGTGGAATTTGATACTTTAGAATAAGATTAGTTCCACCTTACATATTTGAAGATTTGAAGATTTCCAGGAGTTTATTAATATTTGAACTATAAATACTGTATACTTATTTGGATTTCTTTTTCAATTATAGAATGAAATTCAGAATATAATGTATGCTCAAGGTTTGATGAAGGAACTTTTGCAGTTCTGAAACATTACAAAATTGGAGCAACAGTAAAAGAATTGATAGTCATTATGAAGCAGCACTGAAAATAAATTGACTTTGGAAATAAAATATGTACACTGACAGTACTTTATTTATATGAAAGGAAGAACCCCCTTTTGTTCTTCATTTGGGTTGAGTGAGATTTTGTGGTAGCTCTGGTATTTCATTCTGTTGTATCTCACTCCCCTTCATCATTTATTTAGCTCCTGAATCACAACATTAAACATTGAAAGGGACCTTGGGACCCACCAGTTGGAGCTAAAGTCTAGGTAGGCCATGTCCACAGCCCCTCCTTGGTCTACTACTTTGCCCACCCAGTCAAAGAAGTCTATTAGATTCATCTGACATGACCTTCCCATTGTGACTCCATGCTGCCTTGGGTCCTGTGCCCCGCTGGTCTCTAGGTACTCAACAATTCTTTCCTTCAGAAGTGATTCCATTATTTTCCCTACCACTGAAGTCAAACAAACTGTGCTGTAGTTTCCTGCTTCTGCCTTACCCCCACTTTTGTGAAGTGGAATCACATCCACCCTTCTCTAGTCCTCAGGTACCACCCCATCCTTCCTTGATTTGTTAAAGAGGGTAGTCAATGGTGTCACTAGTTCTACCCTTCGTTCTTTTAGAATTCTTGAGTGAATCCCATCAGGATCCATTGCTTTGTCCAGCTTCAGTTTTAAGAGTTCTTGCAGAACCCTTTCTTCTGTGATTGGACTGGTATAAACCCCCCTATCCAGAGTGTTTCTATTGTTTGGTTTAGTTACCCCCCCTCCTCTTTTTATTGTGAATACTGAGCAGATGTATTAGTTCGGCCTCTGCCCACATTCCCTCCCCCTTAATTAAGCCTCAGTATCCCTCCCTTGGTCTTTCTTCACTCCCTAATGTACCGATACAAGGTTTTATCCCCCTTCTTAATAAAGCTGGCTATCTTTTCCTCAGTTTGAGCTTTTGCTATTCTGACTGCCTTCCCTGCCACCCTCTGCTTTAACTGATATTGTTCTCTGTCCTACTCCTTTTGTGTTTCCTTATATTTCCTGATCACTATCCTTTTCTCCTTAACCTTCCCTGCCACCTCTTTTGAGAACCATAGTGGCATTTTCATTCATTTTGTTTTGTTGATTTGCTTTACACAAAGGTTTGTTGCCTCTATGATGGCTTTTTTGATTTTTCCCCATTCATCTTCCACTCCTTCTTCTTGTCTGTTTGCTAGTGCTTTTGTGAGGCACTCTCCCATTTTTCCAAAGTCAGCCATCCTAAAGTCCAACACCTTTGCTTTTGTATGGCTTGACTCTAGAGCTGTGTTTATTGTGAACCACACTGTTTGGTGGTCACTTGTTCTCAGATGGCTACCCACTTCTAAATCTGAGATCCTCTCTCCATCCTCATTTGAAAGTACCAGGTCTAAGATTGCTCCCTCCCGAGTGGGTTCCAACACTAGCTGTCTAAGCCCATGCCCTCCAGAAATAATCAACTACAACTCTGACCCACCACTGCAGTGAGTGCCTTCTTTCCTTCCTTCCTTCCTTCCTTCCTTCCTTCCTTCCTTCCTTCCTTCCTTCCTTCCTTCCTTCCTTCCTTCCTTCCGTCCTTCCTTCCTTCCTTCCTTTCAGACACCTATTTCACAGAGTTAGAGTAACAGGTCTAGTCACAAATGGTTGCAAATATTCTCCCAGCTAAATTTCTTCCGTGGCAAATAAAAGTTACACTAAGAAAAGTCAACCCCAAAAACAGAGAACCAAAACACTGACTTCTACTTACTTACTTACATAGGCCTGAAAATTAACAATTCAGTTCAGTGTACTTCTATTAAATCACCTCCTTGCTATAAGGAACCTGGTGGCTGCTCTCTCTCTCACCTATAGTAGCTTAAATCACCTCCTTGCTATAAGGAAGCTGGTGACTGCTCTCTGTCACACCTACAGCAAACTCTGCCAGCAGAGTTGGCAACTTTGCATTTCATAGAGTTATTAGTTTCCCATGAATTTGGACTTTGTAAAGTGGAGTAACTCCGCGAATGGAGGTGAATTTGTGAATTAATCTGAGAAGTGACTTTTTTCCAAATTCACACATCTCTAAAAGTGATGACATACAGGTCTGCAATCATTTCATGAACCAGACAAGAAGTGTGCTCACAGGATCTAGCAGTGTAGCTGCTATGTTTGACTGAAAAATGCTTTCAGGAAACAAAAATCACGGTACTCACCCATTTACCATTAAGCAAGTATTTATTTATCAAGAGTGATCTGTGCCACTAACTCTGGATTTAGTGCACAGTTAATTTTTGATGAACACTTACTTAATGATACATGAGTGAGCACTGAGATTTTTGTTTCTTGGTTGCCGTCTTCTCATTATTGAGAGGTTGCCCTGGAGATAAAGTTTAGAACTATAAAGGTTCAAACTCTGCACTGTGGTCATGATCAAACTAGAATTCTAATGGCAGATTTATTCTCTCCACTGAAGAGTTCAGATGCCCCTGAATCCTCTCCCAGTCAAGACCAGCTAAGTTTTATGTATTTTTATTATGAAAAGTGCTTTGCATTTAAAAGTAGTTTTCTTTTATTACTCTTTACTTTATAAAAAGTGTAAAATTCACATTTTTTATGGTTCCATGTCAGTTCCATGAAGCATAGAAAAAGTATTTTAGCACAGTTTCTGCCGTAAATCAGGGAACCAAAAACTGATTTAAAATTAAAAAATAATAATTGGTTATTTGCCATTATTTACTTGGTGGTTTACTGCATTAAACTACATTTAAACTGCACAATGCTATTTTATGGAGTTTCAGTCAAATTGGCATGACTAGGAAACTTGAAAAAAATAGGGCCTATGGGTTTTAAATCAAAGCGTGTGGCAAAGGCAGATGGCCATGAGCTTTGTTTCAAGTGTTCGGGCTCAGGCCATGACTAAAAATTGTGATCATTGTGAATATTTTTGTGGAAAACAATTTACATCTCTGCCAAAAGAGACAGAGAAGGCTGTAAAGAGATCCTCTAAACACAGTAAAGAGCACAGGGCATCTGATAGGAAGAGCACGGATGCAAATGATGATGAAAAACATCTAAGAACTTTTGACCGGCCTTTGGTAACAATGCACGGGTACAGTATTTTTACTTCTTTTAGTCTTCTCCTCCCATAAGTCTGTGTCTCCCAGCCTCTGTAACAGGATCATCACAGCTGCACTTCCTCATGCCCCTACAGTAGGGGAGGTGCTGCCATTTCAGCTAATGCCAATGCTGATCCTTAGCGATCCTGTGGGGGGGTCAATACTGGGTGGGCAGTGCCTTCCACCCTGTGAGATAAGTACCTCACCTCCATAGTGTGCCCTTCCCCCAACAAGCTCTAATACAGGCTTCCAGAAACTGAATATAAATTTTGCTCACTCAGGTAGCAAGGTAACTCAGCAGTGTTGGAATTATAGGGGGCTTCCCAGAGCTTCTCCTCCCCTATCTCTGAAGTGAATCCCGATAGCTCATGCATTACAGCCATTGATTTATAACGGGAAGGGGGGTTCAATTTAAAGATATGGCCCTTATGCCCCCCCCAGCTCATGGAGTGTATCTCTAACACTGCAACTAACATGCATGCTGATGCCACACCACTATAACACACCTCAATCTCTCTATTTGTAGCTTAACTGCAGGAGCATTGCTTGGCCTTTTTATGGTGTGATCATATTTCTCTTTTTTATCTATTTCCTAAATGTTCTCCTCCTTCTCTAAGTCGGGGCCATGTTCAAACCTGAATGAGTCAAGGACTACTGTATCTTTGTCAGCAATGCTCATGCCACAGTCCTGAACAGCAGCCTTTTCTGATTTTGCAGGCATGTTTAGCATATATGCACAAAGTACTGAACATTTCAGAGTTAGGCTTGATGCAATGCTTTTTATGCAAAATACCTCAAAGTCCAGTGACTCCAGTACTTTGATATTAGACATGGGTACAGCAGTAGCTGTATACAGCATATACAGTACAGTGGAGTTAGCTAGGATGCATTGCTCTGTGGTAAGGATGTCATACTTTCCTGTGTGGCAAATTGGAATAATTACCATTGGATTGCATTGTGTCCCTGCAGAATTCTGCAGCATGTCACGGACAGAAAATGCAATAAGAGACTTGTGTCCTGGCTGACTCTACTAGTGTTATTCTACTATGTCTCTTACTCAGACAGGAAAGATGATATTAACCTATTTTGATGGCAAAGGGATTGTTGACCAAATGTTGGGGTGATCACATCTTTTTGGAAAATGCAGTGCTCTTAAATTAAACCTGTGTACCTACCATGAATGGGAAGATGTGAACATAGCATAATATTTTATATTATGAAATGGATGGAAAGAAAGCTGTCCTCTTATTGGCCAAGTGATACTTTCAGCTGCACTGTTATCCCAGAACAATAACCTGGCTGAAAGTAGGTAAACAAAAATATGCTTAAAAAATGTGCCCAATTTACTAAAAAGGATCAATTTCATTATGACAATAAGACACTTCAGAGGGTGCATCATGGTGGGCCAACAGCCCTTCCTGAGTGGTTAAAGCACTCAGTTTCACCTTGTGCTTCTACCCACCCAAGATGGGTCATTATCCCACCATAAAGCACCCACTGGTATGCCTTATTGCCTGGGCCACTGGAAAATTGTGGGGGAAAATTTCCAAAAAGTAGGATCATTTTTGTAAAAATTGCAGGAAAATTGTGGGAGTTTTGCTACACATCCCCAGTGCTCCAGAGTATATCTGCTATTGTTTTTTAAGCACCTAGTGGCTAGATTAAATTGTTTTATAGAAATATTGCCCATTCTATATCTTTAGACCTTGAAAAGGTTTGTGATGCTGAAATTTATCAACATGCAGCATATCTTCTTGGTCACATGGTAAGATAGAGTAATGCAGGGTGGACAGGATGGACCAATGGTCTTTTTCTGCTAACATTTGTTTAGGTTTCTATCATAAAATAAATACAAATCCATTTTCACTGTACCATACATTGGTTTGTAATACACATTTGTTTTATTCTGGCTGCAATAATTTCTGCCTACTTAAATAACAATGTTTATTTCACTTCTTTTATCCGATTGTTTTTAGTCATGTAACTTTCTCATGTTGTGCCCCCAAACTGTCATCTGCATGCCTAGTACATTTACCTGAACAAAGACAAATAAAAGTGTTTTTCATTGCGGTCTTCGCATGTGAACACTTAAGTGGCAGATTGTTATAGGAAGGATCACTGTTATTGACTCCCTCAGATTCAAGTTAAGAATCATACATGGAAACATAGAATAGTCTGCTGGAAGAGGTGGTGTGGGTGAAGACTGTGGAGAGCATCAAACATGCATCAGATAGGCACATGAGTGTAATAAACAGAGGAAAAGGGAACATCCCCCCCCATCATATAATACTACCCCGGGTTCCTATGCCCCAAATGCATGATTTTGCACTTTTTCACATTGAATCTCAGCTGCCACACTCTAGACCATTATCCCAGTTTGCCTAGGTCCCTCCTTATTTTTCCACCCCTGCTGAAGTGTTGCAGATCTTAGTGGCATCTGCAAAGTGGCACACCTTCCCTTCCAACCCCTCCACAATGTTACTTATGAAGACATTAATCAGGACTGGCATCAGAACTGATCACTGTGGCACGCCGTTGGTCACCCTCCTTTCCTCAGATTGAGCTCCAGTGACCACCACCCTCTGTCTTCTATCATTCAGCCTGTTCCTAACCCAGTTTTCCACCTTGTGACCCACTCCCAGCCTGCCCAGCTCATTCACAAATATTCTATATGGAACAGTATTGAAGGCATTACTGAAATCCAGGTAGCTCACATCTACCACTCCCCCCCCATCCACTTCCCTAGTCACCCAGTCAAAGAAATCAATTAGATTTCTTTGACATGATCTTCTTGCTGTGAATCCATGCAGTCTCGGATTCCATAATTTTCCCCACTATTGAGTTGAGACTGACTGGTCTATAGTTTCCAGCCACCTCCCTATTCCCACTTTTGTGAAGAGGGACTACATCTGCCCTCCTCCAGTCCTCTGGAACCACTCCCACATTGAGTGATTAATTGAACAAGACTGCCAGTGGTACTTGTTCCTCTAATATTCCAGGATGTATCCTATCTGGTCCTATTGCCTGTCCACTTCCAGTTTTGTGAGTTTTTTTAGGACTCCCTTTTCCATAAATGGACTGGTGTCCACCTCCCTCCCATATTTACTCTTGTTGCCTAACTGTGATCCCTCACCCTCTCCTTCTTTTGTGAATACAGAACAAAAATATTTGTTCAGTACTGATGCTTTTTCCAGGTCACCTTCTACACACTCCTCTTCCTCCCCTTTAAAACTTATAATCCCACCCATGTTTTTTTTCCTTTCACTAATGTACCTAAAAAAAGTCTTATCCCTTTTTTTACCTTTCCCCAATTCCACCCTCAGTTATGCTTGATATTAACTGGTTGACATTAGTTCTCTCAAATATCCATGCATACATCTATGCTACAGAGAAGTGGGCAGGTAGTTAATGCTAGAGAGGTGAGGGAATTACAGCTGATCCATGATCAGGGGGACACTGTGTGACAGGATAAGTCTGTGGTTTTGGCAGTGATAAATAGCATTGTGACAGAATATTGTTTAGTGTTGCCAAAACCTCTGAATATACCCCTTAACTGTGTAGTTAAAGAGGAAATTTGTGTTGTATAACTGAAAGTGTATACTGTTGCTCTGGCAAATATACCATCCCTCATTCCCTTGTGTCAGGTGGAGCCCCCACCCCTTCATGATCGCTGGTCCTTCATCTAGTGCCTCATGCCCTGGTATCCAGTAGTCTCACATCCCCAATCACAGATCTGCCAAATTACAGGCATGTTCCTGGATGTCCTGAGGTCCCCACCCCCAACCATCAGTCTTCCAAATTGTAACCATGTTTCCAAGCCCCTCCCTCAAATGATCAATCCAAGCCCCCTCCTATCATGTCCACTCAGACCCCTCCATCTCCCATGATGTTTTGGGGATGTGGGACTACTGGACACCAGAGCACTAGATGGAGGACCAGCATCATGAGGGGAAGGGTTCACCTGACACCAGGGACTTATGCATAGGGATGGTGAACATTGTGACCATAATGGAGACATGGGCCAGCCAACACCAAGATTGGGATCTGACATTTCCTGGGTACAGGGTGTATAGGAAGGACAGAGGAGTGGGGAAAGGGGGTGTGGTAGCAATTGATGTAAAGGACAGGATCAGATGCACAAGGGAAGAGGGGGAGGAGGGGAGGACGGAGGCACTGTGGATGTAGTTCTTGGACATGAGAGGTAGGAAACTGAGGCTAGAGGTGGTATATAGACCTCCAGCACAGTGGGAGGCATTGGATAGAGAGTTGGCAGATCAGATTCAACAGGTAAGTAGTAAGGGGACTGTGGTGCTCGTTGGGGACCTCAATCTACCTGGGGTGGACTGGGAAACCCAAGCCACCTCTAGTGCCAGAGAACAGGTACTTCTGGATGTGTTCCAGAATAGCCACCTGGTGAGTTGGTTGGTTAACCAACCAGGCTGGGTAACATATTGGACCTGGTACTATCAAATGGGGAGATGGTGAGATAGCTAAAGGGTGGAGGACCCACTCGCTGGGAGTGACCACCTTTCAGTGTGGTTCAGGCTTATCATGAGCAGGGAGGCTGTGGGGTCAGCAACAACGGTAGGGGACTTCAGAAGGGTGGACTTTGGGATGATGAAGGAAATACTGAGTGGGCACCTTGAGGAGATAAGGTCAGAGATGGTTGTGGATTATAAGTGGGATATCATAAAGTCTGGGCTGAGGGAGGCTACTGTGGTGTGCACCAGGACTCTGAGCAAGAAGTCCAGGGCCAAGGTGCCATGCTGGATGACCAGGAGTATGTTGGAGGGAGGGAGGGAGGGAAGGAGGGCCAAGAAAGCTGTTTTTAGGAGAATGAAAAGAACTGGGAGGGGAGAGGACAGGGAGTTGTATGCAAAGATGTCCAAAAAGGTAACCAAGCTAGTAAGAGAGACCAAGGCCACCAAGCAGCTGAGGCTGGCTCAGGGCTTAAGGGAGGTGGAGAAGGAATTCTATAGATACATGAGGGAAAAAAGGAACTGTAGGGTTCAGATAGTTCAGATTATGAAGGGCAGGGGGTGGGTGGAGAAAGAGGAAGAACAGCCAGAAGAACTGAATGAATACTGCTGCTTTGTGTTCGCGAGGGAGGTAAGAAGTCTGTTACCTCCGCGGACTAGAAGGTTGGGGATTGGGGGGAGGAGGCAACTGATGCAGTGATTCCAGAAAGCAGGGTATTGAAGGTCTGAAGACACTTAGGGTGGATAAGGCACCAGGTCCTGATGCCATTCACCCTAGGGTGTTGAGGGAAATGGTGGAGATGTTGGTCAGGCCACTGGCTGATGTGTTCAACACCTCCCTGGACAAGGGGTGTGTACCACAGGACTGGAGGTTGGCTCATGTGGTGCCTATCCACAAGATTGTCCCAAAGGATGAGCCAGGTAGCTACAGATCTGTTAGTCTCACTTCCCTAGTGGGTAAACTCATGGAAGCAATCTTGAAGGAGAGACTGGTAATCTTCCTGGAGGTCAGTGATCTCCAGGATTGGCAGCAGCATGGGTTCATCTCAGGATGATCATGCCAGACCAACCTAATAGAATACTATGATGGAGTGACAAGGGAGTTGGACAAGAGCCATGCAGTGGATGTGATATATTTGGATTTCAGCAAGGCCTTTGAATCGGTCCCTCATGGGTGACTGGGGGAAAAGCTGGAACACATAGGGGTGGTGGCTAAGATGGCTAGCTGGATCAGGAACTGGCTTGGAGATAGACTGCAATGGATGGTTGTAGTGGGGACTGTCATCTCCCAAGCCAATGACCAGTGGTGTGCTGCAGGGATCTGTGCTGCAGCCCTTATCATTTGGACTGTTCATATCAGATACTGCACACAGGGCTGGGAGCATGATCAGTCTTTTTGCGGATGACACCAAGATGGGAGTGGTTGTGGATGACATAGAGGGGTGGCAGAAGTTACAGACTTGAGTGGTCAGTGATGTGGCAAGTAAGCAATAAGACATGGCTAGGAATTGGTAGTACTGAGATACCAGCACACCCAGAGGTGTAGTTAGGCGCGAGACTCGCAGGTCAAGTGCCTTCAGCCTTGGGTGCGGGTATCTCAGTACTACCAACACCTAGCCATGTCTTATTGCTTCTATAAAATGGGCTCATAGGCAACTTTGAAAAAAAGAACATTCTAAAAGTTTTCAGTCACACAAAAATATACTAAAATGTTGCTAAATAATGTAAAATAGTCCTTCCACGGAGGTTTTTTCAGCTGTCAGTCATCTGTCTTTCTACATTGTGTAATTGTTTACCATGGAATAGAAGAATTAAAAGCTCTACACTATTCCAGCAATAGAATGCCCACCCCACACACACAGAATGATAACATGGAATACATGAATTCAACTATCTTCAGAGCTCAACTGGCATACAACTAAAGACACACACAGGCCTAAAGTGGGGCCAGAACTTCAATTTTATGTGTTGCCAGGTAAGGAGCACGGAGTTCTCTGGCAAAGTGGTAGGGAAAGGAGGGAGAATTTTCATGGTCATCAAATAAACACCAGCAATAGAAACTCTGAATAGTGCTTGATTTTTTAAATGTGTGTATGTGTGTGTGTGTGTGTGGGGGGGGGTGCTCATGAGTGTAAATAATATTAAATTATTTCCTTACTTTATTTAATTTAATGGGCTTTCATTTTTAGGGCCTAGTCATCGTTTTTTTATATATGAGTAAAGGCTGTTGCCATGTTTGTGATGGAAAGTAGGAAATAGGTGGTTTATGAATTCTGTGAGTTGCCCTGGTCTGCAGAGACTTGTTTTAGCCTGTGGTGGTATTCTCTTACTGCAATAGCTAGAACCACATCTTAGCCAATCAGGACACAGGAATTTCTTTGCCCATTTTATATTTGGGTTTTAACGTAAAGAAGTGCAAACTTATACACTTTGGAGCGAGGAACCTGAGGAGGGAATATTGGTTGGGGGGAGTGCGGTTAGGGGTCACTGAGGAGGAGAAGGATCTGGGGGTTATAGTAACGGGGAGAATGAATAACTCTGCTCAATGCAGGAGGGCTGCAGCTAGGGCCAATAGCATGCTGGGGTGCATTGTGTGGGAATTCTCGTCCAGGCACAAGGAGGTGATCATGCCGCTGTACAAGTCCTTGGTCAGGTCGCAGTTGGAGTACTGCATGCAGTATTGGTGTCCGTACCTTAGGAAGGAGATCAACCTGCTCAAGGCGGTGGAGCATAAGGCAATCAAAATGATACATGGGATGGAATGCAGAACCTATGAAGAAAAGCTGAGTCACTTGAGCGTGTTCACCCTAGAGGAGAGAAGGGATCAGGGGCACATGATTAAAATATTCAACTACTTGAAGGGTATCAGCAAATCTGGCACCGAGGGGCTGATTAAGCTGAGAAAGGGAAGGGACATGAGGAGGCATGGGTTAAGATTTTAGGGAGGGAAGTGCAGGAGGGAGATAAGGAGGCATTATTTCACTGAGAAGGTGGTGTCAAAATGGAATGCTCTGCCAGAGGGGGCCGGTGGCATGCAGGATCATGGGCAGTTTCAAAAGGACATGGGACAGGGCAAGGAGGCGGGCTGGGTAAATGACACTGAGCATTTCCAGGAGGTGAATGTGGGGTTGGGGTGGGACAGTTGCAATATAAGGGTACTAGCTGCACATACGACCAGACTTGATAGACCATGAGGCCTGTTTCTGCTGGCAAGTTTTGTTTGTTCATATGCATGTTCATACAGTAGGCTTGTGATTGCTGCCTATCATTCAGAATGCAGCCCGCTGAGGTGGTGAGCAGAAGAACTTTGCCATCACCGTCTCTGTGGCACAGCAGCACAGCTTGCTGAGTGTGGACCACAAGGAGGGGATTGAAGAGTCCTGATCAATATGCTCTGCACTGACACAGCCCCATATTCAGACATTTAGCACACTCGGGTCAGATCAAGCTGTCTGAATATAGCTCCGGAGACATTCATACTATCTTCCATGTGGTGCTGTCACGTTCATGGGCTCCTGTCACTGAGTATGGGTCCTGTGGATCTTTGCATGTACACAGTTTGACCCTAATTGCCTTGATGGGAGTCAGGGTGGGGAGAGGGAATAAAAATGGTGAAAAATAATGTAGAAAAACAGCTTAATTCAGTTTGCTAAATAACCAAAATCTTTTGGTCAGTGGTAGTTACAGTTGGCATTCTGTTGGATGTAACTCACAATAGTACACTGAGACAGTAGTGGCTAGTTGAACCCAAAAAGCAGTTCTGATGGTCACAGGATGCTGCTGCTGTGAAAACCACTTCCTTGGTTCTCACCCAGGCAGCATCGTAGACTAATACTGCTTCTTGCATTCAGGGACAGGACAGTTCACTCTGCCGTGTTAAATTCTGTGAAAAAGTTATGAGACATTTCTTACAAACCAAATACAAATCAAGAACGAGCTTTAAATGCCAACAATAAATGCCTGAGATTAAGGGTATATTGTAAAAGATATTTATAGTTTTTTAAGGACCAGAGTTCATGAGGTATTTATAGGTTTTTGAGAATCAGTGAACATGGGGTGGGGATCCACCGGTTTTCATGCATTGATACAGTAGAGTGTGTTCCTAAACATTCAGGGTATTATTAAATATACTTCTTGTGCCTCTGTTTTATGTTATTTACATTTGTTGTATTAAGCCTTGAGAGGCAAAAAGGCTTTAAGTCACTCAGAGGTAGCATACAGGATTCTAATTTTGCAAATGCATGTGTAACCCCTTGATGGCACTACCCTGAGGGTTAGTACCCCTGCGTGCACAGCAGCGTGCAGGTTGAGGGGCCAGAGTTCACAGAAAGGGGCCTCCACCCAGAGGATAGGGTTAATGGTAGTATGGCTGCCCTGGATACAGCCCTCTGGGACACTGATACTCCTTTTTACCCCTAGTGGTCTGACTAAGCCTGTAGTCACCCCACACCAACACACTTTTGCAACACACAGTGAATCCCTCCTTGTAACCACTTACCACCAGGGTGAGATCTGCTGTATGGTCCTGGTAACCCATGGATACCAGACCTGTAACTAATAAACAGCAGTAACAAAGTGCCCTTCATTACAGAAGCACAATACAACCAGGTTAACTGCAAAAAGATTCAGATCTGATTTATTTACAGAGGGTTGTGAACAAGAGAGGGGAGGCAGTCTAGTGATTGATTCAGTACCTGATTTAGTCAGGGTATAAGGCATGCACTTAAGAGTCCCTCTAACACAGTCACACACACACACTCTGGGTACACAGTTGTTGGTGCAGTATAGCCTGAAGTGTTGCCCGGGGTAGGCCACTGTTGCAGCTGGTTGGGGCCCTGTGATGGAAAGAAACATGCATGCACTGTAACCCACAATTTGTAATCCGGACCTGGTTGGCTCAGTCCGAAAAATGGTTTAACAACAATTAAATCAGATGACACACTGTGATTGCTAATTAGGTTGCAAGGAGTTACCCTGGTTTTACTCACACTACCCAAGTTTGATGCAGAGTGGATGAAATGGAGACCTCATGATGAAGAGTTGGATGGCCAGGAGAAGTAGGGCCCACACAATGCAATGTGGCGCTCGATCCTGTTCGGTGATGTTGATCAGGGAGCTGAATTTCCGGGCGGGTCTCTCATTGGATCTTTCTCTGCAGTGTGAGTGGGTGTCTGGGCTAGGATGGTGAGGCACAGGCTGGGAGAACAGTTTGGATACAGTCCGGTAAGGGTGCTGGATACAGCCTCTAGTGAGCATGACACAGCCAGCACAGTGGGAAACCAACTCTCGACCCACTCTCTTCTCTCAGCACACTTACAGTATGAATAAGCAATTACCACAGTTCAGATGACAGTCTGGTTGCTAAAGGCAGTGGGCAGGATTCACGAACCGGTCAGGAGCTAAGTCCCACTCCGAAACTCCAATGGTGGACTGTAATCTCCCATGGCAGCAGTGTGTGCGATTCACAGCTGCAGCAGTTGTGGAGGGGGTTATGGCTGCTCCCACATGCCATAGCAGCTCTCTGCAGATGCAGCGATCCCCCTAGCAACACAATCCACAAGCAGCCATAAGCCATGGAGACGATCGTAATCCAGCTCCACCTATGTGAATACCCACCACTGCTTGAGCCCTGCAGCTCTGCAAGTGGCCACCCTTTGGTGCCAAAGTTTTGCCACAGCTGCGGGACTTTCACGGGGTTCATGAATCCTGCCCAGTGTCACTGTGCAAACCGACGCTCTGTGGTGGTCTCAGTCCTGAAAGGCTGATCGCACTGCGGCAAATCTTCGGTCCAAAACAGGTGAAATTCACTTTGTCACAATTTGGGACTGGTCACAATCAAGGCTTTCCTCAGATACATAGATACATAGACAGTGTCGGCAGATAAGGGCCTATAGCCCACCCAGTCTGCCCATTTGAGCTTGTAAGTTCAGTTTGTTTTCCTAGAAGTCTGTTACCCCTTACCCCTGACCTCCAGAATTCCTTTATGTCTATCCCATGCACTCTTAAATCAGCCCCCACCACTTCCTCTGGCAGAGTGTTCCACTTGTCCACCACCCGTTCTGTGAAGAAATTCTTCCTCACGTTTCCTCTGAATCGTCCTCCCTCCAACTTCATCCCATGCCCTCTAGTCCTGGAACATCTTTTTCGCTTAAAAATAGTGTATTTCTGCACCCTGTTCCTCCCTGCGAGATGCTTGTATGTCTCTATCATATCCCCTCTCTCCCTCCTCTCCTCCAGGGAGTACATATTCAGTTCCTTCAACCAGTCCTCATAGGACTTGTGATGCAATCCATGTACCATCTTTGTTGCCCTCCTCTGAACCTTCTCTATCCAGTCTATGTCCTTACGTAGGTAAGATCTCCAGAACTGTACAGTGTACTCCAGGTGGGGCCTCACTAGTGTCTTGTATAGTGGAATTATGACCTCCCTTTTCCTGCTGGTGATGCCCCTGCCTATGCATGCCAGCATCTATTTGCTTTACCTGCTGCCTTGTCAAACTGTTTCCCCTACCTTGAGGTCATCCGAGATGATAACCCCTAGATCTCTTTCCTGCTTGGTGCATGCTATATCCTCACCCCCAACTGATATATTGTGCCAGGGTTTTTGTGCCCCATATGCATTATCTTGCACTTCTTTGCATTGAATTTCAACTGCCAAACCCCTAACCATTCTTAAAGTTTCTGCAGGTCCCTTCTCATTCTGTCTACATCCTCTGGTGAGTCTACTCTGTTACAGAGTTTTGTGTCATCAGCGAACAGTGAAATTCTGCCTTCTAGGTCCTGCACAATGTCACTGATGAAGATGTTGAATAGGACTGGTCCCAGCACTGATCCCTGTGGTACCCCACTGGTCACTCTTCCCTCTGTGGAGTGACATCTGTTTACCACCACCCTCTGTGTCCTGCCACCCAGCCAGTTACCTACCCACCACACTACTGTCCTGCCCACACCCATATTCCCCAGTTTGTGTAATACTCTTCTATGTGGCACAGTGTCAAAGGCCTTGCTGAAGTCCAGATAGGCTATGTCCACTGCCATCCACTGATCCACCTCACTAGTCATCTAGTCAAAAAATTAACGAGGTTGGTCTGACATGACCTCCCACTGGTGAAATCATGCTGCCTTGGGTTCTGTAGTCCATTGACAACCAGATGTTCCACCAATCTCTACTTCAGTAGTGCTTCCATGATCTTCCCCACTACCGAGGTGAGGCTGACTGGTCTGTAGTTCCCCGCTTCCTCTTTGTTCCCACTTTTGTATAAGGGGACTACATCTGCTGTCCTCCAGTCTTTGGGTACCTCCCCTGTTTCCAGTGATCGGCTAAACAGGATAGCCAGAGGTTCAGCCACCACCTCTCTTAGTTCTTTAAGGACCCTGGGATGCACCCCATCTGGCCCCATTGCTTTATCAACTCTTATTACTTCCAGTTCCTTCAGGACCATTTCTCATGTAAAGGGACTTATGTCCATTTCTGCACTATTCTCACCCCTTGTACTCCCTTCAGACCCATTACCCTCCTCTTCCTCAGTAAAGACTGACCAGAAATACTTATTCAATATGTCAGCTTTACTGTTGTCATCCTCCATGCGGCCCCCATCCTCCCCCTTCAGTCTTACTAGCCCTCCCTTTGCCTTTCTTTTTTCACTTACATACCTGTAAAAGGTTTTGTCCCCTCTACCCACTGATTTTGCAATGTGTTCTTCTGTCTGAGCTTTGGCTTCCCTTACTGACCTCCCTGCCTCCCTTTGCTTCTCCTGGTACGTCTCCCTATTCCCTTCTGCCTGTGTCTTTTTAAATTGCCTGAATGCAATCTTTTTGGCTTTCACTTTATTTGCTACCTCTTCGGAAAACCATAATGGTCACTTCCTTTTCCTCTTGCTAACCTGCTTAATGCATAATTCTGTTGCTCTTGTAATCCCCATTTTAAATACTGCCCACTGTTCCTCAACCCCTAATCCTGCTCCATTCCCTTAATGCCTCTTTCAAGTATCTCCCCATTTTCCCAAAGTCTTCCCCCCTAAAATCTAGGATATGTGTTTTTGTGTGGTTTGGTTCTGCTCGTTCTGTGATTTCAAACCACAATGACTGGTGGTCACTATTCCCCAGGTGCTTCCCCACTGTTATCTCCATCACACTGTCCCTGTTTGTGAGCACAAGGTCCAGTACTGCCTTCTGCCAAGTTGGTTCCATGACCAGTTGCTTGAGGAAGGCACCCAGAAGGGAGTCCAGGATAAATCTGCTCCTAGTTGATGCTGCTACTGGGATGCTCCAGTCCACGTCTGGAATACTGAAGTCTCCAACCAGTACTACCTCACCCTTGTCTGCCATCGTTTGGATGGCTAGCATCAGCTCCCTATCTGTTTCTTCCTCCTGGGCTGGTGGTCTATAGACCACACCTGCACGGATGGCTGACCCCATTTTCCTTTCCAGCTTAACCCAAAGTATCCCTCCTCCATTTTGTTCCTCCTGGATCTCTGTGGCCCTTATGTCATTTTTCACATACAGTGCCACTCCTCCTCCTCCCTTCCTACCTGCCCTGTCTCTTCTGAATATGTTGTAGCCAGGTATGGCCATCTCCCAGTTGTGGTTATCATTACACCAGGTTTCAATGATGGCCACAATGTCCAGGTCTGACTGGACCATGACAGCCTCCAGATCTTCCATCTTGTTGCTAAGGCTCCTGGCATTGGCACACATGGCTTTCAATGATTTGATCTCCCTAGACTGTTTCGTTGTTCTACTCCAGCCCCTTCCTTGGTTGTCCTTTATCCCTGGTTCTCCTTGCTGTTTGCCCTTCTGCTGAATTTTGCCCCTTTTCTGCCTATCCACCTCTTGGGTGCTTATCTCCATCTTTTGCACACTGCTTTGTAGAGATAGCCACTCCTCCAGTTCACTGGTTCCACTGCTAGCTGTGGTGGGTGAGCAAGTAGGTACCCTCCTTGCTGGCCTGCTACCCCCCCTTTGTTAGTTTAAATGCTTGTCAATGTAGCATTTAAACTTATCATTGAGTGCTTGGATTCCCCTCCAAGATGGATGCAGACCATCAGGCTTGAACAAACCTCCATCCCTCCAGGTGGGTCCCCAGTCACCAATGAATCCAAACCCTTCCTCACAGCACCAGTTCTTCAACCATGACTTAAAGTTCCTGATGCATGCACCCCTATGCTCTCCCTTGCCTCTCACAGGTAGTACTTCTGAAAAAGTGACAGAAGTAGCTACTTTCTTGAGACCCTTCCCCAATTTCCTAAACTCTTCCTGAACTTCCTCTGGCTCCCCATTTGCCAGGTCATTAGTACCTGGGTGGATAATAACATCCAGCTCACCCTCCCGTCTTGCCTTCCCAGTGATCCCCAGGATCTTCCTTCCATCCCTCCCTCCATGCTGTGGCACCTGGTAGGCACCTCACCTCCCTGTCCTCCCTCCCCCTCCAGTGTTCCTAGCTAGATCCATCTTATGATAGAGTCCCCACCAGGATTCGCTTCCTCCTCCTCTGGGGTCCACTGCTCTCCCTGCTGAGGTCACCTCCTTGACTAACCTCCACATCCTTTCCTTCCACTTCTCTGAGTACCTCTATTTGGTTGTCCCCATCTGCCAGTGTGGCATATGAGTTCTTGAGTGGAATAGGATCTGGGATGTGCCTCTGTCTGACTGCTCTAATCCTCCCTGAGCCCACTGTCACCCAAGTGCTCCTCGTTCTCGGCATCCTTTGAGGCAGTTGCATTGGACTGCGTGGTCTCTGGATAAGGGTGATGGTACTCCTGACCCAGTTTACTTCCACTCTGAGTCTGGCTACCTCATCCCACAGTCCAGAGAGATGCATGCAGAGAGGGCAGCACCTCAGTGTCCAGAAGGTATACCTGAATATGGCTTCCCCACAGCCACTGCATTGCACCACTCCCCACATTATACTGCAATTATACTGCTATTCCACTACTTGTCTGTTACTGAAGCTCTCCTAGTTCCCTTTTTATTAATTTACTGTCCTAAAACTCCTGCCACTGATCCTTAGATACTTTCCTTTTAAAAAAAAGAAAATAAACCAATAAATAAATGAGTCAAATCACTTGTCGTGCTGAGGGTGGACTTCTTCCCCCTTATGCCCCTCCTACTCCACACTCCTTACTATCCTCTGTGTTTAGCTCCTATCAATCAGATTTAACAGGCCATATAATTAAGAGCTGGGGGAAGGGGGGCGAAAATTTGCAACAATTAAAGACAGCAAAGAAATACACCACCACTATGTTTTAAATTTTCAACAGTCCAAAAACAATTCTAAGTAAAGACAGCAAATAAATTACAGTGTTACTAAGAGCCCACAATCTAAGTTTAAAAGAAAAATAGCAATTGCCAGTTACTGTAAAGCACTGAATTGAATATGTTTCCTTCCCCTTCTGCAAACATTGTTTGACTAGTAGATAGATTAGCACCTAGTCTATCTGCCGTTTCATTCTGACTAATCTCTAGATGGAAATACCACTTCTCTCAGTGCAGTTTAACCTCTGCAAGGTATGTAGTTTTTTAAATCAAGGATGGAAATGAGAAAGGAAAATGTGGGCACTCTGGGATTTGAGCTTAAGACTTCTGGTATGCCGTTCCAGCGCTCTAACCATTAAGCTACAGGCCCAGTCCAATTTGTCTAAAGCTGAACTTCTTCACTGCTGAAGATGGTGGCAGTGAGGCCAGACACAGCCTCCCCACAGATTTCCAGTGGTACTACGCAGGAGCAGCTGCCTGGCTCTCTCAAGCCGTTCAGTCTCTCATCTCCAACTACACACTGACTTCTGCTGCAGGCAGCTCCAGGTCTTCCTAATGATCCAAAAGATTTGGTTTGTCAATCCATCTTTCTGTCACAGCTTGAGTTCCCCCCCTCCAGTTCCATATAGGTGTGAATGAATGAAAACCACAATTCCAACAGAAATTTACTCTCACAAGGCCCCTGGGGGCAGGCTTCATTTTAGAGCCCCCAAAGGTACTGACTGGTGCAACTGGCAGTCCAGAACCAAGATGGAGGTACATCACAGAAATGTCCATGCTGCAAAGAAAGGCAGGTTAGACAAACTACAATATCATTATTCTCAATGTGGATAATCAGTAAACAGTTACATCTCCTATCAAAGCTTCCTCTGTGCAAATAGCAATGGCAGAAGGCAGCGATATACCTGCAGCCCAGGCGGGACTTAAGCCTGAAACTACTTGGCCCCCCTACCCAGATCAAATATTTCTGCAGGATAAGCAGCCCTTAAAGGGACAGGCATGGAGGCTAACAGTGCACTCACATGCTAACACTTTTAAATCTATAAAGACACAAAACGCCAGCCTGGCAGTGGGCATTTAGGCACACCCAAGAAAAATTCTTGGGAACCCCATTTATAGGGGGGGGTTACACCTGCACTAAAAGTTGGCTTTTAATAATAATGTTTTATTTACTAAAGGCAGAGCCCATTCCTAAAAACAAGTGACAGTATTTTGTGCTGTAGGTGAAAGGGGAATAGCTAAGTGGAAATGCACCAAAAATATATATAGCTTTCACAGTATACAGTATTTTATGTCACACAACCATGAATGGATTACTTGTGCATCTTTGTTTACCAAATTGATATTCATTGTGGGTATCTGAAGGGAATTTTCAAAAGGAAATCAAAAAAAACCCACAGTGGGCCAGATTTTAGAAGGGGGACACAGAGCTTACATCAAGCCCTGCGTCCAACACAAAGGGTGTTGCAGATGTGACAAAGCCCCTCAGACACAGAGTGGTAAGATTCTCAAAGGGGTGGCACATTTGCAACATTTCCCCACTTTGTGGCTGCTCGCTCCAAGTGCCATGATCCTGGATGCAACGTTAGACTAGTGAGTAGGCGGTCTAAATGCTTGCATTCTGCATTCCGGACTTAAGGTAGGGCTTTTGTGGCAAAGGTCTTTTGGAATCACGCTTGTCACAATGTTTGATGCAAATCACAAGTTGCATCAAGCACCCTTCTAGAAGTCCCCTACAGCACCACAAATTGTTTGAGAATCTGGCGCAGTGTGTCTCTCCTCTCTCTGAAATGCAGAATGCATCTTGTGAGGGATGTTCTCCAAGACTAAGGTACAGTTGGACCAACTGGCATGGTCATATATTTCCACAATAAAGCATGAGAGGATGTGTGTTGTTGCGTGATATCATCATGTCTTGGGTGGGTTGAGTCATGAGGCTGCAGGCTGAATGCATTCAACAACCATGAAGTGACATTATTAAACAACAACAGAGCCTTATTGCTATTATACAATGACCAGTTTATAAAGAAAAAAAGATTAAAAAATATTTTTTAAATATATTTTTACTTAATGTTCCTATGTGTAGGTATAGAAACACAGAAACATAGAAATGTTGGAATTGTCAGCATATAAGGACTGCAAGGCCCATCTGGTCTGCCCGTTAGTCCTATACTTTAGCCTATCTGGTCAGTGGCTTCCCCTCCTTCTGCTCTACATCCTCTCCTCTCCTACCCTCTTTGGCCAGTCTGGGTACTCTCACTGTTTCCCCAAAATATGGAACTCCTCACCTCCACAAATCCAACACTCCTCCTTCCTCTATTCCATCAACACTGCCCTCTCCAACTATATTGCACCTAACTGTTCTTGTTATGACCCACTTTAATTTCCTTTGTCTTGCTCCCTCAGTGTGTCCCCTTTGGAATTTACCCAATGCCTCTATCGACTATACTGCCTCTACTGACCCTAGCCCCTCCTAGGTACTAGTTCTCATTCCTTTCTCTCTCTTACCCTACTCTCTTCCTCCTTTTCCCCTAGCCTTCTCACGCTCCTTGCAAGGTTCTCAGCATCCTGAAGGGGTCCTATAGTGCCTAGACTTGCCACCTTTTCTTTCCCCATCTACCTATCCTTGGCCTTCCTGGTCCCCTTGCAGGGTCCCCCACAGCCTGGTGGGTTCCTAGGATCAGGCCTCATCCCCTTCTAGGTGTTATTTCTCATTCCCTCCCTCCTACTATCCCTCTATAATTACAACACCTATCTGCAGGAGGGTTTACAGTCACCTGAACTTCTTTGCCCCCTTGCAGGGTTCATTGCATCCTGAAGAGTTCTCTTTTTGGGTCAGGTCTTATTTCACCTTCTAGGTGTTAATTACACATACCCTCCCTCTCTCTCTTTCCCTCTCTAATCCCTACTCCAGTCCCTTGTCCTCTTGCAGGGTTCCCAGCATCCTGAAAGGGTCTCTCTGGGACATGACTCTGCACTATCTGTCATCTCATCCTCTCGCTCCTTCACCCCTTATTTCATGACAGCACTTGTTCACTTGTTACCATTGCACTTATTAATTGTTCTCACAAATTACATGTGTATGCAACACTGTCTGTAACAACTGCCATAATTAATTGTATGCTAAGTTGAGCTTTGTAACTTGAATGTAAAATGTCTCATCCCTATTGTACCCTTTCCCCACTAGGTCGCACTGGGAGATGAGCAACCTGTTTCTCAGTGTGCCTTCCTGGTGAAACATTTCAATAAATAAATAAAATACATCCACGATTCCCCTATACCTGTTCCATGCATGCTTAAATTCCTCCACTGTGCTTGCTCCTACCACCTCCTGTGGCAGACCATTCCATGCATCTACCACCCTCTCCATGAAGAAGAACTTCCTCACATTCCCTCTCTGCCTGCCACCTTCCAATTTCATATCATGACCCCTTGTTGTTGTACTCCACCTGTATTGGAAGATGTCTCCTCCCTGCACCTTGTTTATGCCCTTTAGGTACTTGAATATTTCTATCATGTCCCCCCTCTCCCACCTCTCCTCCAGCGAGTACATATTGAGGTCTTTCGATCTCTTGTCATCTGTTTTATGGTGCAGCTGGCCCAGTGTAGTGGCAAGGTGTAGCGCCGGTATCCTGGGTTCAGAAACAGACTCAGAAGTCGGAGAGCAGGTCGGGGGAGAAGCACTGAGCATCCCATGGACTTCTCTCCTTCTCCAGGGGAAGGGGGAAGAATGTCCAGTGCGATGTGGATCTTTGGCACAGGTTGGTGGCACTGCCATAGCTGGCACCACATGTAAAGGGGGGCTGGGTGGATACTGGCGTCATTGCACATCCCTGTCCCCAGGGTAGAAAAATTGCCAAAAAATCATTGCCGGCCATTGATGACAGCCCCCACCTCCTCTCCCTGCAGCAGACCAAAAGTCAGCTGGGGGTCCCGCTCCTGAGACCCCCACCCAGGGGGCAAGCCAGGGGATTCAAGACCATGTTTCCTGGGAGGGGGTGCCTGCCCAGTGGCCCCACCCAGGAGGGTAAACCTGGGGATGGGGGAGCGGGGAGCGGAGAGCAGGATCGGAGGACCAGAGTCTCCAGTCCCGAAAGGTTGGTAGTATCTGGTAAAATAACAAAAAAAATAAATTTTATAGTGCAAGCCCTGTTTCATCTTAGTCACCCTTCTCTGGACTGTCTCCACCCTGCTAATGTCTTTTTGAAGGTGAGGCCTCAAGAACTGCACACAGTACTCCAGCTGATTCCTGACTAGTGTTTTATTCAAAGGCAACACTACCTCCTGCCTTTTGCTAGTGATACCCCTGCCTTTGCACCCCATCATGCTGCTGGCCCTCCCTGCTGCCTTGGCACACTGCTTTGACATATTTAAGTCATCGGAAATTGTATTACCCCGAGGTTAGGGGCACCTCAGAAACAGGGGACCCTCTCTCCGAGGTGAAGAATTAATTTTTTTCTTCTTCTCTCCTCTTAGTTTTTCCCTCCCTGGTGCCCCTCCATTCCATCCCCTCCTTTTGCCTGCAGTTCCACCAACCCTTCCCTGTCCCTTTGTTCATTTTGTACCATTTGGCACTCAGAAGGGGGACCATTGGCACAATACCCTCCCCGGTGGGCTCATAGTGCCCAATCCTCTGGTCAGAAACCATGACCTTCCCTGTCCTATAAAAGGGCCAGGGATTGACCATCTGGGGCAGTCGGTGGCATTCTGAGGAGGGTGAAGGACATGGGGGAGCACAGACCAGAAAAAAAGTACCTGTATAGTGTTCATGGCTCCCTCGGCATTGCTCCCCTCCAGCTTCGGTCTTTTTGGTGGTGGGAGCAGGGTCAGTTGGGCAGAGTTGCGGCTCCCCAGTGTGACCTGTTCTGCTCAGGCAGAGCCCTGATCAGTGAGGGGGGAAGAAACAGCAGCCAGACTGTAAGAGTGCATGAGTAAATAGGCCTGGGTGGGAAAACATGCCCCTGATCTTTAGTTCTGCCACCCAGTAGCTGCAGGAAAAAAGGAAGCTGGGTGGAGTGTGGCTTCCCAATCATTCTGCTGACCCTCCCCAGTAACAGAGGCACCTCAGGCCATGGTGGTGAGTGGGCCAAGTGCCCAATCCTGGTTTTTGTTCATGCCACAGGTGCAGGGAGAGGGGTGAGGGACTGCAGAGAAGTAAAAGGGGCAGAGTGCTAAAATAAAATACTCAGAGGGCTAGTACCCTAGTACAGTCCTACTCAGGAGGATGGGGGGTGTTGTGGGCTCCCTGGGTGAGCTGCCAGCCCTGAGGGGGGAAGAGACTACAGGCAGTGTGCCAAGAGCCCAGAGAGGAGGAGGGGATGGACCCAGGGGTTGCCAAAGGTCACAGAGCTATTGTAGTTACTACCTCTTTTTTTTGTTGTTGTTATAGCCAAATGGAGAACCAGAAGGCAGGCTGGGCCCATAGTAGCTGGCTCGGGAGGTCATGGTTGTAAAAGCCCCAAAGGAAGGAAGAAAGGGATGAAAGGGGAAAGGACCAGATCCAGGGCACAGTGAGGTTAGGGCCCTTGGGGTCTGTGTGGATGCCATTCTGCACCAAGGGCCAGGAACAGAAACAGAAGCCCTTGGTCAGCTGCCAGGAGGGAGAGGTTAGCTGTGAGGGTCCAGCAACCAGGCCCAGGGGTTTTAGAGACCCAGGCATAGGGTTAGTTAGTAATATTAATGTGACTGGGCTGCTGAAACAGCCAGAGCAAAAAAAGTCCTTAAAGGTGCAGCACCTGCATGGGGAGAGGAAATGGTCCTATGGCCTAAGTGGCTGAGCACCCAAACTGAACTACGCTGTTGTCTGCCTTGTGCCCTCGAGAGATTGTATTATCTAATTGTGTCAGATTGTGCAGTCACTACATGCTGTCTTTTCTTTCCCACAGGTCCTCTTCCCACCCCACAGGTCTATGTCTGTCACGGTCTCTCACAGTTTCTTGAGTAGATTCAGGCCCCTGCAAGCCCCTCCATCCACTGTAACTGTCTGGCATATTATTTATATTTTGCTAGCAGTACAGCTGTTACTAATATTAGCAAAGATAAGCAGTGCATCCACCGAGCCAACAGGCAAGTGCAGCACTATTGTGTGCATGTGCCAGAATGGTTGCACTGCTAAGTACAGAGAAAGCCAATTATAGTTACAGCTTTATTTTTACTTTATATATTATTTTTCATTTTATTTGAGAATGATGTTAGGGGCAGACAGGGCAGCATGGCAAGTGAGCTCTTCCCTGCTGTATGCCCACAGTAGAGCCATCACACCTCCAAGCAGTGAGGAAGCCGCAGCCATTTGTGGCTTTATTTTACTTTCATTTTAACTTTTCTGATTGCAATTCATGTCAGGGGGAGACAGAATGCTGATAGCAGCTATTTGTGGCCAGATCAAAGAAGGTACAAATCTGAAACCATATGTAGTTTGGGAATATCATGTTTGAAAGATGTGTGTAGTAACTTTTTACTGGATTTCTTCATTTAAGATGGTCATGTGTGTGCCTGGACTTCATACCGTGATATCACTGTCAGTTAACATCACTGGTCCAGAGGAGCACTGACCAACTGGGTCTTTAGAAGTTCACCTGTTATTGTACAACTTGTGAAATTTCTCTGACATCTCTAGAGAAACACTTAGCCTGCTTGTAGTACTGCTATTAGGCTTCCAGAAAGAATCTCTTTGGAAATATTGTAAAATATCCAGAAATATCTGACCACGAAAATTGCTGCAATTTCAGAAACCATGCAAGAGGAGTGGTCTTTGATAAAAGACACCACTCACAAAATTCCTGAACTCTTCAACGCTCCCTTATTAATGGTCATATATACAGTACAAATCAGTCAGTCATATGAATATCAGCATTTCACAGTAAATATAATGTTTCCTCATGGACAGATGATGGATTTTACAATCACCAACTTCTGTTTTCCATTCTTAAATACAATATATAATCAGAGTTTGCACTCATCTAAGCTAGAGTCCAGGTGCACTCTTTGTATTCTGTCTTTGGTCTAATGCAATATAATTTAAGTCCATTTCATTTTTCTGGACTTGTCCTTAAATCTTGCCTCCTTTTGTGACTGTTAGTTCTGGTTTCATTTCGAGGGTCCATCTCCTCTGGGACCCTCTCAGTGGCAATTTTGGAGCCTGATAAAAAAATAAAGGGCTAGATTCTCAAAGGGTTATGCATGGCATGAATTGAGCTGCACCAAAAAAGATAGTACAAGTAGCAATTTACACCAGGAGTTGTGACATTCTGTATTCTGCAAAGCAGACTGTGACATGTCACAGGCTGCTTGCACCAATGTGGACATATGCCACCAGATAGACCATACACCCCCTGCGACATGGCGCGAAGGGGTTAATGGCAGCTGTTGTGCCCTATTCTGGAAGGGTAGCAACAAAATCCCCAAGTTTGCTATTCTCAAACAACCTTCAGAGGACATCCACCAAAGTACAGTTACACCAGCTTTTAGCTGGTACAGCACACCACACACCACCACAGCCAGCCACCGACTGAGTTCCGTATGAGCGTGCACTACTGTAAATATTTCAGATAAATCAGGATCAGGGCATGGGACATTGTGAGCCCTGAGGGGCATAATGTAACACAGATCAGGTCAAGACGGCACATGCATCTTGTGTCGTACTGTCCTGCAATTTTTGCCAACCTGTTAAGGCTCACCCTTCCTTTGGTGTGTCTGTTAGATTGTTGCAAGTCTCAGAACTTAGCCACAGGACTCTGCCTCTTACAGAATCAAGGGCAGGGTCCTTGGCACAACTGCACCCCTCGCATGTTGCAAGTTGCTACATGCATAGGGTTGCTTATAGAATCGGGCCCAAAATGTTTATTTTTATACAATATATTTCATATCATTAGGAATAAAAATCCCTGGTTACAAAACAGCCCTGTTAAAAAAATTTCAAAGTTACAGTAGTAAAAAGAAAACATGCAAGGATAAGTACAATACCTTACATACAACACTTACATACTTTTATCTATATACAAATATAAAATGTTCTAGGTGTCATTGTTTGCAAAGCTTTGGTTTAACAATTCCATACCATTTGGTATAAATTTTTCAAATCAGTGACATTGTTTTTGTGGAATGTAGTTGTAGCATACTAAAGTGAAGGTTATCCCATGAAGAAGCTGCTTGAAAACATAGGCCCAGATATTCAAAAGGGTTGCGCCATGCGCAACAGGGTTGCGCGTGCGCAACTCCAAAAATGCGCCATTCTGCGATATTCAGAAGGGGCCAGTTGAGCCACCGAAAACATGCTGAGCAACAGCGCAATGGAAATGAAGGCATGTGCAACCGAAGGGGGTGGGTCCATGCATAAAGTGCACAATGCGATATTCGAACACTTGCGCAATGCGCAAGAGTGGCTCAACTGGAAGTTGCGCAGTAGCGGAATTGAGCCAAAATAAAAAGGCTCAAGGAAGCGGCGCAAGAACCCTAGCAGGCCGCAAACTGGGGGAGAGAGACAGAGACAGAGAGAGAGAGACAGAAGCTGGAAGGGCAGACTGGGACAGTGGGTCCAGGAGGACAGAGAGGCCAGCGGGGGTGCCTGGTGCAGTGGAAGCAGCAGTGGGGGCAGCGGGGGTAACACAGGAACAGCAGCCGGGGAGGGCAGAAGCCAGGGAGATGGACAGTGCCAGCTTCCACATGGAAGCTGTAATGAGGGCGGTGAGACACCATGCTGCAGGGGGACGTGGCGCGGGAGGGCCCGCTGGCGGCATGCCCCGACCAGGCAGTATTGTGCCCGCCTCAGCTTCAGCTGTACACAGATGTCAAGATCGTAGGCGGTACTGCCTGAACAGGGCAATACTGAGACGGCTCTGTGAGCTGTGCAGTGATGTGATGCAGGCACCCTCACGACGAGTCACGCTCTGTCTGTGGAGACAAGGTGACAGCCTGCATGTGCCTGCTCACCACGGCACCTTCCAGAGGCTGACAGGGGACACCACAGGCATTACACAGTCGGCCACGTCCGCATCCTCACCCAATTCCTCAGCGCACTGCTGCCTCATGCTGTGGAGTACATCCATTTCCCCAGCACGCGGCAGAGCGCACAGCAAACATGCAGGAGTTCCACAGGGTAGCACGATGCCTGGCGGCTAGGGGCCATAGACTGCACCCATGTGGCCATTCGCACACCACCTGGCCCCGACGGCCAGGCATATCGGAACTGAAAGGGGTTTCCAGTGTCAACTGCCAGGTGGTGTGTGATGCAACTGGGCGCATATGTCTGTGCCACACCCTGGCGGAGCAATATGATGCCTTCATATGGCACCAGTCTGCACTGTGCCATCGATTCAAGAGTGTGGGACATCCCCACAGGACATCTAGTGGGTGAGTACACATGTATGGAATGCAAACTCTGGGCAAGGGTGGGAATGACACAGGTGCCATGGTAGTGGCACACAAGGATATGGGCAATATGGACCTGACATGACACTGCTCTCCACTATCTCCACACAGGTGACTGCGGATACCCACTCCATCCCTGGCTGCTCACACCGTACTGGCGCCCCATGACCCCAGCGCAGCTATGCTTCAATGAGGCACATGCCGCAACACGTAACATCATAGAGTAGGTGTTTGGGATGCTCAAGGCACGCTTCCGATGCCTAGACACCTCCGGCGATGCCCTACAGTACAGCCCCCAAAAGGCCTGTGGGATATTCCTGGCCTGTTGCATCCTGCACAACATGGCCAAAGACCATGGGATAGCTGTACAGGTCAAAGAGGGGGACAGCGATGGGGACGCCAGTGGCGCTGGTGATGTTGGTGATGAGCAGCCCCCCCAGGATGGAGGGACCCGACTGACCCGGCAGGCCTAGCTGCACCGGGACACCATTGCAGAAAGCACTACGCCCAACACAGGTAAGTCAAGGGACATGTGCAGGCAACACTGTCCATCGCGCAAACCACAGGCACACAGGGAACACACGTGCATGAAGGTCAGGGGAGTTGAAGGTTCCAGCATACCAACACACCATCAGGGAGGGTGAGCACTCATATGGACATACACACACACCAGGCAGCGTGCATGGGCAGAAGCACAGCACTGCGGAAGCGACATTGCCAACACACAGCACCACCGACCACCCCACCACCTGTACCATCCAAGATCGTGTGTCAGGACCTGGGCACCCTTGCACCTTGGTGTACAGTGCAATGCAGGCATCATCATGCACACGCACCTGTGGACAGCAGTTGGGAGAGTGTGCAGGTGGTCCATGTGTCAGCGTGGTGAGCAGAGCACCCAGCAGTGCACTGCCCACCTGACACACATTGCACACAGGGCAGCACCAGACAGGGCCCGCACTGGGAGACAGCTCAGTCATGTAGCACTGTCCCGGCCACCACGGATGCATGGGTGGCCCGCCCGTGGCCCAGCAGCACTGGCAGGCTGAGCAGGGGCCACATGGGGTGGCGCTGTTGCACCACCAGGGGTCCCACTCAGTGAACGCGACCTTGCCCGCACAGGGTCTGTATCATGCCGAACAAACATGCACCAGGGTGCTCAGGATGCCCACAGCAGAACCCGGTGTCGACAGGCCTGGTGTCGCACGACACCGGGAACAGGGAGTGGAGAGCGCACTGTGTGGGGTGTGCGGTACAAGGGCACCTGACAGTGTGCCCAATGCATCCGCGACAGAGACCACTGCCTGGGTCAGCCTGTCAATGGCGGCGGTCACATCCGTCCGCATAAGGACCAGCTTGGCTCGGTCCCGAGCACACTCCCTGCTGTGCCACTCCATGGACACAGACAGTGCCTCCACTGACCTTGCAACCCGCCCCTGCAGCTGTACTGATTCCTGCAGCAGGCGGGTGTGCGCTTCCAATGGGTACTGTGCCCCAATGGCATCGTGACCCCCAGGGTGTGGACGGTCCCAGTGCACAGCACCCCTTGAGGGTGGGTGCTGTTCACCAGGACCAGGTATGGGTGGATCAAATGGCGGTGGACATGTGCCACTGCTTGACACTGTACCCCCAGACCTAGTGTGTGACTGCTGCTGCCGCCCCTCCAACTGCTGAGCCCCCAGGTCCACCTGTTCCACCTCCGTGCTGGCAACAGTGCCGGACACCTGCACAGCCACCGGTGCTGCCCCACTGGTGCTGACAGGCACAGCCTGGGACTGTGCCAGCATGCTGGTACAGGTGTGAACCAGGAAGGCCCAGGGGCATGTGCTGGCCTGCCATGTGTCCATCATGGGACACACACCTATCACTGCCCATTGCAGGCCTGCTATCATCAATGGTGCAGGTACGTGCCACTGCCATAGGCACAGCATGCTGGCACACCTGCATGCCGGACTGCTGAAACACAGGCTGTGCACCCCCCGCACCCGTATCACTGACACCAGAGTTGTTGGCCCAGCGTGCATGCTGCTGCAGTGCCTGCTGGCTGGTGGCGGAGGTGGATGGTCCCTCCTCTACGTCCAGCAGGTCTGCATCACTGTCTGGACCCACCACCACCGTCTCCTGAAGACGAACAGGATCTGTAACAGAAAGAGAGTACATGTGAGTGCATGTGAACAACAGCCCCCCCCAACACCACTACCATGTCATACTGTGCAGTGATGGGCTTCCACCTGTCTGGAATCCTCCACCTGGTACGCCAGCAATGGCACTCGGCTGCATGGCCATGACCAGTGTCTCCTCCATTGGGGTCAGCTGCAACACCACTGGTGGGCCCCCACCAGTGCCAGCACGTGCCGCCCTGAAGGCTGCCACCTTCTCCTTCAGCCTCCTGCGGTCAGTCCCCATCTTCTTCTTGCATTCCTGCACGGAGCGCTGGTGGCTTCCGTGCAGGTTGACGGCGCCCGAGCTACTCCCTCCCATGCAGCTGCATGTTCCTGAGGGGTGTCCCTCCGTCCACTCAATAGTGGCTCATCCTCCAGGTAGGCCTGGAAGATGGCCTCCGTCTCTGCCGCTGTGAAGTTCGGCCTCCTCCTACGCCTGCTGTCCTCACCCTCACCTTGGCTCTGGTCAGTCATGGTGATCTGTATGGGTGGAAGTGGACACCTGTCACTGTGCAGTCAACAGCATTTCCCCATGAGCATAGGTGCCGGCCCGGGGGGGCGGAAGCCCCCCATGTTTCTTCTCCGTATGGCAGATACTGATAGAAAGGGTGCCCTTTGTCCCTTTCTAAGTGCCCTTTTCATTCTCAGCCCCCCTCAGCCTTTATCATCCTCTGGCACCCTTGCCCATGAGCATTGTCCTGAGCATCACACAGCATGTAACTCACCTCTCACCTGCAGTAACCGAATCTGGCCAGCACAACCCACTGTCGCATTTTTATAGCGCAACACATGCAAATGAGGAGTGGCGCAACTTTAATGACATGCTAATCGTGCCACTGCGCCTTTGAATGGCTGATCGAATGATTTACATAAGTCAGTTGAATATCGTGGATTTGCGCTTTGCGCAATACGGAAGGGCCGGCTGAGCCAATGGTGCAGATTTGTGCCTGCATGCTACACTGCATTGCGCATGCCCAGACAGCTTACGTACGCGCCCATCGCGGCTGCAGACCTGCTGAGCGCGGTAGGCAATTCAGGCCATGGCCACCATTGTGCCAGTGGTGCTACAGCACTGGGCACTATATGGCGCTGTGGCACTACTGTGCAATAGTCCACTGTGGCACTGGTACACAGCTTGGCAGTCATACAGGATGCCTATACGTCCGATGGCGCTGTGCGTAGCCTTACGTCATTGCCGTGACCTTGTGTATGCCCTTTGCCCCCTGGCGCTGTTCGCATGCCATGTGTACGTCCCTATTGCGCTGTCTGGTGATGGCGCTATGTGAAGTGACGACGCTGTTCGAACAGCGCGATTGGAGCCTGTGGTGGTCTATTGCGCAACATCTCCACGTGGGGTTACAGTGCAGCGGAGCACCATATTGCCTGCTGTAAACTGGCTGTGATGGCTAGGAGGAGGGCAGTGAGTTGGAGCCCACTGGAGGTGGCCAACCTGGTGGCCCTGGTGGAGCCCCACTGTGAGGCACTCTATGGTGAGGCCCCCCTCACCATGCCTAGGATGCACGTGTGGCAGCAAGTGGCCACTGACCTGGTGGAGGTCACTGGATGGGGCTGGTCTGCTGAGCAGTGCCGGCACCGGTACGGTGACCTCCGCCGGAGGGAGCCGGACATGTTGGCCAGGCTGCGGGCACGTGCCAGATGGGGCATGGTGCCTAGGCCAGGTGAGTGTACCATCTATGCACCTATATTCTCTGTAGGGGTGTGTGTGTGCTTGTGTGGCTGTGCATAGGTGACAGCTTGGACACGGTTGGCTGTGTCAGTGTGTGCAGCTGTGCGATGGATGGTTATGGCTGTGTGGGCAGGCACTCTCACTGGGGCAGGGGGCACTCTGCTTTTGAGTCACACTGATGTTTGTCTCAACATATGTCTCCCACAGGCCAGGATCTGAGGATGCAGGGCCGGGACGAGGAGGGCCGTGCCAGGGCCCCGGTGGCAGCAGGAGTCAGCACCCAGAGAGAGCAGCAGTAGCAGCCGCAGCAACAGCAGCAGGGGCAACAGCGGCAGACAGAGCTGCTTGAGCAATGTGAGTATCATGACTTCATGGATGCTATTGCATGCTGGGGGGGGAAGTCTACTAGCCCTGCGCAATACAACCATGCAGGAAAGGGGAGGTCATAATTCCACTATACAAGACACTAGTGAGGCTCCACCTGGAGTACAGTGTACATTTCCGGAGACCATACCTACGTAAGGACGTAGAGTGGCCAGGGAAGGATCAGAGGAGGACAACAAAGATGGTGCATGGCTTGCATCACGGATCCTATGACGACAGGTTGAAGGAACTGAACATGTACTCCCTGGAGGGAAGGGGGGAGAGAGGGGATATGATAGAGACATACAAGTATCTTACAGGGAGGATCAGGGTGCAGGACACACTTTTTGAAGTGAAAAAGATGTTCCAGGACTAGAGTGCATGGGATGACGTTGGAGGGAGGACGATTCAGAGGACACATGGTGATGGACTGTCTTCACAGAGCGGGTGGTGGACAAGTGGAACACCCTGCCAGAGGACGTGGTGGGGGCTGACACAATCACGGGATTTCAGACTGCAGGGGACAGACATGAAGGAATTCTGGAGATCAGGGGTAAGGGGCAACAGACTTCTAGGGAAACAACGTGAACTTACAAGCTCATATGGACAGACTGGGTTTGCCATAGGCCCTTATCTGACGACACTGTCTATGTATCTATGTATGTAGGCATGACACAGGTGACATGCATCACTGTGCAGTATCACAGCACGTCTGTATCGTCACTGGTGGTCCAGGCATGCACTGGGCCATAGCTGTGTAACTGGCATCGCACCACGTTGCCACATCACTTGCCAGCCTTGTTTGTACTGTGATGGACGTGGGCAGTGTGTGTGGCCAGTGGTGCACATAGCTGGTGCCGCCAGTTTGTGATGGCCATGTGCATGTTCACTGTGGGTGGGTGTATGCCATCACAGGTGCGGGACATTGGGCTATATGGCTTGCAGGTTGGGTGGTGTTCAGGGTTGTGGTCAGTCTCAGCCATTGACTGTGTTCCCATTTTCCTAGGCCTCGAGGTACTCAGGAGGATGTCCCAGGATCGCACCTCACCCAGGTTGGACTTCAGAACCAGGAGATCCTGCAGGCCATACAGCGCCATGGTGATCGGTGAAGGAGGCACAGGAGGGGCACCAGCAGGGGAGGACCAGCAGCCAGCTGGGCCATAGCCACATTCCCTTCCACTTCTCCCATCCCTATCACTCTGCCTCCCTCTCCAAGTTTTATTCCTCCCCTTGAACACCCTGCCTTTTACCGTCCCCCCACTTGTACATAGTTTCACTTGGTTTTGTGATTAATCTTTTAAATATACATTTCTATTTTGATATGAATACTGTGTTGGTCTCTGATTTGCAGCTGGCTATGGGTGCTCAGTTGCAGAGGTGTACATGCCATCTGGGCTGGTATGGTCCTGGGTATGTGTGTGTGTGTGTGTGCATGTGTGTGCATGGGGAGGTATCTCCAGCATGGCAGTGACTTTCGGTTGGTCTTGCTGTCTGCTGCCACCCACTGCTGGGTGCACAGGGTGTGTCTGGCTTGTAGGCTTCTGTGTTGCATGGGGCTGATGAGTGCTGGGGGGACTGCATGGTTTCCTGCAGTGCCAGTCACTTCACATGGGTGGTGTCTTGGGGTCACAGTTCAGGGTGTGCTGTGCATATGGGGAGCTGATGTGCACTGTGGTTGTCAACCCCCTGTGTGTGGCACTCTCCGCCTGCCAGTGGTTGTGTTGGGGTGTCATGGTTCTGCTATGCTTTGTTGGCTTGTCCCCATGGGCAAGTAGATCATCTGTCCCACCCCCAGTGATGTTGTTCTTGGGGTGCGCAGGTGTGGTGTGGGTTCTGCAGTGTGTTCCTGTGCCCATGTGTGGCATGGCTGGTGGTGGGCCCCAGCCTGCCTCCCTGGATGTGCAGTTCCATTGCTCTGGGGGCTGTGCTTGCACTATGGCAGCTCTGGAATGCTCAGCTGAGCTTCCCTGGTTGCTCCATAGCGCAACATTTTGGCTCAGCTTCTCCTTCCTGGTTGTGCGATGGCGCAGTATGTGCAATATTCAGACGTTGGTTGCTTGCGCAATTTGCTCTGCTCCATGTTTGAATATCGCACCTGTTGCGCATTTGCACAACTGGTTTGTGCTTGCTCCTGCTGTTGCGCTCGTTTTGAGCGCAGTTTGAATATCTGGGCCATAGAGTTTTAGTTCCATATTTAGTCTTATTTTTAGCTGGGCGTATCTTGTTAATGTGAACAGATCTAGTTAATACACATGTGGTGGATGAATCTTTACCAAAAGCTACTCTTAAAATATAATGTTCTGGATGGTGTACTGAAGATTTGTGAAGGTGGTTTGACCAGATTGTGTTATTTCTTATTTCTAATGATTGCCACTCTAATCTTTTCAACAGTTCACAATGGTGAGTTGTAAATTTACATCTTAATACAAAACTCACCATTTTGTAGTGTATCTTATCCAATTTATCCAACATCCTCTTGTTTGCCACTCTATGTATTAAATTTCCATATTCTGCTGTTGGCAAGATCCTGTGTGCCATCGTTATTATTTATTTATTTAAAAGTTTTACCAGGAAGGCATATTAAGCAGACTATTGCTCGATTCCAGATGCATCCCGGGGAGAGTGCAAATGAGCTCTGGTTAAAAGGACAAACATTGAATACAAGGTCCAAAAATACAAGTAAGATAAATACAGAAAGCATACAAGATACAAAAATCCAAGGCACAAAGTACAGTGCATAAATACTGCACAGCGGCAAGTAGTAGTACAAGGCATGTAAACAGACAAAGCTAAGGTACACACGTACATAAGAACTCATTGGGCCAACACTATGCAATCACAATAGGAGGAAGTTGGCAGACAGACTATTTAGTTACATGTGCCGCTGGAGAAAAAATGTGCTTTGAGGAGGGAGTTGAGGTGATAGGTGGTAGATGTATGCTGAATGCCCCTAGGAGGGAGTTCCATAGTTTAGGCATACGATAACTGAAGGCTGCCTGACCTGCAGTGGTGGACACGTGTGGTAAAGATAGGAGCCTGGCATCATTGTTCCTTAGAGCATATGCAGTAAGGGTAGGAGTGGATAATTTAGATGTGAGGTAAGTGGGCAGGGACTGGGTCCCGAACTTGGCCATGATCTGTGTGCAGTGGGATAGTTTTCAGTCCTGAAGAGTGGAGAGTCCCAGGGTCCAGTAGAGGATGCAACAATGTGTGGAAGGAGGACAGTCAAGAGTGAAGCAACCCAAGGAGTGGAAGAGTGGATCCAGTTTGGCTAGAGTGGACTTGGGAGCAACACTGTAGACTATGTCCCCATAGTCAAATATAGAGAGGATCATTTTCTGTACAATAGCATGGTGAGCTGGCAGCAGGATGCAACCACAATTGTGGTATAGAGCACCTACCCAACCTGGGGGTGGAGTTTATTTTGGATGGCATTGATATGCACAGAAAAGTTGAGGTGCTGGTCGAGGTAGACCCTGAGGTATCTAAAGGAGGAACAGGCCTGAAGGGAAGTCTCATTCAGGGTGTGGAAACTGGGGATGGAGGGGAGCCATGAGAGTTTCTGTCTAGTACTGAAGGTCATGGAGTCTGTTTTCTTGGTGTTAAGTGAAGCTGATTTCCATGAAGCCAGAGATGAACATTATTGAAGTCCTGCTGAAGACTGGTCACCACATCAGTGGATGTGGGTCTGGAGGTGAACAGCACTGTGTCATTTGCATACATAAGAACTGATGTGTGAGGGAAAACAGAGGGCAGATTATTAAGGAAGTTGGAAAACAAAACTGGTCCAAAGACGGAGCCCTGGGGCACCCTGGTGGTGACAGGGTGGGGAGCAGATGTAGTGTTTCCAATATGGACCAATTGGGTTCTACCAACCAAGAAGGAGTGGAACCAGTTGGTAGCCACATAAGAAAGTCCTACAAGAGTGAAGTTGGACAGATGGAGCAAATGGGAGGCAGTGCTGAATGCCTTTGCCAGGTCAACAAAAATTGCTGAGGTGATGTGGCTTAAGTCCATACCAGTTTGAATCATATCGGTGAGCCTTAGGAGGGAGATGGTGGTGGAATGGGTCTTCCTACAACCAGACTGATAAGGTATAAATAAAGATGAGGAATCAAGGAAGGGGGAGAGTTGTGAGAGGACTAGGTGTTCCTGAATCTTTGCCAGTATGGGGAGGAGGGAGATAGAGTGGTAGTTTTACCTGTTTATTTTGGCATTTAGCAGTGTGCCTAAGAGCTCCAAAAGTTCTATTGCCTTTGAAATCAGTTCAGTCATATGTTCAGTAAATGTTAGCTCAGCATCCAAAAATAAGCCCAATTTGTTTTAAATTTTTTCCCTTTTGTTCATACCAATATGAATTTAGATCCCTCATTAGGAGTCTCAGTTCCTGGCACCCACAGCACTGCCCTGACACCTCTGGCTATAGGTCAGAGTAGGGCACCCAAAACACTCCTATCCAAATGACACCAAGATTTCGCACCCTAGAGGAGGTCTTCAATGAAACAGATACCAGAATGATTCCAGTCTCTGATTCAGAGGCCATCCTAGCATGCATGGTGTGTGACTCCACCACCAATACCTCCGTCTCATTGGGGTTCAGTCGCAGCCAACTAGAGGCCATCCAGTCGTTAATCTCAACAAGGCAGCTGTTTAGCACATCCACCATGTTGGATGTTCTTGGGGCAAAGGAAAAGTATAGCTGGGTATCATCAGCATAGCAATGAAAACCCAAGCCATACTTCCTAATGAGCCCTCCCAGGGGTAGCATTTATCCTGCAAACAACATTGGGGCCAATACTGATCCCAGAGGGACTCCGCAAGATAGGAGGCTAGGGGTGGAGGAAGAATTCCCATTCACAACCCGTTGCCTCCTGTTGGTTAGGAAGGACTCAAACGAGCTGATGACAGTGCCAGTGAGTCTACAGAATTCCCTAAGGTGGTCAAGCAACACACAATTAGCCACAGTGTCAAATGCTGAGGCGAGAAACAAGAATTGTCTTATCCACTCAATCTCTCACCCTGAGGACATCAGTCAGCCCCCGAACAAACGCAGTTTCTGTGCTATGCCTCACCCAAAACCCCAAAAAAGCAGTGAGGGTGTTTCCTTGTAAAGCCAATGTGACAGTTTTCACTGTTTTTTTTCTCAAAAAAAAAATTACATTTGTGTTAATGCTGTTCACAGAGTGGGTATTGCCACTACAGTGGGGGATTGTGGTGAAGTTGAGCGAGAAGACAGCTTTCAGATGGCACTTTTTTTTCTATGTAAGAAAATGAAACTTATTGCAGGAATGTATTAGGGTTCTGGATAACCTTTTGTCATTTTCTGTGCTGTGCTGTGCTGAGATGTTTTATGTTAACTGGGTATGTTCACTTAGGCAACAATTGGGTACATAAAGCCAATCATGCTGACAGCTAGTGGAGTGATTGTTTTAATTTTTTATGTGGTCTTCTGTGTACTGGGACTAGATGCATGATGTTATGCTGGGATAACATCATGGGTCCAGTCCCAAACTGACCAGTCAGAGGCCAGCATTTTTTTTGCCAATGTATAATTAAAATTTGACACTGACTCCAGTTTCTTGATCATATGTGCAGAAAGTATTACCCTCATATTCACTTGACCTGAAAATTAACAAAAATGAGACCTGGAGTTCTATTCTCATAAATCCAAATGACTGTCACAGATAAGAACAATAAACCCAGTCAAGCAGAGAATTACGGGAAAATCAGTACTTATTCATGTGCCTGACCTGAAAAATTAATTGCCAATATTTTGCTGGCTATCTGGCTTTCTCATGGCAAGTCAAGATCTGAACACAGAGCTATAGCAGCTTTGAATCCTATTAGTAGGTCTTCTTTGCTGTATTCCATGTTACTGATATACTTCACTTTCACTTGTGTAAATCATTTCTTGTTTGATTTGCTCATTTCATTTAATTTTTTCTTTCATTAATCTAGGAGCGTTGCTCAGGTTGCATCCTACTACATGGCTCCCTCACCCTTCTGTGGAGAGCCAGAGGAAAATAAAAAGAATGAGATGAGCAAATCAAATAAGAAAAAATACATGCAACTGAAAGTGAAGTAGAATAGTAAGATAAAATACAGCAATTAAAACATATTAATGAGAATGCTGGTGTGCTATCAGACTGAATATAGCAACCACAGGGTCAGGAGCAAAGGCAAGCACACTGCAAACCTTTGCCTTCCACCTTTGCCAAGATTTGAATATCATCCCATTGCTGTCTTGGTCCCTATGTAACCCCCTTGTTCCCAGGGGTTACTAGAATCCCATTAGAACCAGTGGCAGAAAGGGAAAGGCAGCCAGTGAAAAAAACAGTTGAATGGGTTTCACACTGTCATTCTCTGGTTTCAGTCTCAGCTGAGCTGGAGGATGATGTAATCTTAGAACTGTCGCAGCAGCATAAGCCACACTGATAGCTAGCAGCTGAGGGAGATAGTTTAGAATGGTGTGTTAGAGTCAGTCAGTCTGTAGAGTGGAGTTCTAGGGGGAGGCTGCAGCTGCTGGGTAGCTCCTCATTTTAGCTCTGACAGAGAGCTACCACTCTGTTTTGGGTAGTTTGTTCTCACCATAGAAAACAATGTTTGAAGTGGTAGAAACCTTGCCAAGTGGGTTTTCCTTTGCCCCATCCCAGGAGGGATGGGGGGGCGATCTTCAGGGTTCAGGGGCAACCACCTCATCCAGTCTGTCTAGTGAAGCTGCCTGTGACAACTTTAGAACTGTAAGTACTACTTTTGTGTCAGCCCAGAAGGGGCACCAGCATTCCCTGATGAATTTTCTCTGATAAAGGGACCCTGTCACCTACTCTGTTTCTGTTTTTAAAAGTGTCTTCCTACACTGGGAGTCTAGACAGAAACTGCCCAAGTACAGAACTTTTAACCTTGTAGCATGTTAAGTGTGAAAAACATTTCAAGATAGCATCTACAAGTTTCTGTGAGGGTGTTATTAACCAGATGAATGGCCGAGCATAAACCTGGAAGCAAAAGGTGGGAGACCTCCCCCATCTCGAGTAACCAGTTTATCTCTCCAGATTCAGTTTGGGCACCAGTTCAGTTTTCAGTCAGTGCATTTGGCCAGTACCTAATGGAAATAGTTACCCAGACGTGAGTTTTGGATTCTCTGTTTTCAGTTCACCTCAGTGTAGTGGGTGCTGAAAGATTTTTGAGCCTGAATGTGCTCTTTTGTGGTCATGTGTACTACCTTCATTCCTCACGAAATAAGAGAAATTGTGCAAGTACTGGCCGTGTGTGCCTAGTCAATGGTAAAGTATACCAGTAACTGGCCGTGTGTGCCAATCTCCATTTCGGAACCAGAGTGTTCGCTGTTTTGTGTTTTTACCCTATGCTAAATACGAATGTGAGGATTTTCTCTACTCTGGAGAATCTGCAATACCAGTATGTGTAGCCCTGTGGGGGTCTATCTTCACTTTATGATTATTCCTACTTTGTTATGTGAATAAAAGCCACACTCTTGAACCCCAGACTGGTTTGGACAGTATTGTTATTGCTTTCATTGTGTGTGGATTTACTTGGGTGCCCCTGACCAGAAGTGCAAACATAGCACAATTATGAGCAAACATTTTCTTCCAGGGACCTGGGTTGCTGGCCATGGTAAATGGTCCCATCAGGTATGTGCCAGGTAGTTGCCACACTTGGTTGCCTGTCTGTGATAGCAGGCTTAGACATAGAAATGTGTGTACTTCTTGTTATGTAAACCCCCATCCCTCTTGTTTACCCCTAGACGCTATGTGGTGAGATGAGCAGCCCTGCTAGTTAAACAAGGGGGGACCAGTGGGAGGGGTAACAAAAATGGGGGCTCGTCTGGCGACATGTTTTGAATTTGGGAAAAAACAAGAGATGTTTGTTCAGGTTGTGGCTAGCATTTTGTCTGTCTGGCAGTTGGTAGCCCAAGACTGGAAGTTTTGTGCATAAGGAGTTTTCCCAGAGTAGTGCCATCCATATGTGCCACTGTCTGCCTGCTGTTCAAGTGCTGATGTGATTGTGACAATGTTTACCAAGGAGCTGTAAAGCCAGATTGTGCATGCCCCTTGTCCTGCATCAAAAATGGAACGTTTACCAGCTTTAATTTTCAAGTTGTGACAGAAAAAAAGTATTGTGAACTGTGGAAAACAAAGAGACAATTGTGCCCTGAGGATTTCAAATGCTTGCTGTGTGAACTGGGAGAGTTGCTAAAGAAATAGACAAGAAAAATTTTTCAAAATTGTGCTCCGGCCATGAAAGTTCAGTTGAGAAAAAAAGTTGTTTTGCAGTTTAAATTTTGCCTACTTGAAGATCGCCGTGACGCAGAAGAGCACGAGAAGAGAGGCTCATTTGCATGGTGTCGAGTGATTGGTGAGACTGCAATCAGTCCGGCCCCCTAGCCAGCTTCAGGGTGCGGCCCAGTGTTCGAGATGGAGAGAGTGAGTGGTGTGCAAGCTGGTAGCCAGGAGAATTGTTGCAGTGACTGTAAATGTTCCAAATCTGAAAAAAAAAACTGTTTCTGAGTGAAATTGGGCACAACCCAGTGTCTGATTGACTAGGAAGTAAGTGTGGTGTTCATAGAGACAATCGGCAGGATCACCAGCCAGCTTCAACCCAGAGGCCTTCCAGGATCAGCTTTAGGCCAAGATTTTCCACCGGAGCAAGCCAGCTACTGATTAAGTGAGTACCATTCAGCAAAACTGAGCTCAGACTGTGTTGTGATTTTCAAAAGCCAGCTGGATCTGTGTGTAAACAGTGTGATTGTTTTGCAAAGGACTGTAAAGTAATCAAAGCAAGCAAGAATTCTGAGCATTAGACTGTGAGCATGTATTACGGATTCAGCAACAGTATAATTTTCTGAGCAAAAGAGAGCATGTGCATTGTATGAGAGGCTGCCACAAACAGGCAATCCTGTTCAAGAAATACTGTGGCTTTAGTGACTTTAAACAAGTAAAACTGATTGCTAATGGTAAAGTCCAAAAAATCATATAGATGTGCTGAGGAAGAAAAGCAGTGCAGTCTGAGCAAAATTTATCAGTATGCAGTAAATCAGATGCGCATTGGCTTGAGTCAGATATAGATTGTTGATGCAACAGGAGTGCTGCCATTGCCATTATAAGGTGGGGCAGTAATGTAAACACAGCAGCAGGGAGCCATTTTGTGAGACTGTTCCAAGTATTGTGAAATCAGTAATAACAGTGAACTTTTGTGTGTTTCTTTACAGTCATGACTTCAGGACAATCCCGCTACCCAGATCATGCTCGGGCTATGATAGCTGAAGAGGTTACCAAACTTAAAGAAATAGAGCAATGTTTCTACGGTGAAAAGTTTGCCTCCTCATGTTGCAATTCCCGGATACCCAATGAGAGTATGCATAATGTGCCTCAAGGCTGAAAGGGATATATTCATGATTCCTCACTGTTCAGGGTGTTTAGAGAAGCAAGGTCTGTCCAAGACATCTAAACTTCGTTTGGCTGCCACTTGGACAAAGCTACAAGATCCTGCATGTAGCAGCACACAGTACCAGGTTGAACCTGTTGGGGAAAGCCCAGCAGAGTGTGGCACAAAGGATGAGGGTGTAGATTTACTGTCAGAGCAGATTTCTCGTGATGTCTCCATGCCTGTGTCACAGATGGACAGTGTGGAGTGAGAGTCAGTGGATCCATGGAGACAGGGTCCGAGTCCTAGCCTCATTGAAGAGGATGAGATTTGAGAAATTTTAGAATAGCAGGTGTCTACCTCCTTGCCCAGTGAAGAGTGGACTGTCTCAGGAGTGAGAACAACTTCTCACTCCTCAGCCCAAATCCTGAGTGAGGAAGAGAAGGAGGAAGAAATGTATTTCTCTTTTGAGAGTCCCAGTATGCATCCTCAAGCTCTTGCCTCTGAGGAACCAGAAGAATAAGTTGGCGACTTCACAGCCCTGCCCTCAGAAGGGGTCAGGGACAAGTTCCACGTAGCTTTGAGAATTCAACACTGGAAGAACCAGGACTGGCCACCCCTGAGCCAGGCTGGGGATTGCAGACTGATGAAGAATAGCAAGCAGAAAAGACTGGTTCACAGGAAGGCAAACAAAATCTATGGAATGTCCTTTCCTACCTTTCCTCAGAGAGTCTGGGAGGAGACTGAGTGAAACAGGAGAGCCTGGCTAGTGGAAGAGGTGACTAAAGATTTGCATCCAGGTGCCACTCATTATGTCAGGGACAAAGTTATCAGAGACAAGCTTAAGATTCGGAAGTTGGGCAGGACATTGTTCATGGACAATGTACGTTATGTGGACAATAAAGGAAATAAGACTTTCCACAATGTGAATTATGAGCGCCCAGAGAGGATCATAATTTCTGCACCTGACCCATTGTGGTACAACCCTCAATGTTACAATTGTCCTGTGAATATGCCCGTGCCTACCCAGAGGGAAGCAGAGCAGTGGTAGCAAGTGTCTGCCATCCAGCCGTTGCTGTACCCATGTTGTTCCACCAGTCTGGTGTTCCAGGATCCAAGGTGTGCCCAGATTCATCAGCCTCTACAGTGTTCCTTTCCAGTTTCATTGCCTGGCCTTCCAGGTGACATCAGCTAGAGATGACATCAACCCAGCTGTTCTTCTGATTCATCGCCTGGGATTTCAGATGACATCAAGCCAGCTGTTCCTTTCCTGTTCCAAGGTTCCATTTCCTAGATGGCACCATCCCAACAGTTTCCAGACATTCATCCTGTTTTCTGGAAGATTTCTGCCCAGCTGTATCAGAAAAATGCTGCCAGAGAGAGTCTTCGGCTGGAGAACCAGGTGATGCCCATTTTTTTCATTCTTCAAGGGACTGGTACTGTAAGTCCAGACTTTTCTTACTTTATTGACATTGTAATACGCATCCCATCTGACAGACTATAGGCTGCTGAACTGGCCACAAAGACTCCTCTCTTTTGGATTACAGTACTCCAGGAACTGTGTTTCACCTGGTTCTGGCCTAGGAGAGACTCTTTCATGGACCTTGCCTTTGGGGCACCCTTGTTGTCACTAGTGTGGACATTTAGGGCCTTCCATCCCAAAAAGGTGTATTGTACATAATGTTGAAATGTTCTATTATTTTCTACTTTTCTAATTTTCTAAAAAAAAATATTTGGGGGATTCTCCAGTGTTTTGGTGGTATGGATTATTGTTGTTGTACTGTGTTTTGAAGATGTGGTGTATGTTTTGTCTTTTCTCTTTCAGGTGGCTCCTGGTGAAGAAAGAAGAGAAGAAGAGGATTGGAGGGACTCATCAGAGTTCCTCTGTGCTTTAAAGTGTTTTTTTAAAGTACTATGTAGTTGTTAACATGTGCTAACCTTTTCCTTCCATAGGTGTATTTGTGGGGGAGTGTGGGAGTGTAATGCTTTAGTTAAAGTGTTAGCTCTGTGCTTTTGGTTTGCAGGTCTCCTGGGCTGGGAGGAGGTCCATCCTTTGGGTAAGTTTTTGGTTAGATAGATTTTCCCTAGAGGGCTAGGGGGGATAGACAGGTTGTGATCCTGACCTGCAGTAGGGGTCACAGTTCTGGTCTGTCAGGCTATGCTCTGGACAGTTCTTCCACAGCCACTGATTATCCATAGTGAGATCATAGTGTAGGTGCTGATGCATCAGCCAATAGCCTCTGGGCCCTTGATTTTGTTTGACTGTGCCTAGCACATGGTAGGGGAGAAGGTAGCACTACCTCCTCGTAGTCAATACATAGGGTAGGATGGGCTGGTGCTGGGTAGGTAATGACTGGGGACAGTTAATTTCCTGGCAAAGGGTGGGTGTAACTCCTTTGCTTCCATGGGTTACTAGAATCCCATTAGAACCAGTGGCAGGCAGGGAAAGGCAGCCAGTGAACTGCCAGTTAAATGAGTTTCACGCTGTTATTCTCTGGTTTCAGTCTCAGATGAGCTAGAGGATGATGTAATCTTAGAACTGTCACAGCAGAATAAGCCACATTGATAGCTAGTAGCTGAGGGAGATAGTTTAGAATGTTGAGTTAGTGTAGGTCAGTCTGTAGAGTGGAGTTCTAGGAGGAAGATGCAGCTGCTAGGCAGCTCCTCATTTTAGTTCTGACAGAGAGCTACCACTGTGTTTTTGAGTAGTTTTTTCTCACCCTAGAAGAAGAACATACATTAGAAGACAATGTTTGAAGTGGTGGAAACCTTGCCAAGTGGGTTTTCCTTTGTCCCATTCCAGGAGAGATGGGGGCAATCTTGTGTTAACAGGCTTAGACAAAGAAATGTGTGTACTTCTTGTTATGTAACACCCCATCCCTCTCATTTGCCCCTACACACTATGTGGTGAGAGGAGCAGCCCTGCTAGTTAAACAAGGGGGGCCGGTGGGGGGGGGGTTACACCTACACTATGTTTTTGTAATCCAATCTGTCAATGTTGATACTAATGTAATGAATTTGCCTTCCTCTCTGTAAATGACAAAGTCATTGTAACATACTTAATTACAAGACAACTTTGAAAATAGGCCCAGGGTGGTCTTAACAGTTCTTATCCTGTCTAAAAATAAACAATTCTGTCTTCTAGATAGAGGATAATGAATGGAAATGTATACAAAATGAGCCTGAGGAGGCATCTCGAGGTTGCAATGGCAAGGATTAACCATTCCAGCTTCACTAACAAGGTTGAATGGTTGTCATGGCAATGTCTTGATCACTACACAGGTTTGTTGTGTATAGCTACCCATACATTGTCCTCTATATTATTGATATTATTGTTCATTTATTTCGTATAGTCATGTTTAGGCATGCACCTCAATTTTGAGTGGGCACCAGGGTGGGGGGTTCAGCAGCAGCAGCAGCAGCAGCAGAAGGACATAGCTAACAATAAGTGACTATACTTAAGTAACATAGATTAGGGTTGTGTGGAATGTAGAAGTCACCCGATAAAATTAAAGTGGCAGTTGTGCTTAGAAAATGCTTTTTGATGCCAGCCCAGTGACGTGGTAAGCTGAGGCACCAAGTGCCAAAAAAAAACACCACACCAGTAATCTTGGTTCAAGAACAGACCAGCATTGACAAGGGGTCAGCCTGGGAAAGGAGGGTTGAGTATCCACACATTGCTCTTCTTCTTCCATTGGAGGCTGGGTGATATAGCATCAGCAGCCACTTCCTGGAGGACTGGGGGCAGGTGTTTGAGTACACACAGTGCCTTCATGCTATTTGACTGAACTATGGCATGCATTTCCAACCTGAGAGACAAGGCTTCAAACAAAGATGAGAAACCCCTTTGAAAACCACTCACCCACTGAGTGAAGCAAGTAGTTGGGTTAAGGCCTGAGATGGTGAAATATGAGGTTGGAGGTCACTATCAGAATGGGGGCGACACTCTGGCAGAAATGGAAGGTAAACAAAAGGATAGAAAAAGAAAATGCTTTTCAGGAGTTTTTAACAAATTCCAGAAAACTGTAGATGTCTTTCAACTGAAACTTTATATTCAATTTTCATGGATTAAAATCTCCCCTTCCTGAATTTTAGAATTCTGTTTCTGATGGAAGTCTGCAGAATAAGTCAGAATTTTCTGAAATTCTGCAGAATTCCTTTCCATCAGAATTTAAAAATTCCACCCAGCACTAATGTGAATAACATAAAAACACACGTTATACACAATATAACCTAGTCTATGCCTGCTAATGGATATCTGGTGAAATATATTAGGAGTTGTGTTGCTTGGATCCTCACAGATAGATGTAGGGGAGGAGAATTTAAAAGCTGGCACCAACCCTATAATAGTGAGTATCAACTGAATTTGGGCGAGTGTAAGGAGTGTGTAAATGAGCAGATGTTACCTGTGTAAAAGGTTGAATGGCTGTAAAATCATGAGGTTCTTCTGGAGTGTATTCTGCAGTATGTGTTTGCTGTGGCCACATTAAGTAAGTAGTAATACATGACAGGGTGTGCATTGGACAGTTCTTAATGCATGACTAGGGGGTGTAGTGAGGCATGAGGCCACAGGCTAAATTCATTCAGCCCCCTAGCCTTGCATTAAAACTGCCTGACACATTTACCAGAGTGTTTTATTGTGCTTATAAAGTGGATCAGTTTATTTTACATTTGTGTGGAAATTAAATTCTGTCCTGCTGTGGCCTCTATTCCTGAAGCTGGTCGTCATGGTTACCATGCTAACACTGTTTGTTTGGATTTTTTTTTAATTTATCTTTTAGATTTTTAGCATAGATTAAATCACCTCTGTTTATTTCTTCTTTTCTGTTTTTTTAATTTTACTTTTGGATAAGTTAAGGCTAATGAGCAGAGCAAACATTTGAAGAAGAAGAATCAGCATTTATATAGCGCTTTTCATACATCCAAAGCGCTTTACAAGCAATGCTAGACTGGTAGTGAAGTGACTGAATGTGTGGTGGCAGCCATATCGCACATCATCACCCACACACAGCCTGGATAATTGCATGAACCGGTTTATGAGAAGGGGCATGTTGGCCAGGACACCAGGAATGTTCCTACTCTTTGCGAAGAGTGCCCTGGTTCTTTACTTCCACTGAACCGTCTCATCGACTGACACATAGCAGTACAGCACCCCAATATTGCACTCAGATGCCAGCGATTTTTAGGTGCAAGTCTAATCCCGGTGTGGGACAAGAATCCACAACCTTCTGGTCTAGAGGCAGATGTGCTACCAACTGAGCCACGCTGGGCAGAATGAAAAACGGGTGGGTGACAAGAAGGAGCTAGTGTGTGTGAGAGCATTAGTTACAAGAAGAAAGTGGAAGAGGTGCAGGTATTTTCTTTTTTTTTATTTAAGTTGACTATATTCCAACGAGTAAGTCGCAATCAAGGCAGTGAGTGCAGAGTTCAGCTTAGGACTGGTAGCCAGGGAGAGAGTAAGTTTTGAGTCTGTGACAGAGCGAGTGGACAGGTGGCAGGAGAGCTCTGTGATAAATGGGAAATGTTAGTAACTGTGTTAAGCTGGGAATGACTGAAGGCACAGCGGATCCTGGTAAGTGAATTAAAGATAAAAAAAAAAAAAAGCCTGGAAATGTACAGCGGGTGTTTTGATGACTCCAAGATTTCCACGGTTTGGGCAAGGTTGCGATTAACAGTGGGGGGAAAAAGGGCAGTGATTCAAAGATGAACATTCTGTTTTGCTTTTGATTCATACTTTTTAAAATGATGCTGTGGTTACCTAAACTTGTTTCTAGCTGTGCATTAGACACTTATAATAACTGGCTTTCCCTTTTTTCCATAGGGAAACCGTGGTATAATTTGCCATTATAAAGGAGTGTTTATAATGGCAAACACGCGCACGGTGTCCCTTACTCTGCGTATGCGTCCTCCTGTCTTCCTGCCATTCTGACGCTGTCCGCTTTCAGCTTTCCTTTTCGTCGAATCGTGAACCGCCACTAGGACTCAGCGGTAAGTGTTTTTTACAAAATAAAATTTATACTCAAACATATGCCTGCCCTACTAAACCAAAAAGTTAGAGATGTGTCAGTCCTGATGGCAAACAGGGACAGCGCACTGAAACTGGACCACGGTCGCAGAGCAACAGCTTTTTATTTTATATATTTGCTGTGGCAAAAAAGGGAAAGCCAGCAATTATATAAAATAAAAAATGGGTCGGGGTGTTTAAACTCGAAGTTTACACACACCCTCGGGGTTAGATGCTTTTAATAAACCCATCGAGCTTCGCTCTCAGGGTTTATGTAGCATCTAACACCTTGGGTGTGTGTAAACTTCTCGTTACACACCCTGACCCATACTTTATTCTCTATGTAATGCACGGTTATCAACCAATCAAAATACAGGATTTACCTACCCATTTTATAAAGGCTTATACCTGTATTGTATAAATTTGCAAGCTCATAGTGAGTTTTGAGGGTAGTTACACAATGCTTTCAATAAGAAGGACTAAGAGGGATTTGCTAAAAAATTGTTAAAGGTAAATGGTATGCTGGATAGAGTCCATGTGTGGATTTATACAAAATATCAGATTTGATCATTTCAGGATTAACATTAAGTTACTATTGTAGAGTGTAGCCACCCACACCACTGCTTGTAGATGAAACAGGCCTTTCAGAGAAGAACAGGTCAAGTGCAGGGATTCTGTTCATTGGGGGATGGCTGGGATGGTAGATGGGGGGGGGACCACATAGTGCACTGTGCAGTAGCATAGGCAGACTATGGGAAGGATCAAACAGTGCAGGCCAAAGCTGAAACCCTCTCTGCTCAACCATTATCTCCCAGATAAGCTCATCCTTGTGAGTCATTGGCACTGGAATGGGTGGGATACTATATCAGAGAATGAGTGCACCCCCCTAAAGGGTAAACACACATCTATTTTCACTTTGTGCTCTGTTTAATGTCTCTTGTTTAAGATGCTTGCTTATGTGACCAGCTCCCCATTGCAGAAGAACATTAAACATATGGGCTAACTGGTACAGGGCTTTCTGAACCTTTCCGATGATGGTTCAGCAAAGACTGGAGTCAGGGTTTTTCAGCTAAAGAGCATGTACTGAACAAAATATCTCATTATTGGAAGCACAAGCCTGCACACTGTGCTGTATCCTGGTACAGAATACAACAAGCTTATATATCAGAAGTTAAAAATACTTTTTTTCATCACTTTTTCCATTTAAGACTATCCCATTGTACCATGTACTTTACATATGTTTAAATAGCAAGCCACAAACACCCCCTCCCCACTGACATGGAACCTTTGTAAATGAGCGCCTTGCACTCAAAAGTCTTGTAATCCAAGACTGAATAAAAAAATAAAATAAATAAATAAACAGCTTTGATGTTAACATTAATATCTTTAGTCTTCCTTCTGGTGAAACTAACAGAGATGTGAGAAGATCAGAATTACATTATATACCAAATTGACATATTAAAAGAATGTAAAACACTTATTACTTTTTGAGGGGGGAGTTTTTTAAAAAGGAAGAAAATGCATTAATTCAGTGTTTAAGTGGTGATCGTTAACACAATTATCATTTTCCACAGGAGACATCTCTTCTCATGAGATCACCAAGGCAAGATGCAACAGAGAGAGAAGACATGGAGGCATGGCAAAAAAGTGTAATGAAAAACTACACAGTACATCCTTCCTGGCACTTTGATCTACAGAAAAAAATATTGAGGAGTCCAAACCAAACACTATCCTAGGTGCAATATTTCCAGTACTGCTGGTTGTAAGGATCCACTCAGCTGTTATGTATGCGTTATCCAAAATATTATTTAATAAATAACCTTCGATACCAGAACAGTGATACACACCAATGTTTCACTACCTTTAAATGTAGCTTCCACTGGGTATCAGGTTCCAAAAATAAGAATAGTTATGTAAGTAATAATACCCAACAGGGTGAGTGTTATTGGAATATAATGGACCACCCAGGGGCATAATGAGGCCTGACACAGCAGGCAGAGGGCCTTATAGGCCTTGGAAGGTCCGTTATATCCCATAACACCCACCATGGAGGGTTTTATTATACTTAGAAAATGGGTTACAGATGTCATTTTTTTTAAATACAGAAGAAAGGAAATGTAGATATAAAATAATAAGTAAAAAACAAATAGAAATAATGTTTGCTGTAAAGTAGTGCCTAATGTGAAGTGCTGGAATTACCACTAGAGGTCATTGCGGTGTAATTCTTCATGCTGTTTGTGATTAGCTTGCCCTCCTGGTTTGTGACCATCTGACACACACAAACATACGCACATACACAGCGCTTGAATAATGCTGTGTGAAAACAGGAGAAATGTAGCCTGTTAATGTTTAGAGAGAGGTACTTGGGTTTTAATGTGGGATGGCGCGAGTGTGCAGCTCAGTTTAAAAGTGAGCAGATGCATTACCAGTAGCACAAGTATGTTGGGAGAGTGAAAATGGAGCATGGAAGGTCAGGAGGTGGAGCAAGTTGGCATTGAAGGTATTTAAAAATTGTTGTTTATTTTGGCGGTGCCAAGGAGGAACAGTGGCAGTTTGGGAGACCGTATCAGGCTATTGGTGGAATTTCAGTTCAGCAGAATGACAGGGCCCTGGTGGGGGCTGGTGTGTTAGCAAGTGTGGAAAAAAAATGGTGGCTGGTAAGTTTGGAGTGCCGAATGATCAAACTGGCACTTGATGTGAAGCGGGCCGTTGTTAAGAAATAACAGCCCAGGTGGCAGGCTTTTTCATCCAATCATGGTGCCAGTTTCAGTTAACCCATTATCTAAAGAGATATAATTACAGTGTTGGCACAAAAAGGAGCATCAACCCCACCAGCCTTCCTGCCCTACCTAACTACACCACACTAGCCCTAGTGCCCTTTTCTCTTTTTTTATTTCTGCCACCTCTTTTCTAACTTATCCCATGTGCCTATCCCACTCCTGCTTGAAGATGCTCTCTGACCCTGCCTGTGCCACTTATCTGGCAGCTTTTTCCACTTGTCTACCACTCTTTCTATGAAAAAAGAGCTTGCTAACATCCCTCTTGAATCTTTCTCCTGTTAATTTAAGTTCCCCCATCCCTGTATTTGTACTGCATGAGCGCTGTAGATTGGCATCTACCCCTTTTTATCCCATACAGCAAGGGTGTAATCCTGGTGGGTCAGGAGGGAGTAGTGACCCCTTACTTTATTTTGAGAGGGGGCATTACTCCCTTACTTCAGATAACAAACAGCTGTACCAGTATGCACTGCTCAGTGGCTGGCAATCAAAACACAGTTCTATTGTTTTTCTTCTCAGCTGTTTGCTAAGTCTGCAGTCCATCACCTCCACAGCATTTGCAACTTAACCCATTAATCTTTATAGCTGCCTTTGAAGTCTGAACCATCTATTACTTAACCTGACACAAAAGGGCTGCAAAGAGTACAATGAGTGAACTTACTTGCTGAAAATTAACTATATCCCCTCTCTCCACCATTGCTGTCTCACTCAAGTATGTGATGTCTCACTTGCAGGCATACTTGCTTGTCCCCTACTCCCACCCAGTCTGGGCATGAACTCTGAAATAATTTTCAGTAACAGAGAGAGAGTTAAAAGCAGCCATTGGGCCCCTTTATATAAGAAAAAGTTCAAAAGTCACCAGCAAACTGGCTACCTGCCCATTGATGTGATTTTTGAATATTTAAAAATGATGAACATTAAAAAATATTGATTTGAGTACCAGTTTTTAAATGCTAGGGACCAAGCTGACCACCAGCTCACAAACGGATTTGTCCCACTCTGGTTCCAGACTAAGAGTACTGTTTCTTGAGGTGATGGATGGGAGGGGGCATTGGAGCAAAGGACCTGCTGGTCTGGCTTTGGGAATTCCCAATTTCTTTAAGATTGTTTAAAAAGTGATACATTGTTCAAATATTGTCCAAAATGTATGTTTTTAATAATTTTTTGTGAAACAATTTGTTTTCAGTTTTTGTGTGTGTGTGTGTCCTATGTATCATCCTTGTCTCAGTTTGTATGTGGAAACTGGTTTGCTCCTACCTCTCTCCCCAACCCCCAGCCCTTCAACTCACCAGCTGGTAGAACTGACTTGAGACAGCACAGCCTGCTAGTGTGGTTTGGTTGGGGGGGTGGACAGATGAGCTTCTTGGTCTGGCTTGGAGGGTGAATTTGGAGCACAGAGCCTGCTTATGTAACTTGTGGGGGGGGGTTGTAGCTAAGGCCCTGTGTTCTAGCTTGGGGAGTACATGGTCTTCTTTCTCTCCAGATTCCTCCTCTGACAAGCCTAATTATGGGGAATTTGTGTGCAGTGTATTGTCTGGTAAGAGTTTAATACATTTGTGTAAACAACTTCTGTTCTTGTTGGAAGTAAAAAGGTAGTGGATGTCCTAGGTGCAAGTTTAGCTTTGGGAGGGGGGCGGTAACTGATAGGGTGCCAGCTGACTGCTTCAAGATATAACATCTGGAAGGTTTCAGTCTTTGGGTCAGGCTCAGAAAGGGTGCTATACTAAATTAAAAATTAGTTTATCCATCTTTCTTTCCCGCTGGTTACTGGTGGTTTGCTGCTTTGTGGGAGGCACTTGAGAGTGGTGGAGGTGACATTGCACCAGAGAGAGAGAGAGACAGTAGGAGACATAACTGGAGCTAAAATGGAGAATCAAATTGCAGGTAACTATCTGTTATTATAGCTCTTTGCTGAATGCTTACTCTCTCATGAGCTCACTCCACTACATTTATGGCATGAGTTCAACCCTAGTGTGGGTTGATAACCCACAACCATCTGGCATGGAAGTGGGTGTGCTGCCAATCTAGCCTCACTGATTCCTGCTATGCAGTAGCCACAGTTTAACATGAGTCAAGAGACACAGAAGCAGGCAGAAAATTCATAAATGATGACAGCCTGTCTTATCTCCAAAATGGTCTGGTCCCTTTCCTGTATTTTTTTAAAGCATGTGTAAATGCTATGCTAACTCTCTGCTTCGTCGGGTGAGAGAGTGCCTGACCACGGAGAGTTTTAAATCAGCGCTTAAAACATATCTATTTAATAAGGTGTTTCCTGATTTTTGATAAATTTTGGCTGTCATTTAATTTTCACATTTTAATATATTTTGTATATTTATACTTTTAAGTTTTGTTTTTATGTACATGCACTTTTTTTAAATTAAATCAACTTTATTGATTTTTCAATTAATAAACACCAATAGGGCACATAGAGCATGAAAATGTCCAAACAAAATCATGCCTTCCTGCCCCCATCCCACCCAATCCCCCCTAAAGGTCCCCACCCCAACCCGAAACTGTGCCAAATAATCCAGTAATAGGGTGTCCAGGAAACAACAGGTCCCATGACAGGAGTATACACTGGGAGAACCAGAGGAGCATCGAGGAAAGTTAATTCAGGTATAAGTCATAAAGCTTGCCACATTTTTTGTTGAAAAGGTGTAGCCTATGACGATTACTGGCAATCAGGCATTCTGTCCGGAGACAAAAAGAGAGCTCATCTTGCCATTCTCGGTGGGATATGGACAATTGATTTAGCCAGTGGTTAAGAACCAACCTTTTAACTGCCACGGAGATAAGTGCAATATTATATCTCCTCTATTTAACCCCAATTTGAGTATAGACCCCTATGATACATATTTTGGGAGTAAAGAGCCCATCCAGCTCCAGAAGGGCATCAACATGGGTTTTAATCAGGTCCCAAAGGGGTGATCACTTTTCACAGGAACAAAAGATATGCATGAATGTTCCCTCTGCATTGACACATCTAATGCAGGAAGAGGAAGGAAGATGACCTGTCTTAGCCAATTTGACAGACATGTAATACATTTTATTTAATATTTGGTACTGGGTGAGTCTTAGCCTGTTCTGAGTGGTATACTCATACAGGTCCTTCCAAATTCAAACCCAGTTAAGGGTGGTATCTGGCATCAGGACCACGTAGCCCTCTAGGTGAGAGGAATAAAGTGTAGAAAGGAGAAGTGAATATAGCAAAACCATCCCATGAGGCCGAATTGCCAGGTCCTCTATCTGTCCCAGCAGATCATCTAATTCTGAGGGTACCTGGGAGGGGGCAAAGCTTTGCAATAACAGATGTCTCAATTGGAAGATCTTGAAGATATGAAAGGGGCCCAAGTGGAGCGTTGCCAAAATCTCAGGAGATGAAAGCAGAGAGTCTGGAGAGTAGAGATTCAATACCCTAACCCAGTGTAATTGGAAAAGCCACCCAGGAGAATACTATCTCCAATCGTGATGCTTGGGTTAGACAAGATCAGCTGGGAAGAATCTTTAGAAGGGATTTTTTAAGGTAAGCACATAGTTGTGAGAAAACCTTAATAGAAGTGCCGATTACTGAGTCTCGAATAGAAGCTGGCAAGGTCTTCCGGAGGAAAAGAAGATGGAAGATGGAAAAAGGTTGGAGGCGTGGAGTAAGTGAGATTCTGTCTGTTGCCAGAAAGGGACATATCCCTCCTCAATACAGATTTGGTGTAGGGAGAGCCATTTCCCACACTTATAGAGGTGGCTGGCCTAGTAGTAAAGCAAGAAATTCTAGAGTCTAAGACTGCCGGACTCCTTGGATAGTCCCAGTTTAAGATATGAGCATCTAGAAGATTTATGGAGAAAAACAGATGCCAGCACAAGTTTACAACCAAATAATAACCTCTTACCAGCCAAAAAGGTTGTCAATATCCATAAATGAACAAAGGAAGCAAAAACTTTTTCCTCAGAGTGCTAGAAAGTGCTTCATTTTATTTAAATGCACCCTGCTTCCATAAAAGCTGTTTTCTTCTCACAGCGTAACACTCCCTATCTAAATCTAGATTTGTCTAACCAGATAAATTTGGAAATAAGGGAATGCGTACTTTGAAAGAAGGAGAGAGGGAGCCAAATATTTAACATTTTTAAAGGATAGAAGATCCTGGGTAAGATGTTCATTTTAACAATATTGATCCAGCCCCACAGGGAAATAGGGAGAGTTTTTCATCTCAGAGTGCCTTGTTGGATAATGTGCATGTGCTTTGATCATTGTGAATTACGCTTTTTATAAATAAAGTTTTGATTGATTGATTGAAACAATTGCAGAAAAGCAGTATGTACAGCAGCCTCACTGCAGTCACTGTGCTTTATATTAGAAAAGTAGGAAGTGGGGGGCAAGTGTGTGCTAAACATGGCTATAAAACAAATTGTACTACAACAGTAAAAAATGCTGTGCACTGTCTCATTACAATTCCAGATAAAAAACAAACTCTAAGTGCAGCTGTGGGCTTTCAGAGGCCAGTGCCTATTTCCAGATGGCAATGGCCTTGGCCTTTACTTGGAGGAGGAGGAGGGTCTACCATATGATCAGAAATGTGGATGTAAAACCAAATGTGCTAGAATAGTAGAAAATATGCCTCTATGCGGTATAAATAATAAAAAAAAGTTAGTGCAGTTGTCGTTTTTTCACTATATTTACTGTGAGTGAAATCTTTTCCAGTGCCCCAGATTGGGGGACACTGTGTTTACAGAATAAAGGCACTCCTAGAAGGGGGGGAGTGTAGGGTGCAAAAGCAGAAAATATGTAGCACAGAAAAGTAATATATACAGTAACAGGAATGCAATGAAAACTGCAGCAAATCAATACTGTATCTCCAGTACCTGACTGCAATGAAAATAATTAATCATTAAACTTGCTGGAGGTGAAGGTCTTAGAGATTAAATGCTTGTCTTGGATTTGGAAATTAAAAACAATTTGGAAATAAAATAAACAAGCATTTGTCAATGCCGAACGTTCGCTTGCAGGTATTTGCAGTGGTGTTTGGCATGCATGGTGCTTTGCCCTAATGCCCTGTGCGATTGCTGGTATTTGCACAATAAATTGTCAGCATGACCTTTTTGTTACCCCCATTGTGCGCTACATAGGCGGAAACACATTTTGGGCAAGATGTGAAAAATGGCAGCTGTACTGCTCATAAGGAAGTGTGGTAAAATGCCAATGTTGAAAATCTGGAGTGGAAATATTGAAAATTCGCAAGCCCACGAGCATGCGTGGAACTGTGCAATGCACGCTTGTAAACAGTCATTTTATGTTGCTTGCACGCATGTGCAAGAAACATAGTGCCATCAACGGAGATTTCGAGGTGTCACCTCCTCCTCCAATTCAGTCAGTGAGCTGGCAGGTGCGGCCCTATAAGCCAATGCATTTTGGAGCTGTCTGAACAAGCTCCAAAATGCAGTGTACACCTCCCCAATTGAAAGAGAACTACGCTTCAGTGAACAGAAAGCTCCCCGCAGTCGAGCCCCGCACCTACTGTGCCAGCCAGCGGGTGCCCAATCCCGTCGGCTGAGCTGCGTCTCTCCCTCCCCAGTTGTAGGTGCCACGCTAGAGGCCCACCCAGCGTGGCAATCTGTCCTTTGCCCGACGGGGTGCCCAATCCCCGTCAGCTGACTGCCCCCAACATCCTTGTGCCACGCTGAGGCCCACCCAGCGTGGCAAATAATCCACAATCTTTTTTAAATTTTTTACCTGAAGCAGCAGGTCAGCGGTAGCGACTCCGACCCCTCACAACCTGCACCCACCACTGCTCACCCAGCCTCCCCGGCCTCTCTCACCCCATGCCTACCTCCGGACTCTGGCGCGGCGATCTTGATGGACCGGGAACACGTCTGCACTCTTCAAAGCCGACCGCGAACTGAGGAAATGCCGGTAAGCTGTATAATGGGCTAGATAGGGGGTTTCAACTTTGTTGCATATCTCAGGCATTTTTGGGAATTTTTGCACCAAATTTTCAACATGGGGTTTTTGGGACCCCTTCTCATGAATTATGTCACTGTCATGGCGTTATTCGGTCCCAAAGGGTGATTTCGTCGCAGTGACTGCGAAATCACCCTTGGGCCTGAATACTGCCATGACAGTGACATTGTTCATGAAGGGTCCCAAAAACCCCCATGTTGAAAATTTAGTGCTAAAATTCAGAAAATGACTGCTTTTCACAATGCGTGCGTTGCGCGGTTCCCTCGCGGGCTCGTAAGTTCGCGAAATTTCAATATTTTCCTCCAGATTTTCAACATTGCCATTTTACCACACCTTCTTATGAGTAGTACAGCTGTCATTTTCACATCTCACCCAAATGTGTTTCCGCCATATAGCGCACAATGGCGCTGATCGGTGTGCAAACTCAATGTATGGCACACATTAACAAAATCACAGTGATACTGTTCATGAGCAGAGAGTCTTAAAATGGCTATGTTGAAAATTTGATGAAAAATCCTAAAATTACTGTTTTACGAGCGTACGTTGCGCAGTTCCTATGCACGCTCGTAAGTTCGCAAATTTTCAATATTTGCACTCCAATGACTTCCAAATACCTAAACAGCACATAGAAGCAAGCAACATTCGGCATTGACAAATGCTTGTTAGGAATTTTTTCACCAAATTTTCAACATTGCCATTTTAAAACCTCTGCTAATGAACAGTGTCACTGTGATTTTCTTACTGTGTCCCATACATTGATTTTGCCAACCGACTGCGCCATTGTGCATTACATGGGGGGAAAGATGTTTTATGCAGGATGTGAAAAATGACATCTGTACTGCTCATAAGGAGGTGTGGTAAAATGGCAATGTTGAAAATCTGGAGTGAAAATATTGGAAATTCGCAAACTTACGAGCGTGCATAGGAACTGCACAATGCACGCTCGTAAAACAATTTTTGGGAATTTTTCACCAAATTTTCAACATAGCCATTTAAGATCTCTGCTCATGAACAGTGACACTGTGATTTTCTTAATGTGTCCCATACACTGAGTTCACACACCGACTTTGTGCCCTACATGGGCGAAACAGCGTTTGGGCAAGATGTGAAAAACAGCTGCAGTGCTCATAAGGAGGTGTGGTAAAATGGCAATGTTGAAAATCTGATGAAAATATTGAAAATTTGCAAACTTACTGGCGTGCATAAGAACTGCTGCCTGAACTCATAAAACAGTGATTTTTAGGAATTTTTTCACCAAATTTTCAACACAGCCATTTTAAGACCTCTGCTCATGATCAGTGTCACTGTGATTTTCTTAATGTGTCCCATACATTGAGTTCACACACCGACTGCGCCATTGTGTGCTACATGGGCGGAAACACATTTTGGGCAGGATGTGAAAAATGACAGCTGCACTGCTCATAAGGAGGTGTGGTAAAATGGCAATGTTGAAAATCTGGAGTGAAAATATTGAAAATTGCAAACTTACGAGTGCATAGGAACTGCGCAATGCGCGCTAAAGTAAAACAGTCATTTTAGAATTTTTCACCAAATTTTTAACATAGCCATTTTAAGACCTGTGCTCATGAACAGTGTCACTGTGATTTTCTTAATGTGTTCCATACATTGATTTCGCACACTGACTGCGCCATTGTGCGCTACATGGGCGGAAACACATTTTGAGTGAGATGTGAAAAATGACAGCTGTACAACTCATAAGAAGGTGTGATAGAATGGCAATGTTGAAAATCTGGAGTGAAAATATTGAAAATTCGCGAACTTACGAGCCTGCATAGGAACTGCGCAACGCATGCTCGTAAAACAGTCATTTTTTTGAATATTTGCACCAAATTTTCAACATGGGTTTTTTGGGACCCCTTCTCATGAATGATGCCACTATCATGGTGTTATTCAAGACCGAAGGGTGATTTCGTGCAGTGACTGCGCAGTGCCTGCGAAATCACCCTTCGGGCCCGAATAACGCCATGACCATGACATCATTCAAGAAAGGTCCAAAACCCATGTTGAAAAATTTGGTACAAAATCAAAAATGACTGAGATATGCAATACAGTTGAAACCCCTATGTAGCCCATTATACAGCTTACCAGCATTTCCTCTGTTTGCGGTTGGCTTTGAAGAGTGCAGACGTGTTCCCGGTCCACCGAAGATCGTTGCGCTGGAATTCGGAGGTAAGTATAGGGTGAGGGGGAGGTGTGGAGAGTCTGGGTGTGCAGTGGGTGGGTGCGGGTTGTGGGGGGCTGGGAGACTGCTCGTGGGACCGTTTACCTTTGCCACACTGGGGTGGGCTCCCAGCATGGCAGAAGATGTGTGGGGGCCGAGGCCGATGGCGGATTGGGCACCCCGTCAGCAAACTACATGGGGAGGGCCCGATGGGGGATTGGGCAGCCCGTCGGCAAACTTCTGTCAGGCGAGGAGCCGGCGAGGGATTAGGCACCCCGTCGGCAAACAACGTTTGCCAGCTGAAGTGGGCTCCCAGTGTGGCATGAAAGCTTTAAGAGGCCATGTGGCCTTACGCATTGGGGAGGCCTTGGTGACGCAGGGGGATGGCGGCGGCGCTCAGTATGTAGCGGTGTTTTCCTTTGAAGCAGAGGAACATCGCTGTCATACTGAGCTCCTGCACCCATTGGTGCAGGACCACCACGCCTGCTCAAGGAAGCAGTGCATTGGGTGGGAGAGGCACACCTCCAAGTGTGCTACTCTCCCAAAACGTTCCTTGCGCATGCTCGCAAGCGAACATAAAAATGTTGAGTGCCCTGGTTTAAAAAATGTTTTGGAAATTAATATCCTGTTTGTTTAATAGTTTTTTGGCCTGGAAAGACTCACTGAGCCAAGGCATGTTTCTAGTTGTGTCTTGGGAACACAGTGAAGGTAAGGGATTTGCTCATGGTCACACAACATGCAAATGGTGGCCGTGGGATTCAAACCCAATGGTCCACATTTGCAGCTCAGGGCTCTTAACCACTATGCAATACTAGCTCCCTCGTTTTCTTTTGCAACTTGTTTAAATGCCTGTTGTATTGTGGAGTGCCCTGGACTGCCGACTTGTGACAACCAATGGGAAGTCAGAGTCTGCAACCAGTAGGTAGCACTTAAGGCTAGCTGCAGGCAAATTGGGGGGAGCCAAACAGGCACAAGCTGTTATGGAAAGGGGCCAGGTCAGGGAGTCTGCCTGGCAGGTAGAGCTGCCTCTGAGGCAACTTTGGTTTAAGAAAACTGTCTCATGTGAGGGGGAAGGGAGCCAATAGTAGTCTTTTGGTGACAATTTAGGCTCTGCATTTGGTGTTGAGTTCTAATCCATTTTGGAAAGATGGGATCAAGTCCAAAGGCCTCTAGTGCCAATCCGGCAGCCAAGGCTGTGTCTTATACCATACAATCCCATTTATCCAAACCAGTTGGGCGACAATTTACAGGTTTGGTTAAACGGGAGTTTGTTTAAACAAAAAGCAATTTTTTTTATTTATTTTTTTACTATGAGGGATTCGCTCTGATGCTGTCCACAAGTACTGCACACTTTATTATACAGTGCGCATATAATAAGGGTTGGTGAGGTAACGATGTAGTTCTTGTGGTGCAGTACACTTTATAATGCATGTGCATGTGCCCAGGCTACATGAAGAACTGTATGCTTGTTGGGAGTATGGATACAGTGCTTACCTTTTTTTTTACTGCTTGTGCATACTGTGGTTCGTGAGAGTGGGTGGTGTTTGTTTTATTTTATTTTATTTTTCCTGTGTGGAAAACTATTTCTGGATGGTAGAATACTGGAGGCTGTTAACTCTTTTTTTGCAGCTTTAGCTCAAAGATCCCTGAGTAGCATCAGCTGCACAGGATCAGTGTCTGGCTGATTTTTAAGCCACAGTAAACATCTGTCTATTGCCTCTGAGTATGTTGGAAATGGCACTGCATTGGACTTGTTGGCTTCATCGGATTCATTTTCATTTTTTCTATTTTTTTTATCTCCTTGTTGCATCCTGTGTTCATGACAGCTTCGATGATGGCATCTTTCGACAGGTGTTTGTTCCCCACCTCCAGGTTGTCGCAGAGGACCCAGCTCTCCATGTCCTCCAGAGTAGTGGAACCATTAAGAAGAGTAATCATGTCCTCTACAAGTGCTGCAACTAAAGGATCCTCATCAGGGTTTAGCAATTCTATGACTTCGCTCTGTACATCTGTCTCAGCCACAAGCTCCTTGGTTACCAGAATGCCCGATTTTCTCCACAATTTAGCAGCTATTTCAGGCTTTACTTTATCCCATGCCTCTTCACCCATATAAATGACATCTTAAAGAGATATGGATTTCACTATCTCTTTCAGTGTCATCTCCTGATTTATATCAGCCAGTACAGCCTGCAGCAAGCATTTGTGATACAGCCTTTTGCAAATTTCTAAAATCCCTTGATCACAAGGCTGTATCTTCGAAGTTTGTTTGGGGGATAGTGCAGACACTGTGTGCTGCCATCATTTGTTTCCACAACTGGTATTTCAGGGTGTGCAGTGGAATTATCAATTAGGAGCACGGCATTAACTGGGAGATTCAAGGACATCAGATGCCTTTTAACACTTGGTACAAATTGTTCTTTGTACCACTTAGTGAACAAGGTCCCTTCCATACAAGAATTCCTCTGGTGACTGTAAATCATTGGTAGTTTCGATATGTTTACATGTCTGAAGCACCATGTCTCACGTGATTTTACAATTATAAACAGTGGCAATTTATGTGAGCCACTTGCATTTATACATGCTAGCACTGTGACCCTGTCTTTCTGTTTCTTGTGACCAGTGGCATCTCTTTCACCACTGTGGCCTAGCATTTTGTCCAAGAGGCACTTCCAATACAACCCTGTCTCATCTGCATTATAGATTTGGTGTTCTGAAAGGGACTCAGCTTTAATAAACTGTTGTAGCTGCTGCACAAATGTAGACACTCCTTCAGCAGCACTTAGCCTCTCCCCACGGAGCCCCGAGCTATCTAATTCCATGCTGCTTTTTGAATCTGTCTAACTACCCATCACTAGTGGCAAAGCTACCACGGTCTCCCCCAAGCATGTTATGCAGCTGCACTCTTTTCTTTTAGCAGTGGCCCAGAGATAGGTGTACCTTTCTCCCTTTCTTGACAAAACCAGAGGTATACTGCATCATCACGTTTGTCATCTTTACAAGAATGCATGCTTTTTCTGTTTTGTAGGCCATATGATCCCTCCATGGAAGAGGTAAAGTCCCTTAATTTATCCTTTATTTATTTATTTATTTAGCTTTTGTTAACCAGGGAAGCACACTAGACAAGAAACCCCTATTTTCGGGAGTGACCCGAGAGGTTACAAGATAAATTTATGCATAGTATAACAGCATGACAAAGAAGTGTAGTAAAGGCATTGAGCAGTGCAAACAATAAACAATCAATGTAGTGGTAAAGTCAAGCAAGCAGTAAAGGGTTATATACACATCATGAAAGGGTTCAAGAGCATTAAGGTAACACAGTACACATATCATGAAATTGATACAAAAGCATTAAGACAGGACATGGAACATGGACCAAGCTTGAGGACAGCAAGTGCTTTGATGCCAGGGAGTAAATAAGAGGCAAGGGCAGCCTTTCTTGGCTCTGGGGGTGGGGTAGTGATCCGACGGCCAGAATAAGGGGTAGAGTACACCAGGGTAGTATAAGAGATACCAGGCATCTTAGGGACAGTTACAGGCAGTGGTGGATTTCAAGTGCAACCACAGGGAGTTCTTAAACAGGTGATGGGAGGGAGTACATCTGGTGGATGCAGAAAAGGAGTTCCAGAAGCTGGGGGGCACAGACAGCAAAAGTGCAATCACCAGACAAAGTACGAGTTTTGGGAACAAGGAGGGACAGTGAGTCAGTGGACCTGAATTCATATGATGGTTGCCCAGGCAGAAGTAGCTGAGACAGGCCAGGAGGCGTGGCATTATGGACAATTCTGTCTATGAAGCAGCCCAAAACAAATGAACGATAGTTACTCAGGGACAACCAATGAAGCGTTTTGTATAGCTCACAGTGAATGTTAAGTCAAGAAAGAGCAAAAGGGCAAATATTGTTGTAAGCCACATCCCATTTTGCAAGGCTAGCTTTAGTGGTGAGAGGAAAGTTTGCCAACCCATAGCTAAGTGAAGGGAGAAGTATTCCTTTGGTGAGGGCAAGATGTGCAGCTATTGTAAGGGACCCGTGAGCCCTATATGCAAGGCCTAGTTTGATGTTTGTTGGCCTACACACATTTTGAATGTGGAGGGAGTGGTCTAATTGAGGGTTGAGGTTTACTCATTGGTATTTGAAGGAGCCTGTTACACTAACAGGGACCCCTTGAAGACTCAAAACCTTTAATGGGGCAGAACGCTGCTTAAGTTTCACTGAGGAGCCAAAGAGCATGAGTTCAGTTTTCTTTATGTTTAGCACAAGATTATTTGACAGGAACCAGTGTTGCAGTACATTGAAATCCACTTGTAGAGGGTGATTTATAGTATTGATATCATTTGAGCCATACAGGAGGATCAAGTCATCAGCATATAGGGTCGTCTTGCTATGGGAGAGTATCGATGGAAAGTCATTAATGAAAAGAGAAAAAAGAATAGGGCCTAAGATGGACCCCTGGGGAACACCTACCATGACAGGAACAGGTTCCAAGACAGCTTTATTAATATTAATAAGCTGTAGCCTATCAGAGGGATAGTTTGAGAACCAGCTGAGGACTGGACCAGACACATCGAGGAAGTGAAGCTTTGTGCAAAGTAGGCTGTGATCAACTAGATCAAAAGCCTTTGCTTCCTTTATATCACTAATTGTTGACTTCCCAACACCAAACTCTGATGTGAGTGCAACCGCTCACTCACCCTTTTCCAGTCTCTCAAGGATTTGCAGCTTTTGCTGCGCGGTCAGCACCATTCTCTTCCTTTTGACAGAAGTCATTTTGACACAAGAATATCAAAGTAAGACACTCTGAGCTGTTACTGCATTGGCATCTGCTCAGTTTAGAAAACAGCTGATCTTTATAGAGACAACTGACTTGCATCCTCCAATTACAATACAAGCTGCCCAGGGAAAAACTAAACATGATGCATTACAAAAGTAGTGTGCAAGAGTACAGTAATGTTTTATTTTGCAAAAAGAAAGGTTTTACAAGGAGGGACAAGGTTTAATAATATTGCGATCAACCACAAATGTGAAAACTGTGCTAAAACTCTGGTGACAAGTTTGTGGTTCGGTCAATATGGAGTTCTGGTTAACTGGGGTTCGGTTAACTGGGATTGTACTGTATTTTATTATCAGCCCAAATCAATTATATGGGTGAATAGCTATATCTGTCTAGAGCGCTCTTGCCATACTTTGGAATGACAGTAAAGACTGCCTTGTTTGGTGTCAATGGAAGCTGAACTTGCTTGCTGGCTTGCTTTTCCATATTCAGGAGGATGGGTATGAGCTGGTCTAGTATGGCTTGTTAAAGATTCATGATAAAGATGTCTTTACATGCTGACTCTCTGAGGAAGCCTCTGCTGGGAGGCACTATGTAGGGGTGTTTGGCTGTTTGGGATCCTCAGCATATTTTTTTGTTTAATAAAATAAGTGGCTATTGAGATGGTGTGTGTGCCCTTTTTTTTCTAGCTTGTTTGCAGTTGGGAAAAGGCTGCACCTTTGGCTTTGTGGCGTGCCTGGTTTTACTCTTTTTAACTAGTGCTCTGCCTAATGCAAGAGAGTAGAGGGCTTCATAATGATCACTTTTCTTTAATGGTTTTCAAGATCCTTAACTACCTTAGCAGTCAGTTTGGAAGGGTGGCAGAACCTGAAAACTCACACAACTGTGGTTGAGTGTCCATTGCATGTCAGGGAGAATATAGCTGGATGCAGAACATTTTTATAGTGGTACTGTATGTATGCCATCTTGTGCGAATGTTGCCTGTCCTGGTGGATCACACAGGGCAGCTGTGTTAGATTCTGTCGCTTTCTTCCTTAATTGGTAGGCTAAGAGCTTCCCCCCATTTCTTCAGATTTCCAATAGCTGCATTTAGATCAAAAGGGAATCCACTCAGAATTGTTATCATATGAGGACATTCAGCTTGTTCTAAAGTCCTATAATGTGTGACCTTAGTTGAGGATGTGATTTGGGTTGATTTAACATTGATGTTCTAACAGTATCAGCTGGATCTTGAGATATCAGTGGCAGTGGCTCAGTAGGTAGCACACTCGCCTCTGAGTCTGGGAGATCAGAGGGCTCGGGGTTAAGTTCCCACATCTGGCACTTGGGTTAATATCCCAGTACTGACACTGTATGCAGCATGAAAGGAATGCTGCACTTCTGAGGTGCTGTCTTTCGGATGAGATATTAAATTGAGGTCTCATCTGCCTGGATCTGCCTGGATTGGTGGTAGTTCAGGTGGATGTTAAAGATCCCATGGCACTTATTGAAAATAGTAGGGGAAGTTTATTAACAAAAAAACATAACATCACAGAAAACAATCAGAAGTTATGAAAAAAGTTGTCTCCATAAGAAATCAGGTCATCTGTACAAAAATCACAACAAATAAGGAAAACAGAAAAGCAAAAAGAAGTTAAATAAAGTAATACTTCCACAAAGCATCCACTTTTTCTCATGGAAACCTACGAGAATCATTCTCTTTAACACATAATAGACCTGCTTCAATCTAAGAAACAATAGTAACATTCAATACATGTTGTTATTGTTGTAAAACATGTTGACAGTGCGCCTGCCATAAAAAATATTGAACATAGGCAAAGAATACATTCAAAGTGCTCTTATGATACTTTTTCCACATCCCTGTATAATCACCCAGAACTAAAGTATGATAAGAAATAAGAGACAAAAAAGGTATATTCCAATGAAGTGCAGCATCATGCCAAAATAGCTGGCTATGAGGACAATCAATAAAAAAATGTAACATGCTTTCTTCTACATTAGAACATGTAAGTCTAGGACAATATCTCTCTGCTTGAGGTTTGTATTTCAAATTTTCCCTAACTCCCAACCTCCCTTGAGTGGAGATCCAAACAACATCCCAGATATGAACAGGGAGCCTAAAATCTGTTAGTTTGCATAAGGCAAACAGCATATTAGTAGGAACACAGTGAGGAAAAAGAAGTGAAATATGCGGAACATCATAAACAATATAGGAATAAAAGGCCTTCGTATCAAAAGATAATAATTTGTGAAAAGAAGCTTTCCATTGTTGCATTTTTTAATAGAAGATATCCCATAAAAAGGAAGGGAGTCAGAAGGCAACATTTTTGGAAGCAAAAGAATCCATTTTGTAAAATAATGAGACCAAATGAATTGAGACCATTATTGCCAGGACATAGTAGTGGAGGTCCATAAATAATTATAAGAATTAAAAAAATAAAGGGAGTGATAAAAAATAATAGGATTAATCATGTTCAAACCACCTTTTGTAATAGGCAAATAAGTAACTTCCTGTTTTACAGGTTTTAATCTATTACCCCAGATCATTTGAAAAAATAAACTAAAAATGCTGGTTTCTAAATGAACTGGAGGGGGATACAAATAACTTAAATAAAGAAAGACAGGCAACAAAAAGGGGAAGAGGGGGGTAATGGGTCTGAAGGGAGTACAAGGGGTGAGAATGGTGCAGAAATGGACACAAGTCCCTTTACACGAGAAAGGGTCCTGAAGGAACTGGAAGTAATAAGAGTTGACAAAGCAATGGGGCCAGATGGGGTGCACCCCAGGGTCCTTAAAGAACTAAGAGAGGTGGTGGCTGAACCTCTGGCTATCCTGTTTAGCCAATCACTGGAAACAGGGAGGTACCCAAAGACTGAGAATAGCAGATGTAGTCCCCTTATACAAAAGCGGGAACAAAGAGGAAGCAGGGAACTACAGACCAGTCAGCCTCACCTCGGTAGTGGGAAAGATCATGGAAGCACTTCAAGAAGGAGATTGGTGGAACATCTGGTTGTCAATGGGCTACAGGACCAAGGCAGCATGGTTTCACCAGGAGGAGGTCATGTCAGACCAATCTCATTGAATTTTTGACTGGGTGACTAGGGAGGTGGATCAGGGAGGGCAGTGGACATGGCCTATCTGGACTTCAGCAAGGCCTTTGACACTGTGCCACATAGAAGACTATTACACAAACTGGGGAATATGGGTGTGGGCAGGACAGTAGTGTGGTGGGTAGGTAACTGGCTGGGTGGCAGGACACAGAGGGTGGTGGTAAATGGCTGTCACTCCACAGAGGAAGAGTGACCAGTGGGGTACCACAGGGATCAGTGCTGGGACCCGGTCCTATTCAACATCTTCATCAGTGACATTGTGCAGGATCTAGAAGGCAGAATTTCACTGTTCGCTGATGACACAAAGCTCTGTAACAGAGTAGACACACCAGAGGGTGTAGACAGAATGAGAAGGACCTGCAGAAACTTGAAGAATGGTCGAGGGTTTGGCAGTTGAAATTCAATGCCAAGAAGTGCAAGATAATGCATATGGGGCACAAAACCCTGGCACAATATATCAGTTGGGGTGAGGATATAGCATGCACCAAGCAGGAAAGGATCTTGGGGTTGTCATCTCTGATGACCTCAAGGTGAGAAACAGTGTGACAAAGCATCAGGTAAAGCAAATAGGATGCTGGGATGTATAGGCAGGAGCATCACCAGCAGGAAAAGGAGGTCATAATTCCACTATACAAGACACTAGTGAGGCCCCACCTGGAGTACAGTGTACAGTTCTGGAGACCATACCTACGTAAGGACATAGACAGGGTAGAGAAGGTTCAGAGGAGGGCAACAAAGATGGTGCATGGATTGCATCACAAGTCCTATGAAGACAGGTTGAAGGAACTGAACATGTACTCCCTGGAGGAGAGGAGGGAGAGAGGGGATATGATAGAGACATACAAGTATCTTACAGGGAGAAACAGAGTGCAGGAAAACACTATTTTTAAGTGAAAAAGATGTTCCAGGACTTGAGGGCATGGGATAAAGTTGGAGGGAGGACGATTCAGAGGAAACATGAGAAAGAATTTCTTCACAGAACGGGTGGTGGACAAGTCGAACACCCTGCCAGAGGAAGTGGTGGGAGCTGAAACAATCACGGGATTTAAGAATGCATGGGATAGACATAAAGGAATTCTAGAGGTCAGGGGTAAGGGGAAACAGACTTCTAGGAAAACAAACTGAACTTACAAGCTCAAATGGGCAGACTGGGTGGGCCATAGGCCCTTATCTGCTGACACTGTCTATGTATCTATGTAAAAATTTCTTTACGATCATAGTACATTTTTCTTTCTGAATTTCCAATGTTTCCATATATTAATTTTGGTTTCACTAAACTGCAACTGTTGTTCCCAATTATATGTAGCTAAATCACCAGGTCCAAACCAGACCCCAGGATTTTGTGAGGGGTAGAAACAAGAGGAATCCCCAAACTATCTAAAGATCCAGTCCTTACATTATTGAAAGAAAAAATAAAACTTTTCCCTGTATTAAGACATGCTCCAGAAAGTAATCCACAATGATAGAAAATGTCCAAAGCCTGTTTCAAAGAACAAACACCTTGGACAAATAAGGTAACATCATCAGCATAAGCTGTGATCTTCTCAAGTGGTAACATGAGGGAAGGGGCATGACCTATAATACATTGATCCCACTGCATTTGCCTAATAATGGGATCAAGGGCAAAAGTGTACAGAAGAGGGCTTAAAGGACATCCCTGTCTGACACCCGTAGTGAGTGGAACATCTGTCTCAAAAAGCCCATTAACTGAAGGAATAATGGTGGCATTGGTATATAACATAATAATCCATTGTACAAATTGTTTGGGAATACCATATTGTAACAGCAAAGGAAAAAGGTACTGATGTCAGACTTGATCAAATGCTTTGGCCTGATCCAAAGCCACCACATAACCTGAGATATTGCCCAGGTTACCTGCCTCAAAAAGTTCCCTTAAAAGATATAAATTATGCTGAATTTTCCATTTAGGAATTACACAGGTCTGGGCTGGATGAATAAGGAATCAGCAGCTGTCAACAACCGATTATTAATAATTTTAGCCAAAATGTTATAGTCGCTGTTCAGGAGACTAAGAGGCCTCCAGTTAGAGAGTACAGTTTTATCTCAAGTTTTAAACAAAAAATGTAGAGGTGAAGTATTAAACCCAAAAATAGGTGAATTCGATGTCAACATAAAGTTAAAAACTAAGGGCAAAAAATAACTCATATGAGAAATACATTTTTTACAAAAGTCATTAGGAATACCATCAAGTCCGGGAGATGTACCTGTAGTAAGTTGTTTTATTACTTCTTCCACTTCTTGTGGAGAAATAGGTTGCAATAAACAGTGTGTTATTGAATCCGCCATTTGAGGATGCGGCGCAGAAAATCCATCAGACAAGATAGTAGTAGTAGCAGGGGGAGCACTAAAATTAGTGTAAACAAATTGTCAAACCACAGACAGCATTTCCAAATCAGTGGAAACCAGAGTACTATCTGATTTAAAAAGACTGGTCATTAAAGTTTTATCCAAACGTTGTTTACGTGCAGCATATGGATCAAATGCTGGTTGTTTCCTCATCCCATTTCTAAATTCCATCTCTAAAAATTTGGTGCTATCATATTGATAGTCTTTCATTTGTTTTTTTAAATTTCAAAAATTTGGGACTTAAATTTTGAACTATCACGTGGAGGAAAGGATATTAATTTATATAATTGATTTCTAAGGAGCAGATAGTGTAAATAATTAGAATTCGCCTTTTGTTTTCCAAAGCCAAGTAAAAGATGTTTCAACTCTAATTTTGTATCAATCCACCAATCAAAAAGATTGTCATAAAAGCACATGGTAGAGTTCCGAGCCTTAAAGAAAATCTCTATTTGTAGGGCACAATCAGGGGTATCCGAAAGTGACATAGTTAAACGCTGCCGTTGGACAATAGAAAAAACCTTAGGAGGAATATTGGATAAACTAAAAGTACATAATCAAAGCCCATGGTCTGAAAATTCAGTGGGTTGGGAAATACAAAAAAAAGGTATAATATGTTTAGAAATAAAAAAAACATATCAATATGGGTAGCATAAATGTGCCTATGGTAGGTAGCCCCGCTATCAGTCTGATGTAGAATTCTATAAGCATCTTGTAAACCAGCCTCAGAAGTAATATGTTTTAAGGCATGAGAGTCACAATACATTTTTTTCTGCATAGCACCTGAAAATTTAACATCTACATCACAATTAAAGTCACCCCCTCAAATAACATTTTTTTTTTTGTTCATAGAAAGGGTTTTATATCTTCAAACAATTCTATCTGGGCAGTTTTTATTTGTGGAGTGTACAAATTAATAAGATGGAAAGAAAAATCCCCGAGGGTGCAGTCAAGAATTAAAGCTCAACCAGGTTGTATGTCTATAAGTCTAGATATACAGAATTTAGTGGACTTAAACAATATGCCAATGCCGTCGGCAGAATCCAACCCAAAAGTCCAAAAGGAAGGACCCCAATGCCATCTTCTCTTTACTTGTTCAATATCAAATAGAGAAGATAACCTAGTTTCTTGTACAAAAAGGATGTCTACATCAAGGGAGTCAAAAAATGAGAAGACAGAAACTTGTTTTTTATAATTTTTCAAGTTACAAACATTATAAGACCCAATCCTTAAGGTAGCCATCTAAGGTATTGAGGAAGAAAGTCAAGGCCCTCCTTTTGAACTATTGCTTGCTTTCCATTTTTTTCCTTTCTTCCACTTTTTTCTTTAGAGATTTCAGTGGATTTACTCTCCTCATCCCCAGTGACCAGCACAGACCTATGAGACGTATCAGATTCCAGATCTGAATCACCAACATCATCTTGTAGTGGAGAAAATGATTTTCCGTAGGTATAGGACATGGAGCAGGTTGTCTAAGTGAGGCCCTAGTAAACCGACAACTTTTAACAGTTTCAAACAAGGGATGGGGCATGGATACTCTAGCATGTTGTTCCTGCACAGAGGGAGGAACAACTGAAGAAGTACTAGTAGAAGGAGCAGTATCCCGAACCTGTCATGGGGTTGGGGAGGCCCATGTTCAGAAGGTGTAGACATAGAATTCTGGGGAAGTAAGGAATCTGTACAAGGTGTTACCTCGTCCTGTGGGACAGGGGGAGTAGGAAAACTAGAATCCCTCCTTTTTTCCTGGGTCTTGTTAACCAAGTTCCTGATCCCAACCTTTGATTCTATTACGCTTGGCCCAAGGACACTGATGAAATGCATGCCCTTTCTCATCGCAGAGGTTATACTGAAAAATTTTTTCACATAAATCTACAGAATGACCATACCCCCCACATAATGAACACTTCAACATATCACAAGAGCTCCTAATATGGGTTTTTGACCCACACTTATATCAAGCCTTCGGTTGTCCACTATAAAAGCAAACCCCATCTATCCTTTCCTAGAAAAAAACTATTTGGTAAATGTATAATGTCAGAATTGACCTGAAACAATTTCACTTTAAATTTCCACCTCCCCTCTCCAATTCCCTTTCAAATCAAGGATGGCTTCAGGAGGGCCTAGGATATCACAACGATTTTGCAACCAATGATAGATATCACTGGCATTCACACCTTCGTTGCGAAACATAATAGTGACATATCTGATCTGTGGTTTTGTAAGAGGAAGTGCAAAAAAGGGCATCCATAAAGGGGTAGCCTTAAGAGTAGAATATTTGTCCTAGAATTTATCGAAGTTGTTATTATGCTTAAAACTGATGTCAAAAGAATCTTCCCCCAAAACATGAATTAAAGCATAAATATCAGAAGGAAACAAATGCATAGAGACCCTCAAGAGTTGATTGGCAACATAATACCTATCTGGGTGTTCAGTAAGCCCTCCCCCCATAGCATAACCTAACAACATTTCATCTGGGTGCTTGATCAAGCTTATTTTTAAACAAGTCTACCATAGGGATTCAATTAGATTTACCAAAATCACCCTTCTCAGAGCCCTTCTCAGAACCTACAGTCCTTCGGTGTTCACCCCAACCCCTACTTGAGGACGTGCTTGGTCTAGACAAGGCCGCAGTATGATCCCCTAAGAGATGCACCTCAGTTGGTAAGGCCTTAAGAGGAAAAGGTTTGTCCAGTACCTGAGCTCAGGGTCGAAGTCACGGTGGCATGCTTTGTGGATGTAGAAGATGAAGAATCATCCCAATCTGGATCCAGAGTCCACTGCCCCTAAGCCATGTGTTTCCAGCCCAAGTGTTGAAGTGTCTCATCAGCCAACCAATCATGGAGAAAAGATCCAGAGTCGGTCGGGAGACCAAATTGCCATCGCACAGCTTGTGACGTGGAACAAGTCTCCGAAGCAGAAGAAGCAGATTCTCCAGCACTCCTTTGTTCTTGTCCGGTACCCGGAAGTCCTGGCTCAGAAGCAACGTCCATTCCATCCAGCATAGGATTGGGAGAAAAATGTTGCGGTGCCAGAGAATCAGAAATAGGAACATGCGCTGCCATAGGTAAAACATTTTCAGATGCTGTCTCCCGAACTGGATGAGTACCAGCAATCTCCTGTTGATGTGAATTCAGGACAATAATCGAAGGTACTTGTGGCTCCTGTATGCAAGGCACCTGAATCTCAGTAGAAATTGCAATCTCCATAGAAGTCTCTTCGGAAGCCAACAGCAGCACATCCTGCTGCATGAAAGGTTGAGCACAGTCTGCCATCCTGCAGACAAACTCCAACACTTCCTCCTATTGGCAACAATGCAGTAGGGGACTTTCCCTGGTGTCCTGACCAAATTTCCCTCATTCACTAAAAATACCCCCAACAGCTTAATCTGGTCAAGGTCAATTGGCATACATCTGTATCCCCTTCCCCTGGGTCATGCCTGAAAATAGGCAGGATTTGTCTAGTGTACTTACTTGGTCAACAAAACCTATAAAAATATATATATATATTTTTCTTTGCCTCTGTCTTTCTTTTCCTGGCTAAGGAAAATGCTATAATGATAGCCCATATTAAGGCCTTACAAGCAGCATAAATTTAACATCATACAGTGCTTCCCTTTTGTTTCCACTAACCTTCTTGAAACTCTTCCATTGGGTTTTGAACCCCATCACAGTCCTACTGAAATATACATCCCCTTACTGTGTAGGCTGCTTCATTTTTTTTATTTAATATACTTTATTAAGATTTTAAAAATACAAGAACATACAATGAAGGTCATATCATTTTAACAAAAAAATGAGAAACAGGAAAAATTGAACAATACTTTACAAATAAAACACAATAACATAATTCATGCCCCATCCTACCTCACCAACCCTTCCCTATCCCGCCTACCCTGGTCCAGAGGAGAGTTAGTTATTCTCTGGGTTCCATCCAAAGAGAGTGGAGAGAACATAAATTGATGAGAAAAAACAGATGAAACCCAGAGATGTCCATAAGTTATATATATATATATATATATATATATATATACAAGTAGGTCCATATAAAAGTGTGGCAATACATCAGATAAACAGAACAGAGCATGATACTGTACATTGATATGCTCAATCCCTGGTTAAGGAGCCCTTGGACAGACAAACTACAACCATGAATCATGAGGCCCATATCCAACAACTGGACAACCCCATCTGTGCAATGCAATGCAAAATACCACTCTATAAAGTTAATAATACATATAGTGGTTCCCAGACCTTGTTGTATCTATCTATACGATCTGCCAAACTAGCAATAATTCCTTCCAACTGTAGCATGAACAAAATTTCTCTGTACCACTCTACATATTGGGGTACTGTTGAGTCGCACCAATACCCTAAGATAACTTTCTTTGTGCAAGCAGAAATTAATGCTATATGGCATCATTGATTCCCAATCAATATACCTTTGAAGTCCCCTAATAGACATATTTTGAGAAGAAAAGCCTGATCCAAACCCAATAAGAGGTCCAGCCACTGGCTTAGGGCCTCCCAGAAAGAAGCACTCTTATCACAGAGGCTGCTCTATTTAACTACCTACTTCTAAATAAAGAAGCCCTTTCTTTCTTTCTTTCTTTCTTTCTTTCTTTCTTTCTTTCTTTCTTTCTTTCTTTCTTTCTTTCTTTCTTTCTTTCTTTCCTCCCTTCCTATGACTGGGTAAGTGCACTGGCACCAAATTGTCTTTTTCAGGCATGACCCAGGTACAGAAAGTATACAACAAAATTATGGAACATGTAAAAATGCATAAGTATCATAATACAAAACAAAGTGACATGGTGCAAAAATAAGACATTCAGATGTGCACATTTAATTTAACATTATAAGCCATGCAAAGTAGATACAGACATTAGACTTTTGGAGATGTACTTTCAGCTTAGCAGCAAATATTTTAGGGAAAAGAACAGCTCTGATAGTTAACGTGATGGTGTTTCAGTAGGACACTACTCCGTACCTCAAAGAGGTCTGGCCCATGCCAATGTGCATGAACGGTAATGTCAATAGATTCTTTGCAGAGGAGTGAGAGAAGGGGTTGTCTACATAGAATTTTTTTTTGTCCACATATGTGAATAGCTTGGATAGGCACTGGGGAGCACTTTCATGTAGAATTTTCTGCATCAAATTTGTTAGATTTAATTGTGCTATGGTTTCGGTTTGCAGCCAAACGTCATTCAAACTTTGTACCATGAGCCATGCAAGAATGCAGATTTGGCAGCCTTGTGGGTTAAGACTCTCATCTGTGTCTGGATCATGAAAGCAGTGGCATCCATAATGATGGAACCATACTCAGTCAGGGGAAGCATGTAGCTTTGGGCAATTCTAACTTTATTGTCGGGTACCAAGTTCTCTGCAGTACAATAGAGTACAGTAGACCCTGTTTCTGTTGGTTATATGAGTGTCAAATGTGAGGTGAGGACTGGTGGTAACACCAAGGTATTTGAATTAACTAGTTCCAGTTTTACTCCATCTAAGGTTGAGATCGTGAAGTCTTGGAAAAATCATGTAACCTTTGAGGATGACCTGAGTAATATGGCTTTTGTTGTAGGGATGTTTAGGACCAATTTTCTTATTTACAAACCGCTGTTGAAGGGAATGGAAGTTGTACCAAGGACTTCACCGACAGTGGTAATGTCTTCCCCATGCACAAAGATGACTGCATTGTCTGCATGCAGAAGGGTCTTGGCAGTATTACAGATCTTGGGTAGGTCACTGATGAAAATAGTAAATAGGAGAGGGCCTAGAATGGATCCCTGAGGGACCCCACAGGAGACAGTGTTTGCCCTGGACAAACTTTTACCAATTTTAACAAACTGTAACCTGTCTTGCAGATAGTTGGAGAACCACAGAGTAACTCGGCCACCCAGTCCCACCCCTGTCAGCTTATGTATGAGCAAATCATGGTCCACTAAATTGAAGGCTTTGGTCACATCCACAAACACAGCACAGGCCAGCAGGACATTGTTTATTGCATGATGTACTGCATCCATGAAACTGACCACTGCTCTGCATGTTCCTTGACCCTTCCTGAAGCCATGTTTCTCCTCACAGAGTAGCTGTGCTTGTCTAAGTAAGAAGTGAGCTGATTATGTACTATCCTGTCTTGCACTTTAGCCAAAGCTGATAGGATAGAAATGTGTTATCCAGGACAGTTTGCTTGTTCTGGTATTACAGTGGCCAGTTTACAGTTGTTAGGTATTTTATTGGACTCTAATGAGAGACTGAAAACATTGCAAATGGGGAAACAGTTTGTGTGGCTGGAATTTTAAGGATTTGGGGAATTCTGCCATCACAGCCAGCCAATTTGTCATCTTTCAGATGAAGCAGCAATTTGCAGACTTCCTTTAAAGTGACTTTTTTAAAATAAAGTAGGGGATGATGGCATGGCCATGGCTTTCTGACAGCTTTCTTGAATTGTCCCACACTACCAGTAGTAGTGAGAGTGCTGGTTGTCTGAATCTGTCAATGAATGAGCGCATGCTTGTACAAGTATGCACTCATTCATTTTGTGCTCAGATGGGCTGACCACCATGGAGGTGAGTGGAGGGCTGTGCCGATGGCCCGATCGGGGTACAGGGGGGAGTGGGGTGGGCTCTGACTTAAGACAAGGTGGGGGGTCCACCAGACACTGGGGACAGGGAAGGGGATTTTTTAATTTTTTTTTTACAAAGATACGGGGCCAGGGTTCAGGGTGACTGGGGGAAGAGGGAGTGCTCTATCTTGATTTGATTTCAGCTGGTGATTGGCCAGGGAGGGGGCACTAGACACCAGGAACATGGGAGGGTTTTTTTTTTTTTGAAGATTGGGGGCCAGTGGTGAAATTAAGAAATTTCACATGCGGATGGCAAAATTTTGCCCTCAAGTGGCAAATTTCACCGGTTCTTGGTTAAATTCCACCAGCCCAATTGGTGAAAGTTCACATTTCACCCAGCAAAATATTTCCCAAAATGCACAAATTCCACAAAATATTTCACCTTGTGAAATTTTCCAATTTAGCACAATACTATTTTCCGTTCTATCTGTCATTTTGCTTTAGACTGCACCTCCACCATAGTCACTACTGCTCTCTTTCCTCATCACTTTTTCTTCCCTCTCTTGATGCTAGGCACCTTTCCTATTTTACATCTTTTATATCCAAATTCTGGTTCAGCTCCCTTCCCTCATATCTTAAATCCCTTCTATCCTCTCCTCCTTCTTACTCCTACCTTCTCTGCAACGCTAATTCTCCTTCTTTTTCTATTCCTTCTAGAAAATCTACTGTTGGACAATCTGCTTTTTTAACAATTTTATAGATTTTGAACCTCCCTTCCCCTGCTATTCATTCTACCTCTTCTCCATCCTCCCTTCTTTATGACTTTTGTTCTCCCACCCACAACTGTCTATGACCCTCTCCTATTCTTAAACATAGAAACATAGACTTTGATGGCAGATAAGGACAGCTTGGCCCACCTAGTCTGCCCATTTCCCTACCTACAGGATAAGCTGCAGGTCCTGGTTATCCAAGAGCCTATTTCTTCCTACCCCCCACAAGAATTGCCTTATGTCTGTCCCATGCAACCTTGAATTCTCCCACAGTTTTAGACCTCAAAACCTCCTCAGGAAGGCTGTTCCATGCGTCCACACCCACTCTGTGAAAAAATACTTCCTCACATTGCCTCTGAGCAGTCCCTCCTTTATCTTCAAATTGCGTCCCCTTGTTCTTGCACATCTTTATGCATATGAGTGTGTTTTACTTTCTACTTGCATTCATTTATTAATTTGTCTCTAATTATTCATATTTATGCTTCATGTATTACTATATTACTGTAATTGACTTCTTATTTTCATAAGTTTATTGTTTGGCTGTCTCCATTACCTTTCCCCCAGGATGCATCTGGAAACAAGCTGTTCTCAGCTCAATATGTATTTAAATAAATAAATAATATTAATGAAAGCCATTGGGTTTAAATAACACAACCACAACTCAAAAGGACTTTTTGTAAGATCATGCAGAAAAGTAGGCTGAAATGGTGGGGAATTTGTGGCATTTCCTGGGGACATTCAGCAGTTATCATTCTTCAAACAGGTGGGTAAACTTGCAGACAGCCTGCAGGTTGACAGTGTTGCCAGTTTTGCACACAATCTAAAATAAATTGGCGGTGCCATGAACTTGAGAATAGAAGACCTAACTGAGTCCCAGCTTGACTTTCTAACAGTTGCAAACGAAAGGAGCCTGTTCTGTTTCTTCACCGTCCACTTTGCTGATAAAACTAGTAATACCAGCTAAGTACAGGATGGTTGTACACACACACACACACACACACACACACACAGTGAAATTACCCATTTTATTATAGTTACACTCCTTGGGTCGGTGGTACAGAACAGATTAAGGGTCTACTCTCCCAGCTTGGCTCAGTTCACTTTGCTGTCCCACGACAATGGACAGTCTATCAACTGCTTTTCTGGCTTCAAACTAATGTCTTTGACATAACTGTTCTGTGGCTAATGTTAGCCATGTGGGAAACTGATTCTGTGCCACTCCAAGTTCCTCAACATGAAATACAGGATAAAAGGTATCCCTTACTGATAGGCAATTTTCAGTCAAAATACAGGATGTCCCTGCCCCCCCCCCCAAAGTCATGTCATGATTCTTGAACACAGCCATGACCAATATGGAATAAAAAAAAACACTCAGAGTTTCTAAAGTCCTGCTCTGATTGCTCTAAATATCTGATGGGGTGCAGGTCCCCCATAATCTGCACTACTGGTTTAGCACCATCACAGAATCAAGTAAAACCGGGTTTGCCTCTCTTAGTCATTGACAGGCAGTGTACCCTAACTAGTAGTTTGAGCACAGAGCTATGGGCATAGAAACTCAGATGTTAATCCCATACTATGTCACTGCATGATGTTAAGGAAGTGAAATTATATCTATGTTTATAACCCATGTGTTTTATTTGTTCTTTGTTTTCTAGAACATCAGTTCAGGGGGCAGGGTATGGGGGAATGTGAGGAAGTTTTTCTTCACGGAAAGGGTGTTGGACACATGGAACAGTCTGCCACAGGAGGTGGTGGGAGCAAACACAGTGGGAGGGTTCAAACGTGCATGGAGCAGGCACAAAGGAACCCTTAGGGCAGGAAGGAGGGAAGAGAGCTATTGACCAAGTAGGGTTAAAGGCTTCAAATAAGGATAGGCTTAGGGCAGACTGGATGGGTCAAATGGTCCTTATCTTCCAACAATGTCTGTGTTTCTATGTCTACTGTAAAGACTATAGCCTCCTGGCCTGTCAGTACTTAGGCTAAACGAGATGTGATGGACATCTGAAAGGAACAACTATCACAATTTATCTGGTGTCAGCAGGGATGTGTAAGGAAACAACTATTTCCCAATCTGCATTATTAAATAAGGAATAGATAAAATAATTTCTGCATCACTATTTTTTTATTTACAATAGCCTGATTTGGAAAGAGATCCTAGACTTTTTTGATTGAATGGTAGTCAGTTCAGCCACTGTTATAGCTAACATGAACATGGAGGCAGTATAGCGCAGTGGTTTTAAAGGCTTTGAGCTGCAAATCTGATGACATCTTGCAGACCAGACTTGGGTTTGAATCCCACTTGCATACTGTGTGACCCTGAGCAAGTTGCTTAACTTCCTTGTGCTCTCAGGTCACACCTGTAAAAAAGCTTTAAGCTTAGTGTGCTACTGCTGGTTAAACAACTAATTAAAAAAAACTGCTGCTGCTTTAACATCCCTAATTTTCTTTAGCCTCCAACATTTTCCTATCCTTTCTGTATGTGCCTGATGGCTGCTGTTTATTTTCAAGACTTGTGAACAGCTTGAATCAGATACAGTGTGTATTAAAGGTACTGCATCATATCAAATTCCTTTTCTTTCCTATGCATTGTCATGTGATACTTAAAGTCCATAAGCTCGAGTCTAAAAGCTCAGCACAAGCCGTGCCATTGGCAACTTGCTCCAATTGCCAGTATGCCAGGGACCCTGCACCCAGTTCTCTATTCCATAGTATCCTGGTGCCTGTCCCACAGCTTTTGGCAAACCTGACTGCAGGAAAAGGATGGTGCACCTGAATGGCTTGCCACAAGCTGCAGGTGGTCAGGCGACACTCTTAGAAGGGGTAGAAATACTTGTGTAGGTGATTGCACATACACTAAATGGTATCTACAATAAGTAAACTATATTTCCTGGTGGCTAGCAGCCCCCCTCCCTCCCTATCCTCAATCCACTGCCAAGTATAATAAAATACTTCACTGGTGGCTAGCGGTCCCCACCCCTAATCCCCAATGTCCTCAGTATAGATAAATTACATGACTCCCTGATGTCCAGTAGTCCCCCATCCCCATAAAATGTACACTTCATATCCCCTCCTTAGTGGTTAACAGTCCCTCTTCCCATCTCATATCCCATGAGTAGGTAATAGTCAACACTGCCCTGGTTTCCAGGTTCCACTCTCTCCATCCTGTGTACCCCATCCAACAATATCCACTACTCCCTTGTGTCTAGGGGACCCCCTACCCTGGCAAGGAGCACCCCACACCCTGCTCCCCCATCTCATCCCAGAGCCAGTGACTGGCACAGGTCCCCAGCCTCCACCATTGCCAACCACTGACTGAGCTGTCAAGGAGTATGTACTGTCTACAGTATGTGCTCATTGATTGACAGCTCAGAGCAAGGTCTCTAACCCTCCCAGAGGACACACGTCTAAACACCCTTACACCAGCCCTGGCTGGTCTAATGGTACTTAGAATTTCACCCTCTGGGATGGTTTAGAGAATCCTGAATCAGGAAATATGGCTGCTTGCATCTGCTGCAAGTGCCCTAGTGCCTTGTTGCACCAAGCTTCTTAGCACAGACCTAGCACAGGGCTGATGTGGTGCACTAGGTACCAGAAGGCCTTTGAGAATCACAAAAGCTACATGTTTTGAAGCAAGGTGCCCCTTGTACCACTGTTTTGTGATGCAGGCACCTTGCATCAAAATCTGGCTTTTGAGAATCGGGCCCCATGTAATTCAAAAAAAACTTCACATCGCTCATTTCACTATTATTTCCACCAGATGTTTGATTGTTGGGATTAATGTAACTATTCAAGTCATGTTCCTCTAGTTTCTTTTTCTGTGCATCAGTTTTATGAAATCATTACTGCTGTCCTTGAATTATAATAAATATATATATAGGACTGTGCGAAATTAAACTTCCATGGGCAGAATTTTGGCGAAAGTCATAATTTCACTTTTGCAAAGTCTCAGAATGAAATTTAGCAATGTTCACCAACATTATGACTTAGAATGGTGGAATGGATGTATGAATTGCAGACTAATGTAATAAGCTGTGCAAAGAAATTCCTCAGAACTGATCACTGCCAATGGTTAGTCCTGTGGAATTTCTTTCCACAGCTTAATACATTAATCCGCAATTCATACATTCAATCCACAGTTCACTGAGTCACTGAATTGCATTATGAATGATGAATTGCAGATTATCAGAGCTATAGAAGCTCTCTGTCCAAGCTGAATCAGTACAGAAATATATAGAGTACGTTATATGGAGTATTTGTTACCACATTCAACCTCTAAGATCCTTTATCTTGTAATTGAGATTTCATGTTGTCCACTAAAATCAAGTGCACTTATCATAGTTTTTGCTTTGATACTTTGCAGGATACTGCAAGAACTCCATGTTATTCAATTACAGTTGCTTACGTTTGAAGAAAACTATACCAAATCTTACTCAGCACACTTCATCCTGGTAGATGACTATATATTGCAATAATTCTGTCTTTTGTAGACTTTCTAATTAATAATTGATAATGTCTATTATTGCAGCAGAGTATTTCAGGTACTAGATAAAAAAACAAACTTTTCTATTTATTTTCCCCTCATCTTCTTTACCTGTTTTTTGTCCCCTCTTCCCTCCACCACAATGATGTAACCATGACTATTGCAACATTCTTCCAGCTAGAAAGTTGTGTGGACAGCTGCCCTCACAGAGGATGATAACACCACTCCTTTTGTGACCTGCAGGGTGCACATGATTAGCAGACAGCATCACCCCCACTTCCCCTTCTTGAGAGCTCAATGTCTCGCATCCATGCCTTCCTGGTATCCCAGCCAGCCACAGCTGGTAGAGGGGTTCTTGTGGATCAAACATAAACCCTAGTCTCCCATGTGGCAGAGAGTCATGCTGCCACCACTTCACTGGGTTGATCTCACCCCACCAAAAAAAAAAATGAAATGACAAAATATGTAATTGTAACTAGACCATATAAATGTTGCAGTAAGTAGTTAATTGCTTTAATAAAGTGAAGTGCACCCTCTGAAATGAACAAAACAAATTTTCAGTTGGCATTAGCAAAACACAGACAGTTACACAGAATTAGCCCAAAAGCTCAAGTTCAAGTCATTTGGTCCCTTACTGTAAAAGGATATTTATATGAAAATTTAATACTTACAGTACAGTTACAGTTCAGTTTTCATTTATATGAAAATGAGATAACTTGCAGTACAATTACAGTTCATCCGTTAGTAAGGTTTCTTCCTTAGCTAAGGTCATAATCCTTAGTCTGTGATATCATTTCTACAACAACAGATTTTGATGTAAAAACCAGAGGATCATGATCTCACCTAGGGTATAAGCACTGAAGGCATAAGTACTTAAAGGATTTAATACATTTTATTGAAACGTAAGGAACAGAACAGTTTGGTGCAAATGGTATTGAAATGTTATGCAACTGAACTCTATTGATACCATCTGGGATTTTTTTTGTGCTGACTGGAAGAAGACTGTCTTTAAATACTCTGAACATTGTTTAAGGACACTTTGCCTTATTATGGTCTCTATCTCCTCAAGATAGCGCCCACCTTCAGGTGTGATATTGCATAAATAGAAAAGTGGTTATACGTATTGTCATATCACATGGATTAGAAAATTATTTTGAATATGGTTTTACTGTATTTGTACAGTTACGGCATCTCTTATGGTTTTAAAAGCTCCCCACACCAGGCACTTGGGTTAATATCCTAATACTGACACTGCAGTACAGCATGAGAGGAGTGCTGCACTCCTGAGGTGCTGTCTTTTGGATGAGACGTTAAACCAAGGTTCTATCTACCTGTTCTAGCGGTAGTTCAGGTAGATGTTAAAGATCCCATGGCACTTCTCGAAAAGAGTAGGGGAATTTTTTTATTATAAATTCAAAACCAATGATATACAAATAGTGTTAATACATACAAATCATAATCCATTAAACAAATTATACACAAAAATAAATAAGTATTACTGTCATACAGTTATGAAGAACTGGAAAAATCACAATGAAAATAAAACCAAAATTAGTAAAACTGAAAAGTAATCCCCCCTTACTAAAAGAGTAGGAGAATTTTGTTGTTCAAACCTTCTAAATAAATATAGTCAAACAGCATCACACTCTAAATCATAACAAAACAAATCCAAAAAACAGAAATAGCATAAGCAATCACCCTGTAGGAGAGTAATGAAAAGGAAGGTACAAACATATTGGTGTTACATCACACTAAATTATAAGAGAAAGAAAAAAAACAAGGAGAAACATAAATAAGGGTTGCATCATACAACAATTCCAATTCTAGGTAATATTGAACTGGAAAACAAATCCCTCCCAGAAAGGGTAGGAAATTTCCCCAGTGCCTGGCCAAATTTCCACCCTTTCACTAAAAGTACCACCAGCAGGTTAAGCTATCTGGTTCATGGTCAGCTGGCATTCATCTGTATCCCCTTCCCCTGGGTTGTGCCTGAAAGTAGGCAAGAATTTGCCTAGTGCACTTACCCAGTCAAACAAAACAAAATAAATAAATAAAATAAATAAGAGTGCTTTCTCAAGTTCTTTCAGTGACACAATTGTGAAGTGAAGCTGAGTGATTCTTCTGAACTGACATACAAAGGACTTGAGAAGAAACTCTTATAACTGTAAGAGAGACAGGAACTGTACATAATAAACATATTATAAATCATGTTAAAGATTTTTGTTTCAAAAGTGGAATTTCAATTGAAAATCAATATGTTATGCATTGCAGTAATCCCCCCAGTAAGAAATTGACTTTGCCAACAAAACTTAGAATTTCCAAATTTTAGCACTATTTACATGAGACACCCCATTATTGTTATAAGGTTACCTGGCATGTTTAGAAATAATCCTGACTGGCTAATAACAATGTCATGATTTATAATACCATTTACTCATCATGATAAAAGGTCATGTAATAATGGGTACTGAAGGCCCTATGTGTTTGTGGACCAATAACACAAATGCAAACAAAAAAAATCAAGCTTTATTTTTACACCAATTTATATTATAGACCTCATTGTTGACATGGAAATCCCCCTTCCCCACCCTTGGCCTTTCGAATCACATGGCCTGCATGTAAATTAAAGTGTGCTAATGATCATTATCTGCCACCAAAAGGATATTTTTCATAGGTTTTCTCTCACACTAGCTCTTGAGTTCGGATTGCTTGATGATCACACAAAACACTACTGCTAAACTATTGGGATGGCCCAAATGCAAGATTTATATTCAGACTTTTTAGCTTCAAAACAATGTAAAAATAGCAGGATTGTAACACAGATTATGAAGATGAATCATGTACTTATTTCATAATGCCATTAAACTTTTGTACTGTTAGATTCTGTAGAGGTGTATCGGATGTGTATGTCTCCTTGGTATGTATTGCTTCTTTTTGTCTGTAAAAGATTAAAATAGGAATTTCAAGGTAAGTTAAAATTAGATGTGTTCAGGCATACAGTAGAAATTTCCTTAGTAAGTATGCACCTGCACTGATGACTCTTTGCTACATGTTAACATCCTCACAACCAGTCTCATCTTCTGTGGTTAAAAATACTTTGGCGTGTTCTTTGGTGGCCAGCCATATATGAATTCCACACAAACAAGCAAAACGCACACAGAACTGGATGATAGGTGCTAAAAATATAAAGAGCAGCACTCAAACTGCATTCCATTCAATCCTTTGGTGTACTGTATTTATTTATGTAAACATAAACTAAATGCTGTAACACAGAATTTGATCATTTATGGTGCATTGGTCCCAAAGTTCAAAGGCTACCACTGGCACGAACATTGTGAGTGTTGATGTAACCTGGGTTTGTGCCAGCACCGTGGGCATGGCCAAATGCAGAGACACCCAAAGCATCCCCCCCCGAAACATGGCAACACTAAGATGATGAAATACTGCTGCACCTGTGCAAATGAGGGGGTCCATTACGCACACCAGCCCAGTGGCATTTTCAAAGATTTGTGACAGTGGTAAACAGCCACCCAAGTGGCATTGTTTATCACCACAGAAAACCACTTCTTATGCAGGTACAAAGCCCACAATCCCACCCCTTGAAGGTAGGGTAGCTGTACTGTAGCCATGCACTCATGTGCCAAGTTGCTCCATACCCATCTCCTGTTGTCTATTTGTGTAAGCACTCACTGATGGTCCAGTAGTTCTCAACAGCCCCAACTGCCCATTACCTATTCTGTACAGTATTGCCTGGTGGTCCAATGGTCCCCCCCTCCAATTGCATGTTTCATATTCTGTTAATTATTCTCTGTTGGCCTAGGTGGTCCCCCACCCCAGATCAGCTGTTTTGTATACTGTTATGTATTTCCTATTAGTTCAGTGGGTTGCTCCACCCTTGTCTCCCATGTTCCATTCTGTTAGGTATTCTCTGGTGATTCATTAGTCCCCCCCACTCCTGGCTGTTAATTTTTTATTGTGGCAAGTGTTTATTGGTTGTCCAGTGGATACTACATCTGCCGACCATACTGAGCACCCCACCTGTCTTCTTCTGAGAACCCCACCCCACACCTCTCTCACCCTATAGATGGTGCCATGAACTCAACAGCTGATACAGCCATCTTCTCTAACCTTCAGCAGACAACTGTTTGACAATCATGGAGCATGATCGTGTACATATACTTAACAGAATAGCAAATGGGTGATTAAGGGGTGGGTGGGGAACCACTGGACCACCTGGGTGTACTTATGAGAATAGAAGATGGATGATAGGTGGTTGGGGGAACCACTACTCCTCCAGGGAGTGCTTAAACGTCTAAAAAAAGGTAACTGGGGGTGTGGGAACCACTGGATCTCCAAGGCTTACTTTTTCTACTCTGAAAGGGGTGCTAAGGGGCTATAGCACTGCATGCAAATGAGCTCTTATTAGACATGCTGATGGCCCCTTAGCACCTTTGTGTGCTCAGGCAGAGTATGGCCCATAGGGGACCTGGTGCTTCCTGTTTCAGGCAGCGCTATCCCGAGGGGCCCTATGCAGCCCTGGTCCATGTCAGAGCAGCACAGATTCCTGTATCACTGCACTGACATTGACAAATATTTAGTTGGATAGCTCCACTCCATCTGAAAACTAACAGTGCCTAGGGAAGCACAAGCACAGTGCAAATCGCTGTACTGTGCTTGCCCTGATTTCTCAGTATTGGGGCCATTACGTTTTAGTACAGCAGTAACCTTACACAAAATGAGATGCTGACTCACCAGTAAAGCTAAATGACCAAAGTGTATGCTACAGCATTCACTGTGTTCTCACATACATAAATACACCAATGTATTGAATGGACTGCAATTTGAATGCTGACCTTTATTCTTGAGCACCTTATGTCAAGTTCTGAGTGTGTTTTCCTTGTTTGTGTCAAATTGTTACATATTAAGAACCTGATTAACTTGATCCCTCCTCTACTGAAAACATTTGACACCTATGGCACTCTGTCTCATTATAAAGGGCCAGTACACTGCCTGAAATTAATATAATGCAAACTTTTAAAAGTAGTCAGCTGCTACCTTTTATATCTGAATTCGTTTTTTTATGTTCTTCACTTTTACTAATCAGATTTATTGTACTTGACAGAACTAGGTGTGATCTGTGGAACAGCAATCTGCCTGAAGGCTGACATATCTAATTTTATTCCCCAACATACCTCATCAGCATTGTGAACTTACTGATTACATCATTATTACCAAGCCACTCCTTTTATACCAGAGAGTGTACATAAACAGATCTACCTCACAATCAAACTCTGCCATCCGTACCCACTACTCCAGGTATTCTCCTCAAAGTTTACCAGATGGAGCACACTGACATTATGAGTGTTCAGTCAAAATCTAATTTAAATGACTATTCTGCCTGCCTTATATTTATTACAAATGCTCAAATATTATCCCAAATAAATCATTGACTGAATCGAGCAATGCAATACGACATATTGTATGAGTGGGTAATACAAACAGTAGCAAAACTATTAAGGCCAGAGCAGGCTTAAAGAGCAACTCTTTATTATAATAAAAAGCTTGAAAACACTAAATTTACATCAATTATGGGTTACTTTTATTGTTTTCTAGTCACTATTTTACATTCCCCTGCTGTTGGTCTACTAAATATTGTAGATAATACACCAATTATTTGACTGAGTCTTTCAAAATGTATCTGACTCTCCCTTGGTAACCACACAGTTGCTGTTCATGACATCACAGTCTGTTGTCATGGTGAGCACTACACCATCATAAACCATGGCACTTTGAAGTTAACAGGGAAGAGACAAATGTTTTCAAATGTTTTCTATACAGACTTTTTCGATGGACGACCAAGATGTGCTGTAAATCTTGGAAAGGAACATTGAAAATGAAAAAATATATCCTCTGGTAAATTGTAACAGCTGAAACATTGCATTTATGAAAGCACATGCTCAAGTGCAAAGTTACTCTTTAAGGATCCCCTATGTAGGAGTTTCAATTAATGTATAGTAGATACTACTGGACTGTTCAATTTCTGCCTTAAGACCACATGACTTAGGAGGAATACATCATCAAGATGTGAATGGCTTGTTCTACGAGGGTTGTTTCCACCTTGCACTTTGCTTACTCATCCCCTTATATCCCTTAATTATCCTAACCTGGTCATTTAGACACTGCCATTAACATTGTCAGTGACTGCATGGTACATCACATCATTCATAAATTAAAATCCTTCCAGGCTAAATTGCACTTTCTAAACTTTATCTCTGACTGAAGGGGCTCCATTTTGGAATGCTTGCAATTAATGTGAGTACACAAGTGTTTTGCACAAAATAGAAGTGCTTTATCATTTCCTTTCTTTACCTTAATTCTTTAATGTTTGTATTTCCTTTATTTACCCAAATGCTTGTAATCTCTACCTATGTTTATTTGCTTGTTCACATGTTATGTACTCTCCTGGTTCATGACTGAAAATCGGCAGGTTTCTTGCCTAGTGCACTTACTCAGTACGTGCCCAGTAAACAAAAGCAAAATAAATGATTATATCTCCTTTTTTATTCTGAGGAAGATGCTAGAGTTTGGTGCTGAGTGCTGGTCTTTCACGATGACCTTCTACCTCTGGTATGAACTGAATGACTGTCTAGCATATATTCTATGTTGTACAGCAGTGGGTTGCAAGAGAAAGGTAGTTAATGGTCTGCTTCAGTTGGAAAAGTAACAGTAACACTGTACATTAGGTTCCCATCACTACACTGTAGTTAATGTGTCAGTACACTGTACCTTAAGTGTAATTGTGATGTAGTTACATACAACAAACACGTATATAATACGTAATTACTTGTGATGCACGTAGTCAATGATCACCTACCCCCACAGCTACACTAACAATAACACAAAGTATCACCCAGATATTTATTGACTTCCTAAACACATTGCATTAAATCATGTGATGACACTGCCCAAATTCACAGATTGAAATCAGAGATGGAAACACACTGTGAATGGTAGACTACCTCAAGAGTCAACAACATATTACTGCATTTTCCTCATGTTAGAAGTAAAGTTAGAAATTTGGCTCTCAGAAAGACTCAAACAGCTTGAACTCTGTCTGCTTGATGTCTTTTGAACAACTCAGACCTATAGGTAAAAATCCTTGTAGAGGGAAATAGTTGAGAGGCCACTTGACCCCCTTAATTCAGCTGCCCTCTACCTTTCCTACACTTGGAGCTGGCAGTGCTGCATCAACCTTTCTACTGCCTGATCTTGCTGATTCAGCCCTGTAGAGCTACTGCTGCCACTATTAGTAATCTCCTGAGTCCTCATACATCATTATAAGCTGGCCACCCATAAGCTAGTAGTGCCAGGAGGACCGTTTAACAACATCTGCAGGCATTATTTGTCTTTGTCAGGCCAACTTATTATGGCTGCATAGGGGGCATGGAAGCACCCTGATAGTTGAGGCTGCAGCAGAATTGGCAAATGACTGAGACTTGGTTTATCAGAACAGGGAGTGACAGGTCAAGGTTGCAGTATCCCCGCACTGGCCAGACAAGGCAGCAGTAGGTAGAAACAGTTCAGGGCAACAGAGAAAGTCAGTGGTATCATGTTCTGGACCCCACCTTCCAATGCAGGCAGCAGTTTGAAGGTATGCTTGAGCAGGCCATCCAAAGAGGGGAATATTAATTATATTCGTATTGCATGCTAAATACTATAGCTACATGTGCATTTCATGGATTAAAGTATGACGCGTGGTTCATCAAGTCATCCTCTGCTGTCCTAAAATTTGTATCTGTAATGTTATTATTCTTCAGTGATGCCTTCAGCTTTGTCTTGAAACACCTAACAAAATTTGATTTAATTGCCTCCTGGATTAATATGCCTTACGGTCCTACTACTCTCTTAGTAAAGTAATGCATAGAAAATATCATTCTATTCTAATTATCTAAGAGGGCTTAAAATGAAGAGCTTGCCTAAGTCTACTTTATTGGTAACCTTTATTGTTGTCCACATAACAGTTCATGATAACTAAATATGCATTTAACAACGACATACTGTAAAAAAGCAAAGACAAACTTTTTAAACAGTTGGCTGTGCTGGTATTGTAACTAATTCCCCAAGTATGTAAATGGTATCCTTATTTGGTTATACTTATTTGATAAAAAAAATCTTAGTCCACACCTCAGCTGAATTACTGTGCGATCCTGATTTTGGATTTTCTTTTCTTTCTTGGTGTTCTGATGAGTCATGGCCTTTATGTTTCCTGAAAGAAATGGAAAATATGGGCTCAAACAGAGCGTCAGAAACATCTATAAAATTTCAACATGCAGACTGACCAGAAAAGACTAGGTTGAAAATAAAAGGGCTGAACACAGTACATCTGGTATTACATGTATGCATTTAACCAGTGCTGTGCAGAATGTTCAAAATCCAATAGAACAAATTCTCTGGAATTTCAGAAAATTCCATGGAATTCCATCGGTATTCAAATTCTGAAATTCCACGTGCAAAACATGTTTCATAATTTACAGTTTACATAACCTGCCAATTCTTTTTCTGCAATCCATGTAAATTATTTGTAGTTTACAAAGGTATGCTTTTCAAAATTCTATGGAATTTTTAAAGAAATTCCACACAAAATTTCACTGGTAGAATTCTGCAGTCTGCACATCCCAAACTGTAGCAAACATAGGGATGTTTGCAATATACTCATGTGATGTGTTACTGTCTATTTGCACAATGTTTAAATACCATAGATTATAAAGAAAGAGAAAAAAAATGTGTGTTATCTTTCTTCATTCAGTTTAGTTCCTTTTTATGTTGGTGCATTAGGACTGGGCAAAACCAAAAATGGATTCCACTTCCATGAAATGTTTGCAGAGTTTCACTACTGTGAATTTCATGTAAATCTGTGAATTTCATCCATCATTTCAACTGGGTATCACATAGCCTTCTTTAATTTAGGGACCTACACATCATATTCCTTACTTACTGTATTTTGCAAGGATTTTGGAATCATCCAAATGTCATAACCTTCAGATATATTATTTGTACATACAGTTCTCACAGTTTGGCAGTTTATTTCCTAATTAAATGTTGCCATGTGCAAATATCTTCATCTGGTTATTACAGAGCCATATCTTAAGCTAGAGACTTGTTAATTGGCATGTGTGCTCATATACCATAATAAGACTCTAAGAATCTGTCAAATTTCACAATCTTTTGTTACATATAGTAGTGTTAAAATTACAGAGGCTTGCAATCAGGATAATATGTTTCTCTGTAAAACTGTGTGTAATGTTGCCAGTATTTTTAAATGGCTATAACATATTTGACCTTTAACTTTAAGACCAGAACATTGGGAGACTCATTCATAAATTAGCATTCTTAATACCTGACAGGTTTCCAGACCTTTGATTATGGGCTTTAGAACATACTAGGGTTAACAATTTACCATTTTATTTCTTTGTTAAATTTATGAAAATATCCAAAACATGTTGCTTATAGTTCAGAAAATGAGTAGCTAGATACTTGAAGATGTGCACTCCTGATGCCTTTCTAAGGGCATTGAAAACTGCTAAATGTGTAAACAAGTGGTTACTTTGTTTATGCTTTATAGAAGATTATAATTTCATAAGTTACAAAATTATGTGTAACGTTCCTCCTAATTTGTATGCTTGCAACTCCATTGCCACAGTGGTATAGAAAATAATTTCCTTGCCATACTTACCCAATGCTGATGGTTCCAATATATTTCTAATCTGGAGACACTCAGTTGAGTATTTATAAAGTTACAAGGGAGAGTCCTCTGATTTCCTTTTTTCAGACTTTATGGCAGTTTTCAATATGTCCTTAAACTTTCATAGCCACAGAAGAGGTAAGGCTGCCTTAATTCCACTGATGAAATTTTCATTTGATAAAGCATCAATAACTACTGCATCTAATTTTGCTGCTCTCCCATTTTTCCCTAACTAACTGCGCATCAAGGTCTGCAGAGCTGTTTATAGTCCTGTAGCACACCTTAGGGTGACTCCTTTGCCCCTTTCCCCTAGCAAGACCTAGATGGACTTTGTGGCACTGTTTATCCCCTGATATCCTTCTTGTGCTCCATCCACAATGACACCCTCCCTTAACATGAAGTGTAGCTTGACCTTAAATGTAGCTAGTTTAATAGCAAAAAAAAAAACAATGTTGGAATGCTGGGTTTTGAATAATAAATTTGATGTAGTCGCTCTGACTTAAACTTGGTTGTCTGATAATATTACTAACTCTGAAATTCAGTTACCAGGATATTCTATTTTTGGGAAAGATAGGGTAGGTATAAGGGGGGATGTCTATTCTATGTAGCTGATTATTTGCAGGTACATGAATTAGCCATCATTCCTGATAGTAAAATGTTTGAATCAATTGCTATTTCCATTTCTTTTGTGATAAAGTTCTGACTCTTATAAATGTATATGTTTCACCAGATAAATCAAAGGAGGGGGTTCCGGCTTTTTTCAATTGTATTCAAAATTTATCAATAAAAAGGGAAATTATTTTTGGTTGGTGATTTTAACTTAAATTGGTTGTCTTCAGCTGAACATGAGATTAGAACAACTGTTATTGATCTTGGGTTTCAACAATTGATTAATGGCCCCACCAGGGTGAATTACAAAACAGGGTATTCATCTATCCTTGATTGGGTAATTACAAATAATCCATCACATATACTTAAATGTGGAATTCTCCCTGATGGGATCAGTGTTCACAGTTCGGTATTTTTTAATTGGTCAGTTAAAATTTATAAAAAAAGAAGCTAGGATTAGAAAATACAGAAGGCTTAGGGATTTGGATGAATGAAGGTTTTTTGAGGTATCACAATTACTCGATTGGTCATTTCTGGATGACATAATTGATATTAATGAAGCATATCAGAAATTTTGTCATTATTTTATTTTTATTTGTGACGAATTAATACCAATTAAATCTATTAGGGTTAAGGGAAATAGCAATGTTTGGTTTACTTCTGGTTTACTGAAATTAATAAGGGAAATAAATCAAGCATGGAAAGTTTACAGAAGGACACAAAAATTGGATCATCAATTACTTTATAAAAAGCTTAGGAATAAATGCCAATTAGCTATTTATGCAGCAAAGAAGGATTACTTTAAGCAAAAATTTACAGAAGTTAAGGGAAATTCAAGTGCAACTTGGAATACAGTTAATCTGTTAATGGATAAGGGGAGTGAAAATTGTGTATTGGAGAAGGATGGTATTATTATTATGGATCCTAAAACTGTGGCAGAAGCCTTTAATTCACACTTTACAAACTTGAATAGGTATAGTTCTAATGTGGGTAGTATGGATATTTCCTGGAGCCATTTGGATGCACTGTTGCAATCAAATGGTGATGAAATGTATGGGGGTGATAACATTCCAAAATTTTATTTTCGCTTTTTGCAAACTAAAGACGTAAGTGAGTTTGTGTCTAAAATGGATCCTAGACCTTACAAGGGATCTGATGATCTTGATTGTAGGATATTGAAAAGAGTTATTAATAGTGTTGCTGGACAGTTGACAAATTGTTCAGTCATTGTCTACATTATGGGACCTTCCCTGATGTGTGGAAGAGTGCAGTGATAAAACCAATTTATAAATCAGGATCTAGACTTGATCCAAATAACTACTGTCCAATTGCTATGCTTGCTCCTCTCTAAAATATTAGAGAAAATAGTTTCAGTTCAGTTAGCAGAGCATTTAATAAAATACAAACTTTGGTCAGACTCACAACATGGTTTTAGGTCTAATCATAACACAGAGACAGCCTTGGTGAGGTTCACTAGTCAAGCCGCTAGAGCAATAGATAGTGGAGATGTTGTTGTAGCGGCTTTCCTGGATGTCACCAAGGCTTTCGATCTAGTGAATAATGAGGTACTTTTGAAACAGTTATCTACTTTAAAGTTGTCAGAAGGGGTTATTTCTTGGTTTAGTGAATATTTGGTTAATAGGAATCAGAAGATATTAATTAATGGAATTCTATCTGAACCTTCTATGTTGAAATATGAAGTGCCTCAGGGCTCCAGTTTAGGCCCTTTGCTTTTTTCTTTGTTTATAAATTCCTTGGCTATTTATTTTAAAAATACTGAGTTACTGTTGAATGCAGATGATGCAGTTTTATTTTGTTCTGGTTCAAATTTTTTGTCTTTACAGAATACTTTGCAACATGATTTCAGTTTGCTGCATTATTGGTTTGATAAACATAAATTGGTGTTAAATTCAACAAAAACTAAGACAATGATATTTTCCCATCCAAGGAGAGTGCAACATCAAGAATTAAAAATTATTGATAATTTTGGTAATGCAATTGAACAGGTTAGGCAGTTTAAATATTTGGGAGTACTAATTGATTGCAATCTAGCATTTGATTCTCATGTAACATACTTAATTAGTAGGATTCATAAAAGGTTGGGGTTTCTTTATCGTATTCAGAATAATTTAATGGTAGATGTTAAACTATTGCTTACTCATAATTTATAATTATCTATGGTGGATTATGGGTCCGCAGTATATTCATTTACCTCTCAGAAAGTTTTATCTAGACTTCAATTAACATATCATTCTATTCTATGTTTTGCATCTGGTCAATCAAGGTTAACCCATCATTGTTCAATCTATAAACAATTAGGTTGTTTGTCTTTAAAGGGGCAGTTTAATTATAGGGCATTGTTGTTTTTGCACAAGGTTTTTTTAGGTATTCTGCCTCAAAGCATTATTAGTTTATTCCCCAGGAACATACCTGGTTGTACAAGATTACAGAGTAGGGAGGGCTTTTTGGTTCCATTTTTCCAAACAACTCTTGGCCATAATTCTTTGAATTTTGCTACTGTTAAGATGTATAATCAACTTCCCAAAAATGGTGTAAGACAAAAGAAATTGTCAACTTTCAAGTTGGAACTAAGAAAAATTATGTTAGAAAACTCAAACTGTAAATGTTATGTGTAATGTATATTTATGTAAGAGAAAACAAAATGCCAGCACAGGTCTTACAGCCAAAGTATTTCCTCTTGTAAAACTGCACCAACAGTCGATATTCACAAACAAAGGAAGTGAGTACTAGTTCTCAAGGTGCTATAAGTGCTTCATTTTATTTTGATAAGTGCACCCTGCTTCCATAAAAACACTGTTTGCTTCACAGCATAACACTCCCAATGAATTTCACGTCCCCTGGCGCTTAATCATAGGAATGACAAGATTAACCATAAAGTGCCATTTTATATTCAGTGCTCTTAAAGTGCTAGTCCATTATAAAGTGCTTATAAAATAAACATAAAAAACATTTAAAAACAATAACATTACATCAAGAAATACTCAGCATGTATCATTTAACTTTAGTTTTAACTTTTACCACTAATATTTTGAACATCAGTGTCCTCCTCCAATTTCTTGGGGATCCACATTGCATTCAAGTGATTAGTAGAAGTATCTATAAAATAAACAAAAAATGCAGGTTAATACACATTGCATGCTATAGGGTATTTTTATACAAAAACTGTATGTTTAAACTGTACTAACCCCTTATTCCTAGCAAAGCAACATAAAATGATTTCTTTAAAAATGGTTTAAGATCAATTCTTTCATTAAGTCCTGGTCTTTCTGACCCACCTGCAGCAAAAATCCAATACTGTTCCCTTTTAAGCAAGACATTATTGTGAAAGTCACCCCTCCCCCAGGGCTTTTATAGGCTTTTCAATCCCTATAAAAGACCAAACATGCTCTTTTAAATTTTTACCTTCCCATATGAACTGCCAATGCATTTTTAATATCACCATTCTTAATTGCTCTTAGGTGTTCTCCTACCCTTTCCTTAAATTTCCTTTTCGTCTTGCCTATGTAGAAGCAACCACATGTGCATGAGGCCATATAAAAGACCCCTTCTGTTACACAGGTAATGAAACCTCTAACCTTTGTCTCTCTTTTTGTCTTTGGGCTAATGAAATGTTTGGTCTGTGTAAGGGATTTACAAAATTTACAATTTACACATTTAAAACACCCTTCTTGTTGTCCAGGTAATCACATCCCTGTATATTCTCGTTTTGGTTGTACCGATTGTACTAATCTATCTTTTAAACTTTTACCTTTCCTATGTACAAACCTAGGCTCTGCATCTCTAAGATCCCTTAGGCCTGGATCAAAACTCACTAGGTGCCAGTGTTTTTTAATGATTTTTCCAATCTCATTTGATTGTGCACTATATGTATTCACAAAGTTTATTCTTAGGTCACCTTTTCCTTACTCTTCTGTCTTGTGCATGACCTCTGACCTTACCATATTATCTACTTCTTCTCTGGCCATAGTGACAATATTAGCTGGATGTTTTCTCTCATATAGTCTCTCTTCTAGCTCCTCAGCTCTTTTCTCATACATAGGCTTAGTACTACAATTTCTTTTAATTCTAAGAAATTGTCCTTTAGGTATACCTGCTATAGTGTGGCAAGGATGACTACTGTCTACTTGTAATAAAGTATTCCTATCTGTATTTTTCCTATATAGATCTGTTGCAATACCCCCAATTCCATCCTTTTTGATAATCAAATCTAAAAAATTAATATGTGTGGAACGAAAGGATAATGAGAACCGCAGATTTTTATTACTTTGTTCCAGATATTTAACAAAATCAAAGAGTTCATTCTCTGTACCAGTCCAGATGATAAATATATCATCTATAAAGCATCTATATATATCTATTTTGTCTCTGAATGGATTTTTCTCTCTATCTCTAATACACTCCTCTTCCCATTTACCCAGATATAAATTTGCAAAAGTAGGAGCAAAAGTTGCCCTGATAGCTGTCCCTTTAACTTGTACATACTGTACATCTGTGAAAAAGAAATTGTTAGATGTTAGAACATAATCTGCCATTTTAACTAGCATTTCTGTAGGCGGTGTCTTATTCTCCCTTCTATCTAAATAAAATTCCAATGCTTCCAAACCTCCTTCATGAGGTATGTTGGAATATAAGGATTCAACATCTAGAGTTACAAATAAGCTCCTTTCTTCAATTTCAATTTCTTCTACTACAGACAGTATGTCACCTGTATCTTTTATATGTGAGGGAACATTCTGGCCAAAACTCTGCCAATGCTGCTGGGCCTGAAACCTAAAGGAGGGGGCTACAAACTAGAGAGGGCACATCGCGTGGTCCAGCCACGGCCCCAGAATGGTCAACCCCCAAGGCAAGTGATTTTTAGGTTTCATAATTTTCAAGATAGGCAAGAAGTATGGAAGGCCTACAGAGCTATGTCGGAACTGAGATGCAGTGCGCCTGTACATAGCCCAGGATCACTCTGTCAGGGTGGGCAGGAAGAGAAGAGAATTCAACGAGGTGATTGCCTTATGTCAGAAGCTGAAGCTCAAATGGTTTATGATATTTCCGGCAACCATTAAAATAAAGCATGAGGGGACAACATATAGTTTCTGGGAAGCGGAGAAGGCGCATAAGTTTGTATCGGAGTTGCAGAAGAAGATTGGATGATTTTCCGTTTTGCTACTGAAGGAAGTGAGGCGATCTGAAACGGAGAGTTCGTTGGGCTGAATTTGTAAATAGTTCAGGGGTTATCGACCACACACAGAGTTATGCTGGAAAGTAAAGGTTTTGGAGAAAGTCTGGGAGGAGAGCTGCATATGAACCCCTGATGAGTGGAGGGGAGGACTAATCCTACAGCAGCCCCCTTCGGAAATGGACTGTTTGTAGGACTTTGGGAAGGCGAAGGACTAACAAGAAGTTTCCTGAGGGATTATAGGCCCTGTTTTTTTTGGTGCCTTGTTCCGGAATCGACAGAGGGATTCATGTAAACAGTGTTTGCCCCGATAAGAGACTGTAAGCTGTTGAGGAGTGCTGGGCAGGGAGGGGCTGACACGTTGTACTTGATTCGTGTGGCCTGCTCGGGTTGTCCAGACAGAAGAAGAATACAGTCTTGATGAATGGATTAGCACAGCAAGGCCTGTTGCTATGGGAGGAACAGGCCTGAATGAGAGATTTGGAAGATAAGAGAAGGGGTTTAATGGACTGGGGGGGCAGGTGAAGGGAGTGCTTGTCCTCCCATCTCCCCTAGTATAACAAGGGATGTAATAGCAGAGTAGAGGAGGCTTGCACGGTGGATGGTCAACGTGGGGCCTAACCCAGTTAATTGGTAGAATCGGGATGCCTCAACGAGGGGTGGGAGTTGTCAGCTCCCCTCTTGAGTCGGGTTTTGGGGGGGTGCCAGGGATAAGGGATAACACGAGGAGAAATATGGGATGACACGGAGGGGAGAGATGGGGGTTTGGTAAAGGGAACTGCTCCTCGATGCCTATTAAAGAGAGATGATTGTTATACTCTGTGCGGGTCAAACTCCAAAGAGAGTACTGAGGGTCATTTGATGTTCATGACCCGGGGGGGGGGACAAGGTTGTTCGTAATAGTTTTCTACGAATCAAACCCTGTAATCGATTACAGAAAGGGGAACATACTTGATATTAAAATGTTGTATGTTGAGTCAAGAAGGAGGGAAGTTAATATTGTATATAGGTTGGGGGGGAAGTTTAAATGTTCTGTTATGAATGTTATGTGTATACTACTTTTCAAGTCCACAATTGCAGAAGGAGCAGATAGAGAAATCCCACACATCCAGAGAGTAAGGAAGGTACAGCTGGAAATAAGGGGTGCAGAGGGGTTCTTGGAAATAAGATGGGTCCAAAGGAAAGGATAAAAATAGTCTCCTGGAATGTAAGGGGGGTCTCCTCACCGATTAAACGTGCCTCCATTATCACAGCCCTTAAAAGAGTGAAAGCTCAGGTGGCTTTACTACAGGAGACACATCTGACCTCTTTAGAACACCAGAAACTGGTAAGGAACTGGGTGGGGGCATGTTATACTGCCTCCTTCTCGTCTCATAAGAGGGGAGCAGCAATCCTGATACACAAACATCTCCCACTGAAAGTATCTAGGGTGGTACAGGATAAGAAAGAGGGGAGATATGTGTTTGTAGAGGGAACTCTGTACAGTACCCAGGTAACACTGGGATGTATCTATGCCCCGGCAGTGTTTGAGCCAGCGTTTTATGAGGAGATTCTTGAGTTATTAGTGAGGAAACAATTTCAAGGATTGATCATGGGTGGGGATTTTAATTGTACTCCGGATCCCGTACTAGACCACTAGGGCGGGAAGGGAAGGGGAGGGGAGGGAGTTATATGAAACACTGGCGGGAAGGCCTAGTGGAGCTAGACTTAATAGATGCTTGGCGTACAGCCAACCCAAAGAATAAGGAATTTACCTTTTACTCTCACCCCCATAAAATCTGGACAAGGATAGATCACATGTATATTGAGGGAGGGTGGTATCATAGGATGACAGATGTGAGGCATGAACCAATTCATGTATCAGACCACGCCATGGTGACAATAACGCTGGAGCTGGAGGTGAACCGGGTGAGGTCTGGCACATGGAGATTCCCCCTGTACCTGATGGGGAAGGAAGAGTTTCGGAAATTCTTGGTGGAGCAAGTAGAGAGGTATGTGGCATTCATTAGAGATACAGCTCCGTCTAAACAAGTTTACTGGGATGCAGGGAAGGCTTATTTGAGAGGGGCTATTATAGGGTACGTGGTGGGACACAAGAAAGAACTGGTCAAAAAGTATCATGAGTTACTCCAGCATGTTAAAGACTTGGAGCGTAGGGTGTTTGGCGGAGATGAGGGGTGCACTCAGATTCTAATGACAGCCAGGGAGACGTTAAACAGTATGCTGGCTGAGCAGGCAAGATCCCAACTTTGGTTTGTGAAGCAAAGGTTTTATGAGTGGGGCAACAAGCCGGGGCCCATGCTGGTGAATCTTGTCAAAGGGAGGAGAGTTAAGACACGAATACAGGAGATTCAAGCAGAGGGGGGAGCGCTGCTAAGTGATCCGCAGGCTATTGGAGAAAGGTTTAGGAAATTCTACCAGGAATTGTATAGCAGTGGGGGAGAGGATAAGGTGGCTATCACGAGTGCCTTTCTGGAGAGGCTTAAGCTCCAGAGGATCACGAAAGAACAAAGAGAGGAGTTAGACAAAGAAATTTCTAAGGAGGAGATAAGGAGGGCCATACAGGCTCTGAAGGGCAGTAAGAAAGCTGGACCGGATGGGCTCCCAGTGGAGTTTTACAAGACAGTGGGGCTAGGAGTGGTGGACCTTCTCTGGGAGGTATTCCGAGAGCCGAGGGAGGTTAGTTTGCTCCCCCCCTCTGTGGGGATGACAACGATCTGTGTTATACCAAAACAGGGTAAGGACCCTCAGGAGTGTGCGGTGTATTGGTCCATATCCCTGTTAAACGTGGATGCTAAAATATACCCTAAGGTGCTGGCTGGACATCTAGAGGGACTTCTTCCCCAAATGGTACATTCGGACCAGACTGGTTTTGTAAAGGGGAGACACTCGTATCATAATGTAAGAAGGGTTTTGAACGTGGTGTATGGCTCTTCTCGGCATCCGGGGCCAACGGCTCTCTTGGCCCTGGACACTGAGAAGGCCTTTGACCAAATCAAGTGGGGATTCCTCTTTGAGGGTTTGAGAGGATTTGGCCAGGGTGGGGAGTTTATTAACATGGTGAGGGCATTATATGCCTCTCCGCAGGCGACAGTATTAGTTAACAGGATCATGTCGCAGAGCTTTGGTCTATTTTCGGGGACAAGACAGGGATGCCCTCTTTCCCCGCTGTTATTTGACCTGGTGATTGAACCCTTAGCTGTGGCTATTAGACAGAATACAATTATAGAGGGGGTGGCTGGAAGGGGAGGACAACAACATAAGTTGTCACTGTATGCAGATGACATGATCCTATATCTAGGAGACCCGGAAAGATCTGTCCCACTACAGCTATACATGATAGAGAACTTTTCAGGGTTATCAGGATATAAGGTAAACTTGGAAAAATCAGAAATTATGCTTTTGGGAAGAGGGAGCCTTAAGGGATGTAAGACGTAGGGACTAAGAGAAGTTAATTCGAGTTTTAGGTACCTGGGCGTAAATATTGGCAGGGCTATCTCTGAATTATATGGTCTGAATTTTGGACCGATGGTAAAAGGGATGACAGCAGAATTAAAGAGATGGAGACCATTGCCAATATCGTGGATTGGAAGTATAAACCTGCTAAAAATGAATGTTTTGCCGAGAATTGTATATTTACTGCAAATGCTCCCCATGGGGCTCAGTAAAAAAGATAATAAGAAACTAGAAAAGAGCTTCTCTGATTTCCTATGGTGGGGGAAAAGGGCTAGGATCAGCCTGAGGAAACTAAAATTGAGCATAAAGGAGGGGGGATTGAATTTTCCTGATGTGAAGAGCTATTATCTGGCTAAGCAAATGAGAATAGTGAAAGATTGGGTAGCTAGGCCAGAGGTAGCCAGTTGGCTAGACTTAGAGGAGGCGGAAGGGCAGGGCAGATTGTCGGCTTACTTAGCCAGAGAAGGGAAGAAAGCATACATAGCCCAGGGCCGAATAAACCCAATGGTGCTCATGACACTACATAGCTGGGAGCAGATTAAGAAGATGGTAGGGGCCAGGAAGGCAGAGACAATGTTCCTACCTTTGAACAATAACCCATTCTTTTGTCCCTGAGTGGGGGACAAGGGCTTTGAAGATTGGAACAATAGAGGGATACAAAGCGTGGGGGACCTCGTAGGAGGAACAAGTGTAAGATCCTTCCAGGAGTTGAAGGAGAATAAGGGAATACCAAACAGTCATATGTTTCGATTTTTTCAGGCTGGAGATTACTGTATGAGCCTGAAAGGGCGGGGCCCTTGATCTCTTGCATTGCAGCAGATTGAGACATTAGTGCTTAGAGCCAGGGGTGACCCTAAAGGTATGATGGGGAGGGCAGTGCACATACTTAGAAAGAGCCTTCGAGAGTTTACAAAAAGTATGAAGCAGACATGGGAAAGGGACCTGGGACTTCCGATTAGTGATTATAATTGGGGTATTATGTTGGAGATGCATATGGATCTCTTTACCTCCAATAAATATAAAGAATCAGCCTACAAGTTTATGCATAGATTATTTTACCCACCGGTGGTAATGCATAGGTACAGAGCAGAGATAACTGATATGTGCAACAGATGCCAAGAGCAAAAGGGCACATACCTGCATTGTTTCTGGGACTGTCCCCGCCTGCGGATGTTCTGGAAAAGAGTGGTACAGAATATGAAAGAAACAATGGGGATAGAGATCCCGCTGCACCCGATAGATCTACTGTTTGGTATAGAAAAGAGAGGGGGGAGGATTGGGCCCCATATAAGAGATTGTGCTTTCTCAGACTAGACAATCCATACTAAGCACATGGGTATCGGCGCGGGATCCTTCCATTGAGCAGTGGCGGGCTTTGATTGTTGGTGCCCTGGCAATGGAAAGAAGGATATATCTGGCAAGGGGGAGACTGGATGCCTTCATATCTATGTGGACTCCAGTGCTATCAGCCTTGTCCATGGAAGAAGCCATGATTGTCCAGAGGGGAGCCTAGAGATGGAGAGGAAGCTGAAAGGTCCTCTATTTTAGAATTTGCATTGTAAAGGAAATGTGTGGTTTGAGGAAAGGGTATTTCAGGAATCAAATCGGAGTATTAAATGACAAGAATAAAACTTAGGAGATAGTCATTTGCAAACATGTATGAAATGATGTGGACATATGTATATAGTTTTTAAAATTGTATGGGGTGTAGAGCTGTTGTCCTTTTTTTTTTTTTGTCTTCTGGACCATTGTGGAATTATGTGATTGTATACTCTGATATAAGAAGGTGATGTATGAGGCATAATGGGCTGATATGGTACGCTGTGGCTCTGTCTGTGGTAAATGTTATGTCTGTCATTGTCTGTAGTTGGAGAAATTCAATAAAAAGTTGAAACAAACAAAAAAAAAAACACTGGCACCTAGTGAGTTTAGATCCAGGCCTAAGGGATCTTAGCGATGCAGAGCCTAGGTTTGTACATAGGAAAGGTAAAAGTTTAAAAGATAGATTAGTACATTCGGTACAACCAAAACAAGAATATGCAAGGATGTGGTTACCTGGACAACAAGAAGGGTGTTTTAAGAGTGTAAATTGTAAATTTTGTAAATCCCTTACACAGACCAAACATTTCATTAACCCAAAGACAAAAAGAGAGACAAAGGTTAGAGGTTTCATTACCTGTGTAACAGAAGGGGTCATTTATATGGCCTCATGCACATGTGGTTGCTTCTACATAGGCAAGACGAAAAGGAAATTTAAGGAAAGGGTAGGAGAACACCTAAGAGCAATTAAGAATGGTGATATTAAAAATGCATTGGCAGTTCATATGGGGAAGGTAAAAAATTTAAAAGAGCATGTTTGGTCTTTTATAGGGATGGAAAAGCCTATAAAAAGCCCTGGAGGGGGAGGGGGTGACTACAATAATGTCTTGCTTAAAAGGGAAAAATATTGGATTTTTGCTACAGGTGGGTCAGAAAGACCAGGACTTAATGAAAGAATTGATCTTAAACCATTTTTAAAGAAATCATTTTATGTTGCTTTGCTAGGAATAAGGGGTTAGTACAGTTTAAACATATAGTTTTTGTATAAAAATACCTTATAGCAAGCAATGTGTATTAACCTGCATTTTTTGTTTATTTTATAGATACTTCTACTAATCACTTGAATGCAAAGTGGATCCCCAAGAAATTGGAGGAGGACACTGATGTTCAAAATATTAGTGGTAAAAGTTAAAACTAAAGTTAAATGATACATGATGAGTATTTCTTGATGTAATGTTATTGTTTTTAAATGTTTTTTATGTTTATTTTATAAGCACTTTATAATGGACTAGCACTTTAAGAGCACTGAGTATAAAATGGCACGTTATGGTTAATCTTGTCATTCCTATGATTAAGCGCCAGGGGGCGTGAAATGCGTTGGGAAAGTTATGCTGTGAAGCAAACAGCGTTTTTATGAAAGCAGGGTGCACTTATCAAAATAAAATGAAGCACTTACAGCACCTTGAGTACTAGTTCTCTCTTCCTTTGTTTGTGAATATCGACTGTTGGTGCAGTTTTACAAGAGGAAATACTTTGGCTGTAAGACCTGTGCTGGCATTTTGTTTTCTCTTATATTTACTAGTTGCTGCCAAGCACGGTCCCCGGGTGCAGGCCTGTGATTTTTTCTCAGAATGTATATTTATGCCTTGTTGCTGTCTTAAATGCTGTATGTATGTTTTGTCTAAACTGGTTGTTTGTGAATATGGGCTTGTTCCACAGACTTACCAGTATAAAAATAAATAAATGAAATGAAATGACAAAATGAAACACGAGAGCCTTCCACTCAGCACAGTAATGTGGCAGTGGCATTAATTCCCACCATGCCATTGACTGGAGTACGGCTGTGGACACTAATCTTTGAGGGCATTGAGTCCCACTGATATTGGTGCTTGAGGCAAATGGGCATGACTGCATGCAAAGGCATACACACAGTCATTCATATGTCATTACTCTGGGTGTCCTAGGGGACTGAAATGCCAGAGGAAAACTGTGGGTAGTAGTGTGATCTGCCACAGGCCTAACATCACCACCTGTGCCAGGCTCCATCTTCTGGATGTGGACACTGGGGGGACACCATCTTCTCCCTAGCCCCATTATTGCAATTCTGCATTTGTGTGTTGGGAATTAGTAGCAGGAAGAGAGATGTAGAGGAGCTGAATAAGTGGTCTAGTAATGCACTCTGGTAGCAGAAATTCACATGCAGATTATTGAATTAATGGGTTAAGGGTAGAACACTCAATAATAATAATAAATAATAACAATAAACTTTATTTTTAAGGGCCTTTCAAGATATCAAGGTGCTTTACAATATTTAAAACATAGTTTCGTAAACAACAAATACAATAATAAGTAACACAACAGATCTGTACCACAATGAGTCACTGATAGGCCTGTTACCACAAAAAAGTTTTAAATGCCTGTTTAAATCCCCCCACAAGGAGGAAAGGGATCTGGAATGAAAACTGGAAATAGTCTTAAAATCTCTTCCCAGTGCAATAAAATCTAAAGTATATTGGCTGACAAACAGGATGGTAGAATTCATAAGGAGGGGCTTTACCAGCACCAAAGGAAGGTAATACTGCCACAATATAGGTCACTGGTTCAACCACAGCTGGAGCACTGAGGGCAATTTTGGACCCACATCTGTGGAAGAAGAGGGCCAGACTGGAGACCATACAGAGAATGACAGTGAAAATTATCCAGGGGAAATAGGGTAGGTCATAGGAGAAGAGACTGAAAAGTCTCAATATTGATCCTCTGGAGGACAACAGGAAGAAGAGATATGGCAGGAACCTTCAAATACATATAGAGGTATAAATATGGTGTACTTCACATACTTTTTGAAGTTTAGAGACAGTTCATCTACAAGAGAACCCAATTTTTAAATTAGAAAGGAAGTTAAAAACACCATAGTAAGTATTTTTATACAAAGCAGATGGTGGATGAGTTGAATAGTCTATGAAGCAATGTGATAAATGCTGGGACATTATCTGGGTTCAAAACAATATGGGATGCATTAAAGGGGTTATTAGAAAGAAATACATTGTAGGGCTTCAGGGCTGACAAGATAGGCCCATGGTCTTTCTTTTTCTGGCCTTATTTTCTGTTTCTATAAAAGCAAAAACATATCACCAAACAATGTGACAACATGTATTGTTATCTGTGGTTAAACCCATTAAGCAACAAAAGTTGTTAGGTCCCCCACCTCAGTGATTTTTTTACCATTATTACTACTGTGTAACAAAAACCACATATAAAGAAAAACGAAATTGCAAGTGTTAAAAAATCACTTACCGCCTAGAAATAAAAAATACAACCGGACAGATAAGGAAAAGGCATCCTGCTAGTATTACTCTGAAATAACAGGCTGCATTCGAGGCTCTGATCTCTGAAATAGCATAATACAGAAACAAACAAACATCAACTGTTGAATATAATCAAGAAAGAAAGAAAGAAAGAAAGAGAGGGAAGAGGAAGGGAGGGAGGGAAGGAGGAAGAAAGGAAGGAAGGAGAAGGAGGAGGAAAGTGGACTTCAAGATACTTTAGCACAACATAATGGTGGGTCTGTAGTAGCTATCCTTTTAGTTAGAAACTTGAAAACAGGCATACTTACATACTGTATTTGTTATTAAGGGATATAAAGGCCAGCCAAACATCATGCCATTTTGTTTAGCAGTTTTGAACGTACATTACAAAGCTTCAAAATCCGGCATTTCATTGATTTGTAAAATTGTCTGAAAATATTTCAGTGATCATATCTCAGTCACCTTTGGAGCTATATAACTGAACATTTGCAGACCAAACTTTTTCAAAATTTTATCAAAAACTGTTGAATCTTTCAAAGTTTGATAAGGTAATGTTTAAGTTATAGGGATTCATAATGTCACAGATTTATTCTTTATAAAAGAATGGCACCTGTCTTGCACAGTATGTATTATATTGTGTTCTTGCCTTGCCCTGTAATTGATTGTGCTTGTGTTCCAGTCTACTGTGCCTCTGTGCATACTGTATCCGCACGTTAAATGCATTTGGCTTTGCTTATTTAGCTAATGTATCAATGCATCCTCTTTACTCTGTATAATCTTTTTTATATGTATTCAATGTAATTAACTCTGAATTGCCCCTGAAAAAGGGACCGTTCCAGACAGCTTACCTAGTTAATAATTAATAAAACATAATTTATTTTTTTAATTTTGTCTGCTTACTCTGATGCATTTGCAGGCATAGACTTGACTTTTAACATACATAATATCTAGTGTCAATGGGGTCACGAAACACAGAAAACCTAGATACCATTGGTTTAATATTGAAATTTATAGTGAAAATACCACCAAAGGCTATGAACTTATTTTCTCAAAAACTCAAGGAAGTAGAATATATGATGTCACCATGATTCCACTTGTATAATTTTAACTTCTCAAAGCACTTATCACCCCTCTATCTAATTCACCTGCTTTCCTATTCTGGCAGCTCAGCTGAGCTGTTTTCAGTCATATAAAAGACACTTTGGTGTTGATTTTGTTTCCACCCATGTCCAAGATTTTGTTTGATATTGACTTGATGGACCCATTCCATAACTTCATTTATTGAACTCTATACACACAGACATTCATCCTTTTTTGGATATATTACTCCTTTACAAACAAAACCCATACTTAGGGCTTCTACAAAGGGTCACAGATACAGTATACAGGGAACCTCCTATAGAATTGTGTGGATTCATGACACCACATCAACATTTTTTGTTGACATGTCATTACCCTGACACCACTACATCAACTGCAGTTGCAGTCGGGATGGTGCTGACATGATTAATCTTATTGTTTTGAGGAAGGCTGTGCCCCCAGCACCCCAATCCTTAGGATTCTCAACTCTGAGATGGAGCTGAGTCAGGGATGGGGTGCAGGACCTTGGAGAAGGGTGCCGGGGGCCCAGGTGGACTTTACAGCGATGTGGTGATGTTGTCAGTATCGACCACATCACTGTAAAGTTGTCACTGTAGCAACAGTATACTGAACTGCACAAGCCCTCTACACACTACTTAATGTCTACAGTTGTTCATACCCAGGATTGTTTACTGTCAGGAGGGGGCACAGTGCTGTATGGTAGACTCTCTTCTCCTCTTTCCTGTGATATGGAGCCACCAAAAAATAAATAGAGATGCAAACCATTCCACTGATGCTGTCTAGGTGCTATATCACATTCACAAGGGCTCCATCACTTCTTAGTGTAAGGGCCACAATACTTAAAACCATTACCAATGAGACTTCAGTTAGACCACAGGAGCCACCTACAACTTATTATTTCTTCCATGGTCACCTGATCCTAATGCTATTTGACTGGGATCAAATGGTTATTCCTGCTTTTTAGAGACGACCCCAGGTTAAGAGGTTACCTTTTGCAGGTCTTCCAAACACTAGAGGACACTAGCTAACAAATAAGCGTACACATATCTTCTAGTGTCCTTATATGCCAAAAGATGTTACGCACTTTCTAGTTCTTTAGCCCTTTAGGGATGCTGTTTCTATATCCTGAGAGGTGTGACATTACCTGGGTAACTCTCCTGAGTCTTCCCAGTAACCTACCTTCCTCTCCAGCTCAATGTAGATATAAGCAAAGACTAAAACATACAAAACCATGATCTGTCAACAAAAACTAAAACCAAAGAACAGACTGACCAAAAACAAACAACAGATGTAAAGGAGATCTTTTTATGTTCAGCAGACAGCCAGGATGCAGTGCAGTAAAATACATCTCACAAATGCCTGCTTGACAAAAGGGACTAATCGCTGTTACACTGCACTGTTCCTTGCAGCATACTGCGGTGCTCTGCAGAAATAATAAAAAGTAATGGTTCTGCTTTCCGGTTGACACTGCTGTACAGTATAACCTCATGAAAGAGGAGTGATCATACAGTTGGCCTCTTGTTAGTCAATGACTGTCTGGTACTACAAGACAAGAAAGAAACAGAGCACTTAATTTATTATTTCTGCTCTGATTTTAACTATCAAACTGGTGACAAACAGTGAGGTCAATCTAATAATGAAGTGATGCCCTAGTCTATTTTTAAACAATATAATTATGAGTACCTTCATCAAAATCAAAGCTAAATGCCCTCAAGAAAAACAAATCTCCAGGACCAGATGGAGTGTACCTGTACATGTTAAAAGCACTAGCAGATGAACTAGCTGGCCCACTGACTGAAGTTTTTAATGCATCACTGAAATCTGGATTTGTTCAAAGTGACTGGAGAATTGTGAATGCCATTCCAATACTTAACATGCATTTGTCAATGCTGAACATTGGTGGCTTGTTAAAAACTAATAAACCATTTTTTCAGCATGTCACTGAGTATAGATTGTGACTAAATGTACATGCACTGTAATCACATGACATCACACACCTTTAACTGCCTCCAAACACCTTTAACCTGCCAATTAATATGCACCTCATGGAGCTCTACTCTGCACTTCTGTGTTACTGTGACACTTTTATAAATATTGAGGTTCTGCCTTTTGCAGGTTTAGACAATATACCCTTTCTCTTACACAACTGAAGCAGCAGCAGCAGAACAACTCACAGAAACCAGTCATAATTTTGAAGTCAGCATTTAAATGTTATAAGCAAGTCTAAAAACAGTGGCCCACACCAATGTTACTTTTACCACCTTACATGCAAATGCTACACATTCAAAACATTTGAAAATAGAAAGCAGTTCCTAACTTTTGGCTAGATCAAAACTTTTCAGTCTTTCCAACTCACTTCATCAAGCAAACATTTGTCAATGCCAAAGTTTTGCTTCCATGGTATATGTAGCAGGATGTACTGTGTTACAGGAGGATGGGTAACAGAGGATGCAGGGTGGACAGCATGCAGATGGAGGGAGCAGGAGAGTGTAATTGGATGCTGAGATGGGAAATGGAGGGTGTGGGGTGAATAGCACACAGTGGGAGGGAGCAGGAGGTTGTAACTGGATGCAGGGATGGGTAATGGAGGGTGCAGGGCAGACAGCATGCAGAAAGCTGGAGCAGGAGGGTTTAGTTGGATGCTGGGATGGAGGATGTGGGCAGACAGCACACAGAGGGAGGGAGTGGGAAGGTTTACTTGGATGCCAGGATAAGGAATGGAGTGTGTGTGGAAGGACAGTTCAAAATGACATACGTATGTAGGAAAATGTCAACGAAACTGCAATTTTTTCAACAAATTTTCCACATGGACTTTTTGGCACCCCACATCATGAACACTGGCAGTGTAATTTCCTAAATCAGTCCTGAGAGGTGATTTTGCACAGTGAGTGTGCAATTCTGCACCAGAGGTGCAAAAACACATTTTGGGCAGGATGTGAAAAATGACAGCTGTACTGTACATAGGGTAGTATGATAAAAGTGTATGTTAAAAATTCGTAGTGAAAATATTACAAATTGGCAACGTTATTTTATTTTTATTTATTTATTCATTTTTTTATTTGGTATTCGGAAAATAATCTTTGAGCCAAGGCTCTTTTACAAAGGTTCCACATCATGTGAACAGAGTATAGACATTCAATCAAGAAGGTTACTGAGTTTTCGGACATCTGAGACACTAAACAGCAAATCAATCAGGAAAAGGTTACAGAGTTTCTTAGTCATTTAAAACACTATACAGCACATGGACATCAACTTTAGTTGATTACAAGTGTGGGTAAGGTACAGGGGCACTATAGGTTAAGTTAGGTTGGGCAGAGGGTCAGTAAGGACAGGATTTTGGTAAGGGAGGAGGGGAGCCTCTAGCAAAAGTGCTCAAGGGGAAGGGCTGAGGCCAGGGAGGCATAGACCCATCCTAGCATGGAGAGGGAGGGAGGGGGAGGGGGGTATACTGAAGCAACCCCTTAGAGTGATTCAGAGGCACTGTCAAGGAGCATGTGGGAGGATAGTTCCTGTCTTGTGCTGAGAATAGTTGCTGTTAGCAGAGCCAGGCCTTGTCATCCAGAGTCTATCAGCTGTTGGAGAAGCAGGTGCATGTGCACCTGCATAGAAACTGCTCAAGACACGCTTGTACTGCAGCCATTTTTAGATATTTTTGCACCACATTTTCAACATCACCTTTTTGGGACCCCACCTCCTGAATACTGGCACTGTCATTTTGTTATTTGGTCCAAAAAGGTGATTTTGTGCAGCAACCGCACCTTTCCGCACCACTGCTGCATAAACATGTTTTGGGAAGAATGTGAGAAATGATAACTGTATGCTTCATGAAATAGTGTGAAAAAATTGCTATATTGAAAATTTGGAGTGAAAATATTAACAATTGCCAAAGTTATGTGTGAGTGTAGCAAAATTTCAATGACTGCACACAACTCAGGCATTATTTGGCATTTTTGCACCAAATTTTAAACATGGGATTTTTGGGACCATACCTTATGAACACTGGCACTGATGTTTCATTAACCAGTCCCAAAATGTGATTCCATGCAGAGACCGCAAAATCACCTTTCAAGACCCATTAATAAGATGACAGTGTTCATGAGGTGGGGTCACAAAAAGGCTATGATGACAATTTGGTTTAAAAATAAAAAAATGGCCAAGATATCAACATAAGTTCAAAACACCATTGATAGCCATTACACAGCGCTTACCTTGATTGTTCAGTCACAGTTTGACTTTGAAGAGTGCAGAGCACGTGTCCCACTCCACAGAAGATGACACCCACTGACCTCCAGAGGTAAGTTTGGGGTAAGGCAGGGTGCGGGAAGGTGGGTGCGCAGAGGGAGGATTTGGATATGGGAAGGAAGACGAGGGACCATTTTCCTTTTTTCAGGTAAAAAAGATTGTTGAGGAATTATTTGCTTTTTATATGACAGGAACATTTGTAAATGACTTTTGGGGACACTGGGAGTGGGCTACCCAGTGTCCTGGAATATCGGCAGAGTACAGATATGGGGACACTGGGAGTGGGCTCCCCAGTGTCCTGGACTATTGGAGGGTACAGATATGGGGACACTGGGAGTGGGCTCCCCAGTGTCCTGGATAGCAAATGGGCAGGAGGAAATAACTGGGACACTTGGAGTGGGCTCCCCAGTGTCCCATAATGGTGGCATGGGAGTGGGGAGTTTATTGCCAATACAGGGATTGGGCACCCCAATGTCTGCTTTAAGAGAAAGCTGCATTGTGGCTAATGTTGAAGCCTTAGGGGTGAGGGGTCAGAGGAGCGAGGACCGGGAGAGAAATCTGCACCATGGCTACTGCTGAAGTCTTTGGGGGGGCAGAGGAGTGAGGATAACATTACAGGGGCACGCTCCCATGACCATTACCACCTCCAGATCACCCCCAACTGCCATGCATGCACCACTTTCTGCTGATGTGGGCTTCATGCAAATCAAAGGACCAAAGCCCTCTCTGATTGGAGCAGCTTCAGTCATTTGAAGTGCATGGCTGTTCAGCCCACCTATGAGAGGACTGTGTCAGGACCACACCGAGTGGTCATTGGTGCTGACTGCCACTCCCACTGCAAGCCCCTGGTTCTGTGTACTGCAATGGGCTTGGCAGCACTCCCCCAAATCCTGTATTGTAACAATATGTTGGTTTATGCATGCACACAACCAACATAAAAATAATTAAAAACAACACTAAATAAACATAGACCAATACATCTGACTTCAGGTGTCTGAAAATCCTTAAGGGATGTATTAAAAGTGAAACACAGGAAGCACTGGTCACCTGTTTCAAAGATAATAAAGTATGTGATAACTTCCAAAGAGTCAAAACCATATTAGGAAACTCCAGCCCCAGCCCTGAAGCCATCATTCATGCAGAGTGGGATTCTGTCAGGAAAATGTAAAATTATGTGAAACAATACTTTATACAGTTTGGAAAATACTCTAACACAGAATATGCACCCCAGCTATCTCTAAAATGCACCCTGTACTCAGATCATCTATAGCTAGGATAAGAGCAAGTTTGCTTACAAATGCATTTTGTTATTGTTATGAGACTGGTGACCAAAGAAAAATATTTACTTTCTGCAAAACTAGGTCTCCATCTGGAACTGGAATGACCCATATGAGAGAGCTAGTCCCCCCTTGAACAAAATGGGTGCTAATATCCTAGGAAGGATAATATTTAATATGGTGAGGTTTAATTTTAAACTAGTAAGTAAGGGGACACAAGCAACCACTTGAACTACACTTTTGGAAACAGAGGCACAAATATCCATTCCTCGGAGAACAAGAGGCGTCCCCAAAATTAAAGCAAAGTTTATTAATTTTCCTGTACTTAAGGGGTGCTAGCAGCACATTCGAGCAGACTTGATAGACTCCTAGGCCTTTATCTGCTGCCAAATTTCATATGTTTGTATGTTCGTACAGAACTGCTTATGGGCCAATACCAGAAATTTGAATAACAAAAATTCTGAACTAGAGGAAATAATATATATTCACACACCAGCCATAATTGGAATAACTGAAACCTAGTGGGACAACAAAATTGGCTGGGAAAAAACATATCGAGATATATATATATATATATATATATATATATATTACAGAAAGGACAGAAGGGCTTAGCTCTTCACGTCACAGAAGACATTGTTAGTGTTAACATATCAACACATACTGCAGAACCTCAATTTAGAACTGAGATGCTCTGAATTAAAACAGATCACAAACCCTTAGGCTGTTATTATTGGGCCTATGCCATAGACCATCAGCGAATAACAAGAAGACCTACTCAAAACTAAATGAAGAGACTTTAAATACAACTTGAATATATGAACGAGTTCTTACAGTATGAGACACTTCAGTACATAAGAAATAAACTGTAAGGAATTTCATATCTATGCAACACTTAGGTAATTTTTCACAATCTGTAAAAAGACCAACCAGTGCTGGTTATGTACTCAATCTGGTGATGGGTACACAAAACAAAGGTATAACTGATTTCAGGATAAGAGAATCTTGGCCATCAATGACCACTCTGTGCTGAAATTAAAAATAGGTAGAGTGACAGCTGTAGAGAATGGATGCACATAAATGCGTTTCCACAGTAATGCAAGTTACATGTAAATAAAAAAGAAATAAAACATTAGAGGCAGGAACAAGATTTAAAAGGAATACCATTAAAGAATAATTAACTTTCCTTCAAAAACATACTCCATTAATTACAAACCAGTTACGTCCCTTGAATGAAAATGAACAATAATAAGGGAATTAAGCCTTAATGGTACAATAAACACCAGAGATACTCAGATTGCATATAAAACCAAGCTGAAATCTTGTAGGATGGTCATACAGATGGAAAAAAAGGATAGAATTAAATTAGCAACAAGAGCTTGGATGTGAAGTGTAAAAATATTTTATGGCTACTATAATTTTATTTTTTATTTAGTCTTTGGTAACCGGGTAAGGCCCGCTAGGCACAAGTGCCTGTTTTCAGAGGCAACCTTGGAGCACTAGGCAGTTAGGCGACTTGCTCAGAGTCACACAGTATGCAAGTGGAGTTTGTGAGACTCAAACCCAGGCCTAGTTTACTGGATGTACCAAGCTCATTCAGAGTTTGTTACTCTAACCTCTAGGCTATCCTGCCAGTTTTACAATGAGTAAAAATAGTAGGCAAGTGCGTCCACTCATAAGGAGAGATACAACAGTTATTACAGGAATTAACTTAGCAGATGAATTCAACAACTTTGTTAAGTCTTTAGTGAAGGTAGGCCCCTGCTTGATCTAAAAACCCATGATGACCTGAACACTTCATTTGTTACTATGGACTGGAAAAGAAATAAAATCACAGACCTTGAAAGGCTCAAAAAAGTAGATGCTAATAGGTCATTAGGCCCTGATGGGTTATCCCCATATCTGCTGAATAACACCTGCAAAGAGACTGTTGAGCCATTGTGTCTTTATGATCAATGGAAGAAAAAGAAATTCCAAATGATTACAAGAAGGAAATGTCTCAATATACAACAATTGTAGACCAATTAGCCTAACATAAAATCTTAAAAAGTAAGACTAAAGCAGCAGTGCAATGAAAAAAATGTTTGTCCAAAAAGCTAGTTTCAGCTAGTTAATAAAAATACTAGCATACCTGTCAAATATATATTTCTAGGTATCTCCTATGCTGTAAACAATGATTTTTTTTATTTATTCTATTCCAATCCTTGCCAGGCCTACATTGCTATTTCTAAGCTAAATGAGGCAGCCATGTTTTTCCCCTGAGAAAAAAACTAAATTAAAACATTTTTGAAATACTTACTTGTTGACGGAACTAGAAAATTTTAGAACCCAATAAAATTGGAAAATGCCTGAAATCTTTATAATGAAAAAATGTAGGGTGAAATTGTTTTCCTAGTTTCCTTGCTTTAAGGATTACATCATTAGCACAGGGGTTGGGCTCCCCAGTGTTGCACAGTGAAAATGTATGCAGTTGGGATAGTAGTCAGCACTGAGAACTGGGCAATCTGGTGTCAGAAAATAAAAAGTAAGGGGTAGGGATGGGGGATGATGGGTGCTGAGTGGGAGGGTCAAATGAAGGAGGGAAATGATGGCAGTGTGCCAACAGCAGCAATAGACATCAGTGGACAGTTTTCTTTCTTATAGGGTGTATAAAAATTAAAAAAAAAGACTATGAGGTGTGCTTTTTTTATTTCAGGTAATGACACTGGTAATTGGGCACCCCAGTGCTGGTGTTATGTTTGGTGGCGGTGGGACTGGGCTCCTTGGTGTTGCACAGTGAAAATGGGTAGGGGGGTACTGGCTGGCATTGGGGTTGGACACCCCGGTGTCAGAAAATTAGTATGGGAAAAGCAATGGGGGTGGGAGGATACTTGCTAGAGGGTGGGCGGGATTGTTTTTTTGTGGGGGAGGACCACAGCAGGCTGATCATGATGCCGATCATCTCTGCTTGCTGAGTGGCTTATGCAGATCAAAGAAAAGAGCCACCCTATGATTTGGGTGGCTCTTTTTCTTTGAATTACACAAAGTTTCCACCCAGCAAGACCAGAAGAGTGTCATGCTCAGAGTGGCTGATGATTGGTTTGACACATTCGAGCCCCTTGCAGACTACCATGCATTGGACCGATAGTGACATGCTTCTCAAAACCCACTATAATGCTAACATGTTTGTTTTGCACAAGCGCAAGGATGAACATTAAAGATGGACACTGATGGCCAATAAAATGACTGTGATCAGAGGTGAGGAGCATGCACAGGGCCTTGAACAGTGGCAATGTATGTGGAAGAAACCAAAGTGTGTGTGTGGGGGGTGTCACTGGTCAGGACTCAGTACCAACAGCAATGAATCTGAAGAGTAGCAGCAATCATGTTGGAGGCATTAGCACTCAAGCATGAAGAAGTGGGTGTAAAATGATAGAGTCAAGTGTGGCATGACTAAAAGTCAACCTGCTATGCAGTGAAATTAGAAAAAGAGTGCATGATGTGATTCTTAAATGGTGCTTGCATAGATGGAGAAAATACTGCCTGCTTCTCTCATAAAAATATTGGCATACCCCACTAAACTGAAACCTAAAACTTACGATGAACAAATATGGCATCAAGTAGTGTACACAAATACTTCTTACTTGGTACCTTGGTTTAGTTTTGAATATCGTCCTTAAGTCACAAAAGTATATTCGAAGTAAATGAAATGAAAATGGACTTACCTACAAACAGAGTAATGTCTGGAGACTTTGTAGACCCGATGATGTTATGGGCTTCACAGTTGTAGTTTCCAGCATCCTTTTTTAGAATACTGAAAAATATTAGTGACTCGCCTGGCTGATACCGATAGGTGCTATTCTCTTTAAACCACGTATAGTTTAAAACTGCTGGATTACTGCTGTTCACAGTGCAGGATAAAGTAACGGTATCCCCTTCCCTTAGCTGATCGCCTGAGTTGCATATAACTTTTACATCTTTAGGGGTATCTGGAATGTGAAATAATGACACATGGTTTGAGGGTTTCATATGTTCTTTACAAACAAAGTTACAATGACGTACCTAGGAACAACATGCAATTAATGTGATTGGAAAGACTGCAGCTATATAACCCACTGGTATACTGTGGGTATCCTTCACAAATCTCTATAAAATAAAACAGCAGCGAAATGTGTGACAGTATATTGCTGCATAGTTCATGTTAGCTCCTTGCTTGAATGACATGAGAACAAGATTGTTGCTCTCATGAGCCAAGAAAGACAATCTCTAATGATTTATCCATTACTACACAAAGCAAAGCAATGCAATTTTATTTATATGCACCCTATCAATAAGGCCAGGGTGCTATAACAAGTTAAAATACATAAATACTTGCAAATACAATTTTTCTATACATCGAAAACACCAAAATTAGCTTTTTGCTACTATATAACTGAAATCATTTTGATAGGTAAAATCTTAATGTTTTCAATTTTCTAATTTTATCATAAGTGTATGTGCACTTAATTACGTACATTGCATATTTTATTTACTTTTTCTTATTCTGCATTTATGTGTGATTTATGTACATCTTGTAGTGTATATGCAACATGGGTCCCCATTGCAATTGAGCCTTGCTCACTGGGTCTAACCCTGAAAAACTGACTAAAAAGCAGCCAAATGCTTCATCATAGCAGTAAGACAGGCCTGGGGTGGGATATACCAAGAATATCTAATCCCTCACTGTGAAGAACAAGCTGGTAATGCTACACTAAGTTAGAGTGGTGACATCATGGGCACGAGAGCAAGAAGTGCCCTTGTGATGTCTCCATGCCAGCGAATGTTTTGTTTCCAGTACAAACAGTGTAAACAGAGCTCAAGTGTTACAACAGATTATACCCTTGGGTTTTATGATACAGTACATCTTCGTTCTGTACACATAAAGAATAAACCAGGAAGAATAATGAAAACCAGACAATCGGGTTTACTGTTAGGAATTATGTCACTAACCATCCATTCAGCTTATAAACATTAAAGAGTAAGAATGCTTGTTCCATCAAGGGCTGTTTTTATTTTCCTTACAGATATGATACCATTTTATACCTGCTTCTACTTGGGCTTGGAGGCTTTTTTCACAATTGGGGTGAAGAATTGGGGGTCTAATACATGGCTTAGTGGGACAGGGTAAGCTATGTGGGGAGAAGGATTTTGGTGTGGGTGGGGGGAAGATAATTAGTGGTAATTAATAAATCAGAGAATTTCACCAGTTGCGCTGGGTGGGAGTGGGGGCCTTGAGAGTGTACATGTGAGGGATATACTGTAGTTATTAACATTCCTGTATGGTGTGAGAGGGGTGGAAGTATGTGCCCCAGACAGTGGGGTGGAATTATTTCTTTTTGTAAAGGTAAACAAAACCCTAGTGATCACTTTGTGTAGTTCTTTGCAGAAAAAGCATTACTTCACTTTGCAATAGCTATCCGGAGTAGTCCTTCACCAGCACCTTCTTTTAAAAAGTGCTACTACATGTAAACTTTGCCTCATAAAGTGGGCACTTCACCGGACCAAAAACTATGCAGTGTTGTCCTTTGCACATTGTGAGGTCAGAAAACTTTGCAATGAATTTCCTGAAGTAAAATTTCCCAACTTCACATTGGTGGATGCAATTGCCTATTTCATGTTGCTAGACGTAGACACTGGAGGTTTCAGCTGTCATGTTTTAATATTTATGGGGGTATGAGAAGGGGTGGAGGGAGGATACTTGGCAGCTGAGTGATATGGTTAGGTGCCTTGGATTATTTATTTATTTATTTTTTTGGTGGAGGGATTCAAAATGAGAGACATTTTGCCCTCCATTTATTTGCAATTGCTCATGACTTCAGGACACTCAAAATGCAAGGTGAAATGAAAGTGTCACCATGGTAATGTATACTGAGACTATAGTGGCAGTTTTGAGTTAGATGAGAAACAACATGTACTATATGTAACACTGGCTTCTCACAGGACAAGAGGACTCATTTGAAGTAAAATTGTCAATTAATTATCCACAGCTTTTAAGTATGCATTTAATGTGTATTCATATCAATTTCTGTCACTACAAATGTTATACTTCATCATTACAATTACAGCTGTATGCAAGTATTCCTTATTTCTATGGGAGAATCAAAATGCATATTTTGTATTTCCCTAGAGTATTGTAGTTTCAAGCAATATTGTAGATCCTTGCAAATCTATGCCACTCTGTATACTGTACAGTAAAAGCAATGTTTGGGGTGGGGAATATTACTATATGATGGCTGCACTTTAGCAAATAACTGCTGGAGTTACCTAGGACATCTAAATGGACATTTTGAGATACGGTGGTTCCCTCAGTATTGCTTGCCTCACAGCTGTAGTTGCCTGCATCACCATCTTTAATACTTCGGAAGCGCAAAGTTTCTCCTGGTTGCCTCCAGTACCTCTGCCCATCTTTGAACCAGGTAAATGATGTTGCTGCTGGATTACTCCTACCTACAGTACAGGTTATGGAAATTTGACCTCCTTTTTTTATCCCTCCATCTGCAATTCCTGTAACAGTTGCATCTCTGGGAGCATCTGAAAAATAATAATGCACATTATGAAACACTTCAATTATTGCTTGCATTTAAATATGCGCTGCAGAAGTACTAAAAATGTCTACTTATTCAGAAGGCAGTGTGATGCATTGTTTAGAAGAAAGGCTTGGAAACCAGGAAACATTAGTTTAAGTTCCACCAGAGCAACACACTTCTGGGTTCCTATGCAAGCCATATACTGTACCTCCTAGTGCACCAATATTTCTGGCTTCAAAAGCAGGTGGAAGCATCCCGCCACTGAAAATGAGATATTGCATCACAGCTGGGTTATTTGGACTCAATTAATTTTCTAGAAAAATGTGCTCCCTAAATACAGAAAATCAATGTTCATATAATTCATTATAATTCATCAGCCATTAAAGAGCAGAGACTAATACAAACTGTAGTTTATTAAAACAGAGAGTCCATAGAGAACTAATGTAATATGACTACATAAAGTAGCTTAAGTAAGCAGTTAATAAGTACAGGTTTAAATGCAAAACAAAGATTCATGTTCTTTTCATTACTGAAAATCTCAGCATCGGTTGTTATGAATAGTGAATGGTAACATTAAAGTTTGAGTGGATCAGGGAAAAATGCTTTCAAGTGCAAAGCTTCTCCTGGTTGCCTGCAGTAGCTGTGACCATCTTTGAACCAGGCGTATGATGTTGCTGCTGGATTGCTCCTAACTACAGACCATTTTTTTAGAAAATTGATTCCAAAGAGCTTCTCCTTCATTGACCCTCAAACACAATCAGCATCCCTGGTCCTCAAGATTAATCATTCTCTTTGTCTTCCCCAACTTCAATTTCCCCCTGTACATGTCCCAGTCCTTCTTCAATCCTTCCACTGTACTCTCGTCCACCAGACTAATGGGCAGTGCATTCCATAGCTCCACCACCTTCCAGCTTCTATTCATGGCTCCTGGTTGATCCCCCCTTCTTAAGCCTGAACACTTCCCTTGATCCACCCTTATTAACTCCTTTACATACCTGAAGACCTCTATCATGTCCCCCCTGTCCCTCCTCTCCTCCAAAGAAACAGCTTGAGTTCCTCCAGTCTTTCCTCAAAGGGCCTACCCTCCATGCCCTGAATCATCCTGGTACCCCTCCTCTGGACCCTCTCCAGCAGTGCTATGTCTTTCTTATGGTGAGGCCTCCAGAACTGTACACAGTACTTGAGATGTGGCCTGACCAAGGCATTATACAGGGGAGGATCACCTCCCTACTGCTGGAGGTAATCCCCCTGGCTATGCAGCCTAGTATCCTGTTTGCTTTTGCTGCTGCTCTTTAACAATTCTCTGTGTTATTCATTTTGATGTCTACCACCACCCTTAGGTCCCTCTTGTCCGATGAGGCTTGCTGTGTGACTCCCCCTGGGTGTATGCATGACCCGGGTGTCTGACCACCAGATGCAGCACCTTACATTTCCCTGCATTGAACTTCAATACCCACTTCCTTGACCACCCCACCAGGGTATACAGATCCCCCTGGAGGGCCTCTCTCCTCTTCCCTGTCCACCAATGTTCCCAGTTTTGAGTAGTCTACAAAAACACTCAGCCTACTCCTAACTCCTCTCCCAATGTCTGAGACATAGGCATCAAACAGGAGTGGCTCCAGTAGCGAATCCTGGGGGCACCCCACTGATGGCCCTTCTGGGGGAAGAGACTGTCCCGCCAACCACCACTCTTTGTATTCACCCTGTAAGCCAATTTTCCATCCACCTGAGCAACTGCCCACCACCTCATCCCCCCAACTTTGTTAGCAGGTCATTGTGGGGTACTGAATCAAATGCCTTGCTGAAGTCCAGAAAGAGGATGTCCACTAGTCTATGTTGGTCCAGGGCACCCATCAATCAGTCATAAAACTCCATAAGGTTGGTCTGGTATGATCTCCCCAGAACAAAACCATATTGCCTGTCATCCAGGTGCCCCAACCTTTCCAGCTGCCCCGGAGCCTCTCTTTGATAATGCCCTCCATCACCTTCCCTTCCACAGATGTTAGACTAACAGGCCTGTAAGTCCCCATCACCTCTCTAGATCCCCCATTGTGCATAGGCACCACATGGGCCACCCTCCAGTCATGAGACGCCAATCCTGATGTTGAAGAGTGTAGCCAGTGGAGCTGCCTGCACATCTGCCATTTCCTTCAAAAACCTTGGGTGCTGCCCATCTGGCCCCTGTGCCTTCTCAGTCTTTAGTGCCTGGAGGGCCTTCCTCACCCTATCCACTGTGATTTCATCCTCCCAGCCCTCTCCCTCATGCACTGCCCCTTCCCCCTCTAGGATCATCCCATCCCTTCCCCTAGCCTCTTCCAGTCTTCCAGACTCCCACTGACCTCCCAATTCTGTGGACTCCTTTTCCCTCCCATCGGGATGGAAGGATCCCATGCCTCCCACGGGAAAGACCGAGACAAAGTAGTCATTTAGTACCATTGCTTGTTCCCCTGCTTCCTGAGCCCATCCCTCCCCAGTCCTAACTCTGCTGATCCGTGCCCTTGTTTTTCTTTTCTCTTCTCCGCTATGTATCTAAAGAACCCCTTCCCCCAAGGATATTTCTGAAACTCTTCCTCTTATCCTGCCTTGAAACACCTCATTTGACTCCTTCCTGTCACCCTTTGTTCTCGCCCCTCCTTCCCCTTGACCTCACCCCCACTCCATCCATAGCCTCCCATGATCAACCAACATCTTAACTGCTGATGGATTTTTACTACTTGCACTTATTGTTCTGATTGTGCTCAAAGCTGTTTTTGACTGTATCTTATTTGTTTTACTGTATTTTGTTTTCCATAATCCCTACCTTCTCTTGTATATTGCTGTACACGATTCTTTATTACCATTTCTTTGTACTGTCCACCTGTCTCCGGGTAACACCTGGAAATGAGCCTCATCTCAGTGTGCCTTTCCCAGTTACCATATTTGAAATAAATAAATAAATAAAAATAGCCAGTCTCTGCCATCCTAGCTACCTGGGTTTGGGGGCCAAATTGGAGCCAGCCGGGTGGCCCGGTGAGGCTGGGTCGATGCAAATGTGCAATCATTCTCCCAGATGGGGAACGTCGGTGCCAAGTTCCATCGTCATAGTGCCCACGTGGTATGCCAGAAAGCATGATGAGACGTTAAACCGAGGTCCCATCTGCCTGCATTGGTGGTAGTTCAGGTGGCTGTTAAAGATCCCATGGCGCTTATCGAAAAAGAGTAGGGGAATTTCCCCGGTGTCCTGGCCAAATTTCCCTAATTCACTAAAAATACCACCAATAGCTTAATCTGGTTCAAGGTCAGTCGGCATTCATCTATATCCCCCTCCCCCGGGTCGTGCCTGAAAATAGGCAGAATTTGTCTAGTGCACTTACCCGGTCAACAAAAAGCTAAATAAAAAAAAAAAGAATAAACATGGTTTAATATTAATGGAGGCCATAGTGGATATAACCCTGTACCAGGTACCACTAGGTATATGAAAGGTAGAACCACAGAGGGGAAATCCAGGGTGCCATTGATGGGAGGGACATCAGAACTCTTGGGCCATGCTTGGCATTAACCCACACTGGACATAGTTGGGACAGTGACTGAGTGGGCTGGGAAGATTCTGGGGTAGAGCTCTACATCCACCAGCCTGTGGATTGGAGAGTTGGCACCTCAGAACAAAATGATGTATGAATAAAAGGTCTGAGTGGCATTCTGAAAGTTTCTTATTTTTTTCTACTTGATGACATGCCAGGAGTCCAGGGTCATTTCCATGCAAAATGTTTACTGCACTTATAGGTTAAGCTGTATTCTGTATATAAGTGAGTAGGCGTCTACTCTCATACAGTAAGTCAAGTTTTAAAATGAATCACCGTTGTGAACCACACAATATTTAAACTTCAGAAGTAAGGTTTACCAGTATAACTATCTAAACCAAAATGACAGAAAAAGGGGATTTTTTTCATAATATAAACGGTTGCCATAAACTGACAATGTGCACCTTTCTGACCTAATAGATCTTTTCTTTGTCATGGACCCTCAATAGAAAATCTATGTTCTGAGGTAAGAATACCTATTTTGAGTGACGGTTTGACTTGAAACTGTCAGGAAGCCACTGAGACATCATTCCACCCTGTGGGAGTGACCAAGATGGTCATGAAATATTGGCAGATTATACATGTTTCTTTGTTTTTGCATGTGTGCTTTCCTGTTCATATGTAAGTAAATATTTGTAAAATGGTAGCAAGTATGTAGGTCTGTACTCCATTGGTATAGTCTGGACCACAGGTATCTGGAGCAGACTGCTCCTGCTGTTTTATGTTTTTGCATGAATGTGGCCATGATGAAAGCACCTTTGCAAGAAATTGACATTAGTTTCAAGCATTGATCAGTAAGTAAAATTACGCACAGATCACGTCCAGAGAGTAGGCAGGGGACGCCACACTGCCCCTTTCATTCGAGGCTTGGCAAAAATATCTAACAGTATTGTTTGTCCAGTTTTGCACCAGGGTCTGCCCTGACTGTAGAAAGGACCATTCATTCTTCTCAAACTTGTACCATACATAGGTGTTAGCTAGGTTGCTGGTTTCACTGCATGTTAGTGTAACTGTTTCTCCATCTTTTATCTTCCCCACTGGTGAACGGGTTACTTTTATTTCTTTTGGAGGTTCTGAAAAATAAAGAACATTTTTTTAAAGTGCTGGTTGCCATTTACATTTAAGACAGTGATATCCACATTATCATACAGTACAATCTGCATTAAACCATCACACCACAGATACACAGATACACAGAAGGTGACAGCAGATAAGGACCGTGTGGCCAACGTAGTCTGACCCTTTTCCCTACTTAATGCATTACTGCAAACCCTAGTGGATCTGCAGCTTACCTTCACTTGCTTATTGCTAGAGTACTCTTATGTCTATCCCATGCATTCTTGAATTTCCCTACTTCCAACATTAAGTTGTTTCAGCCTTTCTGTTAGTTGCATAAGAGCTGCCACTTAGAATTGCCTTACATTATGACAGAACTGTGATTATATTCCAGCTGAGCTGCAAACAGATTTTTGAACAGTTTCTTTTTAGCTGTTAAGTGATGAAGGACACAATGTGCATTGCTAATGCATTGGCAACTTATAAAAGCAACATAAAACACATTTGTTTACATGATAGTTTAATGTGTATTGCACTGTACCAGCATAAAGTACTGATGAATGAGACTGGACTGGAGTGACATAGAAAAGTCTATCTTATTTCCTGTAAGTACACTGTAGAAAACAGTTTCTACATAATAGATTAAGGTTCTAATAATCATCTGTACTCAAAGCCCACCACTTCCACTGAGAACCTGCCATAAAACTCCGGAGAGTCAAAATTAGTGCTGTAAAATAAGTTTATTGCTAGAAGGCAACCATCTTGCATTTGTATATGTATCAATGACAATCTGCCCCTGGGTAGTCAACAGTCCTCAGCTGAGTTACCTGCATATGTGGACAGACCCAAATCCCAGTACCTCTAGCCTTAGAATTAAAACAAGATGTGGTCCAATTTCCTCCTACTTTTCTTTCAATTCCTGAAGTTCTGGGACTGTGGCATGTGTCTTTTGTAGACATACAATATCTGGTTTCAGTTTTTTAATGGAACTCAGCAATTTTTTCCTTTTAGTCACAGTTTTGAGAACATAGATGTTCCAGGAGAGTACACTGAGAGACTCGACCATAAGATCATATGTAAATGTTCGATATACAGGTTATATGGAGCAGTAATGCAGGTGAGCATGTCTGCCTGTTGTACATCTGTTACAGTCTTACCCACTTTTTTCCAAAACGATTTGCCTGCCTGCTGTTTGTATAATGAGCACTGTCCCTCAACCTGGGTGTCTTCACCCCCTCCCCATTACTGTAATCCCCCTCCCCCCCAAAGAGTCAGACTCCAACTGGACTCTCCACTCCCCCCTCAAGAGTGGTAGGATTGAATTTCCTGGGAGATCGGGTATCCCCCATTATCTGGGAATTACCCAGAGCATATTAAGGTGTTCAGTCCTTCCCTCCCGCTCAATAATGACAAGAGACTCCAAGATAGAAGGCCCGTCTCCCCATCCGGGGTCCCATTATAGTCAGTGGAGTTAATAACCCTGTTGGTCAGCAATGACATGATCTCTTTGCCAGACAGTTAAGAAAGTGCCTGCAACAGGGAATGTTTGCTCTGTACCATTCCCCCTTCTCTTTCACTCACAGAGGCCCTGGTAAGGGACATCTAGAAAAATATTGGCTACCAAGCTGCACAGGGTGATTGCACCCTTAGACAAATATGGGTCCTTGCTGGAGCCCAAACCATTTACAAAATGTCCCACTCCTAAAAAAGAACCCCCAAACACAGCAAGAATGTCAAACTCATAAAGCTACAGGCAATAACAACAGGAATAACATTTTTACCCACCACAGAACACAGAAAGTATGAGATCACGTTCGAGAAAGAGAGAAACCACCCTATAGAAAGGAGTTATAAGACTAGGTGAATTTTTATGTTCCTTAAAAAGTCCATGGCGAGCAGATACTACTAGTAATTACATACACACTTGTCAATTAAGTGCAGTTTCTACAGAGGAACTGTAAAACTGGATTTGAGTGTATTAGAACAGTTAACAAAAAAACAGTCCTGTAATACTTGAACAGAAGAACAGGTAGCATTACCACACAGCGTGTATCCATGTATCACATGGAGCTTCCTCAAAATGAGCTAAAGTGTGCTTAAAAATACATCATGGTGGTATTCTTTCACTCTTGCTCCTCCAGGCATGGACACTGTTCAGCCGCTCTACTCCAGGGAATGTAGAACCTATGCCATAATCTGTCATATGGCTTCAAAGATGAAAGCAAGGTAACATTCTTTGAGGTAGCCGGTCCCCTCCCCCCAGGTCAGACTGGCATCTCCCCTAACCACCCTCCCCACAGGTGAAGCTGGACAGAATGGTCCTGAATAAAAATTGTGTTCACAAGTCAGGCTTTTGCTAGGCAGTAATTATGAATGCATCAATCCAAAACCATGTTTAAGTCAGCACCTTCAGTTAAAAGTACCAAGCAGGCTGCTAGTATAGTCTGCTTGCAGTTCAGCTCATGGTCCTCCCTGGCACAGGGACCTCTGAACACACCGTGGCATGATATAGCAAAAAGGGGAAGGGGTCATAGGGTATTTCCCGGCTAAGCCCAACCCCTGAGAAGGAAAACAGTATCTCAAACAACTGGATGTAGACTGCTGCCCATCACTTGGCTAGACCTGTAGAATGAGTTGATAATAGGCCTGCTGCATAGAAACAAAGCAACATAGAATTTAATGGTGGATAAGGACCACTGGATCTACCTAGTCTGCCCATTTTTCCCTGTCTATTGTATCACCGTCGATCCTACTTGATCCCAGTCCAGTCACCCCCCCATTTCCCTTTCCCGAAGAATCCCTAATGCTTATCTCATGCATTTTTTAACACCACCACTACTGTTTTGATCCCTACCACCTCTGCTGGAAGACTCTTCTAGGAATCCACAACTCTTTCTGTGAATAAGTACCTACTCACATTGCTCCTGAATCTACCCCCCCTTCAAGATTCTTATCATACAGCTGTGTCCTTGATCACCTTTTATTGTGAAAAATACTTGTCTTGTACTTTGTTTATCCCTGTTAGATATTTAAAGTCTCTATGATATCCCCTCCCTTCCAGGGTGTACATATTTAGGCCCTTTAATCTCTCCTCATATGGATTCTGAAGCAGAACCTACTTAATTGTAATTGCCCTCCTCTGGCCTGCTTCCAGTCTGTCTACAGTATGTCCTTTCTGAGTTGTGGTCTCCAGAACTGGACACAGTACTCTAGGTGGGGTCTTATCAGTGATCTATACACAGGCAAGAATATCTCCCTCTTTCTGCTGGTGATGCCTCTCCCCTATGTACTTCACCATCTCACTTGCTCTTTCAACTGCCTTGTTGCATTGCCTGGCCAACTTTAGGTCATCTGATATGATCACCCCCAAGTCTCTTTTCTGCTTTGTGGTTGTCAGTACCCCCCCCCATTTCATACTCCACCCCAGGGTTTATATGACCCCAAGTGTATTGTTTTGTACTTGTTCACATCGAAACCCAGCTGCCATACCTTTGACCACTCCTCGAGTTTTCTCAGGTCACTGTTTATCCTTTCCACTGTCCCCCCATTGCAGATTTTGGCCTCATCCACAAAGAGGCAGACCTTCCTTTCTAGCTCCTCTGCAATGTCACTTCACTGGTCACCCTTCCTTTATCTGAGTGAACTCCATTTACCACACCCTCTGACACCTATCCCTTAACCAATCTGTTACCCACTTTACCACCTTTGGACTCAGTCCTAAGCTACCATGCTTGCTTACTAGTCTCTTTTGTGGAACAGTGTTGAACATCTTACTGAAATCTAGGTAGGCAGGCTATGTCCATTGCTAAACCCTGATCTAGTTCCTTCATCACCCAGTCAAAGAACTTGATCAGATTTGTTTGGCTATAACCCCCCCCCCCCCCCACATGAATACATGCTGCTTCAGGTTTTGTAACCCACTGGAGTCAAAATATTCCAAACCTTCCATTCAGCAGTGATTCCATTAACTTTCCCACCATGAAGTCAGGTTGACTGGCCCATGATTGCCAGTCTCTTCCTTGATACCACTTTTGTGAAGTAGGACTATATCTGCTCTCCTCCAGTCCTCAAGAATCATTCTTTTTCCAGTGAGCTATCAAATAGGGCCATCAGAGGTACAGCCAGTACCTCCCTGAGTTCTTTCAATAGCCTTGGGTGGACCCCATCTGGTTCCATTGCTTTGTCTACTTTCAGATTTGGGAGTCCCTTTAGGACTCTGTCCTCCAGAAACAGACTGGTGTCTACCTCTCTCCAATGCTCCTGTTACATTTTTGTGGTCTATCCCCATCTCTTCACCTGTGAACACCGAGCAAAAGTATTTGTTCAGGATGTCTGCCTTTTCTTGTTCCCTTTATGCACAGTCCACCCTTCCCTTCTTAACCTTACATTCTCATCCCGGTCATCCTGTTTTTTGCTTGTATACCTCCAAAATGTCTTGTCCCCTTTTGTTACTGCCTTGGCTATTCTTTCTTCAGGTTATGCCTTTGTGCTCCTTATTGCTCTCCCTGCTTCCTTCTGTTTCCCCGATATACCTCTCTGTCAAGCTCCCACTGCATCTCCTTGTATCTTCTAAATGCTACCCTCTTAGCTTTTACCTCTTCTGCCACCTCTTTTAAGAAACACAGCAGTCTCATTTTCCTCTTTGATTTGCTCCCATGCTTGATACAGAGGTTTCTTGTATTCACCAAGGCCAGATTTGGTTCCCACCACTGTTCCTCCATCCCACCCAGTTCATCCCCCTGCTATGTCATCCCTGAGGTTTTCACTCATCTTTTTAATATCTGCTCTCCTGAAGTCCAGGACCCTCACCTTTGTGAGGTTTGATACTGAAGTTGACCTTATATTGAACCACACAGTATAGTGATCACTGGTCTCCAGGAGACACCCCCAGCTTGATGCCTGCAACACATTCCCTATTGGTGAGTACCAGGTCCAGTATTGCCCCATCATGAGTAGGTTCACCGACTAGCTGCCTCCGGAATGGCCCCTTCAGGGATGTCAAGATTTAACTACTTCTAGCAAAAGCCACAGCTAGGAGGCTCCAGTCTACATCCGGCAGATTGAAGTCCCCCTCCAACAGCACCTCTCCCTTATCTGCCATCTTGCCAATGACTTCCATCAGTACCTTATCTAACTCCCTCACTGTGCTTCAGGTAAGTAGATCACACCTGCATAAACAGAGGCTCCATTCCATGTCTTTAGGGTGGCCCACAATACTTCTGCCCCCGTATTCCCTGCATCTCCATTGCTTGAACTCCCTCCCTTACATAAAGTACCGCACCAATCCTTTCCTTCCTACTCTGTCCTTCCTGAATAGACAACATCCTGGTAAGGCCATGTCCCAGCCATGGTTTTAGTGAACTATGGCTTGGCAATGGTCACAATATATAGGTTGGCCTCTGCAATTGTGGCCTCTAGGTCTGGAATCTTAATTCTTAAACTTCTAACATTCACACACACGGCTTCCCAGGTTTTGTTACCACTCCGTTTCTTACCCCCTTTTTTCCTTTTTGTTCCCCCCCCCCTGTATTTTTAATGCACCTACTCCAATTTCCTTTCATTTCTTCCACCCTGCTTTCAGTATTAATCTGCATCCTGGGAGATTCCACTCCTCCTGGGTTCTCCCTGCTCTATACTTCAGCCTTTGGGTGGGGGAGGCTGTTTCTGCCTCTCCGCTCTCTATCTCCACCCCATTCAGTTAGTTTAAATTTTCATTAAAATAACATTTAAACCATCTGCCAAATACTGTTGCCCCCCCCGATGGATGCTGGCCATCACCCCTGTATTGGCTCTTATCCTACCAACTGGGTCTCCAGTTCCCAATGCAGCCAAACCCTCTTCTCTGCACCATTCTTTCAGCCATGAGTTGAAGCTCCTGGTGCACAGATCCTTCTGCTCCCCCTGATATAGACAGACATCACTTCTGAGAAAGCCACAGAGTGTGCTACCTGTCTAAAACCCCATCTCAGCTTGCTAAACACCCCCTGCACTATGTCAGCCCCATCTTAAGCCAGGTCATTAGTCCCCAGGTGAACAATAACACCCAGTTCTGCCTCCCATCCTGCTACCATAGCAGTCCTTAGGATCTGCTTCCCATTCTTCCAGCCCATGTTGCCAGGTAGACACCTAACCTCCTCCTTCCCTCCTTTTCCTATTCTGAAATCTATCCCCCTCACACTCAAGTCCCCCACAGAAGTTGCTTCCTCCTCATCTAGGGTCCTATTATACCCTCCTTGGGGTCTCCGCTATGGAGGACCCCCACATCCTCCCTGTTCTCTACCACTGGTGCCTCTTCCTGGCAGCAGCTTTCCCTCAATTCAAGTATTGCTCCAACTCCTCAGCTGCCATGAATATTCTGGAGGCTCTCCAGGCTTCGTGATACACAACTTTGAAGGGTAGAGGTGCTGATGTAGATATCCAAGTTGACACAGTCTGGCTTTAGCCTCATTAAATATCTACAACTCCCTCTGTTAGTTCTTAGTGTAGTCCGGGAAGATTAATATCCTGGCAATGTCCAGTTGAATGTGGCCTTTTGCCATGGTGGCTTACAGAACAGATTCTTTGTTCTGACACTTGTGGAATTTTGCCAGAAAATATCTTGCACAGTCACCAGGTATGGGACGTCTCCAGGTGTTTGTGAGCCATCTCCACTTCAAGAGTGTGTCCTTTATTGCCCAGGTTAAGATTATCTTTAACATAGAAACATAGAATGTGATGGCAGATAAGGACCGCTTGGCCCACCTAGTCTGCCCATTTTTATACCTAACAGATAAGCTGCAGATCCTAGTTAACCAACAGCTTACTTCCTCCTACCCCCACTAGGACTGCCTTATGTCTGTCCCATGCATTCTTGAATTCCCCCACTGTTCTTGACTCCATGACCTCCTCAGGAGGCTGTTCCACCATCCACAACACTCTCTGTGAAAAATACTTCTCACATTACCTCTGAGCCATTCCCCTCTATCTTCAAACTGTCCCCTTGTTCTTGCACATCTCTTTTTCTGAAAGATGCTACCCTCTTGGACTTTGTTGATTCCTTGAGGTACTTGAAAGTTTCTATCATGTCCCTCTCTCCCTTCTTTCCTCAAGGGTATACATATTAAGCTCCTTTAGTCTTTCTTCGTATGTCTTCTGGTGCAGACCTTGCACCATTTTGGTTGCCCTCCTCTGGACAGCCTCCACTCTGTCTATGTCTTTGCAGAGATGGGGTCTCCAGAACTGCACAAAGTACTCCAGATGGGGTCTCACCAACTGTCTGTACAGAGGATAACAACTTCCTGTTTTCTACTATTGATGCTGCTCCCTATGCATCCCAGTATCCCGCAGCCTTCCTTACTGCCTTCTCACATTGCTTGCTCATCTTTAGGTCATCATATATAATTATCCCCAGGTCCCTTTCCATTTTTACTGCTGTTAGTATCTCACCCCCCATTGTGTACTCTTCCCCTGGGTTTTTGTTTCCCAGGTGCATTACCTTGCACTTCTTTGCATTGAAACTGAGCTGCCATACATCTGACCATTCCTCCAACCTTGCTAAGTTCCTTCTCATCCTTTCCACTCCATCTTGTATATCAACCCTGTTGCAGATCTTTGTGTCTTCTGCTAAGAGACATACTTTTCCTTCCAGTTCCTCTGCAATGTCACTTTTAAAGAGATTAAAAAGGACCGGTCCTAGTACTGAACCATGCGGTACCCCGCTGGTAACTCTCCTTTCTTCACTGTGGACTCAATTTACTACTACCCTTTGCATCCTGTTGTCTAGCCAATTTTTTATCCAGGCTACCACCTTGAGACCCACTCCAAGGGTGGCTAACTTGTGTATTAATCTTTTGTGTGGGACTGTATCAAATGCCTTGCTAAAATCTAGGTAGGCCATGTCCACAGCCCCTCCCTGGTGTACTTCGTTGGTCACCCAGTCAAATAAATCTATTAGATTTGTCTGACACGACCTTCCCATCGTGAATCCATGCTGCCTTGGGTCCTGTGCCCTACTGGCCTCTAGGTACTCAACAATTCTTTCCTTCAGAAGTGATTCCATCATTTTCCCTGCCACTGAGGTCAAAGTCATCCAGATCTTTCATCCAGTTTTTTATAAACTGCTCCGTGTTTCTTCCTTCAAGTACCTCAGCAGCCCTATTATCCTGATGTTTATTCATCTGTCCTAGTTATCTTGGCATCAACTTTTTCATGGAGTGGTTTTAGCTCCAGCATTATTTGTTCTCTGTCCCTGCCCCATCTGTGAGTCATGTTGTCCACCTTGCTGAACCTGGCTTCCACCTCAGAGAGACAGATGTGTGTTCGGCAGAGGTCTCACTCCATTTCTCAATAATGCCTTGCAGGTGAGATAATTGTGCATTAAGGTTTATGAATCCTGCATGCATCTTCACTCTTGTACTATTCCAGAGGGCATGGACTTGTGCTGCGTGTTCAGCATCTGCTTGAGTACCCTCTTCCTACTTGGCAGCCATTCTCTGAGTTTTTGCTTTTGTCTCAAGTGGGTTAGTAACTTGTTTGGCACTTGCAAAATTAAGCACTTGCTGTTTCTTTTGGTTTTTGTGTTTCAATTTTGACATGTTCCTCTAGTTTGGTTCTCTTTTGGTTATTGTGAAGAGACTGTGGATGGATGGATGCATGCTGCTGATATTGGAGGGATAGTATGTTGGGTGCTGGATAGCTCAGCCTAAAGCATCCACCATGCTCACTGGCTGGCTGCAGCCCAGGTGCTCTTTTTCTTGAAGGTACTGCATTCACGTTTCTGATGTTAACAGACAGTCTAATAGATGGTCTAAAAGTGATCTACTTTGAAAAACTATCCCTTAAAATGTAGATACAGCTCAGCTCATGATTCATATATCTTCTAACATTCTTTCCTACCCATAGTGTATTATTGATTGCATTTGCATGTCAACAGGATCTTAATACCCTTGAGTTCATCAGTTCTGGTATCATAATTCTCCAGTATGGTACCACAGTGTGTTGCCATGGGGAATACTGTGATGTCACAGGCACAGTCAGATGATTTCAGGTGGGGAAATAAAAATCAGATGCAAATAAAGTCCTATGGGGCAAAAAATTTGGTTTCCCATGCAAATGACATCAATATTAAAGAATATGGAGAAATAAATACAGACCAAACTAATATAAAATATAACCAGAATTTGTCTAAATATTGTGTTTTTGCATGTTCTCAGGGAGTTGCAAGCTGATCTTTAAAGCAGCAGTGCAACAACAAATATTTCTTCAAAAAGTTAGTTTCAGCCATAATTAATAAAGCCTATTAGCATACCATATGTGTTTTATGTTCACTGACTGCATACATTTTGAGAAATAAGCACTGAATTTGTCTCCCATCGAAATTAACCCTCTTAGTACCCAGTACCTCTGATTTGCTTATTCTATCTGCACCCTTATTCTGTAATATTTTATTACATCTCATTAAATTTCACAAATTTCATGACATTTTCTGAAATTCTGACTTCAGAAAAATCCAAATCCTCTGACTGTGGTCCAGGAATTTTCATCCTGTTCCTCAAAATTTTTTTGCTAATTTGTGGAATGATACACATGGACCACCAAATGGCAGTTCTGTGGAATTCTTATTCACAATTTCATACATTGATTTGTGATGCATGTAATCTTCTGCAGGTCTGAATGTGTTTTTTCATGTTCTCATGGAGATGCAAGCTGCTTTTTAACATTTGCATAACCTTATAAGCAACTGAACACTCTGGTCATCCAGCTACTGTAAACTACTTTACAGCAGCAACAATCCAGTATTCCCTTGAACCTTCATACATGGAACATTTGCCCCCTTCTACATGCCTCACCTGCCCACCCCATCAGCCCCTCTCCCTTTCCTCCCCCCCCAGCATTTTCTGACTTTTATCCCTCCCCTCTCTTCCCCATTAGAGCTCTTACCCTCACCCTCTACCCTCCAGTCAATGGCCTTCCTGCCTGCATACCCCCCTCACCTGCAATGCTTATTTCTAAGATTGCCCTTGGCTGGTATGTCATGTTACCTAACATTTGGCATATTTTGAATTACTGGAATTTCCTAAACCTCAGTCTCTTGCTTTTTTTATTGTGTAACTATGCATTGTCAGTGGCTCAGTAGGTAGCACACTCGCCTCTGAGACCGGAAGATCAGAGGGCTGTGGGTTCAGTTCCCACATCTGGCACTTGGGTTAATAGCCCGCTACTGATACTGTAGTGCAGCATAAGAGGGGTGCTGCACTTCTGAGGTGCCGTCTTTCGGATGAGATGTTAAACCAACGATCCATTTGTCTGGATTGGTGGTAATTCAGGTGGATGTTAAAGATCCCATGGCACTTATCGAAAAGAGTAGGGGAATTTTTTATTGTAGAGAAATAACATCATAAAAAAACACAAAAATACCCAAAAAAAGAAATAAGCAGTATAAATAACAAAAGAAATAAGTATCAAAAAACAAATCAAAGAAAGAAAAAATATTCAAAATAAATGATCTACATTTTTTCAAAATATAGCAAATATCCTCCTATCCATCTTTAGAAAATCAGAAGTTTTAACTTTTTGTATTGCTTTTTCAATTTGTGAAATAATAACAGAGTTTAATAGAACAGCATGTTGTAAATACAAATGACACTGAGCTTGCCAAAGATGATATTTTATACAGGCAAAGATCACATTCAGAGCACCAGGGTGATACCTCCTTAAAAATCCTGAATAATCTCCTAAAATTAAGGCTTCATAAGTAATAGGCCCCCAATTCCATTTGCTCTGTAAATCAAGCCAAAAAAGTATAACATATGGACATTTAATATAAAAATATTCTAAAGATTCCAATAAACCATCACACCCTGGTCTTAAACACTCCCTTTCCTCCACTTCCTTATGTTTCCAATTTCCATGGACCCCTAGTCTCCCATAACAACAAAGCCAAGAAACATCTCACATATGAACAGGAACTCTAGGGTCTCTTAAAAGATTGAGTGCAAACTGTAGTCTAGATGGATAGCACTTTGGAAAATCTACCTGAACCAAAAAATTCATTTCCATGATCCTACGATAGGTCTGCTTTTTATTCATTAAAAAAGTCTCCGCTTTTTGTAATTGCCATGCTTTCAATTTTCTGAAACCAGACTGCAAAATCAGGAAGGTTGAGGCCCTTAATTCCCTTAACTCCCTGATCCCCTCAATATTGAAAAAAGGAGCTAAACAACTCATCTGTCCAATCAATCCATAAGTCCTCAGTAGCATTTAAATCATTATGCAAGATAGAACTAAAAAAAAGGAATAAAAAAAAATACCCGATTTATCATACCAAGCCCCTAGCCTGAATTGGCAGATAAGTAAAATCTCTTTTGATGGGATTTAACCTGTTACTCCATGGCATCTGGAAAAAACAACTTAATAACCAAGTTTTAAATTCCAAAGGTAAGGGAAAAACATAGCTAATATATAAAAAAATGGGAAGAAGACATTTTTTAATAATAGAAACCCATTTTAGCTTAGAGAGAGTCCATGATTTCCACATCAGTACCTTTCTTTCCCCAACACTACTTTCTCCTCCCAATTCAAAGAAGCAACATCACAAGATCCAAAACAACCCCCTAGAATCTTAATAAAAAATGCACTATATGCTGAGAGCCAATCATTTGTAATTAATCCCCTAAACTCAGTTGTAAACCAATACATTTATCATAATTTAAATACACTCCAGAGAATCTGGAAAATTCCTCGAACCATTGTAATGCCCTAATTCCAGAAACTGAATCTTGCACTATAAGACAAATATCATCTGCATAAGTAGATATTTTTTGAGGGGGAATATCCACTGCTGGGGAAATACCATGAATCAAATCACCACTTAATATCCCTCTAATCAAAGGGTCCAATATAAAAGTAAAAGCAGAGGGTTCAGTGGGCATCCCTGATGAACCCCTCATTTTAAATCAATACTTGTCTCCACCAAACCATTGACTATGGGGGAAAAAGAAGTGCCCTTATACAAAGATGTAATCCATGCCAGCATTTGACTAGGTAAGCCATAATATTTTAAAACAGTAAACAAAAAATCATGAGAAACAGTATCAAAGGCCTCCTCTGATTCAGGGCCAAAAGAAACCCAGACAATTTATTTTGTTTACTAAATTCTGTCAGAGCCCTTAACAACAGTAAATTTTGTTTAATATTCCTCCCAGGAACAGATTAAGTTTGTGCAGGATGTATCAGCATGGATGCCACCTTTTGCAATCTACTACAGAGAATAGATAATTAGAGTGAAATTTAAATGTGATGTTTGCCTGGTGTTAGGGGAAGGGAAACTAACAAGAATCACCCTGTCCTTCATTGTTCACTTGGGAACATAAGCAGGAGGCTGGTAAGGACAGAACTCTGGGTTTATATTCTGTTTTAACTAAAATATTTAAATAGTTTTGTATGTGAAATTAGTTCTGTGTGTTAAAAATTACTACTTTGAGTTAGAACTATTACTTGGGCTGTGATATTATAACTTTTGGGGCTTGGGAACACTTGGCAGTGATAATTAGAGTGAAATTTAAATGTGATGTTTGCCTGGTATTGGTAAGAGCACTCCCACCCACCCTGTTTTGTAGGCTTTCTTAAATACTGAAAAGCCACTGGAGGTTGGGATTGAAGGGCTGTGTATTTCTGTTTGGGACTGAAATTTGAAGCAACAGGAACTGGTGGGCCTGTGACATCATACGGTACCTGATGTCTGCATACACACAGTTAGTGGGACTGGACACACACTGGACTGTGTGTGTGTTTGTGAGACTTGGGAACTTTATTGGTGGGGTTGAAATTGGGTTTGTAAATAACTGCAGTCAGTATAGAGAGAAACTGTATTGCAGGGGGAAGGGACTGATAAAAGGGGCGTGTGCCATTATAAACAGAGGGGGACAAACAGGGTGGCCATATTCCACCATGGCAGGCATCTTCAGAAGGGTTGTGGGCTGCACAGGCCGTGGGATGGCAATAATTCTCAATTGGGCCTGGAGAGAGGGAGGCTGCCCACTCTGTAGACAGCTACCTTGTATTAGGAGTGAAGTATATTGGTTAAGGAGTATGCTGGGAGAGTTGGGGGGGTGTCCAAGGATAAGGGGTGTGGGTATGGGCAGCAGAAGGGAGGGGCTGAGGGGAGGCTGGGCAATGCTCTGAAATTACAGGACATTATGTTACAGCAGGCAGGAGGGGGGATATTAGGGACAGAGGACCCTTAGATTGGGATGTCGATGCTAAGGGGAAAGTGTATGGGGTGAATATTCTGAATACAAAGAGAGTGGAGGGGGAAGAGTCAGGAGGGGCTGTTGTGGGGAAGCCTAGTAGAGCAGACATTGAGAAGGGAGGGGCTGTTGTGGGGTAGCCTAAAACAGCAGACTGTGGGCAGGGAGCTCCTAAGGAGAACAGAGCAAGAGAGGAGGAAGAGGGGCAGTGCAGAGGTGCAGTCAGGGGAAATTCGGGTTACTTGATGGAGGCTGATATAGAGTGTCACAATAAATCTGAGCTACTAAGCAACCTAGAGGGGGAGGAAGGGGTTGGTGGAAATGAAGAAACTGATACAGAGGCCGGGGGGGAGGGAGTCGGATACCCATAGGGCATCACAGACCGGCAATGGAAAGGATAGAAATAGTCCCAGAGGGAGAAGGGGAAACATAAATGTTAAGCAGTTGGGGGAGATGCAACATATTGCAGACATGAGGGAGGAAAGCATGAATGGAGAGAAACTGGGAGACAAGGAGGTGGGGAGGAGCCCCCCTTCAGCAGGGGGGTCAGTACCAAGGATGGGGCCCTAGCTAAAGGGGACCCACAGAGAGCCTTTGGAGGTAGGGGTACTATTACAAGGGGGGAGGATGGTGGTGTGGGGGAACGGGAAACCATCAGGGCCAGGATAAATGGTTCGGATAAGAAAGGGTTAAAGGGGACACCTATTCAGAGGGGGTCTGAGTTAAGTGGGCAAAATAACGAGGGAGGCAGAAAGGGGAGGGTGACAAGGGGGTCTCTAATAAGGCAGGAAGACTCCCATGGAATTGAGATCATGAATAAAGGGGGCGATGGGGGGCTGAGAGTGCATAGTGGAGGTAACCATAAGGATGTTGGTGGTGTTAAGGTTCTGTTATTGGGAGACTCGATGATTAGGGGTAGCCATTGAGAGGGACAGGGGGGGTGGATGCCACAGCCAGGTGAAGGTAGTGAGTATCTCTGGGCTGACAGTGCACAGAGCAAAGTTCATGGTGTACGAACTGGTTAGGGATTGTGGAGGGAAACCGGATTTCCTGGTGCATTTGGGAACTAACGATCTAGAGGAAAATAGCATTTTGGAAATCTAAGCAAGGTTCCAGGAACTTGCCAGAGTCTGTTGGATAATGGATGCAACATTTCCTTTTCGGAGATATTGCTAGTACCAAAGGCCTCAGTGGAGAAAAAATGAAGATCACAGAGGTTAATGACTGGCTTAGGAAGTGGGGTGAAGAGAGTGAGTTGGGGGTGTTAGGGAACTGGAAAGGAGTTTGGAAGGATAAGGGACTGTATGCCAAGGACAGGCTTCATCTTGCCCATTAGGGAAGTAAGTCCTTAAACAGGGGATGGCTGACTACATTCAAGAAAGGTGGGGTTTAAACTTGCGAGGGAAGAAAGGGATAAGGGAGGGGCTGACCAGAAGCCCTCTTCTCCAGATGAAGGGAGTAGCCTTCAAACCCAAAAGGGGGAGGTGGGAAACAGACTGGGGGTGGAGGTTTCAGGAGGAGCAGAGGGAGAATGGAAGTATAAGGAACCTGGTTGGGGTTCAACAAAGGGGATCAGGGATTAGAGGTGGGGGTTGGTGTTAGTAAATGCTAGGAGCTTGGGAAACAAGTTGCCAGAGTTCCAAGCCATGCTGTTCGGGGGGGGGTGGATGTGGCGGTGGTCACGGAGATGTGGGCCAACAAAAACCATGACTGGGACCTAAACGTGCAGGGGTACACTATGCTTAGGAAGGATAGAAAGGAGGGCAGAGGGGGTGGAGTGGCTATGTTCATTAGAGATGACATAGAAATTGCTAGGGTAGAAGAGGCAGAGGGAAACGTGGAGGCCTTATGGGTCACCTTACGATCCCCAGCAGGAGATAAGGTCAAGTTGGGTGTAGTATATAGGCCCCTCGGGATGGGTGATGTTCTGGAGGATGGTTTGCTGGACAACATCATTGCCCAGTGTGGACCAACAGGGGAAGGAGTGGTGTTGATGGGGAACCTTAATATGCCAGGTACAAACTGAGGAACCATGTCCTCTAAGGTGACCAAGGAGCAGAGGCTGCTGGACGGCTTCCAGGATGTGTTCTTAACACAGCATGTGAAGGAGCCCACAAGAGAGGGGCATGTCCTGGATGTGGTTCTGGCAGATGGGGATCTGGAAAGGGACCTGGTTGTAGAGGATCCCCTCACTGGGAGTGACCACAATACTGTCTGGTTTCAAATAAGCATGGGGGGAGAGGGGGAGAACTAGGACACTGGCAGTGAACTTCAGGGAGGCAGACTTTGTGGGCATGGGAAATATTCTCAAGGATCACTTGAAGGGGTTTACATCAATGACAAATATGGAAAGGAGTTGGGAGGTCATAAAACGGGGACTTCATGAGGCAGTCAGGACCTGCGCTAAGGTGAAATGTAAGGGAGCAAGGTCAAATAAACCATGCTGGTGGTCCAGTGAGGTTCAGGTAGCAGTCAGAGAAAAGAAAGCGGCCTACAAAAAGTATAAAACAACAAGAGGGGATAGGGATAAGGAATGTACCATCTTGCATCTAGAAAAGCCACCCAGATGGTGAGGGGGGCAAAGTCCAGTAAACAGCAGCAGTTGGCACAGGGGATTCATGGAGGGGAAAAGGGGTTCTTCCGGTACATTGGAGAGTGGAGAAGAACTAAGGGCCATCTCAGCAGATTGAGATCAGAAGAAGGGTGGGTGGAAGAGGCGAGGGACCAGGCAGAGGTATTTAATGAGTACTTTGCCTCTGTGTTCACTAGGGAGGGGGATGGGATATCTACAAAGCAAGGCATGATGGGGATAGAAGCGGCAGTGAGTGGGATCAGGGAGCAACAGAAATGGAGCAAGAGGGAGGAGGGAGGGTACCCCAGGGTGTCACATCAGGATAAGGATAAAAAGGCCAGTAAGGTGGAGGGGGACAGGTGATGCTATCTCTGCCAAAAGGGTGTGGTTAGCCCTCAAGGCCCTAAAGAAAGACAAATCTCCTGGGCCGGATGGCATTCATCCGAGAGTACTATAGGAATTGGTGGACATACTGGCTGCACCCCTGGCAGAGCTCTTCAACAGGTCACTTGAGACAAGGAGGGTACCTAGGGATTGGCGAGAGGCACATGTGGTGCCAATCCATAAAGGGGGGTCAAGGGAAGTACCAGGTAACTATAGATCCATCAGTTTGACCTCAGTGGTGAGAAAATTAATGGAGAGTATACAAAAGGAACGATTGAGGGCGTACTTGGAGGAGGTGGGAGGTCTGGATAGTCGGCAACATGGGTTTGTGCCAGGTAGATCATGTCAAACCAATCTTGTGGAGTTCTACGAATGGGTAACATCAGAACTGGACAGGGGAAAGTCTGTTGCTGTATTATTCTTGGACTTCAGCAAGGCATTTGACTCTGTCCCCTACAATGGTCTGGTGGAGAAACTGATGGGGTTGGGAGTAGGCCCTTTGATGGTCAGATGGATTGAAAACTGGCTAGCTGGATGCACCCAGAGAGTTGTGGTCTGTGGGGAGCTCTCGAACCCTAGAGAGGTTGGTAGTGGGGTACCGCAGGGCTTGGTTCTGGGTCCGATCCTGTTTAATGCATACATATCGGACATCAGGTAGGGTATAAGGTCTGAAATGAGTCTCTTCACTGATGATTCCAAGATGGGAGCAGTAGTTGAGGGAGAAGAGGGGAGGTTGGCCCTGCAAGGGGACCTGGACACCCTGGAAGCTGGGCTCACACATGGAAATTAAATTTCAATATCACCAAGTGCAAGGTGTTACATCTTGGGCGGGGAAACCCTAAACATAGGTACACCCTGGGAGGGGAGGTGCTGGAGGCCTCAGTAGGGGAAAAAGACCTAGGGGTCATGGTGGATGCATGTATGAATAACTCCAAGCAGTGCAGGAGAGTGGCTAGCAAGGCAAACAAGGTGTTGGGATGCATCATAAGGGGGATCACCTCTAGGAGCAAGGAAGTGATACTGCCGCTTTACAATGGACTGGTTAGACCACACCTTGAGTACTGTGTACAGTACTGGAGACCACACTTGAAGAGGGACATACAGCTCCTGAAGAGGGTACAGAGGAGGGCAACTAAGATGATACGAGGGCTAGGGGATTTGATGTATGAGGACAGACTTGAGGAGCTCTGCCTGTTTTCATTGGAGGAGAGGAGAGACGGAGGGACATGATTGAGGTCTTCAAGTACCTCAAGGGAATAAATAGAGTAAACAAGGAGGGGATCTTTAGACTAAAGCAGGGAGGTATCACTAGAGGGCATGGTTTGAAGTTGGAAGGTGGAAGGGTGAGGGGGGAAAGAGGAGGAGGTTTTTCACTGAGAGGGTGGTGGACCTTTGGAATGCACTGCCTGGTGAGCTGCTTCAGAGATCCACAGTGAAGGGCTTCAAGAGAGGGTGGGACAGACACAGAAAGTGGATGTATCAGATGATGGCCTGTCCCAGAGGGTGGGGATGGAGTATAGGGGTTTCTGGAACACAAGGGGGGGAGGGCCTCGGCACCCAACTAGGGATCTGAGGTTCGAGCAGACTCGATAGACCGTAAGGCCTAATCTTCTGGCAAATAGTATGTAGTATGTTAGTATGTAAAATATTTTATAATCTGTATTGAGGAGACTGGTAGGCCTTCAATTACACAAATCACATCGATCCCCAGATTTAAAAATAAAAACTACCAATGCTGAAACAAAATTCCGCACAAATCTCTCTTCTATCTCAACCAAAGAATGGAATAATTGTGGTAATATAACACTCAGTTCATCTATATACTGCTTATAAAACTCATGCGATAAACCATCTACCCCAGGAGAAACCCATGGCTTTAATCTAGCAATTGACTGCCTAACCTCTTGGGCAGAAATAGGCATTTCTAGCTCAGTAATTAAAGTAGAGTCTAACTGAAGAATGGAATAAGGAACATTCTGTCCCTGGAAATTTAAAGAAACAAGTTCTGTACCCAAAAACTGAAATAAATGGGAATGTATAACCTCCAAAATTTCCACATCCGAGGTTTTCAAACATACATTATTATCATACAGAACCGTCATTACTTTATGAAGCACAACATACTTACAGGCCGCATATGGATCAGAATATGGTTGCTTGGTCGTACCATATCTAAATTCTGCATTCTGAACAGTTGCTTTAGTAGAATGATAAGAAAACATTTTTTATTTAATCTCATCCAGTTGAGTTTTAATTCTACAGTCTGAAATATTGGGTAAGGACATTAGTTTATAAAACTGATCCCTAAATTTCAAATATCATAAATAATCCCTAGTACCAGTAAATGTACCAAGATCAATACACAGTTTTTTTAAATCCTCTTTTGTATCTATCCACCAATGCATCCAATCCTCATAAAACTCCACCACAGATTGCCTATAAAAAAATAAGTCTGCCAACTTTAATCTAATCTCTGTGTGTTGTAATAAACAAACATTCAGCTTCCATCTCCGAGTAACTGCAGGAAATCTAGCAGGAATATTTCGAAAAGATATATCACATAATAGCAAAACATGATCAGTGAATTCAGAAAAAGAAAGCTGAAACCTTTGGGGATATAAAAACTGAGATACAAAAATTAAATCTATACGTGTAGATAACACACGTCTACAATATTGGCTCCTTTATCCTGGTACAAAAATCTATAAGCTTCTTTGATGCCTGTAAGCAATGAAGTGTCTCTAAGGGCATGAGAATTACAATAAACCTTCTTCTGATGTTATCTTTGATTTTTAAATCTAACACACAGTTCATATCCCCTCCCCAAAGCACATGTCTCCCAGTAAAAAGAAAAGGCTTAATAATAGTAAACAGATCCACCCTGGCTGCTTTACTTTGTGGGGCATAAGTGTTAATCAAACATAAAGAAAACCCATACCAGTAAAAATCTACCAAGAAGACCCGTTCAGGGACAACAACTTACTCAGGTTCAAGGTCAGTTGGCATTCATCTGTATCCCCTTCCCCCGGGTCGTGCCTGAAAATAGGCAGGATTAGTCTAGTGCACTTACCCGGTCAACAAAAACTAAATAAAAAATAAATAAATAAATATCTAAGATTTGCTGTACTTTAACATTAGATGCATAAAACAAAATCCCTAGGCCATCTGCAGCATCCTCCCCAAACATCCAAAAGAAAATCCCCCAGGGCCACAGTCTCCTAGTGGAAGAATGTCATGCAGAGAATGAAGCCTAGTTCCCTGTAAAAAAAAGTATATCAGTTTTTAAATCCTTACAAAAGGATAAAACTGCAGCTCTTTTCTTAATATTCTGAATACTCCAGACATTAAGAGATGCTATACGTAAGAGGTCATAAAAAAACAGGAAAAAAAAAATAATCCTTATCCTTTTTCCTTTTTTTACCTAATTTCTTTTTAACTCCCCTTCCAGACAGAGTGGTGTCATCATCACACTCCATTTCTGAGACCACCTCAGACCTTGAAGAAACATCAGACTCAGAACCTATATCTCTAGTAGTACCTGATATGTATTCTGAAGTGGGATCTGTGCCGGTTGGGCCTTACATTTATAAGCAGACCTAGTCACCCTTTTAGGGAGCTGAAAATCAGTTCCTGGCGGGTGCATAGGTTTCTGTAAATTAGAAACTACAGGAGAAGTCTGGAAGGCATAAGGTCTTCAGGGGAATGGGAAAAAGAAGCACCAGTATCTTGGAAGGGGCCCTGTGCAGTGTGAGCAGGGCTGGGGCAGAAGCATCAGTGTGACTAGCTGGTCTAGCTTGGGGTTCTTCCTCAGCTGAGGAACGTGGCCCTTGCAGCCTAGCAGTGTCAGTGGCTCAGTAGGTAGCACACTCGCCTCTGAGGCCAGGAGATCAGAGGGCTGTGGGTTCAGTTCCCACATCTGGCACTTGGGTTAATATCCCAGTACTGACATTGTAGTGCAGCATGAGAGGGGTGCTGCACTTCTGAGGTGCCATCTTTCGGATGAGACGTTAAACCAAGGTGCCATCTGTCTGGAGCGGTGGTAGTTCAGGTGGATGTTAAAGATCCCATGGCACTTATCGAAAAGAGTAGGGAAATTTCCTCAGTGTCCTAGCCAAATTTCACTCATTCACTAAAAATACCACAAACAGCTTAATCTGGTTCAAGGTCAGTTGCCATTCATCTATATCCTCCTCCCCTGAGTCGTGCCTGAAAATAGGCAGGATTTGTCTAGTGCACTTTCCCGGTCAACAAAAACTAAATAAATAAATAAAATACATCTATCTTATGCCTGATTAATAAGGGAATCTTTATCTGGGCCTTTATGTCTATCCTGACCTGCCCAGGGACACTGATGGCATGCATGGCCCTGTTCTTCACACAAATTACAGCGGAAGGTATTTCTGCAGACAGCACTATCATGATCATATGTCACCACACAGGGCACCATGCACCTGATCACAAGTACTACTAAGGTGCCTACCACTACTACACTTAGAACAGGCTTTCAGCTGACCCGTGTGAAAACAGATGCCCTATCTTTACCCCAAAAAAAGCTGTTTGGTATATGGCGGACTTCATTTTCTACCATCTGTAATTTAACTTTGAACCTCCAATTTCCTGTCCAAATTCCTTCAGAATCCATGATGGCCTCAGGAGGGCCCAGCACATCACATTTTTTACCCAACCAAAAAAGAATATCCCCCACTTTAACACTCTCATTCCTAAATATGATATTAACAGTTTTAAAGAGGGGTTTAGTTAATGGAATTGCCCAAATGGGTGTCCATAATGCAGTCATTTTAAGAGATTCATATTTCCTCCAAAAAGCATCTAACCCCATAAAGGTTTTAAAGCTTACATCAAAATAGTCTTCACCTCTATTATTAATTAGAGCAAAAATATCTACAGCACAAAAATGCATAGAGTTAATTAATAAAGTCCTGGCCACATAAGTCCTATCCGGATGCTCCTGTAAACCACCTCTATACCGCAAGCAGACAGCATTACGGCAAGGAGCTTGCTCAACTCTGTTATTTTTAAACAGGTCTGAAAAAAAGGCCTGCACTGTCTCTTTTCTCCATTTGGGAAGGGGGGAGAAATCCTGGGTGAAGCATTCTCGGAACCCAGGCCAGAAGGTCCCGGTACCTCAGTCAACAGTTCAGTGTCTAAAAGTAACCCTCCTCCCCTCGATGTTACAGCAGTAGCAAACGGTGCAGAAACACCTACAGAAACTACCTCCAAAGGGGGACAACCACTCGTAGAAGTATCTGAGAAATTCTCCCAATTCGAATTTGAGAGCCATTGTCCATCTGCTCCTTGGATCCATCCAGCCTTCTGCAGAGCTGACTCTTTAGTCCAATCTTCTCCTGTGAAGGGAACATCTTGCCCCGAGGCAACATACGATTTCCGCATTCCAGCCGAGAGCTCCTTCGATGCGTCTGACACTGACTCAATACTCTTGCTCCTGTCAGCTGCTTGCTGACTCACCAAAAGCCTGTCATTACCATCAGGTCAACAGATGGCTCTGTCAAGCAGGGAAACAGTCTCTAAAGGGCAAGTTGTGTCAAAAAACATAGTAGAAATCTTGGGCTGTAATTGTGAAACTGAAAAACTCACCAGCTCTGCTAATTCAATGTCACAAGGCACTTCAGTTGGAACATCAGAAATCACATTTGCAGCATCCAAAATTAGCTCAGAATCACCATGCAAAGCCACAGACGTCAGGGACAAAACCACCTGCTGCTCCTATTTCACAACCTCCTCATCAGTCATCCTGAGGCAGACTGCTATCCTCTCCTAGAACAGCATGTCCCCCAACCAGAGAGTAGAGGAATTTCCCCAGTGTCCTGGACAAATTTCCCTCATTCACTAAAAATACCACCAACAGCTTAATCTGGTTCAAAGTCAGTTGGCATCCATCCGGTCAACAAAAAATAAATAAATAAATTATTATGTCAACCCTTGTATGTATGTATACCCCCCGTTTCTTCAAGGTGGAACCTTTGTAAATGAGCAGTTCCTGATCAAAGATATTTGTAATTCTAGATTTCAATAAAATAAATAATTTTACCTGCTAGGATGACCACCAATATCAGTAGAAGATATTTCATAGTGCATTTATTGAATTCTGAAAGATAAAAAATATTATTGTTTGTGCTTTTTAAGCATCTGCTATGACTGTAGGTAGATAATTTCAGAAACAATATGCATGTATTTTTCATTCACTGAATTCATACGTTTTGAGAAATAAACATTGAATTTGTGCCGCATGAAAATGAATCCTCTGTCAGTGCTCAGAACTTCTGATTTGGCTATTCTGACTGCAACGTTATTATGTATTATACAATGGCAAGAAAGAGTCCTGGCTTCTGACTGATCAGTTGACCATCACAGCAGGGATGTTATCCTGGCATAACATCCCAGCTGATTTTTTTTGTATTTTAATTTTTTGCATTAGTGTATTTTGCATCTTCACTTATGAAATAAAAATAATTTTGCACACCAACAAAAACATTCTTTAAAATTACTATTTTTTTATTCTGTAAAAAACAACAAGTCATTGTACAATAGGAATAGTGCCCTCCAGGGTGGGTGTTATGCTGGGATAACATCCCTTCTCATGTGTTGGATGCCCTCAGCCTGCGGCCTTGTGCCCAACCACCTGAGGCGGGATATTATCCCAGCATAACACCCACCCTGTTGGGCATTATTTCTTTAACATATAACATGAAATATAGTACTAAAGGGCTGGCCTGTCAGTGCTGTAGTAGTGCTGCCTCCCACATCACTGGTGATCTGAGTTCAAGAACCAACTCAGGCAGTCGGGGGGCTGGCCGGAGAAGGAGGAGGCCTGAGCATCCAAGTGGATGTTCACCTCCTCTGGGTGGAGGGTTCCATTCTCCACCATAATGCTGTCACCTGGGTGACCAAGGGTGGTAGTGTGGATGGTAGGCATATGGTAGGGCAGGGACATCACTGACATTGGGGGGCAGAAGTGCACTCGGGTGGGTGTGGGGCTTGCATTGACATCCATGTAGGTGACATCCCCGGGGAAGGAAACTAAGGAAAATGGCCCTGGCACCTCCATGATGACAGCCCACAGGAGCTCCCTAGGCCTCCATCACCCACTGGACAGTGGTACTCACTTGATGAATCAAAGAATGTTAAGGGACTAACCCCATGCTGACTCCACCTGGAGGGGCATAGCCAAAGCTCCTTGGAGGTGAGTGAAAGCAACTGGAGGTGGGGCTAGGGGGCTGCGTGTGGAGTCTCAAGTTAGGAGGAGCCAGTGTGAAGAGGCATAAAAGGAAAAAAAAAAGAAATTACAGTACTAAAATATGTCTGAAAGCAAGCAAACTATTTGCCAGATGTTTTGCTACCCCAAACTATTTCACTAACATCCTATGCTATTATTTTCTGCTAGGGATTCTACAGTACCCAATGCTGGGAGGAAACTGCAAATTCTGATTTTGTTCAAACCTGTGATCTTCTAGTTTAAAGCTCAGAGCTCCAACGTTAGAAAACCCTGCCTCTTCTGTTATGCAGTTCTGATCCATACCCATCTGTGTTGACTTTAGCATGTATTGTAGACTTGTGAGAGCTTTGGGCAATGTGAACAGCAGGGGCCTTGTCATAAATATCAGGTCCTGTAATGTCAGCCAGACACACATAAGAAAAACATTCCACAGTAACTGACTTCAACTGGAAGGGACTCATTCTACTTACTGATGGCTGGAGGTAAAAGGATTTTTGAATCTGTGATGTCAGAGTGACATGCTGCAGGGTGGCTTCTTTAGCTCTAATCAGAGATCTGAGAGTCAGTCTGAGAAGGAGAAGGAAGGAAGGAAGGAAGTGGCAGGCAACAACCCTATATATATATTTATATATATATATATATATATATATATATATATATATAGATATATAGCTATATACCTGTATATATCTATATCTATATATACATCTACTGTATATCTATATATATATATATATATATGTATATATATATATATATATATATATATACAAGTGGTACGGTAGTGCCACTCTAGTTAGGGTTCAGCGGTCAGTAACATACTAAAGTCAAAAGTTTGGACGTTAATAACTTTGGACCTGTTCAATGAACTTGTCTGAAATTTGGTACATGTGTTGGGGAACAGTAGCTCTCTTGGTTTGCTTAATTTCATTTTGGTTGAAGTGCCAGTCTTTGTGTACAAAAGTGCTAAAAAATGCAAAATTATCCATTTTTGGAGGCACCTTTTGGCATTCTAAATGTGGTCCTGTACATCCGTTGTGTCATGTGCCACTCTGTACGATGGCTTGTTTGAAAGAGCATTGGTGGCTGAATATGCCACTTTTTGTTTGGTGAAAAAATATTAAGGCATTCAAAAGTTATGACAATTTTAAATTCCCATTATACGTCAATGGGAAAATGTATATGTATATTTTGCGATCAAAGAATGGGGTTCTGGTGATTTCCTCCCACCAGGCAGTCAAACAATTTGCAGCCTCGCGCTTCAAGAATCTTTGTTCTGGAGGAATTTCAAAAATTCTTTGACCACGAGGTCCACCATCTTGTTTTCAGTTTTCCAATCGCACAAACACAAATATCCTGGCTCAGGGGTCACTACTGAAGTAAAACTTCAATGGGTTTTACTCAGGGGACCCTGATCTATCAAGCCATGGATTTGGTTGCATTCAAATCAGTCCAAAAAATAGAGTTATTAGCTTTTAAATTCTTTATTCGCGGCTCGCTAATGATCTTTGATTTCAAGCCTGCAAATTCTTTGATTGCGAGAATCTTTGATCGCGATCGTGCATCACAAGCGAGGGATGAGATGGCCAGATTTAAAAATAGAGTTTCGGAGCCCAGGGGTGCCCTATAAAGTAATATAAGGGTTGGTTTTGCTTGGGGGGCTTCACTCTTGCACATGTGTATTACAAAATTACAGTTTTTATTATCCCTGGTAGTCTAGCGGCCCCCTCCCCATCATGGCAATGTAGATAACAATTCCTGTTATCCCAGGTAGTCTAGTGGCACCACAATGAGTATGCGATAAATATCTTTATTTATTATCAGTGGTAGTCTAGTGGCCCCCCCCATGTGTCTTAATGTATATTTTTTAACTATATCCCTGGTAGTCTAGTGCCCCCAACCCCGATCTGTAGTTCTTTATAATTCATATTGATATCCCTGGTAATCTAGCAGTCCCCCTCCCATCATAATAAAATGTGAATTTAGCAATACCTAGTAGTCTAGTGGCCCCATCCAGCCTTGCCTGCCACACAGCACCCCCACCCTTCCCCCAGCCGGGAACTGGCACAGCCCACCTCGCACCTCTATTGCCAGCTGCCGACTACGTGTATGACCAGAGACAATTGAAAGAGGCACTAGGAAATAATTTCTGAGTACCTCTTTCAATTGCCGCTGGTAAAATACATCTTTGATCGTGAAGACAGGACAAGATGGCTAGATTTTTTATAATGGACTACATAGGGAAAGTTTACCAAACTATAACATTTAATAGTTTCCCAGTTTCATATGGTAACCAAATGAAGGGAAATACAGTCGCATAGATGGAACATCTGTATCTTCACAGGTGGAACTGGACATTTCTGATACACCACAAAGGACTAGTGGTAACACCACCGTGCAGTATGGCCCAGCTCCATATTCCCAGGCAAAGGGACTGCAACAGGAGTCAGGTAGTATTACTTTTTCACCTCTGGGGTCTCAAACTGAGATATACTTTGATGCACAGCAGGGTGAGGTTGAACAGGGGAATTCCCAAGAGGGAGGGAAGGAATAAAAGAAAAGGCAGGGTGAGGAGGCCCCCCCAACAATCTGATACAGATCAAAGGCCTTGGCAGCACTGTCCTAGCTCCTTTCACAGACAAACAGAGTTGGCAAAAAGAGGACATGCCATTCGTCTACATTATATAACTGCGATGACAGAGCCCCCAGGCAGACAATATGTGGGGCAAGTTTTGATAAAGCAATCTTGCAGTTTTACTACTGCTGACATCTACGCCTTTATACACATTGCAGGGGAGCATACCTTTGATATCAACTTTCGTTCATCAGATTTGTTGGGGTGAATCTGGGCAAAATATACATTGCTGAAAACAAATCCCTTATGGACCCCCCCTTCCAGGTCACCCCATTAACAAAACAGGCATTTTGCGTTACAAAGTTCTTTTTGCAATAAAGGGGTGAATATCATGGACATCCTTTTTTGCTTGGAACAGCATTATGAAGTCTTGGGTACACCAGACCCCATTTTAGACAGTGAGGGTTTCTGGAATGGGGAATGGGGGATGGAGGTTAAAACTGAAACTTTTTCAGGAAGATGCTGATTTTAAGTGTAACCCCCTTGTTACCCGGGGTTACTAGAATCCCAGTAAAACCTAGTGGTAGGCAGGGAAGGCAGCTTGTGAAACTCCAGTTAAATGGGTTTCACACTGTCTCACTCTGTTCTCAGTCACAGCTGAGACTTGAGAGATGACATCACCATAGAACTGTCGCAACTGCAGAAGCCACATTGGAATCTGCAGCACAGGGAGTGAGTTAGAACTTTGGGAGTTTTCAGTTTCAGTTCTCCTGTTTACCTTCAAGCAGGAAGGAGTTTTCTGTTTACCTCCTAGTAGGAAGGAAGTGTGTTCCTGTTTACCTTTTGAAAGTGGTGGGGACCGCTGTCCAGGTCTCAGTGCCCCCTCCCTCCGGGGGCGGGTGGAAGTAAAGTCCCTCTGTGGATTCAAGGGGCAATCCCTTAATTTCCACTACAGAAGAAAGCTGCCTGTTTACAGTTTCTGTTCGTGTATAACAGCGAAAGAAGTGGTACCTCGCTGTGGGGCACCTACAATGAAAGGGTGAGTGTTGTGCTCTATTTGAGAGGGCAAACAATATGTTTTTTTCAGTTTGGAAAATATGAAGAAAAGCTAGGATGTGAACTACTATTTGGGAGGCTTATTGTACTAGGACAAACAAATGGAGTAGTTTAAAGTTTAAAGTCTGAATGGATTTCAAGTACTGTTGTAGAGGGGGTGCTTCAGGTCATCCACCGTTTAATCTACATTTCAAAGTTCAAGTTTCTGTTTGTCCAGAGAAATGGCCGGGTATGGGCTGTGGGAGCTGGAGGTGGGAACACCCCCCATCTTTAGTAGCCAGGTCCACCTCTACGGATTTCTACTGTGATTGCTACTTGCCTCATGCACTTGGCCAGTGATGAGGTGGGTACCCAGATGTGGGTCACAAATTTTAAAATCCCTCTAGGAGTCACAGACTCTAAGTGGTGTGGGGAGTCACAGGATAAGAAATTATTCTCCTTGTTTGATGGGAGTCCGATGGAAGTGAGAAAACAAATCTCTCTAGGAGTCGTAGACTCTATGTGGTGTGGGGAGCCACAGCTTGGGAAAATATACTCCTTGTTTGATGGGAGTCACTCCAAGTAAAGTTGGGTTCATTCTTTAAATGGACCATCAGTCAAGTGGCCGGCAGGGGAGCCGGGCCAGTCGGGCTGTGTATCCAAAGCGCATGCAAGTCTGGGCTGAGTGCCTGGTGGGTCCAGAGCCAGACCACAGTAGAAATGGGTTCATTCTTCAAATGGACCACCTTGTAGTCTCTAATCTGCATTTACAGTGAACGTAGCCCTTTGGGGGACCATCTATGCTTTGTTATGTTCAGTTAGTTTTGAATAAAGCCACACTGAAAAATCCCAATCTTGGTTCTGGACATTACAGTTATTGTTTCCTGTATTTGGATTTACTTGGGTGCCCCTGTGCAGAGTAGCCAAACCTAGGTCCCTTGTGCCAGGTAACCTCATCCTCCCCGAACCCAGGTCCCCACCAGGTATTGCTGTCAACGCCAACAGCATGCCACCTGTCATTTTGGTAAAAGGCAGGGGTGAGGAGTTACAAAATTGGAGGCACCACTTTGGATTTGTTCGGGAAGGAAGGTGCTTGGGCAAGTAGGCTAGCATTTTGGCTATCTGGCAGTGGGTAGCCCAAAAAGTTGAAGCAATTTCCCTAGTGTGTTGCTGTGTGCTGTGAATCTTGTGCTGCTGTTTAAAAAATGCCAACTGTTTACCAAGGAGCTGTAAAGCCAAAGAGTGTGCCCTTGTCCTGCATCAAAATTGTTTACAGTGTTTTTGTCAGTTTTTAAAAATGAATTCTGTGAGGAAAAGTGTGAAAAACTAGGGGTATCAACAGAGAAATTATGCCCTGGACGTTTGAAATGCTTTTAAAGTGAATTCTGTGAAGGAAAGTGTGGAAAACTAGGGGTAGCAACAGAGAAATTATGCCCTGGACGTTGGAAATGCTTTCTGTGTAAATGGAGAGACTGCAGAGTTAATGGCAATGTTGCATGGTTTAAATGGGCTCCCACCGTGGAGTCAGTTGAGAAAAAAAAAGTGCATTTTACAGTTTAAATTTGCCTGCTCGACGATCGCCGTGAGGAGAGGAGCCCTCGCGAGGAAGATGAGGGTCATTTGCATGGCATTGTGTGGTTGGTCAGCTTGCCATTAGTCCCGCCCCTCAGCCAGCTCTTCTGTGACTGCTTCAGCATTCGAGAGGGAGACAGAGAGTAGTGCGTGTACTGGCAGTGGAGGACTGTCGCGAAGGATTCAAAGCACTGTAAACATTCAAAAAGTGACTTTTTTGTTTAAAATCGGGCTCAACCCACAAATCGATCGTGGAATTAATGAATTTTGTGGTTAAAATGACGATCGCGGAGACTGCCCACCCGTTTGCATTCCGAGGCCTTTAAAATCTGTCTGCAGGCCATTTTACCCCATCGCAGCAAGTTGCTACAATAACAGTGAGTAAACAATTAAAAAACTGCTCAAACAGTGATTCTCAGAAATGCCATATAAAATGTGTGTGTAGCTGTATAGTCACTTTGCAAGTAACGACTGTGTGATGTCCTGCTAGCAAGTTCAAGTCTGTAAAGCCATTGAATGTGTGCATGGAAGTGAAAATAGCCTCAGTTTAAAGTTTGCAGCCAGAGAGAGACTGTGGGTTGTAAAAAAGTGCAACACTAGTAGAAGCAGGCAATCCTGTGCTGAAACCTGAAGCTTTTAACAGACTGTGAATTAAATAAATGTTGCCAGCATGTGAAAAGTCCAAGGAAAATCCCGTAAGTGTGTGTGTGTAAAATCGGAACAGAGCAAGTTGTGCAGTTTGAGTAAAAGTTATCAGTAGCTGATGTAAATCGGGTGCGCAGAGGCTTGACCCAGATTCTAAATGTTGATGCACAGGAGTGCTGCTGCCGCCATTACAGGGTGGGGTAGTAAAGTAAACACAGCAGCAGAGGAGCCATTTTAAAGCTACAGAGTGTGTTCATTAAAGTGGGACTTTCAGTTACAGTGAACTTTTGTTTATTTTTCTGCAGTTATGACCTCAGGACCATCTCGTTACCCGGATCATGCCCGGGTTGCAGTAACAGCAGCAGTAAATAGACTGAGAGATATTGAAAAGTGGTGCTATGGAGGGCAACTCCCTCCTGATGTGGCAATTCCTAATTATCCAGTGTGTGTATGCCAGATGTGCTTGAGTGCTGGAAGGGATGTCTTCATGATTCCTCACTGTGCTGGATGTCTTCAAAATATGGCATATAAAGCGCCTCAATTCGTTTGGCTCACATGGGCAAAATTCAGGAATCTACAGTTGGCAGCACACAGCACCAGGCGGAGCCTGTGGAGGAAGGTCCCTCGGGGGACTGTGGCACAAAGCTGGAGGGTGCAGAATTAGAGATTGAATCTGAAGTTGAAGTTTTGGATGCTGGATCTCAGAAGGAAAGTTCGAATAAAGCATCAATAGACCCCTGGGTGGGGGGGCTTAGCCCAAGTCTCTTAGGTGAAGATGAGATGCGGGAGGCCTTTGAATGGGAGGTGTCGACCTCTGCTCCTAGTGATGAATGTATAGTCTCAGGGGTGAGAATGACTGCTCACTCCTGGGCTCAGATCCTCAGTGAAGAGGAAGATTATGGGGAACCTATGTGGCCTTGTGAGAAAGGAACGGGTACACAGCCTCAAGATCTTGCCTCGGAGGAATGTGTTGAAGAAAGTGGTGATGCCACTGCCCTGGCTTTACAAAAGGAAGAAGTCAGGGATCCGTTTTTAATTTCTTTGAGGATGCGAAGCTGGCAGAACCAGGACTGGCCACCCCCAAGCCAGGCCAGCAGTCTCAGATTGACCAAAGCAAGTAAAGAGGAGAGACTGGTTCGAAGAAAGGCAAATGAAATCTATGGTATGACCTTTCCTACATTTCTTCGGAGAGTCTGGGAGGAGATTGAGAACTGCAGGAAATCCTGGATCTGGGATGAAGCAATGAAACATGTGCATCCTGGGGCCAACCAGCATGTAAAGAATAGACTGTTCCATGAAAAGTATACCCAGTGGAAGAGAGGCAGGACACTGTTTATAGACAGAGTGAAAATAGTGGACGGAGAGGGATGTGAAATCTCCCACTGTGTGAATTATGTGCATCCAGACGGGGTAATAATTCAAGCCCCTGATCCCCGGTACTATTGGCCTCAGTGCAAGGACCTCCCAGTAATTAAGCCCGTGCCTAAAAAATGGAGAGCCGAGCAGTGGTAGTCAATACTGCCACACTAGACTGTGAAGTGCCCTTATTGATCCACCAATATGAATAACCAAGGACTCAGGTGTTCCACATTCATCAGTCTACAGTGTACTGTCTTGTTCAGCAACCATCTACTGGCCCACCAGATGACTTCAGATCCAGAGAGGACACCAGCCCAGCTGTTTCCTGTTCATCACCTGGTAATTGGATGACGTCGGACCAGCTGTTTTTCTTTTTGTTCCTGTTCTAAGGTTCCTTCTCCAGTGATGACATCAGCCCAGCTGTTTCCAGATGTGCACTCCTGTGGTTCCCGGAAGATGTCCGCCCAGCTGTATCAGAAGAAATGCTGCCAGGGAGAGTCTTCGGCCGTGGACAAGGTTGGTGCAGTTCATATACTACAGATAGCTGGTAAGTCCGAAAACACTTTTTCTATCTTTATGACATTGCAGTACACACCCTACACTACAGACTTCAAAAATGTGTGAACTGTCCGCAAAGACTCTCCCCTTCAGGACTTTGGCCTTTTAGAACTGTTTCACGGGGCTCCAGCCCAGGAGAGACTCTTTATTGGACTAGCCTTCAGGCCTTGTGGTTACTAGTTGGGACTTTTAGGGCACTCCATCCCCCCAAATGTGTATTGTAAATGGTGTCATTATTGTACTCTAATGTAAATACTGTTTTTCTATCTTTTTCTAAAAAAAATCTTTTTGGGATTGTTCAGTGTTTCTGTATGGTAGGGGTTGTTGTTGTTTAGATAGACTGTGCATGCAGATTAGGAGTGTGTTTTGTTTTTGTCTTTTTCTTACAGGTGTTCCTGGGAAGACAGAAGAGAAGACAAGAAGAGGAGGAGGGGCTCATCGGAGTTCCTCGTCAGTGCTTTATTGTGTAGAATTTAAAGTACTGTGTTGTTATTGCTATGGTTGTTACTGTGTTAACTCTTTTCCTTCGACAGGTGTGGTTGTGGGGGTAGGGAAGCAGTATTTGGTATTTTAATGGTGTAGTTGCAGGTTGCCCACGGTCGGGGAGGTCCCCGGGTTTTGTTTTTGTTTGGGATGTTATGTTAGAGGCAGATAGGTTTTCCCTAGAGGGTTAGGAGGGATAGACAGGCTGTGGTCCTAAGTGGCCATAGGGACTGCAGTACTGATCTATCAGGGCTATGCTCTGGATGGTTCTACCAGAGCCACTAGGTGTCCATAGTAAGTGGATAGTGTAGAGGCTGATAAGTCAGCTACAGGCCTCTAGGCCCTTAGTGTTGCCTGCCTGTGCCTGCACATGGTAGGAGGGGGCCTGATCACCCCCCCTCCGCAGGTAGCACATAGGGTGGGATAGCCTAAGGCCGGGTGCAGAGCTGGGACAGTCATTTCCTGGTCAAGGGCGAGTGTAACCCCCTTGTTACCCGGGGTTACTAGAATCTCAGTAAGACCTAGTGGTAGGCAGGGAAGGCAGCTTGTGAAACTCCAGTTAAATGGGTTTCACACTGTCTCACTCTGTTCTCAGTCACAGCTGAGACTTGAGAGATGACATCACCATAGAACTGTCGCAGCTGCATAAGCCACATTGGAATCTGCAGCAGAGGGAGTGAGTTAGAACTTTGGGGGTTTTCAGTTTCAGTTCTCCTGTTTACCTTCAAGCAGGAAGGAGTTTTCTGTTTACCTCCTAGTAGGAAGGAAGTGTGTTCCTGTTTACCTTTTGAAAGTGGTGGGGATCGCTGTCCAGGTCTCAGTGCCCCCTCCCTCCGGGGTGGAAGTAAAGTCCCTCTGTGGATTCAAGGGGCAATCCCCTAATTTCCACTACAGAAGAAAGCTGCCTGTTTACAGTTTCTGTTTGTGTATAACAGTGAAAGAAGTGGTACTTCGCCTATGGGGCACCTGCAACGAAAGGGTGAGTGTTGTGCTCTATTTGAGAGGACAAACAATATGCTTTCTTCAGTTTGGAAAATATGAAGAAAAGCTGGGATGTGAATTACTATTTGGGAGGCCTATTGTACTAGGACAAACAAATGGAGTAGTTTAAAGTTTAAAGTCTGAATGGATTTCAAGTACTGTTGTAGAGGGGGTGCTTCAGGTTATCCACCGTTTAATCTACATTTCAAAGTCCAAGTTTCTGTTTGTCCAGAGAAATGGCCGGGTATGGGCTGTGGGAGCTGGAGGTGGGAATACCCCCCATCTTTAGTAACCAGGTCCACCTCTACGGATTTCTACTGTGATTGCTACTTGCCTCATGCACTTGGCCAGTGATGAGGTGGGTACCCAGACGTGGGTCGCAAATTGGAAAATCTCTCTAGGAGTCACAGACTCTAAGTGGTGTGGGGAGCCACAGGATGGGAAATTATTCTCCTTGTTTGATGGGAGTCCGATGGAAGTGAGAAAACAAATCTCTCTAGGAGTCGTAGACTCTATGTGGTATGGGGAGCCACAGCTTGGGAAAATATACTCCTTATTTGATGGGAGTCACTCCAAGTAAAGTTGGGTTCATTCTTTAAATGGACCATCAGTCAAGTGGCTGGCAGGTGAGCCGGGCCAGTCGGGCTGTGTATCCAAAGCGCATGCAAGTCTGGGCTGAGTGCCTGGTGGGTCCAGAGCCAGACCACAGTAGAAATGGGTTCATTCTTCAAGTGGACCACCTTGTAGTCTCTAATCTACATTTACAGTGAATGTAGCCCTTTAGGGGACCATCTATGCTTTGTTATGTTCAGCTAGTTTTGAATAAAGCCACACTGAAAAATCCCAATCCTGGTTCTGGACATTACAGTTATTGCTTCCTGTATTTGGATTTACTTGGGTGCCCCTGTGCAGAGTAGCCAAACCTAGGTCCCTTGTGCCAGGTAACCTCATCCTCCCTGAACCCAGATCCCCACCAGGTATTGCTGCCAACGCCAACAGCATGCCACCTGTCGTTTTGGTAAAAAGGCAGGGGTGAGGGGTTACATAAGCATTTGCCGAACTGTTTATTTATTGGCCGAGATAAAGGTTTTATATTCTGCCCTGGGCAGCGGCGCAGGTGTTATCACTGCAGATCTGCAAGACATATTAGTACTTCTTGTACTGTTGTTCAATGCACATACTGTGGACAGTCAGGTCACTCTGGGTTCCACTGTGATAAACCCCCCAAATTCTCCCTTTGTGGAGGAGCAGGCCATACCTTCACAAACTGCCCCAAAGCATCTCATAACACAGAAGGCACTGACTTTGGCATTCAGGATTATTATCTTTCCAGGGCCTCAAGGGAGGCAGCTGACAGGTTTCAACCTCAAGCCCCACCAAAGCCTCAACCAAGAAGTCACTATTCCTTGGGGCATACATATTCTAAGGTAACCAAGTGAAGAACCCCTATTCCTACTGAAGACTCAGTTCCTACAGACCCTGTGCACACTAGTGCCACCCATATCTCTGTGGCTGAGCCTGTTTCTACTGAGGAAAATACACCTATAGAGATTCCTAGATCGTCTACCTTTATGCTACCACCACCACCACCTCCTATGTCTCCAACAGATTTTCAGACAATCCCACCCAATGATAGAAACATTTCTCTACTACCAAACTCTGATCTACCAGAGGGAGGAATCCAGGTATCAAACCCATATGATGCATTGCAACTTGAGAAAGATATGTACTCTGACACTATATCTCACACTTCTTCCCAGATGGATGCTACATCTGACCATGCTTCCTCTGTAGATCCTAGTAAATCCCCCCAGCCAAAAAAAAAACATATGGGTCCCAGATCGGGTTTATGAAAAAGCACAAGAAAAAAACACTATAACTTTACACTTTGCTTTTAAACCCTTTGACTTAGGATCAAGGCCCCTAGTGCACTGCAGCAGAATTTTCCGATTTCTGCGGCAGGGCTCCTAGGCTTCTGCGGCAGCATTTTCTGATTTCTGCATTATGATTTATTCATTTCTGTGACAGAATACAGCCCTGCCATTGGCTAAAATATGAAGTGATGTCATTGATGACATCACCTACCAGAGTAAAAGAGGGGCTTCAGGATAAACAAGATGGGTACGGGAGCTTGGCACAATGAAAAACCCTATATTTGAATGAAAACTCACCAAAAACAATGAATTCTGCGGTACTATATAAATTCTGCAGCATGATGCAAATTCTGCAGAAAATTCTGCAACTGCAGAATCATAGAATTCCAGGGGCCTTGCTTATGATCTAACATTTTCTAGTTAAACGTTAACAGTTTAAGATCTGAAAAAAGTTTACTTGCTTTTTACTATATTTTCTAATTGTACCTCTGATAAAATCTTTCTTCAGGATACGAGACTATATGATGTGGAAGACTTTGTTACTGCCTCAACAGCTTGGCTATGGGACCCTTGTTATTGGTCAGGGGGACTGATCTGTGTTGTGATATAGGTATTTGTTTCATTAATTCTGATTTCTCGCTCGCACACTTTGTGGATATTTTTCCATGCAAGGCTATGTTACTGGATATTCAGGTATGTGCAGTAGATTTTAGATTCACTAATATATATGCTCCACAAAGTAAAGTGTTATGAACTGATTTATTAAAACTAATTAGGCCTAATTTATATATTAATAAAAATGTAATTTTCAGGGGGGAGACTTCAGTATTAGTAGATTTTCATCAGGCAAAACAGGTACCACAGATAAGACATTCTGTGACACAGGTTTTTTGAATAACTTATTAACACAAACAGGGCTTCTGGACATTTTTTTGAAGGAAAAGAGGGAATCCTCATGAACCTTTTTTCAAGGACAGAAAGCCACCCGAATTGATTATTTTTTCATAACGCTGACTTTACTTTTCAGGCACCAAAAGATTCAGCTAGTAGCCACTTCGGACCATGGGTTATTATCTATGACTATTTCTAATTTTCAAGAAACAACAAAGGGTCTAGGCTATTGGAAACTACATTCACCTCTGCTTGAAGAGCTAAAGGCTTTGGAAGGTTTTTATACTGTTTTAGAAGCTAGATCAGTTTATTTTTTATACGATTAACAGTGTAACTGGTGGGAAGACAGCAAAAAACATGTAAGGGACTATTTTCAAAAAAAATAGGAACAATTTTAGGGAAACAGAAAAAAGACAGATATTGGAACTTCAGAAAACAATTGATTCAGCTACGGTCCTTACAAACTAAGTCTCGCAGGAGAAGATAGCTGACATTAAAAATGAAATGACCAATATTCAATATAACAGGATGAAATCACTTGAGAGAGTACAAAGATGTGGGACTCAGGGGAAGCAAGCCCTTACAAATCCTTTCGACTGTGGCAACAGTCAAAGGCATAAGAAAGAAATAAAAACTTAAAAAATTAGATGGGACTATATGGGAAAGGACTTTTTACAGGAAGTAGAATCTCATATTTCTAATATATTTAAAGCAAATCCTACTTTCCAGGATGAACACTTGGACAACTGGTTGTGAGATAGCAGTCTTCCTGCAATTCCAGAACAATATTTTATTTCTTTGACAGCTCCCATTACAGTACCAGAACTTATAACTGTAATCTCTAAGTTGCACAGTGGGAAGGCACCAGGCATGTATGATTTGCCAAATGAGTTATACAGTATTCACATATAGGACAATGTCTTGGGACGGAATTAACACACATGTATAATGAGTGCTTTCAGCTTAAGCACATACCAGACACCATGAATATGTGACTTTTAAATCTGTTTTTTAAAGTAGAAGACAGGGATAACTTGAGTAACTGGAGACCCGTTACTTTATGAAACACTGACATCAAAATTCTTAGCGACCATTTGAGTATGGTTGTTCAGGAGACCATACTCCTCACACAGTTCTGTTTAGTACCAGGTAGGCACATTGCTGATGGTCTAATTGTAATCCAGGAGATTTTGGAAAAAGGACGCTCAGAGGAGTTGACAGGTTTTTTTGTTAGTGTGGATCAGGCTAAAGCCTTTGATTAGGTGGTTCCCCTTTATCTATGGAAATGCTTACAGAAATTTAAGTCCCCTATGCCCATTATACAGTGGATTAAAAGGGTTATGATACAGCCTCAATTGCACCATACATCTATGATTGGGTGGGCAAATCTTGTAAGGTAACAAGGGGTGTGCAACAAGGCTGTCCCTTGATCCCTGTGTTGTATATTTTAACTTTAGAACCTTCATTGTACAGGATATGTCATGATGAGGGAATTTATACTGGGTGTTTATACTGGAATTAGAACAGTAAAAGGTTATACAGCTAATTATAACCAGGGCCCCTGGTGTTCTGTGGCAGAATTTTCTGATTTCTGCTGCAGGGCTCCTTGACTTCTGCATCAGCATTTTCTGATTTCTGCGGCATGATTTATTCATTTCTCTGGCAGAATGCAGTCCTGTCATTGGCTGAATATGATGTGATGTCAATGACGACATCTTATGCTGAGCATTGAGGAGGGGCTTCAGGATAAATGAGGTGGGAAAGAAAGCCTGACACTATTGAAAAACAGTATAGTTATATGAAAATTCACCAAAAACAATGAATTCTGCAGCACTGTATATATTCTGCGGCATGATGCAAATTCTGCGGCAAATTCCGCAACCGCAGAGCCGCAGGATTCCGGGGACCTTGATTATAACCATTCCCCACCTCAGTGGGACCACTTAGAACCATTTTTCAATAACCGACTATTTTCATTTTGAAGGTAGAAATTGAAGTACAGTTTACTATATTCATTGGCAAAATATTCCATACTCTCCTGGTTCTATGCGGACTATCTGTCTTTAGTGAAGATATGAAGATCAAATATGTTGTATATGCTGATGATTTATGTTTTCTTTTAGCAGACGTTACCTCTGGTGGAATACTAGAAGTGGTGCTGGATAATGGTAGCCAGTGATGATAGTGACAATAAATGAGCAACTATAGAAACAGCGACTCATTTATACTGCTGTCATGAAGGGCTACCCTGCAAGGGTAATGACCCAATAACAAGCAGAATGAGCAGAAAGGGAGGGATAGGGAGGTGAAGGGAAGGGACTGGAGGGAGGGTTTGTGTGGGTGGGGGAGATCCTGCTGCAGCTGAGCCAGCCCTGTGGTGTGGTGGTGAGGGTGGCTGGCTATGGTGCAGCAGGAACTGGGATTGGGACCTGCTGGGAGAGGCTGCTGTGGCTCTGTTTTTATAAGTCCATGTTTCACCCCCTCCTCAACATGCACCCCCCTGGAGTTAACAATAATTTTTCTGGGTGTGGGGGGCATGGGGGTCCACAGCCCCCCACAAAATCACTTAAAAAAAACAGAAGTTGGGTCACTTGTGTTTGTATATCACCAAAATGCTTTTCGGCGCGATATAGATTCACTACGATAGTAATCTCTGTTGTGGTAGTAACACATTCAGAGGTGTGTCAGTGTTGGCAAATGCAGGGAACACTTTCATGGGTGAATCCTTCAGCCACCAATCAGTAAGCATGCTAGTAATGAGAGCAGTTTCAAAGACAGCCACGTAGTTGAAAAAAATCTGCTGCTCCAATGAGGTGCAGTTTCCTCACTGAAGCATCAGATGACAAGGCTTCATTACGTGCCTTTCTTGGTTAAATATTTCAATAAATATGGTGGCTCCTACCACCCATCACACAACCCTCATGAAGACCGACATCGGGGATGCCCAATCCTCATGTCAGCATGTCCCCCCTGTTAAATTTTTTTGTCGATGGGGGTACCCAATCCCCATCAGCATCATGTCCTCCCCCCACACACTTTCTTTGCTGATGGGAGTGCCCAATTCCTGTTGACATCATGTCTCCCAAACTTGTGGCACACTGGGAACCCACCCCAGTGTGCCCAAAATAATTTTTTTACCTGTAAATGAAGAAAACCATCCCCCAAAATCTGTTTCCTTTTTTTTTTGCCTTCGACATTCAGCCATGCCCCCCTCCCCATACTTCACCCACCCTCTGTGCACCCCACCTCCCCCCACCCCCTTCACCCCATACTTACCTCTGGAGGGCCAACACTGCAATCTTCTGTGGAGCAGGAACACGTCCGAGCTCTTCAAAACCCAACCAGGAAAGGTACAAAATGTGGTAAGCTTTATAATAGCAGGAAATGGGGGTTCAGTTTAGGTGGATATCTCAGCCATTTTTGGGAATTTTGGTAACAGATTTTCAGCATGGGATTCTTCATGGGACCCTACCTCATGAACACATCCACTGTCATCTTGTTACTCAGTCCCGAAAGTGATTTCATGGTCACTGCACAGAATCACCTTTCCAGACTAAGTAATGAAACGATAGTGCCACTGTTCATGAGATGGGGTCCCAAAAAGCCTATTTTGCAAATCAGGTGAAAGAATTCCAAAAAATGGCAAAAAATGAGTGTGCATTGCACAGTTTCCATGCACACTCACAACTTTGACAGTTGTTAATATTTTTACTCCAAGATTTTTAACATTGCCATTTTTTCATACCTCCTTATGAACAGTACAGCTGTCATTTTTCATATCCTGCCCGAAATGTGTTTTTGCACCTCTGGCGCACAATGGCACGGTCACTGTGGGAAATCAATTTTCAGAACAGATTAACAAAATCACAGTGCTACTGTTCATGAGGGGAGGTCCCAAAATGCCTATGTCAAAAATGTGGTTGAAGAAAACAAAAAAATTATTGCGTTATGGGCATGCATTGCTCAGTTTCTAAGCATACTCATGACTTCACCAATTTTTCATATTTTCACTCCAGATTTTCAACATTACCATTTTTTTAAACCTCCTCATGAACAGCAGAGCTGTCATTTTTCACATCCTTACCAAAATGTGTTTTCGCACCTGTAGTGAAAAATGGTGCAGTCTCTGTGCAAAAATCACCTGTCAGCTAACAAACTGATAGTGCCACTTTTCATGAGGTGGAGGTCATAAAAAGCCCATGTTGAAAATTTGGAGGGAAATATCAACAAATGCCCAGGGCATTAGGGTTTACAACCACAACACACCACCCTCTAGATACTGACAAGCATCAGGGGTGCAACTTGGGAGTGTTGGCTGTAATGCTCATGCCATTCCACCCCCACACCCAACCTGTAGCCAGTAACAGGCATCGAGGTGTGCCAAATGGTGCAGTCTCTGTGCAAAATTGCCTGTCAGCTAATGAAATGATAGTGCCACTGTTCATGAGGTGGAGGTCACAAAAAGTCAATTTTGAAAATTTGGAGTGATAATACCAACAAATGCCCAGGACAAGAGGGTTTACAACTATAACACCCCACCCTCTAGAGACTGCCTGGCATCAGGGGTGTGACTTGGGATCATCAGCTGTAATGCTCATGTCATTCCACCCCACCCCCACCCTGCAGCCAGTGACAGGCATCAAGGTGTGCCTTGGAGTCTTTGGCCCCGGAGTTCACCCCATTCTCCTATACTGCCCTCATCTCAGTATATTTCCTTATGGAATCTGGTGAGCATAAGGCCTGAAGACCTCAAGGCACACTGCGATACTTGTCAACGTCTGCAGGGTAGGGTGAGATGAAACGGCATGAACGTTATGGCCAGTTACTCAAAGGCACACCTCAGCACCTGGCAGTCTCTGCAGGGTGGGGGTGGGGTTGGTGTCAGTTCAATACTTCACTGCCATTCCTATTATGCCTCTCTCTAACTCATGCGCTACCAGTGCCAATGCCAGTAAGACAACATTCGGTATGGCAGGGAAGGTTAAGGAGAAAAAGGCTGCATTCAAAAAGTATAAGGAATCACAGAAGGAGCATGACAGAGAACTGTATCAATTAAAGCAGAAAGAAGTAGGGAAGGTAGTCAGAATAGCAAAGGCCCAAACTGAGAAAAAAATAGCCAACTCAGTTAAGAAAGGGGATAAAACCTTGTATATGTACATTAGGGAGCATAGAAAGGCTAAGGGAGGGATAGTGAAGATTAATAAGGGAGAGGGAGGTGGGCAGAGGGAGACAGTGAAAATGAAGAGATACTAAATGAATACTTTTGCTCAGTATTCACAAAAGAAGATGAGGAGCAGTTACCTAAACCAGACAATAGAAGCACTGTGGGTAGGGGTGTTGACACCAGTCCATTCACAGAAGAAAGAGTCCTGAAAGAACTCCTAAAACTCAAGATGGACAAAGCAATGGGGCCTGACGGGATTCACCGTAGAATCCTAAAAGAACTAAGGGAGGACATAGTGACACCACTGACCACGCTTTTTAACAAATCATGGCAGGATGGGATGGTACCTGAGGACTAGAGGAGGGCAGATGTAATTCCCCTTCACAAAAGTGGGAGCAAGGCAGAAGTAGGAAACTACAGACCTGTAAGTTTGACTTCAGTGTTAGGGAAAATTATGGAATCACTTCTGAAAGAAAGAATTGTTGAGTACCTAGAGGCCAGCGGGGCACAGGACCCAAAGCAGCATGGATTTACTGCAGGAAGGTCATGTCAGATGAATCTAATTGATTTCTTTGACTGGATGACCAAAGTGATAGACCAGGGAGGAGATGTGGATATGGCCTACCTAGACTTTAGCAAGGCATTTGACACAGTCCCACACAAAAGATTAATAATCAAGTTAGCCAGCCAGGGAGTAGGTCCCAGGGTGGTAGCCTTGGTAGCAAACTGGCTGCACAGCAGGACACAGAAGGTAATAGTGAATGGAAAACATTCTGAAGAAAGGGGGGTTACTAGTGGAGTACCTCAGGGTTCAGTACTGGGTCCAGTCCTCTTTAACATCTTTACAGGTGACATTGCAGAGGGTCTGGAGGGAAAGGTATGCCTCTTTGCAGATGACACAAAGATCTGTAACAGAGTTGATACACAAGAAGGGGTAGAAAAGATGAGAATGGACTTGGCAAGGTTGGAGGAATGGTCAGACATATGGCAACTTAGATTCAATGCAAAGAAGTGCAAAGTAATGCACCTGGGAAACAAAAACACCCAGGTAAAGAGTACATAATAGCAGGGGAGGTACTAACAACAACAAAAATGGAAAGAGACCTGGGGATAGTCATATCAGATGACCTAAAGGTGGGTAAGCAATGTGAAAAGTCAGTAAGGAGAGCTAGGGGGATACTGGGATGCATAGGAAGGGGCATCACAAGTAGGAAAATGAAAGTGGTTATCCCTCTATACAGACAGTTGGTGAGACCCCATCTGGAGTACTGTGTGCAGTTTTGGAGACCTCATTTATGCAAGGACAGAGACAGGATAGAAGCAGTCCCAGAGGAGAGCAACTAAAATGGTGCAGGGTCTGCAGCAGAAACCATATGAAGAGAGACTGAGAGAGCTTAATATGTATACTCTTGATGAAAGGAGTGATGGGGGGGGACATGATAGAAACTTTCAAGTACCTCAAGGGAATCAACAAAGTTCTGAAAAAGAGATGTGTAAGAACAAGGAGGTACAATTTAAAGATAGAGGGGGATGGCTCAAGGGTAATGTGAGGAATTTTGTTTTCACAGAGAGAGTGGTGGATACATGGAACCGCCTTCCTGAGGAGGTTGATGGGTCTAAAACAGTGGGGGAATTTGAACATGCATGGTACAGACATAAGGCAATTATAGTGGGAGGTTGCAGGAAGTAGGCTGCTGGTTAATTAGAATCTGCAGCTTATCCAGTAGGTAGGGAAATGGACAGACTGGGTGGGCCAAGTGGTCCTTATCTGTCGTCAAAGTCTATGTTTCTATTGACAAATGCATGTTCTACTTGTTTTGCACAGGACCATATCAAATGTTTAGATATTGAAAAACTAGCAGTACAGAATTGTGAGAGCTTTTTTTTTTATTTTTTATTTATTTGATCATTTGGATACAACCTTTGAGTATGCACGCTTTTACAAAGGTTCCATGTCAGGATGTAAAACAGCAGAGACATAACAAAAACATGACAGTTAACACAGAACATAATATTACTGTGTAATACAGAAAATAGATAAATAGTATATTTGCATAACCTACACAACTGAAGTTAAACAGCGGGAGGATATTCCCAGTAAGCAACATACAGCATAGCTGCCCCAGGGGACCTGTCAAGGTAGAGTATTGGAAAGGGTAGGAGAAAGAAAGGATGGAGAGCATGAACAAGGGGCAGATTAGAGAGAGAGAGAGAGAGAGAGAGAGAGAGAGAAAGAGAGGAGAGGAGAGAGAGAGAGGGAAAGGGAGAGAGAGAAAAGGATTGGGAGAAGGAGAATATTTAGGGGGAGAGTGGCTGGAATAGGGAGGTGTTGGGGGAGTATGGAGGGAAGGGATTTGGAGGGAGCTAGAGAGGGGGTGGCAAGGGATGGCAGGTGGGGGTCCAGGGTAGGTAAAGCAGGAAGAAAGCTCAGACTGATGATGGGGGGCATCTGGGTTGAGGATATGGACTCAGGTAAGGGAGTTAGAGGTGTTTAAGAGGGGGTATCCAGGTTGAAGATATGGATTCAAGTAAGGCAATCAGCTTAACAGAGACAGAACCTGAACTCCTGAATTCTGCATCAGCAAAAGTCAGTGGGTATTTTTCTGTGGAAGGACCTTAATAGTTCATTAGCATAGTTTAGCAATGAAAAGATAACAGGGAGTGCATATCTACTGTGTGACCCTGAGTATACTGCATGACCTGAGAAAGTCACACGTCCTGGTGCTTTTGTCCACCCAAATGTAAAACTGCAAGAAGCAGGAACTCCCTGAACACAAGATGTCCCATTTCAGTTGAGCTATTCTTCATAAATACACCACAAGCAAACATCAATCCTATAGTCAAATAAAACTGTATTACTAATGGGCTGCTCTTGCATTTTTTAATAAGTTGCATAGGTGATGCTGGATCTAGCACAATCCCTACAAAACAGTTTTGCAAAAAAATTATACAAGCAGGGAAACCAGTTACATGATGCAGCTCTTCAGTAAAGAATCTGCATGCACATGATGGTTTTTCTCTTTCATAGCTGCATAGAGCAACAGAGTGATGAAGGAGAAGGGGTCAAGATTAGTTCTTAGAGGAAAAAATTTTGCTTTATAATTAAATTAAAAAAAAAACTGTTGATATCAGTTTGCAATCTTGCAAGCATGGTTCTCTTTCTGTGGGAAAGTCACACTATGTTGGGTCATTTCAGCACACTCAAATTGAAACAGACCACAAGTAACACCCTTGGCAAAATGGAAGGACTTACTGTATATTAGCAACACAATACTGGTCATACTGCTATGGTTATATTAGTGTTTTAGCACAAAAGTAACAGTCAATTGGTTTCAGGAAATTAGTAGTCTACTCCATTTTAAAGGGACACTGTCAACCTCTATAGAATCATATTATTTCTAGTTAAAACCCCACATTTTATGAGTGGTTGCTTACTCTGAAGTCTGTTGATGTTGCTGTTTTTTGTGTCTGCCTTTTTGCTTACAAGAACTGAAATGCATGCTAATGTATAGTTATAAACACCCTTGTTTTGAATCCTAGATCAATTTTTATTGCATTCTACCTGAACATTAGAAACACCCCAAAACAGTGCAGCCACTTATGATACCATAGCATCCTCTACTTTCACTGCATAGTGAGTAGATAAGAGTGTGTTGGAATTGTTCCTGGGTCCGGCAACAATGCAGTGGGAGTTGATCAAGGAATGTAAACAAACATGTTTTGGTGTGTTAACACCAGTACAGTTGGTAGTTTGTTTTTCATTGTTTAAAAGAAAGAAATAACCAGAATCAAATAACCAGCAATATCAGCAGCCTCTACAGAATGTGAACTGTCATTAGATGTGTTTTTTAAACCATGTTGAAATCTGGATTTAGTGTTTGCCATATTGCTCCTTGTAAGAACAGATCCAGAAGCAAATGATTTGATACCTTTTCATGGACCAACATAGATGTAACAACAAGAACACAGTGCTTGCTGGTCCGAAAGTTAGAGCACTTTGTTCTTGTTACATCTATGTTGGTCCATTAAAAGGTATCAAATCATTTACTTCTGGATCTTTTAAAGCATGGACACTCTGAGGCCTAAGGGGGTTGACAGTGTCCCAAATATACAGTGCTGTAGCACTTTTTACCTTAGTCAGAATGACATATAATTCCTTTTGTGGTAGTTTTCCATAGTTGTTTATGATTGCTACAAATAGCTATGTTGAATACTGATGTGACAAAAATGTTATGATGAGTTAGGACGCCATCAATACCTACAGTAGAACATGCTAAATGAAAAGGTCCAGGGACTTTGATTTTTGCCATGAAGATTTTCTTGGTTTTAGGATTACAAACATAAAACAGTAATTTCCATAACAATGAACCAGGAACAAAGGATAAACAATAGAAAATGAAAATGAAATAGGTTACGTCTCGCATAAACATAATATCCCAAACAGACATACTGTACCTACAGTACGGTAGCACGTAAAAGGAGCATTACAATCCATAAAACATTTCAGCCATAACAGTTAATGCAGTATAAAAGGATCAAACAACTGTAAAAGGATGGTCATAATAAAAGTACCCAAGTTAAACCCAAAGACTGACAAGACATAAAGTAAATATTACAAGGAGACAAATACAAAATCACTCCTTCAAGGGGAAGCAGATGGACAGAAGTTCGGGTGGGGAGGGGAGGCAGAGAGTAAAGGGGCAAACATGGGGACTTGGACTACCAGAAACAGAGGAAGGGCAAAACCATAAGTGTAGAACTCTCAGACAGTGGGCAAGTGGGCAGTTTGAGTCTGGACTGACAAAAGGACAAACATTCAATCATTTGGAGGCAGCTGAAAGAGAGTAGTTCTCAAGAATCTGTTTACCAATGGTTGCCATATCTTTGGAAAAATTGAAAGCTTACCCAAAATATAGTGAGCTGTATTCTCATACTGGGCTGCAGGGGACAGCAAATGAAACCATTCTTCATAAGGGGATGGGTCAGACTCCCTGCAGTGATGCAGCAATATCCGTTTAGCTGTTATCAGGGCACAATATAACCAAAGAATTTGATGACGGGTTAAAAACAATTATCCTGGGCAGACCTAAGAGGGCCAAACATGGGTCATTGACTCCCAGGTTGGGAATAACCATAGAACAAGTGGGTAGCATAATCTGGTTTGCATTCTCTGATTTTGGTTGGGGAATAATGGCATCTGATATTTATTGACTTGGCTTAGTGGCATGAGGGAAGAAGGACAAACCGATATTTAAAGAAACTATTGTTGCATCCACCCTGCATGATTAACCAAGACATAAATGTATGCATTTCATGGTAGAACTGTATATGAAAATTGGTAGGGGGTGGTGGTGGAAGGCACAGTTGAGAAGTGTGGCAGTGGCTGTGTTTTGTAATATATAAAAGAGAGCTGGGGGCACTGATACAGTGCGGCAGCTGCACAATGTTTAGCCATGTGGTAGAATATGGTTTTCTATACCATTCCTGGGGTCACATAATTCAGAAATGATGTGCTTTGGTTTTAAGGGAGCATGGTTGAGGACTGGACAGCATTCATGTATTGTTTACTATTTCATGCAAAATAATGAGTAACATTGGTGCTGTTAGTGAGAAAGGAATTTTCAAATGGTGGCCCCGTCACTGAAGGTGGGGCAGACAGGAAAATGGAGAAGAAGCAAAACATGAAAACAAAACAGAGAGCTGCATAGCAGTAGACTTTGTGGGTCTCTTGTGGTTCAACAAGCAGTGTTCACTAGATTGGATTTAAGGTGGTTCACACTGCTCTGCTAGATGTGTCCCTGCTGAGCAAGGTCTTGGGCTGTTCCCAGTTGTCAGCATGCAGTGTCCCTATCATGATGTTTCTCTGCCTAATGGTGTTCTGGTACAGTGCTTCCGTGGAAGCCATCTGTTGTAAATCAGTATTCTACCTAATTGGCAGAACACCATAATGTTGATTCTGACCTTTCGTTACCTAGATCTGCATGGAATGAGGAATTATTTTGTCAGAATTCTGGCAGAATTTCACAATTCTATTTCTGAAAGGCTTTGCAGAATTTCTTGGTTAATTCAATGGAATTCCACCAAGAAAAACATGCAATGTATTTTTAAAGTAAATCAAAGGTTTTTAATACAAACTGGTTTTTTGCTTGTTAAATCATTGAAATTTGCTGTGAACAAACTGTGGAAACTAAAGAATGTTTCTTCCAGATCAGACGCATAGAAACATAGAATCTGATGGCAGATAAGGACCACTTGGCCCATCCAGTCTGTTCATTTATCCCTACCCACATTAGTAGTGCTAACCGTGCTCAATCTACACCTATTTCTTCCTCCTCCATTCCTTTCTACTATGATTCCTTTGAGCGTATCCCATGCATTCTTAAACTCCACCACTATTTTTGCCCCTACCGCCTCTGCTGTTCCAGGAATCCACCACTCTATCTGTGAAAAAGTACTTCCTCATATCTCTCTGAATCTACCCCCCTCCAGCTTCATAACATGTCATCTTATTCTTGAGCACCTTTTCTTCTGAAAAGTATTCCCCTACTATACCCTGTTTACCTCTATGAGGAATTTTAAGGTCTCTTTCATATCCCCTCTCTCCCTCCTCTTTTCCAGGGTGAACATACTGAGGTCCTTTACTCTCTCCTCTCATAAGGCTTTTGATGCAGGCCCTACACTATTTTACTTGCCCTCCTCTGGACCACCTCCACTCTGTCTATATCATTCCAGAGATGTGGTCTCCAGAACAGGACACAGTGCTCTATGAGGGGTCTTACCTACAATCTATACAGAGGTAACACCACCTTCCTCTCTCTTCTGGTGAGACCCATCACCTATGCACCCCAGCATCCCACTTGCCTTCCCTGCTGCCTTGTTGCACTGCCTGGCCACCATTAAGCCATCTGATATGATTACCTCCAGATCTGTTTCCTGCTTGATGGACATCAGCAGCAGTCCACCCATTTTATACTCTACTCTTGGGTTTCTGTGCCCTAAGTGCATTATGTTGCATTTTTTTTTCACATTGAATCCCAGCTGCCATACCATATCAGATGTTGTGTGTGCATGAATGGCTGGCCTGTGTTAATAAATTAATGCATTTTATTACAGTTACAATACCATGCAATATTATTAATGTGGTCATTCTGGGGCATGGGTGGGGTAGGGTGGTTGTGTCCTGTCTTTTTCCTTGTTTGGCTGTTTTTCATTGCCCCCTTTGTGCTTCCAATATTCCCTACTTATTGTATAAGCCCAATAATCAATTGTGCCACCAGAATAACTCCTCAGGGCTAAAATGTCACAGCTGTCTGCTTGGATCAACATTTTAACATCACAGTGTCTACCAGATTGGACGTTTCATTGTGGCTGTACTTCTTAATAAATTTAAATGCCACTTCCTCCTCCACAGCACTGATGACTCAATCCAAACTTTTCTGGTTGTTTTCATGAACTCATCTACCATGCAATGTTTTTTTTTCCATATATTACAATGTACAGTAGTTCACCAAGTCCTGGTCCTCAGAAATGCTAATCATACCAGCCTTCAAAGACACTTCAGCCATCCTTGCAATCTACCCAATTGCTGATGTCCCCATTTTGTGGGGGATTATCATGGACTTCCAAACAAGCCACATTGTGCTGCACTAATGAAGTCACCATTTTGATCATAAATAAAGACTATTAATTTACTACCATTCCATCATGCAGTTCTAAAGAAAGATTACCTTGGTTTCAGTGCAACATTATTTCCTAATTAAAATGTCCATACTAGAGATGTGCAAAATTAGAAAATTTCACTCCACAAAATATTTCATGAAATTTACACATTTTGTGAAATATTTCATGGGTGCAAAATGCAAAATTCCATGGGCAAAATGTGAAATTTCACCATGAAATGCAAAGTTTCGCCCATGAAACATGAAATTTCAACCACAAAACAGCATAATTTGAGAAAAATGCAGGTAAAATTTTGCAGTGACATTTTACATTTCATGGATGAAATTTCACACCCAATGAAAAATTTCATGGTATGGTAGAATTTTGAAAAATGTGTTACGCTGCAAAATTGTCAATTTTGCATCAATTACACTAGCAAAATGTACTTTTGCTACATCTCTAGTCTATACACCACCTGGGTCACCAAATAATTTAACCAATAATCTTTATCCCTTTCATTTCCAGGACTTCCATGATTATATTTCAGATGCAGATCCAGAAGGTTCCCTGGTTCCTGTATTCCTAAACTCAGTGACATACAGTATTTTTTGTATTGATAAAGCTCACTAAAACATTTGAAGATCCATTGTGCCTTCTACTTTATTTGATTATGACTTAATATCAAACCATCTGTGCACATATCAGCTTGATGGCACCAATGACTCAACAGTTTACATTTGTTGCCTTTTTCTGCAAAGAATCTAGTAGCCTCATGCATTGTTCAATAAAGTGATACCTTACAGGAATTCAGTTTCACCTTCCCCTAAATCTGAATTTTCCATCCATTCAAGCATGACCTTCCCAGCTATAATTATTAAACCATCAAAAGGCATTACCTAAGGCATCCCAGAAATGACAACCTCTTGCCATTAAGTTCCTCTATCAATTATTGTATTCAAAATACTTCCATCTCAAGCCTTTCCTCTTTCCTCTACAGTATATTGAGTCCTACAGTATTATGTCAAATAGTCATATTGCTTGCCTTTGATAGATTTTCTGACCAGTAGAATTCCCTACTAATTAATTCTACTTTGATGCACTAAAGTAGTTAACAGTATTGGATTTAGAGTAACAAAATGACAACTTTTTTCTACTGCACTTAAAACAAACCAAGACATACTACTTTTACCAAAGTGTATAACCTATGTTCACACAAATCATGACTTGTGCCCACCCTATACATAATCAAGTTCCATAAATTTGTAATACAAAAATGATTGTCACATTAAGAAACTCTCTTTCTTACTAAAAGTGAACAAATGAGGCATCATGACTATGGCCTGGTTAATTGAACATTTGCAGACCCTCCTGCACAAAAAAAGGATTAGACCCTTTCCAGTACTCAGGTAATTAATTCTGAATAAGAGTTGCTACAATACTTTCCACTAAGAATGTTCCTGATCACAATACATAATCAAGGGACTGGGCCATTGAACTTCATACTTCAGGACCTACATCCATGAACCAACTAGAGAGATGCAACATACACAGATAAGGCTCCTGTCCTACACTTATCATGGAGGGAAGGCAGCCTATGGCCTTTGCTCCCCAGTGGTTTCCTCCTCACTGAGTTTCCTCATCCTCCATGCTATAGGCCATAAATTGCTGGCACTCTATAGGTAGGACATGGTGAATCTTGTCAATATCCATCTTCAGCTTTATGGAAACAGAAATAATTTTCTCAGTTTCCTGTGCTCACAGGGGTTGTCCATTTCAACACCTCACAATGGTGGAAAGTCCCCCCAGGACTGGTGAGCTACTGCAAGAAAATCAGCTTCAGTTCTATGTGAAAATACTCACACTACAACATGGTGACTCTGTGAACTTTTAGGCTATGCCTGTGTTTCGGTGGACAAGTATATTACTCAGCCCATGACTCCCCCCCCCGTAAAAGGTCTCAGCCTCTTGTCTGATCACAGTAATTGAAAGCTGCTCTACCTCTTTCCCCCTTCAGCTCCTCTGGCTCTCTCTCTCTCCCCTTCTTGGCCCAGGTGATAGAACTCACTTCTCAGTTTCCTATGATTGAAGGGTTAAAACCCCCTTCAATACCTTATCGGGGAGGGGGCTGCCTCAGTACCAGAGAGCTAAAGCCAAAAACTCTGCTTTAAATGTACACAGAAGCACTTGCACAGCCACCTGTTGATTCAATAATTTCAATAACGTCCTAAAATCAATTTGTCATTTACTATATCAGAACAATTTTAAAAACCTGATAGTTTGACATATTTCAGCTTATACTTTATACACTGCCTTCATTTCCCTTACCTTTGTTCATTACTTTGTTAATTATTAATTCATTTGTTAATGCTGAGATTTTCTGTTACATTTGGATGACACAGATGAAATAGGTATTCATATATTTGTAATTTTTTTTATATTTATGTATATGTAGGTTATATAAATATAATTGTAATTAATCAAAGATAAAGGAATTAAGTAAAGGAGGTGTAGAAAGAACTCCAAATATAACAGAACTCCATTTATAAGGTAGGCCTTTTTTGTATCATAGGATCAGTATGGATAAGGTACAGCAGAGAGGTAGTCAGTTGTGAGGAAGTAAGGCACTCTTCTCCAGGATCACACTCTGGAGGAGGGGGCACTATCACATATGCAGTACCTTTGTAGAACTCTATGCTCAGCTGGAAGCAGCAAGAGATGATATCTTTCAACTGTGGCACAAGCTCAACTGGGGTCCTCCCCCCACGCCCCCAAAGGCCCACTGGCCCAGGTGGCTGGATGGTGGTTGGGGGAAAGGGTGGCAGGGGCAGCCATAAGGTTTTTACCATTTTCATGCCATTCAGATAGCAAATCACTTTGCACCTCTGGAAGAGACTCAGTGTCTGACTGAATCAGGGGAGGACTCTGAGTCATTCAGAGCAAATGGGCATGACAACTTGGTGGCATCCGAGGGGGTGAGCAGGAGGAAGTCAGCAAGTAGAATTTTAGTGACTGGGGACTTAAAGATTGGGGAAGTAGATAGGGTGATGGACTGGTGAGGAAAGGGTGTGAAATAGTCAGATGCCTTCCTGATGCATCAGCCACTTAGGTTATAGATAGAACATGACAGGAAGGATGATAAGGAAGTGGGAGTGGGAGTTGTGCATGTTGGTACAACTGAGTATCAATGATCTGGTGAACCAACCTTTGGAGGCAGTGAAATGGAACTTTTAGAGACCATAGGACAGACTGAAGGAGACTTGGCTTCCCTGGTCTTTTCTGAGTTCCTTCCTGTGTTAAATAGGGGGGAAGTATGATAGAGTAAGGAAGGACGACAGTGAGGAGCTGAATGGGTGGTTAAAGAGATGCTGTCAGGAGGATGGGTACCATTTTGTGAGGTACTGGGTGCTTCTGAGAAAGGAGGCTCTTAAAGGGTGATGGTCTTTATCTGACAAGAGTGGGGCAGCACCCTGGGGAAGAAGTTTGATGTTTACATTGGACAGCTAAACTGACTCCATGGGAGACAGAGGCTAGAGGAACCAGTGAGAAAGGAGAGTTGGTGGGGAACATAGCTAGGACTTCCTTGAACAGGGGACTAGTGGCAACAAAGTGAGTAACAGTAAGGGTGAAGTTCAAGTTAGGTTAAGGTAAGAAGCCCTAAGAAAGAGGGCTTACAAGGTCTACATTTTAGCATGGAAAATTGAAAAAAAAAATTAGTAAACATAAGGAAACTAAAGAAGAACAAGGGAGAAAGTATAAAACAAAGCAAGTCAGGATGAGGAGAAAGTTGGAAAGGGGTCTGCCTTGATGCCAGGAGTCTGGGAATAAAATTAGTGTGCACCAGGACATGGTGGAATACACTGAGATAGATCTAGTATCCATCACAGAAACATGACTACAGTGAATAATAACTGTACCTGACAGTCCCTAGCTAGACCACGTTTAGACAGGATAAAGGAAAAGGTAAAGGAGGAAGCATAGCACTATACTGTATGTCAGAGAGGGTACAGAAGCAGTGCAATATGGAAACATCAGGTAGGTTACAGAGAACAGAATCACTGTGGGTTCAGCACACAGCATCCTCAAACAACAAACTATGAATGGGGTGATCTGTAGACCTCCAGAAAAGGGAGAGGAGCGAGATAAGGAGCTAAGGTCAGACCTAGAAAGAGGGGGTGGAAAAGGGGTGGTGGTGGTGGGAGGGATCTAAACCTGCCATATATTGATTGAGTCATTCCAACAGCCAGGTGCTCCAGAAGTCCGCCCATGCTGGTTGCATTGCATGACTGCTTTGCTGATGCAGCTAGATACAGATTCTACTAGGCAGGATGCCATTCTTAATGTGAAGTGGTAGGAGGAGTGATGGTAGGTGAGCCACTAGGGTCCAGTGACCATAATTCTGCATGGTTTGATCTGACCCTTGGAAAAAGTAAGCCTTTGTCAAAGGCTGAAGTCCTAGATTTCAGAAGGGCAGACTTGAACTTAGCCTGAGTGGATAACATCGAGGATGAAAGATGGGGGCAATCAAGGGAGCCATTCTCAAGGCAAGAAAGTCTTGCATGATGATGGCAATCAAAGCCAGCTGACCAGAGTAGTGTTAGGGCAACCACTTGTAATGCCATTGCCCAGGTTAGGGAATGGACCCAAGGAGTCAGAAGGCCAGTCGGGTGGTGGAGTATTGAGCATTCAATGGACTGCTCTTCTCCTCCTCCTCTGGGTGGGAAGGTGAGCATTCTGTGCTTGACCTACCCTTGGTGGAGGCTGGGGGGGCAGCTGCCAGAGCTGAGACATAGGGGAGGCATACTGAATGTCAGAGATTTGCACCCTACATCATTGCATGCCATGCCTCCCAGTGAAAAATACTAGGAACAATGTCAATCTCATTGATGATGTCCTACTTCTCTGGTCCCACTACCCTCCTCCCATGACACTCAGCTGGTGACCGAGTACAGTCCACCATTGGATATGGCCCAACCTCACTGCCCTGCCCTGTGAATAAGCCAGGGAGGAACACCGGTAGTCAGAGTGTGTACAAGAAACCAAGTACAGGCCCTGCTGGGGCTACACCTACTTGGTGGCCCCACCTAGGGTGGGAAGCCTGCGTGGACCATCACCAAGGTAAGTCCTAGGGGATGAGTGGGGGCCAGGGGGAGCAGGAGCTAATCTACTAAGGACCACCAGGCACCAAAAAAATGGTAATCAAAAGAAAAAGGCACAAGAGACCAATATGTTTCTCTGAAAAGGTCAAGGAAGCAATGAGAGCCACAAAGAAAGCCTTCACTAGGTACAAAGTAAACAAGGGAAAGAAGAATGAAGAGAGTATCAAATGAGAAAAAGGGAAACCAAAAGGGCAGTCAAAAAGGCAAAGGTAAACACAGAGCTACCTATTGTGGAGAAGATCAGGTGCTGTAGAAAAATAGCTCTTTAGTTATATTAGGTAAAAAGAAAGGAGGGAGGAGGATCTACCGGAATAGCAGGGGGTTAGTTAATTGAGGACAGACAGAAAGCAACCGTTTTTAACAACTACTTTTTCTCTGTTTTCATATGAGAAGACAAAGAACATCTGCCAGAAAGTGGCACAAAGGCAGCTATAAGATGGGTCTCTAAGATCAGGCAGCAAGTATTTACCAGTGAAAGAGAATGGGCTTGCAGCCCTAAAGGTAGATTCAGTCCCAGGGCCAAATGTGATGTACCCAAGGGTCCTCAAGGAACTGGCAACAGAACTGACGGAACCCCTGCTGGGTTATTCAGTAGCTCAAATCAGACTGGGATGGTTCCAAAAAACTGGAGGGCTACATGTGGAGTATTTGTGATCCTTCTGCTGAGCCTTCCTCTGGATAAAGAAGACCTTTAGCAACTGCTAGATGGCACTTGAAAACCCCCAACCACTCCTCTACCTTACCTGCATGCATTACTATTACATTTCCTCCTACAAAAACAATTGTCTGAATGTACATAGTTGTGTTAGTTAGGATCATAGAGTATTGTTAAAGCATACAGCAGAGGTCAAATGATTATTGACCACCAGACTGGTACAAGACAGAATGGCTATAAAGTTGATGCAGACAGAAGCATTCAAGAGCCCCCTTCCCCCAGAGGTTAAGGTGACAATCACTAGGGGAAAGGGTTAACATTTGCTAACAGTACATCCAGTCTAGGAGGCAACAGAATAACAAGCATGGCATATGGCATTGAATACAAATTTCAGAGAACCAGCCAGTGTCCCAACACTACATAAATCCTAACAATTTATTTGCAAAAAGAAACATAATACATTGTAATACAGACCCTCAACTTAGATTTTTCAACTGCAACTGCACTGACACACTAGATTACTTGCACCCTACTTCCCAGATAATGCTTTCTTCACAGCTCCTGTGATCAGAAAGGATAAAAAATAAACAAAATTAAGTCAATAGCTAAGTCTTCAACACAACCCAAGAATATTATTAAAATCTATAATGGAGTGGCAGTGCTCGCTGATCGTAAAGCACAAAGTTACATTTGTGTTCACATGTCTGAGGCACAACCATGAACTTTTGTTTGCGTCTTAATTAACAGTTCTACAGTAACAAGCATCATGGCATAAGTGAAAGAAATGATCATACTTTGTATGAGCCTGGGTCAACCAGCACTTCATTTTTTCTCCGGGATCATCAAATGTTGTGCTGTTCCTGGAGTGTACATATGTTGCTGTGTACATAAGTAGGAATAAGAATATTTAACTACAGTAGTAGTACCAAACTAGTCAAGGGATGTTTAAGGATTTTTAAAAATCCCTATTGAGAATTGTGAAACCTTTTGTTAGGGATTTTGTTTTGTTTGCAAGTGTATTTACTGCTACCCAGAAAGGATGCCCTCATCTGATAGTGTAGTTGACAATCTACTAGATGGCACTTAATACTGTAATAGGAACTGGTCCCTTTCTGTACGTTTAACAAAAAAGATTTTAGAGGATTTTTTTCCCCTAAATTTTGTGAAGGATAGAGAATATCAAAATAATTGCTTGACAAATTCAGTGCTACTACTGCATAAATTAAAAAATATTGAAGGGTAGCAAATATAGTCATATTCCATAAGGTGTGTTGGGGGGGGACAAGGAGTAACCAGGTAACTGCAGACCAGTTAGTTTTACCTCTATTGTAGTAAACTTAGGGAGATACTAGTCAAAGAGGATCTCATTAACTTTTTGTAGAGCACTGGACTCCAGGATATTCTTGGACTCGTAGCTGAAAGATATTGTCAGACCAACTTGACAATATTCTTTGAGTGGGTAAAGAGGATACTAGATCAAAAGCCATGATGTGGATTTACTCTACTTCAGTTTCAACAAGGCTTTTGATTCAGTGCCTCACTGAAGGTTGCTGAAGAAGCCGGAGCATTTTTCTTTTCCTGTTATTTTTTGGTGACCTCATAAGGGCCACTAGGCACAAGTGAGTATTCAAGGATGACCCAGAAACACTGGGGTGACTTTCTCAGAGTCACACATAGCTCATTACTCTAAACTCTCAACTATACTGGCAGCCCAGTATAGGATACAGTGAAGGACACAGCTGGGTGAGAAACTGATTTGAGGAAAGACATCAGAGGGCTGTGGTTAATGGAGTGAAATCAGAAGAGAGGGAGGTCACCAGTGGAGTGCCACAAGGATCGGTCCTTGGACTAATCCCTTTCAATATGTTCATTAGCAACATGGGAAAAGGAATCCAGTGCAAGATGTGTCTCTTTGCAGACAATAGTGTAGACAGTGAGGTTAGGGTGATGCAGAGACAGTTGCAGAAGCTAGAGAGGTGGTTCAAGGTTTGGCAGTTGATATTCAATGCCAACAACTGCAAGGTGATGCATATAGGGAACAAGAACCCCAGAGCGGAGTCCTGGATTGGGGGGGCAGGTAAAGTTGTGGATAACCTCTGAGTAAAGAGACCTAGAGGTCATCATCAGTGACTCCCTTAAACAATCAGACCAGTTTAACAAGCCCTACAGCAAGGCAAATAGGATGCCAGGATGTATAGGAAGAAGTACTGACAGCAGAAGGAAGGAGTATTATTATCCCTCTGTAGACCATTGCTGAGGTCCCACTTGCAGCACGGTACCCAGTTCTGGAGTTCTCACCTTTGGAAAGATAAGAACAGGCTGTAGACAGTTCAGCATAGGATGACAAAAATTATTCAGTGCCAGCAGGGCAGATCTTATGAGGATTGGCTCAAGCCACTGAACATGTACTTACTGGAGGCCAGACGAGAGAGGGGAGATGCGATAAAGATCTTCAAGTTCCAAAAAGGAATGACCAACGTAAACTGCAAGGAAAAATTTAGCATGAGTAGTTGATTAAGAACACATGGGCCCAAGTAGAAGCTGATGGGAAAGATTAAAGAGGGAAGTGAGAAACTTGAATTTTATAGAAAGGGTGGTGGAGCCATGGAACAGACTGCCAGATAATGTAGTGGGCACCAAAACTACCAGTGGTTTCCATTACAGCTGGGACAGAGCGAAATACTTAGTGGTTGCTCAGGGTGATAGTAGTAGGGTGGGGAGCACAGCGGTAACTAGTGTGGGGCAGAACCCTGTGCTGACAAATAGGTCCTGTTTGTTAGGTTTTATGGCCAGACTGGATGGACTGGTGGTCTTTTTCTGCCATCATTGACTATGTTTATATATTTCTAATTTGGAAAAAAAACAGATTGTCATTACCTTTGATTCCTCTCAGTTTCTGCTGCTTATTCCTTTGGTGAAGTTAAAATCCACCATATGTGACATCACAGTTTGCTGCTTTGGAAATAACTGTGATGTCACAGACATGACTGTGACTCCATAAAATGAGCAGGAATATATCAACCCTAGGTGACATGGATACAGTTTTCTGAACTAAAGAATAAAAGGAATGGAAATGCAGAAAATCTTAAAAAAAATATAAATTGAACAGTGTTTAATCTAAATATCACACTACTTAACCAACGGCCACTGAAATGTGGGGCACTGACACTCAAATTGTGTGGAAATATGTGAAACATAAACAGTCAGGGAGATCCAAGCTCTGAACTCTGTTAGAAGCTAGTACCTCTACTTTGGCAAGTATACATTTTAGCGCTATACAGAATGCAGAATTCTGTCAGCAAAATTCAAGCAGACTGGCAATATCACTTCCGAATACAGGTGGGCTGAAGTTTAAATTTGCGGGCAAGTTAGCAAGGAAGTGGCTGAAATTCACCACCTAAGAGCTCCATGAAGTTTCCCCACCTTCAGAAACTTAAAAATGGTGAAGTTCCACCATGAAGTGCAGAATTCTGCCAAGAAACAGCAGAATTTCACCTGGAAAGAGCAGAATTTTGGTGAATTTTCTCCATTAATGGGTGAAATTCTGAAATTTGCAGGTGAAATTCCACACTTCACAGGAGAACATTGTCATATGGAATTCATGAAATTCTGTGAAATTCATGGATTAATCCATGAAGTTTGCCAACCTCACCCACCTCTACTTCCGAATGCTTTTCAGACTTCTTTACATAATTCTGTGGCATCCTAAAACTATGTAGACCTCATAATAATATTACGCGGATCCCATGATATGTGGAATAATATTTGCAGAAAATGAATCTGCAGCTGTACAATCTGCTTTCAGAATTTTAAAATTCAAGTTGTGACCACATATTCTGCAGAATTAGGTGGAATTTCTGAATTTCAACAGAAGTGGGATTTGAAGTCTGCACAACGTGAATAAATTTGCTTCAACAACAACATGGAGTGTTAAACATTTCTATCTTCTCTGACTGGACAGTACCCTTTCCATGCCCAATAAAGCAAGTGTCAGGGGTAAAATGAGGGATGTACATCATAATGTGGGACAATTAAAAGGTGTGCAAAATATTATGTCTTTTAAAGTTTTTCATAAAGTAATGGTGAAATTGAATCAATTCTGGGTAGGCAGCTTTCCATCAAGAAAAGAGTTCAATTTTGCTTACGCAACTGGTTGAGATGTATATGTGTGTGACTTTGATACACTGTGGCTATTTGTCTCTCTATCTGTGGGATATACCACCCTGTAGGAGTATGACACAAGGAACCTGAGAGGAAGGTTTCCCTGTATAGGTGCCATGGGAAAGATTCCCATGTCCAAAGGTAGCTTAGGAAGAAACCCACTAGAAAGTGAGATGAACTGCTGGAGGAGGAGGAGGAGGGATGGATGGTGGGAGACTGAAAAGATGAATCCTGGAAGAGTCTAGGAGGTGTGGCCTTTTAAAGCATGATGGAGGAGTGATGTAGTTGCTCTGCCCATTGAACCTCAAGCTTAGAGCCTTCCCATTCAATTGTGCTTATGCAACTGAATGAGATGTATGCTTGTGTGACTTCGATATATTGTGGCTATTCACCTCTCTATCAGTGGGATACACCACCCTGTAGGGGTATGATACAAGGAACCCTAAAGGAAGGTCCCCTCTCCCCATATGAGCTGTGAGAATGATTCCCATGGCTAAAGGTAGCTTAGGAGGAAGTTCAACAATAATACCAAAAAAGGGTGTCTTGCATTGAAGAAGTGAGACATCAGAAGATATCTATACCTGACACGAATGTGACAGACATAGATAGGAAGGACAGAAGAAGAACAATAAATGGCAAGGACGATGAATTAATGAAAATTTGATGAGATGCAGAAGGTAGACTTCCTAAGGGGTGAGGGAACAGCTGGGGCCACCATCTGACTCCATCCAACAGTGGAACCTAACTAAGGAACCTAAGAAAGCACTAACCCTGACTGCTATTATGACCATTGGCATGGAGATAGGAAAAACACCCTTTGAGGAGGAAACCTCTGGGGATCCAAAGCCTAGATTGCCTTCCCTCCAGGCTGAAGGATGTTTAGATTAGGGACAGCTTCACTCAGCAATTGAAAGTAGAATTCTGGGAAGGAGAAAAAATTCAATTTTAGAGGAAGCTCTCACTCTGTCCCTCTAAATGGACGTCTGTCAAGGAATTTGAGCAATGTCTGCAACTAGAAGCCCACAAGCAAGAGAGGAGGTACGATGATGGAAGGAAGCCTTGGAGTCTTGAATGGTTTAAAGTGAGACATGAAATGAATGATGAACAATGCTGAAGAGAAGCCTGCCAGCCCCTAGCAAAGGGACAATAGACATGAAGGCATGTCTGCAACTAGAGAGAAGATCAAGTTGAGGTAGCATGTACCAGAGAGAGAGAGAGAGAGAGAGAGTTATGCTCAAGTAATTAATGTGACAGAGTAGACTCATGCAGAGGTCAGATGAGCAAGGGATACCCAGATGCAGGCATGAGAAGACCGATGGTTATAATAGCCACGGGACTGCAGCAGCTCAATGAGGTAGCATAGGACTCAATGAGAGGTATGCTCAATTAAGCAATGAAAATAAGTAGATCTTGAGATCAAACTGAGTGAAGGAGAACCAGACTCAGGCACCTGGACACCATATGGACAGAAGTAAGAGGAGGATATGAATAGGGAAGGTAATGGCTGGATAGGGAAAAAAACAAAGAAGGCAAAGGTCATAGAAGGAGCAGAATGGAGGAAATGGAAATAGGAAGGATCAATGCACACAGAAAGCCCACAGAAGCATGGAGACTGAGAAACAGATGATGTCACAGGGGAATGCAGTAAGGTGAAAAAGACAAGCCATGGAAATGGGGGTAATGAGTGGTGTTGACTGGATTAGACACTAAAAGCAAGAAAAACAAGCAGGAGTGGAGAGAGAAGGAGGAATGAGGTGGAAATGTACCTCCCACTTGCTCAGCATCAAACAAAACAGCACCAGCCAATAAAATCATTGCAAATGGCCAGAATGAGTAGTACTGTTACATTTGAAACAGTAACAGGTCCAAAAATTCAGGACCCCATAGAGTAGTGATGATAGATGAGTCTATCCACATCGTGCAATGAGTGAAGAAAAGTGTGCCCATGAATAGATCGAACAGAAGGAAGAAGATCATGAAACCCATATGAGAAATGGTAAAATTGAGTGTAAAATGGCAGAATGCTATGTGAATGGCAGAGCAGGTGAGAGGTTAGAGTGGAAAGCAGAGGAGCTATGAACCAAAAGAGTGCAGCAGGTGAGAGGGAAGGAACACTGAGGAACTCAGCATGGAATTGGGCACTAAGGAATTACAGATCAGATGTGGCAGCAGTGCACCGAGAGAGGTATGAGAAAAGAAACTGAGACAGTCTGGGTAGGATGCCACAGAAAGCTAAGCACAGCCGAAGATGTAATACCCAGAAGCTCTGTGGAGGAATAAGCAAAAAAAAAGTGAATAATGCACGGTCGGAGAGGGGTCGGGTCACCACCAAACCCCACACTAGTGAGGGAGAAGAGAGAGACGAGGAGCCAGGAGGCATGGCAAAACAGGCACACGACACTGACACACAGGGAGAAGAAGCAGAAACGAGTACGCAGAGGAGCTAGAAAGGTGAGTAGGTGCATCAGATGACTTGACTTCCCAAAAGGAGGAGAAGGTGCTGCCCTGGTGGGAGCTGCATGGAGGAGCCAGGAGCTATGCGGAATGATAAGTGAGGATGTCTGGGACCACTCAGAAAACCTCCAGCAAGACCAAGGAGGAATGAGCTACACAGGCATCAGAGTACGGGACTGAGGGAGGTGAGATTCATGGGGGTGGGAAGCCACAAAGGAGCGGCACTACAGAATGGTAAGGGAAAGCAGGGAGAAGTGAACCAGTGGCCAGAGACAGCCACCAGAACAAGGAAAATGCACTGGGCAGAGAAAAACAAATGGGCAGCTGGAGGCAGCTGCCACAACAAGGGGAAGGAAAAATCCAGAGAGAGATGGGTAGGAAAGCAGCACCTCCGGCTGCCAATGAAAAGATGAATCCTGGAAGAGTCCAGGAGGGGTGGCCTTTTAAAGCCTGATGGAGGAGTGACATAGTTGCTCCACCCACTGAACCTCAGGCTTGAGTCCTTCCCATTTTGCAATGCGTCAAAGAAATGGGCATGGACCAGATTTTCAATAGGACATCACACTCTCACTTTGTTTTCCACACTTGGATTTCAAAATATTTTTTAGTGAAGAAAATGCCCTCTTTAAATCGAAATCTAGATTTAGTAGTTGCTGTATTGGTCCTTGCAAGAACAGATCCAGAACAAAGTACTATAGCTTTCAGACCAACCAGTCCTTCTTCAGAAGTCTAATGGCAGTTGTTTAGAAAAAACAATAATTTTAACAGCTAGATCATGCAGAAAAAAACAGAAAAAAAATCCCCATTGAAAAAAGCACCTTTGACCCTGGGACCATCCTGACTGAAGGCAATATGGTACTGTTAAACTTCTCTGACATCATCATCTGTATTTTTTAAATGAGCATTTTAAACCAATGGGAATTTTTTTCTGTTTTTTCTGCATGATCTATCTGTTAAAAGTATTGTCTTTTCTAAACAACTGCCATTAGGCTTCTGAAGAAGGACAGGTTGGTCCGAAAGCTAGAGCACTTTACTCTTTAAACTGAAAAAGGCATTGGAAAATTGTGTAACTGCCTCATAACCTGAAAGCATCATGAGCCAGCCCGGTGGAGCTGAGGGATGAGGCATTGGATGCCACACCTCGTGCCATGCTGGTGACCCGGGTTCGGGAACGAGCCCTGACTGCAGGGGGTTGGCAGGGAGAGAGAGGATTGAGCTTCCGCAGGACTGCTTTCCTCTCTCAGGGAGGGATCCAGGGGTAGCCTGGAGCAACAGCGGCCCCTGGTGGAGACCAGTGGCACTGCTACCAACAGGAGCTCGCAAGCAAGGGGTAGACATCAGACAGCTGCCTTCCAGACATGGGAGGGAGCACCCACGTCACGGGCTGAGTGGCATTGCATGTTCCACATCGGGGGCATAAACATTATGAAAAAAAAACTCCGGCTTGGATAGATGATGGCCAACCCAAAGCCATGCCACCACACGCCCAACACTGGAGCCATTCCACTGCTCCCTTCGCTCTCCTTGGGGCCCTATGTCTGTCCCTGGGGCTCAGGAGAAAGTAAATTACCTTAAAGATGGTGGGGTTCACAGTGTTCGGTAGAGCAACATGGTCAGTGAAGAGGCCTGAGAGACTTCTGCTACTGGGGGTGACAAAGAGAACTGAAAAAAAAATGAAAACATAATTTCTGACTGTATGCAGCTATTGTCCAAAATTTTTACTGTGCAAATGGTGTGCAGTCTTTTAAACCAGTGAGCCTAACTCCTTATTTTTTTTTACAGTTGATTTTCCCAGGACAGGTCATCTGAGATGTGATATCTAGTTTCCACTGGGGCCCAGATCATATTTCTGCACATGGGTGGAGTGGAGCAGGGAGAGGTTCAGTTACTTGCTCAAGCCAGCCCGGGGTATGGAGAGCTGTGGCACTGAGGGTGCCTCATCTCCTGCCATGCTGGCAACCCATGTTCAGAAACAGACCAGGGTTACTTGAGTGCCAGCTAAAGGAAGGAGGACCAAGCACCCACAGATGGCTCTTCCCTTCAGGGAAGTGGGACAGCACAAGTCACCCTTTGATTTCCACCTAATTTAGGCTGGGTGACACAGCAGTTGGCCACCTCTCTAATGGCTATGCACAGATTCTAGAGTACATGCAATGTCTTCATGTCACAAGCTCATCCCACAGCATGCATGCCAGCCTTGAGGAGAGGGACCAAGGAATGAGAAGCAGAGGCTACACACCAAGGAATACCTGCCACTTTCCTTGACCAACACCATTGCCCCAAGTCTTGCTGACCAGAACTGGATTCTGGTTAGTGGGGAGGATGGTCCTCCCTATCCCTGCCCCACCACTGGGGGTAAGCTGTGGGGGAACTAGGCAGATAAGACCTGGAGAGAGAGAGAGAGAGAGAAAGAGATGGTGGCCAGTCGAGGAAAGGGAGTATGGGCTGAAGAGCCAGCCAGATGAAACAGCTCTATGGAAAAAAAAAAGTGACTTACTTAAAGAGACACTGTCAATCCCCTTAGTTCTCAAAGTGTTCCTAATTTAAAAAACACATTTTATGATTGCACACTTTCTGTAATGAATGCTGATGTACCTGGCAGTTTAATTCTGATTCTTTTTTCTTTAAAAAAGTGAAAAACAGACTGCCCAAAATACTGGTGTTACCACACTAAAACAGGTTTGTTTACATTCCTTGATCAACTCCAACTACATCTTTCCTGGACTTGGGAACACCCACAACACAGTTTAGCCTCTCATGATGCAGTGGGAATTTAGGAGGCTACTGCCTCATGAGTGACTGCACTGTGTGGGGGCATTTATAATGCTCAGGAAGTATGTAGTAGGAACAGATCCAGGATTGTAAACAAAACAAGGTTGTTTATAAATATACATTAGCATGCATTTTAGTTCTACTAAAGAAGGAAACAGACAAAACATACATCAACATCAGTGAATTTTAGAGAAGATAAGCAATCATAAAATGTAGCTTTTCAACTAGAAATAATATGGTGGAAAACAAGTTGACAGCGTCCCTCTAAGATGACACAGTGAGTGTTTGTCTCTAGCAGGGTCTGAACTTGCAATCTCCCAGTTCCCAAGCTGGTGCCATAAATCCTAGGCCACCCTGCCTCAGTTTGGCAATTCCAGCCCATGCAACTACAGGTACTATGAAACATGATGGAATAAATATTCACGTCATACCCCAGAACAGAGTTGCCTTATGGGGAAGACAAAAAACATTTGGAAATTAAAATGTGTTATCTAGTCTAGACTAATTTTCTATCATTATTTGCTTTTATATAAAAGATTCATACAACAACATTTTTAAAATAATAGTGTACACATTACAAGATCATAGGAGAATAAAAATGTCTTTGTTCCTACCTTTACAGAAGCTTTTAAATTTGAACCTTGCTGAAGAACATTTGTTTTGAGATGAATGAAGTACATCACCCATTCAGTAGGGACAAGGATGTTAGATTAACTGATGCAAAATGCAGTTCTGAGAAACATCACACTTAGTACCAGACACAACATTACCATATAGCTAAAAGCAGACCAGCAGCACTCTTATTCGAATGTGGTCGGCAACATTCTGAATTTCTCTTGTTGCTTAAAGGTGATAGGAAACAGTTTTTACACCTTCTAAAAGCCCTCTAGTTGTTCTTTTGATGGCTACCTAGTATTCTGAAATGTTTTTGACATTTTTTGTTGAATTAATAATCTAATTGTGTTGCCTTTTTAAAGACCTTGAATCCATCTCTCCTCAGCAGTTGCTTTTCTCTTTTTTCATACTGCCTGAACATCCTATGACATCACAAACACCTTCCCAGTCCATTGAGATGAAAAGCATGGAATGGGAGTTTCTGATGTCATAGAATGTCTTAGAAATATGAAAATCAAGAGCAGTAGCTGGTGAGGAGAGTGAAACTCAATGGACATCTGAAGAAACCCCAAAGCTTGATTATTTATTATTAATATTATAATTAGATGAATTATTATTATTACAGAGTATTGCCTGTTTCTGCTGGCAATTGCATATGTTTGGATGTTTGTATTTATCACAAAATAATCAAAGCATATACAGTACAACCTCGATTATCCATACTCACTGGGGGACATAAGATTTGTTTGGATAATCGAGAGGTTTAATAAATTGAGAGTCCCTCACACCGTGTTCCTATTAGCTCTGGGGACATGGTTCAAGTTTGGATAATCCAGAGATTCGGATAATATGGGGTCATATAATTGAGGTTATAGTGTATTTTTTTAACCTTATGGGTATCCTCCTACCTGCCTGCATTAGCCCCACTCTTCAGGGCTCCAATTGTGTCCTGCGCTGGAGCTCCTTTGAGGATCTTCTGCACATATGGGTGCTGTACTCGTGAAACCTGAGCACTCTGGATGACCCCCCCCAGTTAGGGTGGAGGAGTCCCCCCTAACTCCCCCAGACCTTGGTTGAGGATGCACCTTGCGTTCAGATCTCCAGATTCCATTCATTGCTGGCACCTGGAACTGTCTACTGGGGCCAAAGCAGGGTGTTTTCTGTGGTTCTTCTCCCACCACCTACATCTGCAGTGCACTAGGAGGGCCAATGAGACAAAGGCATGGCAAGATGTGTCTTTGCTCTAGCCCTCGGCTGACATCCTGCCCCTCCCAACACGTTCTGTTTGCCTCCTACCACACCTTCTACTTGAGTTCCCCCAGATGGAGGTATTGCAGTGATGGCTGCATTCCTCCCCTCCCCAGAGAAGGAGAGCAGCCATTGGGCACTCAATCCTTCTCCTCCCCTGCCGACCCCCGGTGGCCCATGCTCGATCAAAGCACATTAAAATACATAACTGGCATTGAAATGAAGATGGAAGGGCAGTTAACTATGTAAAAATCATTTACTATCTCCTTCAACTTAATTTGATACTCACGAATGCCCCAATTCTTGTGTGGCACCTACCATGTCAAGTAAGAGAGATCCCCTCCCACAGCAGTCATATAGACAACTATAAATAACAGCACTGGTTCTGGCACCAACAGTAGCCACCTCCCTCCTCATACAGGTGCATGGAGCACTAATTTGTGTTACACTACACAAGCACTCATGAAGGAGATTAAAAGGGTCTTGTCTAGTTACAATCTGCTAATATGAACATCTTCAGTGGTTCCAGTAGCCCTAAAAGGACAGATGAACTGGAGACGCTTTTCATGCTGCTTCCTGGGGGCATTAGAATTTCCCTACAGAACTTAAATTCAGATGCTAAGATATCCTTGTTTCCTTAGAGGGAGGGGTTGCTGTTTTATCCCACTTGCTGAGATGGTGGATATCATGAGCTTTTTTTATTCTGCTTTTGTGATTCCAAAAAATTAATGTGACTTCACTGTGGATATGGCAGTCCACACGCCATCATCCCCAATTAGCCAGGGTGCATATCTGGGGTCCATTTGGGCAAGCGGTTGGCAATGCAAAACAGTGCATGTCCTGCAGTTATTAAGCACAGCCAGAGGTAGCACACAGAGGAGGAAGTTTGCAAGAAAAGAAAAGTGTAAGATTCTAAAATAAGGGCCATTCCACAGCCCAGCAGTAGTGCGTTACATGAATGAGACTTGTTTATAGTGAGCATATACTTTTTAGCAACTCAAAAAACTTACAGTCTGGCTATATCTCATCTATAGTTCAATGGCTCACCTGTATCTATAGTTCAATGGCTCATCTGTTACAGCAAGGAGCTAAAATATAGTGGACTCTCCTTCTGTGTTGATAACATCACACTACTTAGCATTACACTTCAGTTGGCACAAGATGGACCATCCTTTCAGTATTTCTAGGTCCTTCCTCACGTCCATATTCCACTCTCTGATACCTTTTCCATCAAAGATTTTAGTGCCGTTTGCACAGAGGCAGATGTTACCCCTGATGTATTTGCCATTGTCACAGATGAACACATTAAACATTACTGGACCTAGCACTGATCCCTTGTTCATCTCACTTGACCCCTTTTGATTTAGTAATTTGTAGGCTACTGTCACTCTGATGTTCCTCCCATTTTCAACTCTTGGCACACCCACCTTGTTTCCAACCCCCTCTTTTCTACCAGATACTTCTCTTCTGTTACCTTCACATTGCCACTAATGTATATCGCCTCCTGTCCCCCTTCTACCCATACTCCTGTCACTTCTGAATAAGCTTATCCTGGGATACTGTAGTCACAGTCATGGTTCTGCATTACCAGTGCTTCCTGGACAGTTGCAACTGTAAATATGATTGGACTTCTGCCACCACTTCCTGGAGATCCTCCATTTTGTTCCAGAGACTCCTGGTATGAATTAAAATCACTTTCCATGAGCTAGGTTTACTTTCCCCTTCCTGATTGGTTCCCCTACCCTGCTTCCTCTTCTCCTGACTTCCTCTATGTGTATGTACCCTTATTATTTGTTGTGTGTGACTGTCATTACTCAGAGGATAGGCATTTTCTGTGTGCGTGTGCTGAGGAAAAGTCACTGTTTGTTTCTGCATGAGTGCAAGTGTACATGCATGTCTGTGTGTGTTATCACTTACTGTATGGCTTTACTTTCATCACAGATGAACACGGTAAACAGTAATGGGCCTTGAACTGATCCCTTGTTCATCTCATTTGCACCTCTCTGGCCTCTGAGTTTTTTCTTACTGCCAACTACTATGGCTGATAAGCTGCTTTACTCTGGATCCAACACCTCTGGCTCCTAATGTTGCCCAATCCACATCTCATCAATGGAAATTTCTCATTAACACTATACTTCCAAAAGTGGTGCCATTATCATTTGCTCCTTAACCTCCCTGAGCCTGTCACTGACCAGGTTAGTGACCTGTAAGCTACTCCTACTCTAAGGTTCCTCCCATGTTCAATTGCTAGCTGCACCCATACTGTTTCCAGCTGCCCCTTCTTTCCAAGGTACTTCTCTTCTGTTGCCTTTTTACTGTCAATAAAATATGTCACATTCTGTCCCCTCTGCCCATAATCCTGTCTCTTCTGAATAAACTTGTCCTGAGATAGTGAGATCAGGGAAGGGTGGATCAGTCTGCCTGAAATCAGACCACCACCACCACCCTCCTGGATCGCACAGGAATCGATGGACAGTCAGGGCAGGACAGTGATGTTCAGTGTATTGGTTCTGCTTTGCTATTTGTTTTCACTTTCACCGTGTTTTTTTCCTTTTGCAATTGCTACCCAAACCTCTCCTCTAATCTGCAAAAAAGAAACAATAATTCAATGTAAAGATATTTCTATATCTATATATATGTGTGTGTGTATCTCTCTCTCTCTCTCTCTTATATATATATATATATATATATATAGATAGACATGGCAAAAAACTCTGTTTAATGCATCTTCGTTGATCCTAACTCTCACCCCATTCCATGTCTAAACAAGCTGAGGTAGTGCAGTATAGGAGAATGATGTGAGAGTTAGGACTGATGACCCCAACACACATCCTAATTCCTGTCGGTGGGGGTGGGGTTGGCATGGAGTGCAAGGGACGGCAACCCCAACACCAAATTTCCTTGCTTTTTCGCTGTGGAACATCCCTAACTGATGCATTAAACAGAGTTTTTTGCCATGAATTTCCCTTCTTTTTCAGAATGTGTACTATAAAAAGTGAATGGAATGTGGTGGTGGGAGCACGGGGCCACCATGTGAATCTTTGTCACTTCATTGCCAAAAACTGCATGACCAACTGAAATTAAAATTGCTAAATGAAGACATGTACCATACCAAAACATGTATGACAAATGTGATCTGAATCTGTTCAACAGTTGCACAGTGTCACGCTGGGAAAACTGCACAGGAGTGCGGATAAGAACATTTTTGCCACTTTGCTACACAAGAACCATCTATCCGATGGAAGCAAGAATTGTTGAAAGAAGACATGTACCATAGCATACCGTTTGTCCAGAACTGTGTGTACATCTGTTCAATGGTCACACAGCACCACGAGCAAACAACGTAACATGCACAATTCAGCAACCATAAGTGCCAGTGACCTGAAAATTGTCACAGTCAAAGAGGCATTATAAATCTCTGTACATTCCAAATTCCAGGCAAATCAGACCCATGGTGCAGAAGTTATTGAAGCATAATTAACCAAATGTTCATTAATCAGAGTGGCATAATTCTGCACCTGTTAATGTTTTACACACCAAACCACTGCAAGGCACCTCCATACCACCAGTGCTACCTACACTATAAATTTCACACCAGTACCCCATGCAGAATGCTATGTGCAAACTGTTAACTGTGTCATGCAGTATCTCCACAGCAAATTATGTTTCCAACATGTAAACAACATTATTCACATCCACAGGACATCCTCTCAGCACCCTCCAAATGTCATGTGAAAAGACCAACCCATTCCAGAGATATTACATTTTTACATTTCTGCACCTATATGAAGTCTTCCACTACAAAATGGTAGAAATCACAGCTGAAAATGTACTAAACTGGCGGACCTGGTGGCCGAAAAATCTGTAACCATGAGGGGGCCACTTCAAATGGCAATAACTCTGGAACAGAACAACATTTGTTCACCAAACAAAAACTGGCATGTTCCTTCAACAGAGGTCTTTCTACATGGCAAGATACAGATTAATCAACTACACACTGACTGCACTATGCGTTGTGAAAGACAGTGCAGAAAAATAGTGAAAACATTATGTTTTGCACTGCACTGTACAAACACAAAAACACAAACTGTAACGTTAGAGCAAACAGTGATGGCAACAGTGAGGTAAAAGAAAATAATAACGCTAACGGCAACACAAATGCATGCACAAATGATAATGCACATGGTGATGCAAACGGAAATGATAACGTAAATGGTAAGAGAAATGCAAGAGCAAACGAAAATAAAAACAGAAACGGTAATGCAAATGGTAACGCAAATGCTAACAGCAACAGAAACATAAACAGTAATTAAAATGGTAACAAAAATACAAATGGTTACAGAAACACAAGCAGAAGCACAAACAGTAATGGCAGCAGCGATGCAGAAGGAAACAGTAATGCAGTCAACAACAAAAACAATACTGAAAATGCAAACGCCAAGGCCATGGAAATGCAAATGGAAATGCAATTGGTTACGGTAACACCAATGATGACTCCAAAGGAAACAGTAATGCAGATGGAAATGCAAATGCAAGTACATATGCAAACACAAATGGTAATGCAAACAGTAACACAAATGGAAGCAGAAACAGTAATGCAAACGGAAACACAAATTCAAGCATGTACGCAAACGGTAACGCACACAGTGATGCAAAAGTAAACGCAAACAAAAATGGTAATGGAAATGCAAATGGTAACAGTAATGCACATGCAAGTGCAAACGCATAGGGTAATGCACACGGTAATGTCAACATAAATGCTAAAGCAAATGGTAATGGATACGCAAGCACAAAGGCTAACAATAAAAGGAATGCAAAAGCACACGCTTTTTTTCTCAAAAAGGTGCATTCAGAAGCACAGTGAATATAAAGCATGTATGCATAATAATGGACCTCGGAGCAGAAAGTGAGCACTTGGAATACTATACTCCTTGTATCTCAGGAACCGTACAATGTAGAAAAAAATTTAAAATCTCACATTATTTATGACTTTCCAAGCTAGTTTTGTACCTAGCCCCTTAGTGGGAGACTAAGCGTTCTTCTCACAAAAAGTCTATATCTCAAATAGTTTTTAGAGATACAGGCCCCCGAAAGGTGCGGCGGACGCCGTAATGCTAGCTTATGGGAAAATTGTAAATTTCGGAGTGCCATAACTTTGCAGCCCTCTAATATTTTGTCACCAAACCACCAGAAGGCAGATATGTGGGATCTTGGCTTTGTTTATATATTTCTAATTTCCATAAAAACAGATCGTCATTACCTTTGATTCCTCTCAGTTTCTGCTGCGTAATCCTTTGGTGAAGTTATAATCCACCATATGTGACATCAGAGTTTGCTGCTTTGGAAATAATTGTGATGTCACAAACAGGACTGTGACTCCATAAAAGGAGCAGGAGTATATCAACCCTAGGGGTCATTGATCCAGTTTTCTGAACTAAAGAATAAAAGGAATGGAAATGCAGAAAATCTAAAAATTATAAGTTGAACTGTGTCTAATCAAAACATCACACCTCTCAACCAATGGCCACTGAAATGTGGGGGGCTGACACTCAAAATGGGTGGAAATATGTGAAACATAATCAGTCAGAGAGATCCAAGCTCTGAACTCTGTTAGAAACTAGTACCTCTACTTTGGCAAGTATACATTCTAGAGCTGTACAGAATGCAGAATTCTGTCAGCAAAATTCAGGAAGACTGGCAATATCACAGGTTGGCTGAAGTTTAAATTTGCGGGCAAGTTAGCCAGGAAGTGGCCGAAATTCACCATCTAAGAGCTCCATGAAGTTTTCCCCACCTTCAGAAACTTCAAAATGGTGAGGTTCCACCATGAAGTGCGGAATTCTGCCACAAAAAAGCAGAATTTCATCTAGAAAGAGCAGAATTTTGGTGAATTTTCTCCATTAATGGGTGAAATTCTGCAATTTGCAGGTGAAATTCCACACTTCACAGCAGAACTTTGTCATATGGAACTCATGAAATTCTGTGAAATTCATGGATTAATCCATGGAGTGAAGTTTGCCAACTTCACCCACCTCTACTTCCGAATGCTTTTCAGACTTTCTTATATAATTCTGTGGCATCCTGAAACTATGTAGACCTCACAATAATACTATGTAGATCCTATAATCTGTGGAATAATATTTGCAGAAAATGAATCTGTGGTTGAACAATCTGCTTTCAGAATTTCAGAATTCAGGTTGTGACCACATATTCTGCAGAATTAGGCGGAATTTCTGAATTCCAACAGAAGTGGGACTTGAAGTCTGCACAACCTGAATACATTTGCTTCAGCAACAACAATATGGAGTGTTAAACAGTTCTATCTTTTCTAACTGGACAGTACCCTTTCCATGCCCAACAAAGCAATTGTCAGGGGTAAAATGAGGGATGTACATCATAATGTGGGACAATTAAAAGGTGTGCAAAATATTATGTCTTTTAAAGTTTTTCAAAAAGTAATGATGAGCTTGAAACAATTCTGGGTAGGCAGTTTTCCATCAAGAAAAGAGTTAAAGTTTGCTTACGCAACTGGATGAGATGTATGTCTGTGTGACTTTGATACATTGGGCTATTTGCGTCTCTATCTGTGGGATATACCACCATGTAGGAGTATGACACAAGGAGCCCTAGAGGAAGGTTCCCCTGTATATGTGCCATGGGAAAGATTCTCATGGCTAAAGGTAGCCTAGGAAGAAATCAACTAGAAAGAGAGATGAGATGCTATAGAAAAAGTGGTGGATGGTGTGGGAATGAAAAGATGAATCCTGGAAGAGTACAGGAGGTGCGGCCTTTTAAAGCCTGATGGGGGAGTGATGTAGTTGCTCTGCCCATTGAACCTCAGGCTTAAAGCCTTCCCATTCAATTGTGTAGTCCCAGGGTCAAATGTGCTTGGTGTAAAACACATATAAAGAATCCTACTGCACATAAATTTAATTGACATACGATAACACTGCTGGAGCAGATGACTCTTAAATTATGCTGTGAGTGTCACAGTGAGTATAAGGATGTGATTACTGAAAAGCAACCTCCACCCAGTTTAAAGACATACTAAGATTGTCTTAGGACTCCAAGAAGTTTCAATGGATGCATTATAGAGAATAAATTACCAGTAAAGTTGTCTTAATAATATAAGTGCATATTGTATGATGTGTGAAACTTAGCTGGACCTATCTCCCAGCTGTACTCTCCAGCTAGATATCATGCCTCATAAACTTTAAAAACCTCTAGTGTAGTGACAGGGCTTTATAAAGTGAAGTAAGAGTAGTAACACACTGTAACTCCATTCACATTGAGGTAGGCCTCTATTTAGATACTTGGAGTTACAGTGTGTTACTACTCTTACTTTACACACATAATGAATATTAATTCCTCCTTTTTTTTATCTTTGCCCGGGAGTGAGGTTGATTCTGTTGCACCATATTCAGATTACCTAGCCTGTTACTGTACATACAGAATTGTTATCACAGACTGTCACATATTTTTTTAACTCTGTACATATTGGGGTGCTAGATCTCATTTGCATGGGAGTCCTGGACAGATCTTTTTACATTAGGCTAATATTGTAGTGATTTGTGGAAATGTAGGTATGTTAGACCTCTGGTCTTACACACACATGCTTGATATTTACTTCTAGTTACCTTTGTATGTGTTTTGCACCAAGCACCTTTGACCCTGGAACCCTCCTGGCTGAAGTAATACGGTACTGTTGAACTTCTCTGACATCATCATCTGTATTTTTTAAATGAGTATTTTAAACCAATGAGGATTTTTTCTGGGGGGGGGGTTCTGCATGATCTGGCTGTTAAAAGTATTGATTTTTCTAAACAACTGCCATTAGGCTCCTGAAGAAGGACTGGTTGGTCCAAAAGCTAGAGTATTTTACACTTTAAACTGAAAAAGGCATTAGCAAATTGTGTAACTGCCTCATAACCTGAAAACATCATGAGCCAGTCTGGTGGCTCTGAGGGCTGAGGCGCTGGACGCCACACCTCATGCCACGCTGATGACCCAGGTTCGGGAACAAGCCCAGACTGCAGGGGGTCAGCAGGGGAGAGAGAGGATTGAGCATCCACAGGACTGCTCTCCTCTCCTCTTTTGGGGAGGGATCCAGGGGTAGCCCAGTGTGGCAGCAGCCCCAGGTGGAGACCGACGGCACTGCTACCCACAGGGGCTCGCAAGCAAGGGGTAGACATCAGGCAGCTGCCTTCTGGATGTGGGTGGGAGCACCCATGTTGTGGGCTGGGTGGCACTGCATGTCCCATGTCGATGGCATAAACATTATGAAAAAAATCCTCCAGCCCAGATAGGTGACGGCCCTCCCAGAGCCGTGCTGCCACATGCCCAACACTGGAGCCCTTCCACCATCCCCTTTGATCTCCTCAGGGTCCTATGTCCCTCCCCGGGGCTCAGGGAGACAGTAAATGACCTTGAGAATGGTGGGGCTCACAGTGGGCAGTAGAGCAACACCAGTCAGTGAAGAGGCCTGAGAGAGTTCTGGTACTGGGGATGACAAAGAGAATTGAAAGAAAAACCAAAAAATGAAAACATCATTTCAGACTGTCTGCAGCTATTGCCCAAAATTATTACTTTGCAAATGGTGTGCAATCATTTAAACCAGTGAGCCTAACTCCTTGTTTTTTTTACAGTTCATTTTTCCAGGACAGGTCATCTGAGATGTAACCTCTAATTTCCACTGGGGCCCAGATCCTACCCATTTCTGCACATGGGTGGAGTGGAGCAGGGAGAGGTTCAATTACTTGCTCAAGCCAGCCCAAGGGTATGGAGAGCTGTGGCACTGAGGGTGCCTCATCTCCTGCTATGCTGGCAACCCATGTTCAGGAACAGACCAGGGTTACTTGAGTGCCAGCTAAAGGAAGGACAATCAAGCACCCACAGATGGCTCTTCCCTTCAGGGAAGTGGGACGGCACAAGTCACCCTTTGATTTCCACCCATTCTAGGCTGGGTGACACAGCAGCTGGCCACCTCTCTAATGGCTGTGCACAGATATTAAGAGTACATGCAATGTCTTCATGTCACATGCTCATCCCACAACATGCAAGCTAGCCTTGAGGAGAGGGACCAAGAAATGAGAAGCAAAGACTGTGCACCGAGGAATACCTGCCACTTTCCTTGACCAACACCATTGCCCCAGGCTTTGCTGACCAGATCTGGATTCTGGTTAGTGAGGAGAATGGCCCTCCCTATCCCTGCCCCACCACAGGGGGTAAGCTGTGGGGGAACTAGGCAGATAAGACCTGGAGAGAGAGAGAGAGAGAGATATGGTGGCCAGTCGAGGAACGGGAGTGTGGGCTGAAGAGCCAGCCAACACCACAGCCAGGTGAAACAACTCTATGGAAAAAAAAAGTGACTTACTTAAAGGGACACTGTCAACCCCCTTAGTTTTCAAAATGTCCCTAGTTTAAAAATCACATTTTTATGATTGCACACATTCTGTAAAGAATGCTGATGTAGCTGGCAGTTTGATTCTGATTCTTTTTTCTTTGCCCCAAATACTGGTGTTACCACACCAAAACAAGTTTGTTTACATTCCTTGATCAACTCCAACTACATCTTCCCTGGACTTGGGAACACCCACAACACAGTTTAGTCACTCATGATGCAGTGGGAATTTAGGAGGCTACTGACTCATGAGTGACTGCACTGTGTGGGGGCATTTATAATGTTCAGGAAGTATGTAGTAAGAACAGATCCAGGATTGTATACAAAACAAGGTTGTTTATAAATATACATTAGCATGCATTTTAGTTCTACTAAACAAGGAGACAGACAAAACATATATCAACATCAATGAATTTTAGAGAAGATAAGCAATCATAAAATGTAGCTTTTTAACTAGAAATAATATGATGAAAACCAAGTTGACAGTGTCCCTTTAAAATGACACAGTGAGTGATTGTCTCTAGCAGGGCTTGAACTTGCAATCTTTCAGTTCCCAAGCTGATGTCATAACTCCTAGAACACCCTGCCTCAGTTTGGCAATTCCAGCCCATGTGACTACAGGTACTATGAATCATGATGGAATAAATATTCATGTCAAACTCCATAATAGAGTTGCCTTATGGGGAAGACAAAAAACATTTGGGAATTAAAATGTGTCATCTAGTCTAGACTCATTTTCTTTCATTATTTGCTTTTATATAAAATATTCATATATCAACATTTGTTAAATAATAGTGTACACATTGCAAGATCATAGGAGAATAAAAATGTCTTTGTTCCTACTGTGACAACCCACCTCTCCCTCTGGGCTGAAACAGCTTTTAGAGAGGTGTCTGTCCTCGGGTATTCGCTGCCACCAGCCAGACTTTCCTTCTAGCACCTCTTTCAAGTGTACAAACTTGAATAATTAGATGTGCAATTGCACAAGTTAAAGTCTGGTAGTGTGTCTCTTTCGGGTGTCGGATGCTACACAGAGTTTACCTTAGCCAGTGGAAACCAAATATTACCTTAGAAAAATGACATCACAGTCACAACTGTTGAGCAAATAAATAGCTTTTACTTAACAGAAAGTGCACTGAGCATTTACATGATATGTATTTACAACATAAAAGAATAACACTCATACAGGAAAAGTAAACAAATGTTTTTAAATAACAGATGGCAAAAGAAGAAGGCTATTACTGAAATATGCTGTCACTAAACTTACCCTTCCCTGTCTTTTCAAGAGACACTGGACCCTGTTCTAGCTGCCAGCTCCCACGGACATAGCTACAAGGTAGGCTCCAAGCTTATGTTTCCCCTTCCAGCTTCCAAAGTACAAGAGACTTCTCTGTCTTTTCAGAAGGTTATATACTCTGTGGAGAATAGGTCATTCCTATTCTCCCCTTGAATGCACCAACCTTCTAACATGTATGTATTTAATTGTCCCAATCAGAGTAACACCTATCAGTGACCAATTATATTCCCTTTACACCTTAAGTTTATATTTGAATGATCCAATCCATTCAAACTGCCCTGTGTACGTGTCTGAAGGTCTGTGTGGGTATGGAGATATCCACTTGAGATATATGATCCAGCTCTTATCTAGCAGCTAGGAATTCCACCAGCTGGATGCTGCTGGACAGAGGATTTCAGACTGACTGTATTTTTTCCCAAACTGCTAAAAAAATAAGGCACCTACAGAATCCAAACCACTAACTCTTTCCTGCCCATTTCTGTCACACCTACCTTTACAGAAGCTTTTAAATCTGAACCTTGCTGAAGCACAGTTGCTTTGAGATGAATGAAGTACACCACCTATTCAGTAGGGAAGTGGATGTTAGACTAAAACTGATTCATAATGCAGTTCTGAGAAACAACACACTTAGTACCAGACATGACATTACCCTATAGCTAAAGGCTGACCAGCTGCACTTTTATTAGAATATGGTCGGGAACATTCTGAATTTCTCTTGTTGCTTAAAGTTGACAGGAAACAGTTTTTACACCTTCTAGAAGCCCTCTAGTTGTTCTTTTGGTGGCTACCCAGTATTCTGAAATGTTTTTGACCTTTTTTGTTGAATTAATACTCTAATTGTGTTGCCTTTTTAAGGACCCTGAATTCCTCTTTCCTCAGCAGTTGCTGTTCTCTTTTTTCATACTGCCTGAACATCCTATGACATCACAAACACCTTCCCAGTCCGTTGAGATGAAAAGCATGGAATGGGAGTTTCTGATGTCATAGAATGTCTTAGAAATATGAAAATCAAGAGCAGTAGCTGCTGGTGAGGAGAGTGAAACTCAATGGACATCTGAAGGTACCCCAAAGCTTGATTATTTATTATTAATATTATAATTAGATGAATTATTATTATTGCAGAGCATTGCCTGTTTCCGCTGGCAATTGCATATGTTTGGATGTTCGTATTTATCACAAAATAATCAAAGAATATGCAGTACAACCTCGATTAGTCATACTCACTGGGGGACGTAAGATTATTTTGGATAATCGAGAGGTTAGAAAAATTGAGGTTCCCTCACACCATGTTCCTATCAGCTCATGGGACATGGTACAAGTTTAGATAATCCAGAGGTTTGGATAATTTGGGGTCAGATAATCAAGGTTATACTGTATTTTTTTTTTTACTTTACGTTATCCTCCTACTTGCCTGCATTTGCCCCACTCTTCAGGGCTTCAATTGTGTCCTGAGCCAGAACTCCTTCGAGGGCCTTCTGCACATATGGGTGCCCCACTAGTGAAACCTGAGCACTCTGGATGACTCCCCAGTTAGAGTGGAGGAATCCCCCCTAACTCCCCCAGACCTTGGTTGAGCATGCACCTTGCAGTTCGATCTCCAGATTCCTTTGATCACCGGCACAAGGAACTGTCTACTGGGGCCAAAGCGGGGTGTTTTCTGTGCTTCTTCTCCCACCACCTGCATCCACAGTGCACAAGGAGGGCCAATGAGACAAAGGCATGGTGAGATGTGCCTTTGCTCCAGCCCTCGGCTGCCATCCTGCCCCTCCCAACATGTTCTGTTCACCTCCTACCACACCTTCCACTTGAGCTCCCCCAGGTGGAGGTATTGCAGTGAGGGCTGCATTCCTTCCCTCCCCAGAGAAGGAGAGCAGCCATTGGGCACTCAATCCTTCTCCTCCCCTGCTGACCCCCGGTGGCCCATGCTCAATCAAAGCATATTAAAATACATAACTGGCATTGAAATGAAGATGGAAGGGCAGTTAACTATGTAAAAATCATTTACTATCTCCTTTAACTTAATTTGATACTCATGAATGTTCCAATTCTTGTGTGGCACCTACCATGTCAAGCAAGAAAGACCCCCTCCAACAGCAGTCATATAGACAACTATAAATACTATCACAGGTTCTAGCACCATCAGTAGCCACCTCCCTACTCATACAGATGCACGGAGCACTAATTTGTGTTACACTACACAAGCACTCATGAAGGAGATTAAAGGGGTCTTGTCCATTTACAATCTGCTAATATGAACATCTTCAGTGGTTCCAGTAGCCCTAAAAGGACAGATGAACTGGAGACGCTTTTCATGCTGCTTCCTGGGGGCATTAGAATTTCCCTACAGAACTTAAATTCAGATGCTAAGATATCCTTGTTTCCTTGGGGGGGGGTGCTCTTTTATCCCACTTGCTGAGATGGTGGATATCATGAGCTTTTTTTATTCTGCTTTTGTGATTCAAAAAAATTAATGTGACTTCACTGTGGATATGGCAGTCCACACGCCATCATCCCCAATTAGCCAGGGTGCATATCAGGGGTTGATTTGGGCAAGCAACTGGCAACACAAAACAGTGCATGTCCTGCAGTTATTAAGCACAGCCAGAGGAAGCACACAGAGGAGGAAGTTTGCAAGAAAAGAAAAGTGTAAGATTCTAAAATAGGGGCCATTCCACAGCCCAGCAGTAGTGCGTTACATGAATGAGACTTGTTTATAGTGAGCATATACTTTTTAGCAACTCAAAAAACTTACAGTCTGGCTATATCTAATCTATAGTTCAATGGCTCTCCTGTTACAGTAAGGAGATAAAATACAGTGGACTCTCCTTCTGTGTTGATAACTTCACACTACTTAGCATTACACTTCAGTTGGCACAACACGGACCATCCTTTCAGTATTTCTAGGTCCTTCCTCACGTCCATAATCCACTCTCTGATACCTATGCTATCAAAGATTTTAGTGTCATTTGCACAGAGGCAGATGTTACCCTTGATGTCTTTGCCATAGTCACAGATGAACACATTAAACATTACTGGGCCTAGCACTGATCCCTTGTTCATCCCGCTTGACCCCTTCTGGTTTAATAATTCGTAAGCTACTGTCACTCTGATGTTCCTCCCATTTTCAGCTACTTGGCACACCCATATTGTTTCCAGCCCCCTCTTTTCTACCAGATACTTCTCTTCTGTTACCTTCACATTGCCACTAATGTATATCGCCTCCTGTCCCCCTCTGCCCACAGTCCTGTCCCTTCTGAATAAGCTTATCCTGGGATTCTGTAGTCACAGTCATGGTTCTGCATTACCAGTGCTTCCTGGACAGCTACAACTGTACATCTGATTGGGCTTCTGCCACCACTTCCTGGAGATCCTCTATTGTGTTCCAGAGACTCCTGGTATGAATTAAAATCACTTTCCATGAGCTAGGTTTACTTTCCCCTTCCTGATTGGTTCCCCTACCCTGCTTCCTCTTCTCCTGACTTCCTCTATGTGTATGTACCCTTATTATTTGTTGTCTGTGACTGTCATCACTCAGAGGATAGGCATTTTCTGTGTGCATGTGCTGAGGAAAAGTCACTGTTTGTTTCTGCATGAGTGCAAGTGTACATGCATGTCTGTGTGTGTTATCACTTACTGTATGCCTTTACTTTCATCACAGATGAACACGGTAAACAGTAATGGGCCTTGAACTGCTCCCTTGTTCATATCACTTGCACCTCCCTGACCTCTGAGTTTTTTCTTACTGCCAACTACTATGGCTGATAAGCTGCTTTACTCTGGATCCAACACCTCTGGCTCCTAATGTTGCCCAATCCACATCTCATCAATGGAAATTTCTCATTAACACTATACTTCTAAAAGTGGTGCCATTATCATTTGCTCCTTTACCTCCCTGAGCCTGTCACTGACCAGGTTAGTGACCTGTAAGCTACTCCTACTCTAAGGTTCCTCCCATGTTCAATTGCTAGCTGCACCCATACTGTTTCCAGCTTCCCCTTCTTTCCAAGATACTTCTCTTCTGTTGCCTTTTTACTGTCAATAAAATATGTCACGTTCTGTCCCCTCTGCCCATACTCCTGCCTCTTCTGAATAAGCTTGTCCTGGGATAGTGAGGTCAGGGAAGGGCGGACCAGTCTGCTTGAAATCAGACCACCACCACCCCATGGATTGCACAGGAATTGATGGACCATCAGGGCAGGACAGTGATGATCAGTGTATTGCTTCTGCTTTGCTATTTGTTTTTACTTTCACTGTGTTTTTTTTCTTTTGCAATTGCTACCCAAACCTCTCCTTCAATCTGCAAAAAAAAAAAACACCAATTCAATGTAAAGATATTTCTATATCTGTATCTATACTGTATATGTGTGTGTATATATATATATAATATATATATACACACAATATATATAGACATGGCAAAAAACTCTATTTAATGCATCATCGCTGACCCAACTCTCACCCCATCCTATGTGTAAGTAAGCTGAGGTAGTGCAATATAGGAGATTGGAGTGAGAGTTAGGACTGTTGACCCCAACGTACACCCCAAAGCCTGTCGGTGGCAACCCTAACACCAAATTTCCTTGCTTTTATCGCTGTGGAATAACCCTAACTGATGCATTGAAAATATTTTTTTGCCATGAAATTCCCTCCTTTTTCAGAATGTGCACTATAAATAGTGAATGGAATGTGGTGGTGGAAGCGGGGGCCACCATGTGAATCTTTGTCACTTCGCTGCCAAAAACTGCATGACAAACTGAAATTAAAATTGCTAAATTAAGACATGTAACTTGCCAAAACATGTATGACAAATGAGATCTGAATCTGTTCAACAGTTGCACAGCGTCACGCTGAGAAAACTGCGTAGGGGTGCGGAAAAGAGCATTTTGCCACTTCGCTACACATGAACCATGTATCCAATGGAACAAAGAATTGTTGAAAGAAAACATGTACCATAGCATACTGTTTGTCCAGAATTGTGTGTACTTCTGTTCAATGGTCACACAGCGCCACGAGCAAACAACATAACATGCACAATTCAGCAACTATAAGTGCCAGCAACCTGAAAATTGTCACAGTCAAAGATGTATTATAAATCTTTGTACTTTCCAAATGGCAGGCAAATCAGACCCATGTTTCAGAAGTTATTGAAGCATAATGAACCAAATTTTCATTCATCAGAGTGGCATAATTCTGCACCTGTTAATGTTTTACACACCAAACCACTGCAAGGCACCTCCATACCACTAGTGCTATCTACACTATAAATTTCACACCAGTACCCCATGCAGAATGCTATGTGCAAAACGTTAACTGTGTAAGCAGTATCTCCACAGTGAATTATGTTTCCAACATGTAAACAGCATTATTCACATCCCCAGGATATCCACTCAACACCCTCCAAATTTCATGTGAAAAGACCAAACCATTCCAGAGATATTCTATTTTTACATGTCTGCACCTTTAAGAAATCTTCCACTACAAAATGGCAGAAATCACAGCTGAAAAGGCTCTAATATGGTGGATCTGGTGGCCAAAAAAAATCTGTAACCGTGAGAGGGGCCAACCTTAAATGGCAATAACTCTGGAACAGAACAACATTTGTTCACCAAACAAAAACTGCCATGTTCCTTGAACAAAGGTCTTTCTATATGGCAAGCTTCAGGTCAATCAACCACACACTGGCTGCACTATGTGTTGTGGAAGACAATGCAGAAAAATAGCAAAAACATTATGTTTTGCACTGCACTGCATAAATGCAGAAACACAAACGGTAATTTTAGCCCAAACGGTGATGGCAACAGTGAGGTAAAAGAAAATAGTACCGCTAACGGTAACACAAATGCAAGCGCAAATGGTAACACACACGGTGATGCAAACGGAAATGATAATGCAAACAGTAAGAGAAATGCAAGTGCAAACAGAAATGGCAACACAAATGGTAACGCAAATACTAATAGCAACAGACACACAAATGGTAATGAAAGCGGTAATGAAAATACAAATGGTAACAGAAACACAAGCAGAAATGCAAACAGTAATGGCAGCGGCTATGCAGAAGGAAACAGTAACACAGTTGACAACAGAAACACTACCAAAAATGAAAATGCTAAGGCCAATGGAAATGCAAATGGTAATAAACACGCAAACGGTAACGGTAATGCAATTGGAAATGCAAACGGTTATGGTAACACCAATGATGGCACCAAAGGAAACAGTAACACAGATGGAAACGCAAATGCAAGTGCATACGCAAACACAAATGATAACGCACACAGTGACGCAAAAATAAACGCAAGCAAAAATGGTAACAGAAATGCAAATGGTAACAGTAACACAAACGGAAGCAGAAACAGTAACACAAACGGAAACGCAAATGCAAGCACTTATGCAAATGGTAATGCACACAGTGGCGCAAAGGTAAACGTATACAAAAATGGTAATGGAAATGCAAAAGGTAACAATAATGCAAATGCAAGTGCAAACGCAAAGGGTAATGCACACAGTGATGTAAACGCTAAAGCATACGGTAATGGAAACGCAAGTAGAAATGCTAACGATAAAAGGAATGCAAACGGTCTCCATTTTTTCTCAAAAAGGTGCATTCAGAAGCACAGTGACTACAAAGAATGTATGCATAATAATGGTCCTCGGAGCAGAAAATGAGCACTTGGAATACTAAATTCCTTATATCTCAGGAACCATATGACATAGAAAAAAATGTAAAATCTCATATTATTTATGACTTTCAAGGCTAGTTTTGTACATAGCCCCCTAGTGGGGGACTAAGCATTCTTCTGACAAAAAGTCTGTATCTCAAATCGTTTTCAAGATACGGGCCCCAAAAGGCACGGTGGATGCCGTAATGTTAGCCTATGGGAAAATCATTAAATTCGGAGTTCCATAACTTTGTGGCCCTCTAGTATTTTGTCATCAAACCACAGCAAGGCACATATGTGGGATCTGGTCTTTCTTCCCTCCAAATTGCAGCCCAAAAGACCAAACCATCCTTTTGCAGCAGGGTGGCAAAGACTCCCTATTGTTTTGGCCATAGTGTCGAAAAGTACTTTCACAAATCACGACTCTTTTGCAAATGAAATCATGAAAGTGTCACATATGTGAAAGTACTTTGTGACACTACTTTTTACAAAAATTTTAAAAACATATTTCTGGGGTGTTTTACCCCCAAAAAAAGACATGGCTAGCATCTTCAGGGCTCGGCTAGGTGAACACAACAATAATTGTGTTCCTAGAGGGTCCCAAATGTAAATGTCAAGCATTTCTGAGACCACCAACTGAAAACAAGATGGCCAATTTGTGACACTACAAGGGTCATTTTCGAAAGTAAAAAGTGCATTTGCGACACTTTTGCATATTTTGTTAACTTTTCCCATTGACTATAATGGGAAATATGTTATTTGAATAACTTTTGAAACATTTAATATTTTTTCATGAAATCTTTGAAAGACACAATGAGGACAACAGCTGCATGTTCCCTGAAGGTTTCAGACTGGTGGCACAAACTGTGCGGACTGTAGGTGAGAGCAAAGAATGTGCAAAAATGTGCAATTCATGCATTTTTAGGTGCTCTGTAGCTCCACAACTGTACATCCAACTATAACAAAACTTGGCAGGTCCAGAGAGCTATGGTACCAGACCATGTGTTCCAAATTTCAGACAAATCTGTCATACGGTGGCAAATTTATTAAGCTGCCAAAATTCAGATTCAACTTTAAATGGGGTACTCAACCCTAACTATAGTGGCACTACTGTGCCACTATAATATTGTCACTCTGACACTGTTCCTGCTTGATAAATGATGTAGACTGCAGTGTGCATGCATGCATGTATTGCTGCACAGAAAGTGGGAGTGGGCAACTGGGCATCAAGCTGTCAGTTTCTGCGAAGGCAGCATGGACAGGACAGATCAGGAGTGATGGCTTGAAGACATCTTTTATTTGGTCAGTTTGATGTCTTGGTTTAAATTGTTCACACTGCACCTTGCACAGAAAGCCAAGGAGTGCCAACATATACTTATAGAATGGTAGGAATTGTTTATTTACTTATGTCATATGTGAAAGTGAATTATCAAAACGTGTTCGTGAGGTCTGTGGTGAGGCAGCAGGCACAGCTGGTCAGCACTTAGAAATGTCTACGTACTGGCCAGTTGTGCCTGCCATCATGCACACTTGCATGTTTTTAAAACTGTAATTCCCCTTTGGTTACTACTGTGCGCATTAATTCATCCATCTGAGTTACCGCACTGCGTTTTTTTTTGTTTTGTTTGTTTTTTTTGTTTCTGAAAGTCCAATGTGTTGCATTTGTTGGCTGGGAGACCCAAAAGTGCAATAATGAGTGCTTTTTCTTTCCTTGTTTTGTTTGCACTATAGGGGAAATAATCCCCATTTGGAGAATTTAGGCACAAGATTAAACCAAAAAGGAAAGGAACACAGAACTAGCGGAAGATGTAACTGGAATAGCCTCTCTAAATGTGGGATAGTAGTATGATTACAAATGGTGAAAATATATATGACATTTTTCATGAAGTAAAAAATATGTATGAAAAACAGCAAGCAAGGGAGGTATGCAATGGTATTTTGGAGTTGATGTGAAGTGCTGGGGTACTTCTGGGGTTTTACTCAGCTCATACTTCCATTCCTGGCTTCACTGAATTTTAGTTGTTTTTCTGTTATTTTTGTCTTTTAATTTTTCCATATGTTGTTCTGATGGCCTCATTGGTTACTTGCTGGGATTTGAATGGAGATAAATCATAATTACTACCCAAGTTTTTTTGTATACACAGCTTCCATGGCCAGGGTAGGGCGACAGAAGTCGGCCTTTGCAGTAGTACAGTACTGGGGAAGGGTGTGTGGCAGTTGTCATAAGGGGGTAGTAGTGTGAATATTGGGGCAGGGTTGGTGTCAGAAGATGAGGGGATGAGAGGGGCAGTGGTGCACAATGCATTCTGGGGCAGGGTCAGTCGTGAATGATGGGCATGGATATGAATACTACCGGAATAGAGTGGATGTCAATGGATGGGCCATGGATCAAGGATCTGCACACTGAGCTGGGGAGACTATTAGCAGATAGGAGGGGCTGGGGACATGTATACATGCCAAAGAGGCATCTGCAGTGACATCATGTCCCCAGAGAGATGGTAAGGAAAAGGAGCATAGATGAATTCTCTATAACCATAAAAGGAGACAAAGCAGAAGGACATAAAAAATAGAGTCAGAAACACAGACTAGGCACTCAGATTAAAAAAAAAACACTTTATTTTTAAATTTAGTGCACTTTCTGATTTTATTTCAGTATTATCATTTCTTTCTTTCTTTAAGGTTTGGGTTTGAATCAGAACCAATGAGAACAAATCAGGATTATGACCCGGATCCTTGTCCTTTCTGATAGTAATGGTCAGGACGTTTTGGAGTCCATTTATCCCTAACTGAGGTCCCAGTCACTGTTTTACATTACCAATGCTTCCATGACTGCTACTACTATGTATCAAGTTGGGCTTCCACCACCACTGTCTGGAGAGCCTCTATTTTGTTCCAGAGACTCCTGGCACTAATTAAAATCCCCTTGTATGAACTAGATTTTCTTTTCCCTTCTTGACTGGCTCCCTTACCCTGCTTCCTCTTCTTCATACTTCCTCAAAGTTTTTGCAGCCTCATTATTTGTTGTCTGCGGCAGTAAAGGGGATAGACAGTGTGTGTGTGTGTGTGTGTGTGTGTGTGTGTGTGTGTACCCTTATTGATGCTGTTGCCTTCTGTCACAGATGAACACATTAATATTACTGGGCATAGCACTGATCCTTTGTTCATCCCACTTTCACCTCCCTGACATTTGACTGTTTCTTCTTGACAACCATTGTTACCAGTAGGCTCTTCTATCCACTGCACAAGATAGACCTCTTGAACTGAATCTACAAGAGCCTGAGTCCACCGCATTCTCAGCCACACCATTCACTGTATAAAGTGATACAGAAAGTGGTATGGCGCCTTGCTGAGAATGTGAATTGGCACACTACAGCTTGGAATATGTTTACACTATGGATGGTATATCAGGCTTCGTTTTAAGCCACATAAATATTTTCTTAGGCTTAAAAAGCTAATAGATGGGTTATGGTTTAGGGGGTGGGGTGCTGTGGGGATAGGTGTTGTCCTTTAAGAATACGGAGTTTTGGATACGGTTGAATAACAATTAGCTGATTTTGTCATGGAGCACTAGTGACTCTCAGTGGCAGGGGCCCAGAGCACATTCAAAATCCATTTGTCTATTGTCCATGTTGTTTTCTCTGTTTTGCTTCCTTTTGAAGGATCTAAAATCGGAGAACTCATATGATAACATTTACATATACTCTCTGTGCTGAGGAATAAGCATTTCTTGCTCATTTATTATTTGAAAGTGGCATGAAACAGATAAAAGGATTGCCCCTTGAGATACTGTTTCCCATTTCTGTGGGAATAGTTTTGCATTAAAGCATATAGCAAAGGCACCGAGGTTATCATTCAAAGCAGTAATTCCAAACGACACACAAATGCAAATTGCATTTTCAATACAATTCATGGCAACAGTTGAGTGGCATTACTCATACAGCAGGAAAAGGGGATAATAGCCTCCAGTGTTGAGGGTTACCCTGTTCTAGTCACAGTTCGATAGAGAATTTGCTGAAAGGAAAAAAACACCACTTGAACAATTTGCTTACTGTAAGGTGATATGGTGGCCATAAGCAGTACACAAGCAATCCTATTGGTTCACACCAAGGCCCAGCCTCACAAGCACTAGAGATGGTGAAAGGATATTAATTTCTTATAACCTTACCTGGAATGATGATGACATAGAAAAATGCCTATGTAAAAGAGAACGTTTCATTTCTTTCTTTTCTCCTTTCTTTAAATTAAATACCATTTTGCAAATTTTGGTGAAAGTGAAGTATATGGAAATTCACACAACCCGAATGTCTGAAAAATGAATGACATATACAGCATGAATGTTTTATTTTTAGCAAGGACAGAGCAATAAAAATTCTGTAGTACTATTGCTGCAGAGTCATATTTTTTGTAATACAGTCATTGTGATGTCACTGTTGACTCTAAGACCTTATCCAGACTAGTGCTTTGGTAGCATTACTGATGTCCTGTAATGTTACCGTTTAGTCTAACATAGTGCATGTCCAGACCTGTTTAGAAAGAATTTCCTGAACCATTTCTAAGATCACCAAAGAGCAGGTCTTTAGCATGGTTATGGAAACATTACCTTATTTTTGTTCAGTCTGCTGAGTAGTGCGGATGGTTGAGAGAAGCGTTGTTGGGATTATGTGTTCTCCAGTGATCCATAATGTACTGCTGTACCTTCCCAGAGCATAGTGCGGTCCTGTGGCACATGCACACTGTATTTACCAGGAAGTCCATGCATACTGTCAACAGCACTTGTGGGAAGTTTAAATATCCTCATCTGTGCAGTTTAAGCAGCACTACCACACAGTACTGGCTTTTTGTTTCAAATCGATATTTATCAAATGTGAGGAAGTATTTTTTCACAGAGAGGGTAGTGGATGCATGGAACAGCCTTCCTGAGGAGGTTGTGGGGTCTAAAACTGTGGAAGAATTCAAGAATGCATGGGACAGACATAAAGCAATTCTTGTGGAGGGGTAGGAAGAAATAGGCTGTTGGTTAACTAGGGTCTACGGCCTATCCTGTAGGTAGGGAAATGGGAAGACTAGGTGGGCCAAGCAGTCCTTATCTGCCGTCAAAGTCTATGTTTCTATGTTTCTATGATATGTGGCAGCAATGAGTGATCAAAGCGCTAGTTGGTCTGATGAGGCCACTAAACTCCTGATTGATTTTTGGTCTCAGGGGTGCATGCAGGAAGACTTAAATAGTTTCAGGAGAAATACTGTTGTATATCAGAAGGTGTCTGAGTATTTATTTGAAAACAGAATTGGGTGGTCGGCCAGGCAGTGCCATGATAAAATAAAGCAGCTGAAGGCCAGGTATCGTAAAGTGAAGGAGATCAACTGCTGTGGTGGTTGGGTTGTATGTGTATTTGCTGAGCAGCTAGATCGCATATTGGGCACAAAACCCACATCCAACCAAGTGCATGACCTTGAAAGCAGTGAAATTGAAACAGAGGTGGATCCTCTGGACCCCTTACTGGATATACAGCAGATGACCTTCCTGAATCAGGTATGTTGCCACTTGCTCCATAACTCTTCTCTTCCTCCCCCACCCCTCTGCCCACCAGCACACCAACTCATCATTTCCTAACCATGTTATTATTTATTACAGATGTTGATCAGGCTGATGAGACATCTGTCAGCGTAGATAGTAAGTTTGCTGCTGGGCCACATCAAGCTAATGTGGAACATCTGGCAGCAGTACTGCATCCTTTGATGTTAATGCTGTTCGGCAGAAGCATACAGGCAACTCTGAGCCACTATGCAACCTCAGAAAGAAGAAGAAGAAGGCCAGGCACATGCAGAAGCTTGCTCAAGCAGTCTTCAAGCCAACTAGGAAAATGATGATGGAGCAACATAGGGACTGATGGCCATGGAGAGTGAGAGGGTCAGGGAGGAGAGGGAGATGGAGGAAAGATTGCATAGGCAGGAGGCAGAGCAGAATGCAGAGTTTTTTAGAAACATGTTAGCACTACTGTCTGGGCATTATCAGCCTCCTAGTGTGCCAGAACAAAATGCACAAACATCTGCACCTACACAGGGTACAGCGACTGCTAACCATAGCCATGAATCTGGAACACCAGGTGTTATTGTGCCTGCTCCACATTGTGGTGGTAGTGCATTTTCCTTTCCTTATGCAGCAGCTGTACCAGCACCCAGATATGGTAATCCCACCTCATTATCATCCACTTCATCAGCACAGGCATCACTGACCTCTGCTCCCATGCAGGTGGTTAATACTGCATTGATTTTATTTGAGCAAGCAGTCAGAATCCATAGCTAACTATATGTTGCCACTGTCAACGCTATTGGCACCTACATATAGTACTGTATTACTGCTGTGTGTTGTCATTAGAGATCCAGAGAATTTAATTTATGCCCGCAAAGTGGTGGCGAAGTGGCCAGTTTTGCCATGTGGAGTAATTTATGAAATCTTCTGCATGAGGTGGAATTTTGCCTAGGTGACATGTCACCTAATGAGGGTGAAATTTCACCTTCTGCAGGCAAAATGTTGCCACAGAAGGTGGAATTTCGCCATGGAAGACAACATTTTGCCATTCTGCCCAGTGAAATTTTGTATTTTGCTCCACGAAACAGGCAGAATTTTGTGGATTACTCCACAACTGAAATTTTGCTCACTTCGCCCACCACTAGTAGTCATTGCAGCACTTAAATAATAATAATGAGACACATTTGTAAGTGGTATCTATAGCTGTGGTTTTAATGCCAATACATCAAATGCTTTTTTGTTCACTACGCATTACAAACCCAAACTGTTAGTTTTCTTATTCAAAAGTTTTAAGTTTAAACTACATTTTAACAGTTTAATGAGTGCTATACACTACAGGTTTTTAAAAATATTCAACTAAACAATGTTAAACACTAAACTACAGTAAAATAGTTTTAGGACACATTTGTTGGGCAATAAGGTTCAAAACATTATAAATTTCATGCAACAAGATAAAGAGATGTTAAAATATTAACTGTTGAAAGGGGCACTGTCAGCTTTTTCTCTTGTTATTCACAATACACTGTATTGTGATTGCTTTGCATGTATGTGCCTAAAGGCACAATGGTTAACCCTTTCATGAAAAATTAGAGAAAAAGCTGACACTGACCCTTTGAAATTATTATTTTTCAAATTAACGTTAAAGTTTTAAGCAACTTGTATATGTGATTACAAACTTGTTAACTTTTTTGGGGGTGTCTCTGAGCAGTTTCTCCAGACAGTTGTTGTAATAAAGAAGTATCTTAACATCTACAGCTTGTTCTGCTTTAACTTTACAGTCTTATAGTGTACCACTTATATGCTGTGCTGGTTAGTGGTGCACAGATATAACTGCCAGCACTATGACATGCATTAATGTTTGTTGACGTATTCTGCTAGTGCATCCCGTATCTCAGTGTCCTGGCCATTCATGGCTGCCACAGATAATTCACCAGGAAGGATACAGTCTTAATCAGCTGGCTGAGGGAACTGGCAGCACTCGGCTTCTAAGACCCAACTTGCCAGAAAGACCTCTGACATCTTCTCACAATGGTTGTGCAGTGCACAGCAGGCTCCAATCACATAAGGGACATTTTGAATGGCATATTCATTTCTCTTGAGTAGACATTTCCAATGGCTTTTCAGTCTGCCAAAGGCACATTCGACTACTATTCGGGCTGTGCTCAGGCTGTAGTTAAAATTATGGTGAATGTCATTTCCAAAATCAGAATAGGGCTTCATGAGCCAAGGTAGAAGAGGACAGGCCGGGTCTCCAAGTATCACAACTGGTACACTGACCCCACTGATGTCTCAAGTCATAGAGGGGAGCAGCAGAGCACTCTGTCCTAGCTTGTATAATTTACTGTTCCTAAGCACATGGGCATCATGTACCTTGCCAGGCCATCCAACATTAATGTCCAGAAAACAACATTTTTGATGGACCAGAGCCTGCATCAGTACAGAATAGTAGGATTACCTGTGGTAGAATTCACAGGCATTACCAGGTGGTGACAGAACTGGAAAGTGGGTCCCATCAGTTGCCCCTCCCCCACGATTTGGAAAGCTGCACTCGCTCTCAAACCCCTGTATGATGTGTGGCACATTATGCATTTGGATCACTTTGAGTAGTATGACAGGGACAATGGCCTTGCACAGGTCAATAACTGTTTCCCCAACAGTAGATCTGTCAACCCCAAACAGGTGCTCGAGGGTTCAATATTCCACGTTGCTGGCAAGGCACTGTAAGGTAATGGCAACCCATCACTGTACCTCAACATCCTTGCTCAGTATTGTGTCAGCCTGCTTTACACGTGGGATCAGTTCTGTGTGCAAAGCAGTGAAAGTCTGTTTAGACATACAGAAATTACTCAGCCATTGCTCATCAGCCCAAGAAGAAAACACTACCTGCTCCCACCAGTTGGTGGATCTCGGATATCTCCACACTACTCTGTCCACTATCACAATGCTCACTGAGATTGCCAGAAGCAGGTCTAAAATGCTCACAGCAGCAATAGTTTGCTGCTGCATCTGTAGAAATCTCTGTGCCTGGAAGTGGCATGCTGCAGTGCAACGTTGTCACTCCCTCAGCAGTAGCTGCCGTTTCATGAGCCAGCTATTCAGGCAGCGCAAAATAGAAATGTTTAAATCGGGTGCCTTCATGTCAGTGGTATGTTTACATGGAGACGCTGCAATGCCCTATGTGACTGTGCATTGCAGCATGTAATGCAGCGCTGATTGCTGGAATAGGGGTAGGTGGCCTCCAGAGGACTATAACGCTTTTCAAAACATTACCAGAAAATGGATTAAAGAAAAGCAATGTAGATGCACAGTAATGATTTAAAAACAAATTCAGCTCCTAAATCTGGATGCACAGAAATGGAGTGAATGGTAATGGTTTTTAAAATGTTTTTAACAATCATTGCTAGTCTGGACAGCGCCTAAATGGTTTCAGTTGTGCACAATACAAGAACGGAGGATTTCGCTGTCTATGAAAGGTACTGCACATTTTTTGTAAAGACAGCAAGGGCCACTCAAGGACTGCAATGTGATGTGAGGGAGAGTTCTGAAGGTAATAAAACAAGGGCCGGCTCCTCAAGCACTAGGATGTCATGCCAGTTGGTGTTCTGTGGGGAAAAAAACATGCTTGGTGCTACGTTGTGCATTACAGACAATAACAAATAAGGCGTTATATATTACTCAGCTAAATTATTATCCTGAGCTTCTGGTGACACGTTGAAACCCCTGAAGCTTCACTCTCAAGGTTCTTTTGTCACCAGAACCTCTTTATGGTAAAATAATATATAGTCTTGCAATACAGAGTTCTCTAGCTGTTATTCTAGCTTTATTAGTATTGTACAGTATATTTTTGTCAAACCAGAGATTATCAAATTATATTACAACGTGTTATTTTTTCATGGAGGGAAGGGGAGGATCATGATAACAAATCTATCATCAGAAATCATTAATCATCACTTTAGTTTTTTTAATATTTATCCCATTAGTGGTTTCCTGCAGAAAAAGTGTAATGACAGTAGTCCTAAAAAATAAACCCTGAAAATTGGCGCTTTTCTTCTTTCTTCACCAGATGTCGATTTTTTCCTGAATAAGACAGGGTACTTATGAATTATTCATTGATTTATTTAGTTTTTGCATGCAAAGCTAAATTTGTGATTGTGCTGGCCAGAAAAATGTTATTGGCATTTTGTTTAATAAACCATTTGTATCATCTTGCTGCAATGCCCAAAATCTTGAAAACAGGGCCTTTTGCTTTCAATTTTCCATGGTTTCATTTCTTTATGGCACTGGGATCCCCATGGTTAGATTATATACATTTGAAATTGGGCACCCTTAAGGGCCTTAAAGTATTGAAAGTGTACCTCCCCAGCAGTAGTGCTGGAACTGAGTTTGGAATGAGTTTGGGGAGTGGCATCAGGAAACAGACCAGATGAAGGTAGTCACCATTCAGCAGCATTCCTTGGCTGAGGAGGGGTGGTGCAGCAACCTCTGTAGATAAACCAGGGTACCTGATCCACCATGGAGGCATGCTGTGTGTATGTGTGTGGCCGATAGATGACTATCTTCCATGCTTTGTGGGAGGTAGATCGGAAGTGAAGGTATAAAAAGAATAAAACTGTTGGGGCTTATCTAGATGATGGCTAAGTCAGGTACACTCAGGACCGCCCATTTTATGCTCTGGTTCTTAAATTGTCAGACAGTGACTAGCCCAAAGACCCCTGCCATAGAGGAAGAACTCTGGGAATTGGGATCTGTGGTGCCGTTTATTTATTTAAATAAGTAGGTATATAATAAAGAGGCAGTATAGCATAGTGTTTAAGATAACTGAGCTTGAAAGCTGGAGAAATGGGTTTGAATCCCACAGCCACCACTTGCATACTGTGCAACCATAAGCAAGTCATTGCACTTTCCTGTGCTCCAGAAAAACAACTGGAAACAAGCCTCAACATAGTGTGTCTTTCCTTGCCAAAAACCATAAAATAAAATAAAGAAAACAATAATTTTTTTTTATTATTATTTTGTAATTAGTTAGATTTTTGTTTAACAGGTAAGGGCACTTGATAGGTACACTGCATATTTTCAGGCACAGCCCGGGAGAAAAACAAACATCAAACAACAATAACATGGTGAAAAGGTTACAATATGCACAGTTGTACAGAAATATACAGTAGGTAGCCAAAACAGGTCAGTGGTACAATAACAATTAGGCACAATATGGCGTAAGTACAAAGGAATGTAGCAATAGGTAACTGTATAAACAAGTACAGCACAAATACAAACCATCAGGTACAGGAGCAACTATCTGAGGAACGTAGCGGCAGATGGAGATGGGAGGTCACCAGAACAAGTCAGGAGGTAGGTTACATGAACCAGGCAGAGAGAAAAAGAAGACAAGAAAAAAATGATTTAATAGTATTATAAATCTAATTAACTATTCATAATGCATATGCATGTTTTGATTGGCTGCTGCACTGGACGTTAATATCTTAGAAATGCCATGAACAGCTCAGAGTGGTGTGCATGTTTGTAAACATAATTTTAAAAAGCCGTTTTCCCCATTGCAACTGAGATTAGACTTATAATCACCAAATTACCTTGCAGTCTCCCATTTAGTGGGGATTAATGACCGGCTGGGGGTGGGTCCCTCAATAGACAGTTGTTAATCCCCAGGAAATTACCACTTGTTTGTTCATTTTTCTTTAAAAAATAAATTCTGATTTTAAAAATGGTGTTCAGTAGGGAAAGTCGGAATTTATTTATTTATTTATTGATTATTCGGAAAGTACCTTTGAGTCAAAGACTCTTTTTCAAAGGTTCCACATCAGTACAGGTAGATACAGCAGGAGAAACAGTACAGATCAAATCAAAAGCAGAGACAAAAACAGGAAAGCACTAATACTATACATACTACTAAACATTCGTCATTTAGATCCAGGTATTAATATTGATAGACACCGATTCAGGACATTTGCAGAAGTAGTAATACAAAGTAGTCAGGTAGTATACTGTAGTACATTCAGTTGGCTGCTATTTGAATCCCTGAGTTCCTTTGTGCTAGCCACTAATTTTAGTGAGAATCTGAGAAATAAAGAAACTGCAGAGCGGGTTTTTCAAAATAGAATCCTGGAAGTTTGTTTGATAGCTTATGTCCAGTTAGGGGAGAGAGAGGGAGAAAGAGCTGTTCCTTGGCAGTCACATAAATTTGTAGCTTGTAGGTGGTGCCTAAGGTGGGTTTTGTAGGGGCGAAGTCTATTCAGATTAGTGAGGGTATGTGGCAGGCTGTTTAGCAAGGATGGGGCTCGGTAACTGAATTATCTTTAGAACTGGGAGGTGCAGCATTGGGGGACCACGTAGAGATTTTTGCAAGAACTACAGGTGTTCTGCTTGGGGGAGGCCTGTTGTAACATGGTGGAGAGACTGCTGGGGGTGAGACCAAGGGAAATTTTTTTGGCCATAGGACAGGTGTGAAACCTGATTCAGTTGTCAAGGTTAAGCCAGTTTGTAACATTGTACAGGGTACATATGTGGGTTAGCTGATCATAACCCAGGGCTAGGCTGCAGGCTTTGTTGCTGGAGATCCTGAGTCTGGATAAGGCTGCGGGGCTGGCAGCACTGTAAATAAGCATGCCATAGTCTAGGAGGGAGAGGACCGAGGAGGACCTCGCTAGGCGAATAGTGTCCAGGGTGAGACAGTGTTTAAACTGATAGAGGGTGCCGAGTCTGATGTTGAGGGCCATGGACAGTATGTGAATGTGGGGGTTGAAACTGAGGGTGGGGTCAAGAGTAACGCTCAGGTATTTAAAGGAATCCACTTGTTTGAGTGTGGTTTGCCTGGCTGTTAGTAGAGGTAGACATTGGCCCTTCTTGGAGTTTTGAGGGTGTGAGAAGTACATTACTTTAGTCTTTTTATAGTTTAGAATGAGGTTCTGTGAAGTGAACCACTTTTCAGCATCACTGAAAGAGGATTGAAGGGAGAGGTGGAGTTGAGAGGGGTCTTGGTTGGAGGAGTACAAGACACTGTCATCCGCATAGAGTAGGATCTTACCTGAACAGGGCTGAGGAAGGGAATTAAGAAAGAGGCTGAATAATAAAGGACTTAGGATAGACCACTATGGGACACCCTGATGGACTGGCAGCTTGCCAGATAATGTGGTCCCAATTTTTACTTGCTGTGAGCAGTTAGCAAGATAGTCAGTGAACCAGCTGAGAGCATGTAGAGAGAGACCAAGTTTGGAAAGGGTAGTAAGTAGGAGGGAGGGAGTGATTGACCATGTCAAAAACTTTTGTGAGGTCCAGGAAGACTGCACCGGCAAGTTCACCTCTGTCGATGGTCGTATGGAGGTGGGTGGTAAACTCTAGTAGGGCGGTGGTCGTGCTGTGTCCCTTGAGGAAACCATGTTGTTGATGGCAAAGTAAATTGTGTTTGTTTAGGGGGTCACGTAATGCACTCGAGGGAGTAAGCAGCTCGTTGTAGCAGCTCTGCGTATACATGCAAAAAGATTCTAATTTTCCACCTAAATAAAGAACTTTTTGCTGCTCCAACCTAAAGTGAATACTGCAGGATGTGACTAGGACTATCATGGAGCCGCAAAGAGATGAAACCTGGAGTGACACAGATGAAGAAAGTGAAAAGACAGCGGGAGGCCTGGAAGCAAAAAAGCTCCATAGAAGCGATTCTCCAGCAGAAATTCTAGAATCCTCTGCACCGGGACAGTTACAAGAGAATGTTTCGGTGATCAAGTCTGGATTATTCTCCCTCATATTTTAGGGAATTGAAATCTTCTATAAATGGCCTAATTACGAGGGTGACTGATGCAGAAACACGTATTTCCTCTTTAGAGGACAAGATGGAAAAAGTTCTAATGGAAAATATAGCCTTAAAAAGAACAGTCAAGAAGATAGAGGATAAACTGGATGACCTCAAAGGCAGGTCTAGGCGCAACAATATAGTGCTTTTGGGCCTCCCAGAAGGAGAAGAAGGCACAAACACAGTGAACTTTATTCAAAAGCTGTGCATTCGTGGAGTGGGTCCATCTCCTAATGGCCCTACTTATGTGGTAGAACGGGCTCATAGGGCAATTAAGCCAAAACCTACGGCAGAGCAGCTACCTCTACCTATTATATTTAAGGTCCTGAATTATTTGGATAGAGACCACTTATTGAAAGCAGCGAGAAGTGCAGAAAAGATAATCTGGGAGGGTAAGCAGTTACGTTTGGTCCCAGACCTTACTTTCAAAGTGCGGCAGAAAAGGGCAGCATACAGAGTAATCCAAGCTAAACTGTGGGCTGCAAAGATCAAGCACAGGATACTGTTTCCAGCTCAGCTGGAAGTTACACTACCTAATGGAAACCAGAGACATGAATCAGCAGCGCAAGCCTTGGATGATTTAAAGTGGAGAATTCCTGATTTATTTAGCAAGGAAGGGTGAGCACTATGATGTTTAATTTCGGGACATGTGTAGAAGCAAACTTTATAGATGGGCAATTTCACTGTTATTTTACTCGGATCGGGACATGACCGTGAGGCAGGGATTCATAATGTACAGTTTTACGATATAATTTGAATTAAAATTTTCAGTGCACTTAGTAGAAAACACAAGATGACACACAAGCCTTTAGGGATTCAGCTGATCCTTCAGAGATGCCTCGATGCCTATTCTCTAATCTGTTTGTCGTTCAGAGAAGTTAGGATCTGTCTTAAGAGTTAATGTGACTGAGTTTGTAAATTCAAGTATTTAACTTTTTCAAGGCAGAAACAATGCTACATATTTAATTTTTGGAAGTAGTTGGGACTTCATTTAAATACGATTTGTAGGGACTCTAGGCGCCCTCTAATGTTGTATTTGAGTAGTTAATCAGGAAGACTCATTATGATGCGTATTTTCTGCATCTGTGCAGCAGCAAACTTCATAGATGTGCAAACTTTGTTGCTAAGTTAATGGGACTGGGGATGATCGCTAAGCTGTGAACCAATATATATAGTTCTATGACATAATACGAGTTAGGGTATTAGGTAGTAATAGACAGATAGAGAGGTGAGCTACTCTGGGGTTAGATATGAGAAACCAGATGAGGAGTGCAATAAGATGTTTAAAGGTATACATATATACATTTAGGGTGATCGCAATTCAGGATCATATAGGAGACTATCATCCAATCCTTTATCGACAGTACGGGGGTAACACAGGAAAGGTCTCATAGCTTAACAAGTGATGGAAAGACATATTTTTTATTTTTTTTCCTTTTTCTTGGCAGTTGCATGATGTGGCGAAGTGGCTCCCCCAGGGCATGATGGCCAAAACATTTAGGAGCAGGCATCTGGCCTTGGAAGGGGGGGGACAGGGATACAAAGGGAGGGTAGGGGGCTTTGTTAAAGGTGGTGATAGTAGTGGAGGGTGGGTGGGACTGCATATAATTCAGAATAAGAGGCATAGAAGATGAACTGGAATTGGTTGGACACTAGAAAACAAGATCATTGTTACAGTAAAGTTATGGAAAGCTGGAATATAATGTCATGGAATATTAAAGGAGGGAAAGACAATGCGAAGAAATATAATGTTTTAAGGCATCTCAGTAGATATCAGCCACATATAGTCCTGTTGCAAGAAACACATATTACCACTGACCATGTGTCAACTCTGCAGAAACTTTGGGTGGGCCAGGTCTTTGGAGTAGGTAATAGCCCTAGACGGGAGGGGTAGCTATCTTGATAAATAAGAACGTCCCTTTTTAGGAAAAGGCAACATGGAAAGATCCAGAGGGGAGATTTATTATAATCCAAGGGTTACTAGCAAGGATAGAGATTACATTAGGATCAATATATGGGCCAAATGTTGATTCTCCCTCTTTTTTTCTCCCCTTAGCAGCTATTATTGTGTCTGACCCTAATGTTCCGTGCCTGTTGGGAGGGGACTGGAATCTAGTTTATTCCAATGACTTGGACAGGTCATTTAGTAAGTGAGTGTCTCTTTCACCTGCTCAGAGGGCAATGAGGGAATTTCTGGAGGACTCTGATTTAATTGACCCATGAAGAGCTATGCATCCACAAGAAATAGATTACACATACTATTCCCCACCTCGTAAAATGTATTCCCAAATAGATTATTTTTCTCATGAGTAAAACAGCCTTACGGGGTATAGAAGAAGTGGGTATATATCCCAGAGTACTATCAGACCATTCTCCAATCTGGGTAAAATTGAGATTCCAAAATTATCCAAAGGTTTTGAAATCATGGCTTCTTAATAATAAACTCTTAGGGAAGGAGGAAATAGTAAAGCATATGAGTTCATTTATTAAGGACTCCTGGAATAACAATTGGGAAGTGGTGGGGAATAAAGATACACTTTGGGGGGCAATGAAAGCAGTGTGGAGAGGAGAATTAATAAGACTAACCTCCACGAGGAAGTGTAAGAGTTCTGCACAGTAGAAGAATGGTTAGCCAGAATAAAGTATATAGAGTCCCACTTGCATCAAGCAATGGATGAGCTCATCTTGGAAGAACTTCATGCCTTAAGAGCCAAATACACAGCATATTTACTTAATCATACGCTGAAAGCAGCAACAAAATGGAAGGCTACATATATAGGACAAGGAGAAAGGTCAGGGAAATTGCTCACCCAAAGAATAAAGAAACAGAAGGAAGCTAACTGGGTGGTCAGCCGAAGAGAAGGGGTTACAGGGAAACTAAATTCTAACTCGGAGGATATAGTAAATTATTTTATTAAATATTATTTAAATCTATATACGGCCCCTCCCCTAGAATTAGACTATCTTTCACACTTAGAGAAATTCCTGCAAGACATTGATCTCCCTCAGATTACGTTAACTCAGCAATCAGAACTCAACGGAGAAATTACTATACAAGAAATAAAAGAAGCTATAGATAGACTACCTTTGGACAGGGCTCCTGGGCCTGACAGTTATTCGGCTTTATTTTATAAGACCTTTAAAGAAGAACTTAGCCCATTCTTGAAAATGCTATATACTCACTTATATTCCTTTCCTATCAGGGAGGTATCACTGTTGGAGGTGAGGATAGTGGTGCTTCCCAAACAAGGGAAAGATTTAACTAGGCCAGAGAATTATAGACCGATATCACTGCTAAATATAGATATAAAGATATTGGCAAGCATATTAGCACTCCGGCTCAAAAAGGCTTGGGCAAATCTTATCGGACCTGAGCAAGTTGAATTTGTCTCTGGTAGACACTCAAGTGATCATTTTAGAAAAATATGGCATTTGCTTTCAGCGTTGGGGGACACCAACACTGATAGGGTCTTGGTGTCCCTCGATACGGAAAAAGTATTTGACAGGGTGAGTTGGAAATTTCTATTCGATTTACTACCTAGGTATGGATTACCCCCTGAGTATATAGCATGGGTCAAGATTCTTTATACATTCCCCTCAGTGAGAATCTTTTGTAATGGGGTCACCTCGGACAGTTTTAGGTTCGCAAGAGGTACTAGACAGGGTTGCCCCTTATCCCCTATGCTATTTAATTTGTATATTGAGCCTTTAGCAAGGAAAATCAATGCTGTAAAGGAGATAAGGGGTAGAACCATAGGGGAGGAAGACTATAAATTGTCCATGTTTGCGGACGACATTCTCCTACATTTCTCAAGTTGGCAAGCATCTTTAATAGAAGTATTGAGAATAACAGAGCAGTTTAGTACTCTATCTGGATATAAACTGAATCGCAATAAAACACTGGTTCTTTCATTGAGCTCAACTTGCTCCAGGAGAGAGGTAGAGGAGTTGGGACTGGGACGGGCATCCAAAATAATTACATTTTTGGGAATAGAGATCGCTCCAGATATCAATACATTGAAATTATTAAATACTGACCCAGTTATCAAACAGATGCAACAAGATTTAAAAAAGTGGCACCGATTACCACTCTCTTTGTGGCGAAGAGCAAATATGATTAAAATGGTGAAACTTCCCAGAATTATGTATCCCCTCACTATGCTGAATGTATTCCTTCCTAAAGCATGGTTTAAAAGGATAGATTCTATTTGGTCAGTTTTTTTATGGAAGGGTAAAAAACCTAGAAGAGCAATTAGTAAGCTAACTATGGAACGTAAAAAGGGAGGGTTGGGTATACCACATTTATTTTTATATTACCGAGGCCTCCATGGTAGCAAATATCTTCAGTGGCTGACACCCCCAGAGGACATGGCATCACAATTGGCATGGCTTAAAATAGAAAGCGTTAGAGCCTGGGAACATCATCTGTCAACTAGGGCAAAACTATACATCCCTCAGAAAAAATTGCCTAAGTCTTGGCATGACAGTCTTATTACATGGTCAGTGAGGGCACGTGCACAATGGTGTGCATTATATAGCTTGGGTAAGACACGGGATTTGGGGCAGCTGGTCTGTCAAAATAGAAACCTGAAAATAGGGAATAAACCTATTTCTTCTTTATTTTGGAATGAACTAAAAGATGTAATTCTGTCAGACCTAATATCAGATAACAAATTTGACTCCCCCAAACAAATCCAGCAAAAGTTGGGTATGGGATCTTTACCTGGATTTAAATATCTACAGCTTAAAAAATTTATTCAATCAAATTTAGGATCCCCACCCTGGACCTCTAAGATGACAGAATTATTAGGGCAAATGTTTCAGGTAGCAATTCAACCCAAAACTATTTCTAAAATCTGTAAGTTTTTATTGGTAAAACTTTGGTAGAAATACCCCTCGACTGCATTTTATTGGACACACTCTGCAGGCATTTCCCATGATTCGGAAACATGGGAACAGATCTGGATGACTAATTATAGATGGTTAAAACAGGATAGATTAAGGCTTCTTCATTTCAGCATATTACATAATTTCTTTTATACACTCATAAAACTTAAATTAATGGGTAAGAATCAAGAGGGCGTATATCACAGGTGCTCACAAGAACAGGGAACTCTAATACACATGCTATGGTCTTGCCCGATAATTCAAGCATTTTGGCAACAGATAATTACATTTGCAGATCCAATATTTAAAGGTGCATGTCACTTTGATATAGAGACCTGTATATTGGGTAACCTTTCAGCCATATCATCCCAAACATACAAATACTATTTTGCTCTTATCTCAGCGGTAGCATTGCTTCTCATTCTTAGATACTGGATTAAGGATACTGCACCACCACTCAGAGAATGGGTTCAGGAATCTATATAGCCTTCTATGCAGAACAATTGATTGCAACACAATTTCACAGTATAGCTAAATTTATTGAGAGATGGAAGCAATTTACAGAATTTATGGCTGGGAGGTTGAAGGTACCTGACAGATAGTAACATTTCAGTCTTCCTGAAAAATAGGATAGCGATGGGGGAAAAATGGTCATTCTTCAGATGTACAGGGCCCAGATATTCAAAAGGGTTGCTCCATGCACAACAGGGTTGCGCATGCGCAAGTCCTACATTGCGCCATTCTGCGATATTCAGCAGGAGGCAGTTGCGCCACTGAAAACAGGCTGAGCAACAGTGCAATGCAAATGAATGTATGCTCAACATGAGGGGGAGGAACCATGCATAAACTGCACAACCCGATATTCAGTCAGGCTGTGCAGAGTTGTGCAGACGCGCAACCCCCAACCTGCGCCTGCACAACTTTGAGCCCAAAAAAAAAGGATCAAGTTGAGGGCCACCCACAGGTGAGCTGCTGTATTGCAGGGTGCAACACATGATGTTCATTCACAAATCTGGACTGTCATGTACGGTATGGGCTGCACGCCCATTGGCTGTATCTCTGCACCAATGGGCGTGCAGCCCTACAGGACAGTCAGTCGGCGGGCGGCAGGCGGGTGGATGCTGCCGCCCGCCGCCGCGGGGCGCGGTGGAGGGCTTCATGGGTGGGTGGGTGGGGGACACTACACACCAGGGAGATGTTTGGGGGTTGTAACTTGACATTCTGCCCTCAATCGAGCATTACAGTCCACTGGACCACCAGGAGATATTCAGGTTGGGGGTTTACATTCTGCCCGCGATCGGGCACTGGGGGTGATACACGTTCTGCCCGCTATCGGGCTTCAGGAATCGCGTGGAGGTTCATGTTACTTTATTGCCAGCGATCGGGCTTGGAGATGTGGGCGGGGGTTCATGTTACTTTATTGCCCGCGATCGGGCTGTGGGAGATGTTATGGCGGGGGCATGTTACTGTATGCCAGCGATCAGGCTATGGGAGATGTGTGGGCAGGGGCATGTTGCATGCATGATCAGGCTATGGGAGATGTGTGGGGCAGGCATGTTTGCACTGTATGCCAGATCGGGCTGCAGGGTCGTCTGTCCTCGTGGCTGCTGCCTGGCAGGCGGCCAGGCGCAAGTCCTCGATCGCGCACTCACATGCCAATGGCATGCAAATGGGGCCATAAATAGATGCAAATGGCCCCCCCTGCACCTTGCATAAATTATGGCCCCATTTGCATGTCACCTTTTGAATATCGGAAATTTGCGCATGGCGCAATGGTACTTGTGCCACCGCAAGTTTAATGCTCAACTCTGGCAACTTGCAGTGGCGCAAGGTCCACTGCGCCATGCTCAAGTGCTGTGGCTGTGGGGTGATATTCAAAGGAGTTGCTCAATAGCGCAACTTCTTTGAATATCACCCCGGCCACACCCATGCGCAACTATTTTGAGCAGCGCAGGGTCTTGCACCTCAGAATGGCGCAGTTTGAATATCTGGGCCCAGGTGTCCAAGGTACAATGTAAGTGGATTGCAGTCTGGTAATAGGGGTGGGAGATTAGGGAGGAGGGAGAGGGAATAGTGGCAAACCATGGGAAATGCACTAGAGGGGGAGGAGGGGGGCACGGGGGAAAGTGGGAGGGATGGTGGGGTGGGGAAACCATCCAATGCAAAGAGTTAGATGCTATCGGGAAAGTCTTTGTTATGTATGGTATTGTATTGTTTTTTTTTTTCCTTGTTTTCTTTTCTTTTCTTTTCTTTTCTTTTCTTTTCTGCATATGTAATTGCTGGAAAACCTCAATAAAGCATACCTTATGAAAATAAAATTGTGTTTGTTTAGATGGTCCGTGAGCTGGTCTGAGACAATACACTCTAAGGCCTTAGATAGGGGTGGGAAGATAGATATTGGGCAATAATTGTGGGTGGAAGTAAGGTCACTGTTTTTAAATAAGGGAGTGTCGGTGGCCATTTTCCAGCGTGAGGGGAATTTGCCAAGACATAGTGATCAGCTGATAATATGAGTAAGGGGGGTGAGCACCTCGTTTAGGGTGAGTCGAAGAAGTCGCAGGTCTAAGGAGTCACTACTGTAATTGGTGTGGCTAATGGCCTTTCTGAGATAACGCTCTGCCAATCTGGTGGAGATGCAGTGGAGGTGAAAAGGGGTGTGAGTGGGGGGGGAGAAGAAGGAGGTAGTGGGTGGTGCAGGGGAGGGTCGAAGAAGTGGTGGGGGAGGACGTGGCTGAGGTCAATGAAGTCATGGCTAAACGCAGAGGCAATCCAGGTGAGATCCAAAGTAAGTCCCTCCTCTACCATGATTTGGGTGGGGGCTAGGTTTTTGCTTTTTCTGTGGATATGCTTTATATTGTCCCAGAATTTTCGCCCCTCACCCCAGGTAGTGGTAAGGGCAGATTTATAGAACTCTGCTTTGGATTTACGTATAGCTCAAGTACATTGGTTACGGGCAGCACGGTACCTCTGTTTGTCGGTGGGCTGGCGAGTCTCATTGGCGAGATGCCATACAGAATCCCTGGACTGCATCAGGGACGATGTGTGATCTGTTATCCATGGCGCCAGGTTGCCTTTGACCATCTTTTTAGTCAGAGGGGTGAACATATCACAGGCAGTATTGTCGGCATGAGTGAAAAGATTGAGGGCACCTTCTGGGTTCAGGGTGTTTGTTATAAATGACCAGTCCATAGCACTAAAATGTGCTTTCAGGAGAGTGAGTTTTCCTGTGCCAAGTTTGCATCTGTGAACTAGTTTTGGCAGAAATTTCAGTGCCTTACAGGTCCATGAGCAGAGGACCGGGGAGTGGTTGCTGATTGCCTCAGGGAGGATGGTAGTGTTCAAAATTTTGTGTGGGCAGTTTGTGAAAATTAGATCAAGCAGAGAGGAAGATCCAGTGCGTTGGTGCAGTCTGCTTGTGGGGAGAACTATTTGGGTGAGGTCATGGGTAGTAGCTGCATTGATGTAAGGGGTGGCTGCTTTGGAAAGCCAGTTGACATTGCAATCCCCCATTACCATTTTTTAATTTTGAGGGGGCAGGGTGTCAAGCTAGGACAGTAGGGAATGGAAGGCTGTTTTTTCATCCCTTGGGGGAATGTAAATTGCAGTGATGAGCAAGGGGGTTTGGGAATGCCCTAAGGTTAATTTGACAGTAAGAGCCTGTGGTCCGGGGGGAAGTTGGGGAGGGTGGAGGATTTGTACCTTTAGGGTGTCTTTGGTGTACAGTGCACACCCCCCTCTTTCCTTGTCTGTCAGTCCAGAAGACATTATACCCAGGGAGGAATATCGAGGAGTCTGGGATATGGGAGGACAGCCAGGTTTCACCTATTGCTATGATGTCTGGTTGATGCTGCAGGACCCACCCCTGGAAGGAGTCCCATTTTTTTAGAAGGCTGCATATGTTAATGGAGGCTATATTTAGTCCACCTGCTGGGGATTGACATGGCGTAGTAGTAGTGACAGGCCCTGGGTTTGGGTGGATATTACCAGTCATTATGAGTAAGAGGAGGAGAGAGCTGATGATAGGATTCCAGGTCAGTTTTTTGCTGCAATACAGTTTGAGAGCAAAGGGTCCTTTGGTGGCCATGTGCGTAGGAATGGGGAGGGTAAGGATGTAGGGGGTTGCAAGGATTGGCCCTTGCAGGGGGTTTGGGGGAGTCAGGTACAGGGGAAGAGGTTGGGGAGTCTGCATGGAGCTTGTACTCGGGCACCCTGTGATTGTTGTGGTCTGGTAATGAGGGAGGAGGTTAGCAGCATAGGAGATCATTAGATTAGTTTTAGGGCAGATGTACTCCAATGGCATGGTTGGGCAGTTAGCTTGCAGTGTCAGGGTTTCAAGCAGCAGGTCATCTGTGGTATACTTATGGAGATTACCTGGGAAAATTGAGGGGGGAGGAATCAGGACTGGGAGGAGAAGGGTGAGTACAGTGAAGACTGAGTGAAACATACTGAACCTCAAGCTGGGAGGGAGATGAGAGATTATCCAGTAGTTGGAGGAGCACAGCCTAGAAGACTGCTCCTATTGGTGAGCGCATATAACTTGCAGATGGGGAAGTTGGCTGACTGGTTCAGAGCCACCCTCAGCCACTCAGCACATGTGTTCCCTTCTATATAAAGGAGTGTTGACCAAGGGTGGTGGTGGGGCAGTGGGGAGCCAGAGTGCAGCCTCGGCGGGCACAAATTCTGCAGATCAGCTCCAACGGTTGAGCTCCTAAGTGTGTTGTGGTGTAGCAGTACCTGCTTTTTCTGTTGTCGATGGCTTTGGGGGGGGGTGACTGCTCCGCTTTCCCTCATGACCCTGGCAGCTCCGGACTGTTTCTATGGAAAGAAGGAGAGTCAGGAAAGTGTTTTATAGCTATTTCTAGGGGACGGGGGACTGCTCTGTGTGAGTGGGAGTTTTCTGAAGAACACTTTTCAAATGGAGGGTTAAGAGGCTGCAGTATAAAGCGAAAAGAAAATTACCCTGCAGTATAAAGCTAAAAGAAAACCTCCCCCTAGGTAGCACAGATAAACTTTCAGAAATGCTACTGTTGAAATTCAGTCACCAGCAGTTCAAAACACTTAACATAGAGCAACTCCACGGCTGCATATTTTAAGGAGCCCCCAGCAGTACAATTAAGGTAACCCTCCTGTCAGTTTACAGACTGGGGTTCCTTGGTAGAAAAAATTAACAGAAAAACTATCTGTACATGACTACCGACTAAAAATAGCAGTTAATGTAACTGTTAGATTACAAGGCAAGATTCCTCAAGCCCAGCATCGGGTTGGCTTGAAAGTTCAAAAAAAGGTACCAAAAATCAAATTCTGCAGATCAGCTCCAATGGTTGAGCTTCTGTGTGTAGCGTGGCATGGCAGTACCTGCTTTTTCTGTCGTTGGTGGCTTCAGGGGGGAGGGCAACTGCTCTGCTGGCCCTCACGACCCTGGCAGCTCCAGACTGTTTTGCTCTTTCTCGGTCGCTGGTGGCTTTTTGGGGAGAAGGGCAATCTGCTCTGCTGGCCCCTCGTAACCCTGGTAGCTCCGGACTGTTTCTGCTCTTTCTGTCATTGGTGGCTTTGGGGGGGCAACCGCTCCACTGGCCATCGCAACCCTGGCAGCTCTGGACTGTTTCTGCTCTTCTGTTGTTGGTGGCTTGGGGGGGGGGATCGCTCCATTGGCCTTCATGATCCTGGCAGCTCCTGACTGTTTCTGCTCTTTCTGTCATTGGTGACTGACTAACCATTAAATCACTAGACCACCCTATAATTTAGTCCTTAAAAAGTTGAGTAGATGCAAGACCCCACCATACTGAAAATGAAACGTTGCATCCCAGTTGTCTATTTTAAATAAATAAAAATTAAAAACAAAAAAACAGTGGATGATCATTTTAAGCAATATGTTATGTTGACAGTGTTCATCGCTATTCCTCTTTCTGCTTCTCTGAAGGTCAATTACATGTTTGCTAGTTACTGTACTGCACCATCATGCTTTTTTTAGAGTACAGGGTAACAAGTTTCTCTAATTTTGTTTCTTCTGGTTTGAGTGTCACTTAACAGTCAGACTTATAATATATACAAAGAATGGAAAGCAAAACTTAGATCAAGTAAATGAGAAGGATGTGGTATCCTGTTAACTGGGGAAACAGGGAACGTTTGCACAATCTGTTTATTCACAGTTTCATTCTTGAAACTATTATAGCAGTGGACATTAGGCACTGAGTTCCACACGAGTTAGCCAGGATTGATTATTAACCAGTGATAAGATAAATGAATGCAGTTGCCACAGAACCAACTCCTAATCTTTTGTCCCAGCATAACAATCACTATTTTGTCCCCCTTTTCTTCTGAGGGAACTCCATGTCATGGGTAGGAACTCATATCTAGTAGAGACCCTATACCAGAACTTGATGGGGCACTTACTTTGTGAAAGGTTTGCTGAATTTTGCTATCCACAGGCCCTGTGTACCATCTGTGTCTTGTAGAAGCAGCAGCAGTAAGACTATGAGAAGAGATCTGGATAAACTAGCAAAATGGTCAGAAGAGTGGCAACTGGGATTTAATGCAAAGAAGTGCAAAATCATGCACATAGGGAAGAGAAACCCTGAAGCCACTTATAGGCTGGGAGGGGGAGTTGCTAGCAGTCACAAAGGAAGAAAGAGACTTGGGCATCATCATCACTGATGACCTAAAATCATCCAAGCAGACCTCTAAAGCAGTAGGTAAGGCTAGGGGGTGTTAGGGTGTATTAGTAGGGGTATCACAAGTCATAAGAGGGGTAATAATCCCTCTGTACAAGACATTGGTTAGGCCCCATCTGGAGTACTACGTGCAGTATTGGAGGCCACACTTCACAAGGACATTAACAAATTGAGGCAGTCCAGAGAAGGGCAACAAAATGGTGCAGGGACTGCATCAGAAGACATATGAGGACAGATTAACGGAGCTCAATATGTATACCCTTGAGCAAAGGAGGAGAGAGGTGATATGATCGAGACATTTAAACACCTTAAGGGCATAAACAAGGTGAAAGAGTCTAACATGTTTAAATATAAGAAAATAGCAGGACAAGAGGACACAGCATGAGATTAGAGGGAGGCCGATTAAGGGGAAATGTGAGGAAATTCTTTTTCACAGAAAGGGTGGTAGATGCATGGAATAGCTTACCACAAGAAGTGGTGGCTATGAATACAGTGCAGGGCTTCAAACAGGCATGGGATAGGCATAAGGGAGCAATACAAATGACTATGAATAGATAGGTCACTGACAGAGCAAAGGCCGATGGCACATTTATAAGGTAGAAAAAGAAATGGGCAGACTGGATGGGCCTTGCGGTCCTTATCTGCCGTCAACTTCTATGTTTCTATGTTCTATGTTTCTATGCTGACACCTTCCTTGTGCTGGTTAGTTTGTGGGTATCCCCTCATAAAAAGATATCCTAGTTCCATCCATCACCACTAGTTTTCTAGCAATTTTAATTTTTTTAAGATTTTTTTTTCTGTTTGTTAAGTGCTGAATCGACAGCATTGGAACCTGAAGCCCTCCCTGTCACATGTTCAAATCCAGCACAGGTTAGTAGTGATCAAAAGCAGTTATCACCTGAGGGCTGTTCAAAGGCCTAAATGTATTAAGTTGTGGTGGTCTTCATCCATTTCCCTGTGGGCAGATGTCCGCATCCCTAAATCACTAACACATTTGGCACTAATTTGCTAGTAAATTTTGACTGACAAAAGCAGAATGGCAAAGGCATGCTACTGCCGATGTGTTGCCACCTGTGTTCCTTTTTACATTTTTCTCTGTGTGGGCCTGGTATTCAAACTAGTGACAACTCACTCTAGTCTCTCTTTTCCATTCATGTGTGTCTGGTTGTGACCTAGATCGTAACTTGTCATGCTTGAGGCTGAGGACCTATGAACTCAAACCATGCAGCAAAGGTGTCATCCTTTCTGTTGATTGTTCTGAACGACAAGCAAGAAGTCATGAACAGCAGCAGCACCAACCACATATAAAGATGAGTCAGGTTGTATTATATGTAGGCTAGGCAAGGCAAATTAGGTTCAACATGAAGCGTCCCTCTCTGTCTATTGATGTTCTGTCCCACTCCATGATGGAACTGTTTTTTCCTTTCAGGGTGATTCCATATCTTAGGAACAGTGGGCTGAATTCAGGATGCCCTGCCACTAGAAATCATTCTAGTAAATTGCCCCCACTTATGGTAACCTTCCAAGTGACACAGGATGGGGCACCTGGTTCCAGCCCTGAATTTAGCACTGAATACTGCATCAGTGTTGGGTGCTCTACAAACTCATTTACCTTTAACTTCTTTGTTTACAGTGTCTATTATTAATTAGCAGTTTACAGAAACTGCAGATTAGTGTTACAGAGTTTACGTAAATCACAGAGTAGGTTTCCCCAAATGTACTGTGTGAAACTAATCCACAGTTTGCATACACCACAGAAAACTAATCTTCATTTTATGAAAAAAGACTTTTCACAATTCCACAGAATTGATCAAAAAATTCCCAAAACATATTTCAATATCAGAATTGCCTTTCTGCCTGAATTCTGCTGACAGCATTCTGTATTCCGTACAGCTCTTAGCAATCCAATTTATGAATCAGCAGCCTTTGAAATTACCAAACGACTGCAACATGAGTCTCTTTTCCAGTAGTCATGTGACTCGGCAGCTCCTTACCTCTCAAAGCTCCTACATTTGTTGTTTTCAGCATCACTTCTACTGTGCTCCATTACACAGGGATTTGAGACACTGATTGCTGGTGTTTTGGCATGCCTTTTACTACATAGGGCCATCTTTCAAAGGTCATAAACATGCAATATCACATATAGAAGCAGACCATGATGGCAGAAAATGACCAGAGGTCCATCCAGTCTGCCATACTCCCTATAATCCCTGTAACATTCTCTGGAACCTTGTGTTCCTCTAGGGTACAAACCCTCCCATTCCTATCCCCATTCTCCTCCCTGGTCTTGAGCCCCCAGTCAATCACTATTCCCTTCATTCTATCTCATGCCAGCTTGAATCCCCTGACTGTGTTTGCATCCACCGTCTTAGCTGACAGACTGTTCCAAGGTTTCATTGCCCTTTGTGTAAAGAAGTACTTCCTCACATAACTCCTGAACCTCCCTCCTGTTACTTTCCACTCATGCCCATATGACCTTGAGTTGGCATTTAGGGAAAATTATTCCCCACAGTTTACCTTGTTAATTCCTTTAAGGAACGTGAAGGTCTTCATCATATCTCCCATGTCCCTTCTGCCATCCAGTGAGTACATATTTAGTGCCTTGAGGAGCTCCTCTTAGGATCTGCCCTGCTGGCCCTGAATTATTTTTGTTACTCTGCACTGCACTGTTTCCAACCTGTGCCTGTCCTTTCTGAGGTGAGGGCTCCAGAACTGAATGCAGTACTCCAGGCGAGACCTCACCAGGGATGTGTATATGTATTACCTATTTTCTTCTGCTATCAATACCCCTTCTGATGCATCTCAGCATCCTGTTATCCTTGCTATAGGACTTGATATGTTGGATCATTTCTTTAAGGCAGTTACTGGCTCGCCCACCAGTGCAGCTGTAGTGCTAACACTCCCAGTGCTGACAACATGGGATCAGGAATGAGCTTGGGTATCATAGGGCTGGCCAGGAGGAGGAGGACTGAGCATCCTACAGCCTACTCTCTCTTCCAGGGGGAGGTTGGGAAGTAACCAGTGCTTGGGTGCCTTTGCTCAGCAGCTAAGGGTACAGCAGCCAGGACTGTATCTGTTGGGAGGCATGTCAGACATCTGACATTCTGCCCTAGCATCTACTGCATGCATGACATTCCTCCCAGAGTGAAAACTACAGAGAAACTGGAGGTTCCCCTTGGGAAGGATGATGTCTGTCCCACAAAGCGGACCCCATGTTGCTGCCTCTGCTCCTGCTTCCAAGCTACTGACCAATCTCCATTGGAAGAAGGGCCCCCCCAGTGGCCCCATTCCTGGAGGGTAAGCCAGAGGTGTTTAGGTGTACAGTAGGTCCAAAGGGATCCCATTCTTTTTTCTGTAATGCTGAGTCTCACCCCACCCATCTAGTATTCCATCTTTGGGTTCCTTTCCCCTAGGTGCATTATCTTGCAATTTCTGGTGTTGAATTTTAACTGCCAGACCTTTCATCATCTCTCTAGTTTTTGTAGGTCCCTCTGCATATCCCTTATTCCCTTATCACTGTCCACCCTTCCACATAGTTTTATATCATCTGAGAAGAGACACAGTCTGCCTTAAATTCCCTCACCAAACTCATTAATGAACATGTTGAAGAGGACCAGACCCAGGATAGATTCCTTTTGAACCCTGCTCATAACCTCACATTCCTCTGATTTAACCTCACTAACCAAGTCCATTAATGTGCTGACTCATTACTGGCACAGTGATTACATCTCCAGGATGTTGCTGCAGGCTTTGTCAGCTATCTAGATTTCTTGTCGGATTGTGTTTTTAGCTCCAGTAGTTTCACAGCACTGTGCTGCTGGGTTGCACCTGAGTGTTGCTCTTTTTCCACTGTGCCAAGACCTGGAGTTTGTTACATTTACTGTGGGGGTGCAGGGGTCAGGGCTCCCCTCAATATTGCACTGTGGTTCTTCTTGTCGTGTGGCACTAAGGCTCCCAAGTGGCAGATTGTCAGGGTGCCATAGGTGCTGTCAGCACACTGCTTGTGCCATATTTTACATTGCTCACCTCCTTGTTGCTGAAGCATGGATGAATCACTTACCACCACTCTGTGCTGACTCCCTTCTCACCCACTAGACACCCAGTTCACTATGGTTTTAACTGCACCCTGGTCTTCCATCTTTTGAGCAACCTTTTGTGTGGTACCAAATTATTACCTCGGTGTTCTCCGACACCAAAAGTGATCACTCCCCTGTCTACTGTATTTGGGATACCTCCTTCTCCTCCTTCCCATCAAAAGTGCTAACTTTCACTAATCTCTCCAACCTAAATATGGACACCTTCGCTCATGATCTTAAACTAGTTGACTGGTCTCCCCTCTACCATACTGACGATGTAAACATCGCTACAGCCTACTTCAACTCTGCCCTACTCGTGCTGCAAAATAGACACATCCAGGTCACCACAAGGAAGGTAAAAGGGAAGGTTACCAAATGGCTCAAGCACCCCCCTACTCCTCCTTCTGAAACTCAGGGATAAACTATGGTCTGCGTGGAAGACCTCCCATCTATGTACCGACTTTGAAGCCTACAGAGCCTTATGGAACACATGCAAAAAGGAGATTCGCCTGGCAAAAAGTTCTTATTACAGGATTTCCTCTGCCTCTAACCCCAAATGGTATTGGTCCCAAATCAAGGAAATACTTGGGAACAACAAGCATCAGACACCCACAGATATGTATCTAAATGATGCCCACTGTAACCACCCTCTCACCATTGCTAATGCTTTCAGCTCCCTCTTCTCCTCGCAACCTAATCCTACCCCCTCCTGGCTCAATAAAGCCTGGCCTGCAGTTTCCCCCAGTGTCCTTATTCACCCTACCCTAGAGCTGGCTCCAGTCATATACCATGAAGTTCTAAAGCTACTCAAAACTATTCTGGCAAGTGGCAGCCCAGGCCCAGATGGTATTCATCCTGGGATACTCAAGCAGTTTTCTCCCTGTCTCACAGTGCCCATTACTAGGCTTTTCAACCTTTCTATCAGCACTGCCTCTGTCCCCTTGGTCTGGAAAATGGCCAGAACTATTCCCATTTTTAAGAAGGGAGATGATAAACAACTGTCCAACTACCACCCCATCTCACTGCTCCCAATGCTCAGCAACCTGCGGGAGAAACTAATCCATCGACCAGTCTCTGAACACCTTCTTAAGTATAATCTTCAATCCCCTTGTCAACATGGCTTTAGGGCTGGGCACAGCACTACCACTACACTGACCCAACTTACAAGTGATATCAAAGATAATATGGACAAGGGCCAACTCACAGGAGCAATGTTCATCGACCTTTCAAAAGCATTCAACATGATTCACCACCCACTTATGCTGACTAAGCTGCAAGCCCTAGGATCCTCTGTCTCTACCCTATCCTGGTTTGGTAGTTACCTTGATAACCACACTCAGGCTGTTGCTTTCCATAAGGCTCTCTCCTTCCCCATTCCTATCACCCACGGTGTTCCACAGGGTTCCATTCTGGGTCCGATACTCCTTTCTCTGTTTCTTAATGATATTCCCAGTTCTTCACATCACAGTAACATTCTTATGTATGCTGATGATCATGTGTTGTATTATTCATACAAATCCTTGAATGACCTTAACCTCAAACTCTCACATGACTTTCAGTCCCTTCAGTCTTGGCTCTTGGATAACCATCAAATCCTAAACATAGGTAAAACCCAGTCTATGCTCTTTGGATCCCTTAAAAAGGTGCCCTCTGAGGCTCCTAAGCTCCTCATCTACTGCAGTGATGGCACTACGGTCACAAACACCCCTACCTTCAGGTACCTAGGGGGTTACACTTGACCCTGCTCTTGATTTTTCAGCCCATATCAATGAGGTTTGTCGAACAGTCAATGCTAAAATAGGAGCTGTCTATCGTGTGCGCCACTCATTCAGACAGACAGCCAGGCTAACAGTAGCTAGGGGAGTACTACTCCCTCAACTACTTTATGCCCTCCTGGTTCTTTACTCTGCCAATGCTAGTGTGCTGTGCAAGTGGGACACCTCCTACAATAATATCGGTAAGTTTGCCTTATCAGCCCCATGACTTACTCACCACTGCCTACTCTACTCTGGACTAAACTGGTTGTCTCCAAAAGACCTCTGGACATATACCCTTGGGTGTCTTGTTGACTCCCTTACTAGACCACCTCACCAGGCCTCTTTGGCTGACTTGATTACCCCGGTCTCCCACTCTGCACCCTTAGGTACTCTTCCATTCCAATGGTCTCAGTACGGCTCAGTGTGACCAAAATGGGGGAACAGGCATTCTCACATTTTGCTCCTAAACTCTGGAATTCACTCTCCCCACAGGTTAAAAACTCCACCTTCCACCTTTCCTTTAAATGTTCTCTGTTCTCTCACCTCTATCCCCTAGGTAACTGTAACTGCTCGTAACTGGGAGATGGTACTGAGTCTCGTTATTTGTAGCTTCCAATGTATAATCTCTCCTCATGGAATATAATTTGTGTGCTTCCGTTTATCCACTAAGCTTGGTTGAGGATGGATAAGAGCATGCTCCTCCCACTGCCAAAACACACCTTTTACATTACACATTTTTTGTGTGTGTGTAATTTGTCTGCATTATCAATCACCTGATGTATCTCAACATGTACTATTATGATTTTACCTTGTACTTGTATTTGTTATTTTTATGTGAATGTTGTTCAACTGTGCATATCTGTACTCTCAATGTTGTACTTTCCTGGGTCATTCCTGAAAATAGGCAGGACTGCTGCCTAGTACACTTACCTGGTTACCAAAAGCTAATAAATTAATAAATAAATAAAAGCCTCACTGATGTCAAAGTGCGGCAGATCTCCAGTGTGACCCTTTTCTACTTCCTTGGTCACCCAGTCAAAAAGAAATCAGGTTAGACTGAAAAGACCATCCCACCACAAAACCATGTTGTTTACTATTCCTGGTGCCCATTACTCTCTAGATAGGCCATGGGGGACTTTTTGATTAGTGATTCCTTCAGCTTCCCCACAATGGATATCAGATTGACAGGCCTGTATTTCCCTGGTTGCTCCCTATCCACCTCCTCATGAAGCTGTACTATGTCTGGGTTCTATATGCTAATGTCGAGTCAAAAAGATCACCAAAAAAAAACACAGAGTGCGCAACATCACCAAACATCAAGATGATGATGAGCACTACGGTGAATGGCACAAACAGCGACAAGTGTCATTATATCAACGTGTAGCTCAATGTGTAATTACTGTTTATGTGGGGAGCTATGCCCCCATACCCGCCATTAAAAATATAATCATCTCGGGGAGGATGAAAATTATGGACAATAGAAAAATCAGGAGGGGGCCACTCTATTGGGGGAACATTGGTGGAGGGCAACCTGTGGGTGGGGGTGGGAACAAAGTCCAGAGGGTGGGTGACAGGGGACATCAGCAACTGTCATAAAAAAAAAACTTGCTACAGAACAACTCTAAAAAAAAAAAAAAAATTAGCCACAGCCAGTCCCGAACCCAGGTCTAACACACTCACAATCAGTGACTCTAGCCACTAGCCCAAATGGGCAACTCACAACACTCCTGACTAACAACCCCTAATGTACTGAACAATCATAGAACTAAAAGCACTACAAAAGCGCTGAATGTACACGTTGCAATTAAAATGCCACAGCCCATTTGACAGTAACTATTTTGACTTAGCTGAAATTGAATAGCTTTAATTGGCTCGCTCAAGTCACGGTATACCCAATGGCTGCCATTTTCCAATCCCTTGGAACTTCTCTGGATCTAAGTGAGCTGTTGAACAGCCCAGCCTGTGGTTCAACCAGTTCTGCTGCTAATTCCCTAAGAATCCTTGGACGCAACCCATCTGGTTCTGCGATGTTATCTGTCTTAGGGGCTGCCAGTCCTTTCAGAACCCTCTTGCTAGTAAGTATTGGCTGCCTTATTTCTAGGACTCCCTTAGCAGCCACTTTGATGCTGCTTTCTGGCATGAACCCACAGTTCTCCTTAGTGAATACTGAGTAAAAGTAGTCATTCAGAATGGCTGTCTTTTTCTCATCCTCCTGTATCACCCTATTCCTCCCAATTAGCCATGCGATGCCCCTCCCCTTTTTTTCCTTTTATCACTGATATATCTAAAATACTGTTTTTCTCCATTCTTAACCCACTCCATGATGCTCAGCTCCATGACTGCTTTTGCCTCCATGATGGCCCTTTTTGCCTTCTTATTTTCTGTAGATAATTCTCCCATTATGCCTCCCCCTGCTTTTCCTTGTATTTATAGAAGGCATTCTTTTTGGCCCTAACCGCTTCCCTGACCCTAGTTAAGAACCATAGATGTCTCTTAAACCTGTTTTTTTTTAGCTACTGTTCTTATGCTTGCCTTTGAAACCTTGAGGAGGGCTCCCCTTATTGCCTCCCATCTCTCCTATCCCCTATCAAAGTCCACATTTGTAAAGTCAAGCACTTTGATTCTTGATTGTGGGTTGCTGGCCCCAAGGACCAATATACAGTGATGTCAATAACATTGGGCTAGATTGTATCAGTCAAGCATGGATTCATGTGGTCATTGACATTGTAATGTACCCCAGTTTAATTTGGTATCAGTATTGTCAACTTTGTTATAGACCTTGGCCAGTGGAAAGTGGGTCCCACAAACTTTTTTTAAAGCTTGCTGCACAGCTGCCTAATGGCCTAATTCCAAGTGTTAATGCTTATGAAGTCCAAGTCCAAGTCTGGTAACTAAAGCTCTGGTTCTATAACATCAACTGGCAAAGTCATCCACTTCGGATGCCTCATGACTCTATATGACCACACACAGGTGGAACAAAGGGAGGAGTTTAAAGAGAAACATATGTTGACAGATGTCAGCACGGTTCTTATGCCTGCCATCTGATGCAGAGGCACAGACAACCAATTACTGTAAGTGTGTTTGTGTAGAGCAAATTGAGAATTGTGGACTGACATACCCAGCCACCTTCGCCTGAGATATTCATGCCACCAAGTCGGAGGACAACACAGAACAAAAATTATACAGTGCAGCAGGAGTGGTCCACATGATTTATTCTCACCTTCTACCACATCCATCAGGTTCATATAATTATCTTCCCTCTCTGTTCCTTAACAGATGCTAAGCGCTCTATATACTTTATAGGGAAATAGCTCCACATCAGAGTCCCAGTGTGTGCGTGGGGGTGGTAGGTGGGTTCAAAACTGCATCAGGGTGCTATGTAGAGTTCGAAGCACAAGGGCACAGTGCTTCCTTGGTTGTGATTTGAGACTGTGGTGATGGAAGACATTACATAAAACTGCAAGAAATGTTAATGCTCTCCTTGCCTGAAATCCTTAAGGTGTCACAGGCACCAGTGAATCATCCATGAATATGTTTAATGATAAAGTGGCATATCTAGTAAAAAGGAGAAACATGGTAGATGAGGTTGGAACATGTTTAGAGAACTGGGGTGCTTTTGGCTTTATCAGTAGTAATAGATTTTTGTTCCCTGTGATTTACAGGGGATATCTTTGTGAGACATAAAATGTTTAATTCTAAAGGCACGTCATTATATCAAACATAAAAAATAAATAAAAAATAACATTTTATGATAAATTTCACTAAGATTACACATTTCACATCTGCAGTGCATACCCTCATAAGGCTCTCCAGTGATCAGACCTGACAAGGCAGGCAGATATGTGGCTTTCAGTTCTGGAAAGGCTGCAGACCCTGAATTAGAAAAATGTACACATTAAAAACTAGGGGGCCAATTCAAGTTGACTGGCGTAACTTGCATGCAGTTGTGAGTTATGCCAGTCACCCCTATCCCAGGGACCCTACGCTGCATTCCAGAAGTGGCAGGGTCCCAGCATTTGTGAGATGCGAGATACGCCATGCGTGTGACGGTAGCACGCGCATAATGTATCACAGCCACATGTCGCAAATCGTGGCAAGGGACAGGTGGCCCCCGAAGCCCCACTAGCCCAGGACCACCTCAGCAGACACCAGAGGGCATGGGAGGGGCAGGACACATGGCACAGGCTTCCAGGGGGTGCACCAGAAATGGACACTCAAGGGTCTTGGAAGATCGGAGGGTGGGTGGGCAGGTGTGTGCTAGTGGAAGCTTGGGGATTAACCTGGCACCATTGCCAGGGTGCTATGTGGTGGCATCCAATGGTGCCAGCCATCAGATGCCACTTAAGACAGGTCTGACCTTTTTTACATTAGGTACACCACTGCGTCTCTTGTGATCGCAACTGTGGGTTATGACAGCTGCCCTAATGGAATTGGGCTATGTTATTGTCATAACCCACAGTTGCACCAGCAATTGTGGGCTACAGCATAAGTGTTGTCATATCCTGCAATTGTCGCAGCCTGCATACACCATGGCGCATCTCGCCTCTTTTTATAGGGGCTAGCGTATCACCTGGCGTAAGTAGAGAGATATGCCATGAGATTTGGTGTATCTCACTTTACCCCAGCGTATTCCCTTCTGGAATCGGGCCCCAGGCAATGAGTGCTGTTGGATGCTGAGTATGGATGGGTGTATCAGTTGCGATAAAGTTCCTACCAATGTCTGTAAGAATTTCTTTTTGTGGCTCAATATACTTTATTAAGCATTTCAACAAAGTGCACAAAATAACAATATCAGGAAAATAAAAGGAAGAAAGTTTACCATTAAAATAACATCTGCAACAATAATTAACAACCAAAACAATAAAATAAGAGGATACCAACCTCACTCCCCTACTCCTCCTACTACCCAGCTCCTGCTATGCAATTCATGAAAAACAGGCATCTGCAAAAAAATGCTAGGTTTGTTGATACAATGAGCAGAGATTCAAAGGAGGAGTATCTTGTCAGTCAAGGTCAAAAAATAATTTTACCCAAATTATATGGGCCAGTCTGAGTCAGCCAGCTTTGGAGATGGTCTGGATCTGAATACAAGTCACTGTGGCTCAGACCTGTGAGAATGTGACTGTTCGGAGGACAATTGACTTAATACTCCCATTCCCAGTGGTGAGGGATAGCTTGTTTAGAATTTGAGAAAATGACCGTAATAGGGCTTAATTGTGTTAAAAATCTCTGGATGGCAGGAGCGTAGCCATAATTCTGTTACTAGCTGAACTGACTATACTTGCAGTATGAAGTAAGCTGCATTAAAGAGCAGCTGACGTCAGGAGAACTTTAACAAAACATAACATTTCCATTTGGACACAGTTCAACTTGTATTCCCCATTAGTTCTGTACCCCCCCTCCCTCCCCGTTTATTGCTGATGAAATTTGTATGAAAACAGGATGCCTGCACCTGAAGAGTTTACCTGTTCCTGTTGCTTTCTCCCTACACGAAGTCTTAATGCATTGCTCATGACATTACAGTTACTCCCATGGCAACAGATTGTGATGTCACAAGAGGATTATGACTCAGTAGGGAGTAAGCTATTGAGGGAGATGAACTTTGTGGTGTAGTTATGTAAGCATTAATCACCATCAAAGGTGGCATCTAATGGGGAGTTAATGCATGGTCGGGACCGTTGCGGCATGAGGCCGGAGGCTGAGTGCGTACAACGGTCCAACCATGCATTAAGTCCCCATTAGATGCCACCTTCAGAGGGGATAAATGCACTTGTAACATGGTGTGTACATTACTAAGCATGTTCCAGATCAGTTTGTACTGCTGTGATCAATTACACTATGATACCATTTGACTTACAAAGCAGACTTTACTGTTACTTTGACATGTTCATGTGACGCTCTCTTACATACATATATGTCGTTTCAATAGTTTTGCACATAGCTACATACATATCTTGCTTACTAATTACTATACCTTCTTGAGTATTTCTGATGGCTGTTCATGTCCTATCATAGTGAGGAGGACCCCAAGTTGCTAGTTTTACTCAGTCGCTCTCCCACTGTGTGTCTCATTTGCATACAGCGTTACCCGGTTACTACCATCGCATTATACTCTTTACCTGAGACACTCGTTTTAACACTGCTCACTGCATTATACCCCTGACTATTTCTTGCTCTCTTTCTTTTTTTCTAGGTGCATCCATAGTCTATTATAATTCAATTTCCCAGTGCGATATAGCGATCCCTGCTCCAACTCATACCCATTTCCGCTTCCTTGCTGTGCCACTCTGTCTTCCGCTCTCTTATCTCACCTCTCAGTCACTACTTATGTCCCAGCTTCCTCAGCTTTTCAACCGCTACATGACTCCCTATGTCTGCAGAGGTTCCCATTTGTTTCTCGTTTCCCACCTTCTCATCTACCCATGTTTCCGTATGTGTCCTTGCACCTACCATCACAGTTATCCACATTTTCATGATCTCTACTTCCTTGTGTCTCTATCTTAAACCATTTGTCTCTGTATGTGTGTCATTTACACTTCTCCTACTCCCCATCCTGACTACCTACTTGCTAACACAAAACTTGCTCCCTGCTGTGGTTCTCCTATTCTCTTTTTCTCTACTGATCTTTTCTCCCCTATGGCTACTTTGTGCATTACAAAAGCAACACGGCATTATCGTGCCATAATGCCGTGTTGCTCTTGTAGCATGTGATGCACTTTAGCCAGCTACCTTTCTTATTTTACCTCTTCTTATTTTGGCCATGTTACAACATACTTTAATGCAACTTTCCTCAGTAATAAATAATGTGGAGAACTCTATAGAATATATATGGCATGCTGAATTGTACCTAAGTATCATGTTTTTCAATGTTGTCTTTGAGGCATCAGCAGCTGTTTAAGTTCCTCTCATCACATAGGGTTCATCTTTAAGTTTATAGTGTATGGTGGAACACTGTAGAGCATGGGAATCCATGCTCAGAACAGCGTTGTTGTGCTGTCTTGGCTACATCACCATGTTGTGATGCTGCACTAAGTATGTCACCAGTGCACCATAATAACATCAAACATAGCCAGGCATGCATGATAAAGGGGCCAGTGGTGAGAGAACAAATGGAAGATATCAGCACTGGAGCAACATGCCACAGTAAGGAAGTTAAATATTATTTGGGGGACATTATTTGCCTGGAATGAGTGCCCATACACTATAAAAAGATTGTGTATGAGCACTCACAGACAGACAAGGTTATTTTCTGATCTCACAGTTTCCATGGTAACAAGACCTCTCGAGCTACACTCTCACAGGTCTCTTGTCACCACTGAAACTACTTGATCAGAAAATAAGCTTGTAGTGTATGAGTGTTCATACACAATCCTCTGTATTTTCCTTAGTTTGCAGTCTTCACTGAGTGGCTTCACAGCAGATTTGAGACTTGCAGTGAAAGTGTGCCTAGATGCAAGACTGAAATATGCTGAGCTGCTACTCTCAGGGAACCATGTACTAAGTTTGCTTCAATTCTGAGTCATGGAATCAGATTTGTCTGATTCCAACTTGATTTTGGAAATTAGGATTTTTGGAATGGTAGTTCAAATATCCTAATTCTGCATTTGAATGCTAAAACATGTTTTTGCAAAGGAATTTAGGTTTTAGGGCTCCCAATCTGATTACAAATCTGATTTTGTGGTCTTCTTCAGAATCAGATTGGAATGAGATTTAGAATCAGAAATTCTTAAATTACAAAACAGTCCAATCAGATCAGGACTGGAGAATTATGAACATTTCAGTCATGCACTAAGCAGACTAAACTTAAAACAGATCTTTCTGTTGTGTCTGTATGATTACACTGCAATAAACTATGTAACTTATCAGTGCCTGTCAGCAGAAGATTTTTTCTGTCTGGTAAGGCTGTTTGAGCCCATTTTTTTTTTTTTTTGTGGTACAGTTTCTAGATATACAGAAAGCACTGACCATTCCCTGACTATTTCCTGTGTCAGGGTTTAAAATAGTTACGTTTATAACAGAGTGAAAATAAAGGTATCTACACAGAAGGAAAGTAGACAACATGGTGAGCTGTGGGTCATTCGGGAGGGTCCACCCAGACCTACATTTTCTGTTGCAGTTTGGTCAACAGTAACTTTTTGTAGCAGAGTCAAGTGTTTGTAAAATTATTTAAGGGTTTAGCTCTTCAATATTTCTGTCTTCACAGATTTATGTATTTAAATTTGCTGACCTGGAAGACACACTGAGCTGGAGCAGGTATGACCAAGAAGGAGGTTGCAAGAGGGACGTGCCGCAGTGGAGAACAATACAAATTTCTAAAAGTGCAAATAAACATACATGAATGCTGAATACTGTGTAGAAATGTATGCACAAGAAAGTGACAAGGGCAAAATCTCTGCATAGCATAATAACATAATTCTAAAAACAGAAAGTGAATTACAAGGCATAATCCAGAGGAAAAAGTAATATGCAGCAAATTGTTCTGGAGAGGGGATCAAAGGAGGGTGACTACTAGCTACAAAAGCAAATATGAGAGATGTAAGTCATTGGGAGCAGTTAGAGAGAGTAAAGGGAGGTTAGGAGTTGAGTGGGGAAGAGACAGAGGGGGTATTTCAGAAGGCTGCCAGGCTGACTGTCCAGCAGAAGTAATTCAATAGGCAATGTGGGTAAGGAATGCATGACAGAGAAATAAAGGAACTAGTATTATAAAAAGGTTCTCAGAAATGATGCAATCTGATTGGCTGTTAGGATTCCAACAGCCTTACATTAATCCATGTTACACTGTCATGTCATGTACAGCCTGATCACAATGGCACATGGATTCTTCCAATCAACATTTTTCTCTAGCACTGCTGAATGACTGGAATGATGCATTCTGATTTTGAACCAGTATTATTAAGCTGTTGGTGAAAGAACTGTTTTATTAAATATCTCTCTCTAAATGAGGAGAGCATTCAAAAAGTAATCTTCTAACACACTTCTTTTTGAACAATTTGTTTATAATAGCAAAAAGGCACTCCCAGAAGTTAGATTAACAGTCAGTCAATCACCCCTGGGGCAATATGGCACTTGGCTGTGCCCCGTGCCATATTACACCCCTAGGGGGTGATTAACAAACTGTTACTCTAACCCTCGGTCATGCCTCATTGCTTAATGAAAGGACAGAACAAGAAAGAAAGGGAATTTGCTTCCTTCTTAGAGTAAAAGCATGGCTATTAATTAATTTAAATCTGAACATTTATTTACTAATAATATCACAACATACTATATTTGAATCAGGTGCCCTGCATAATTCTTATCTCAGTTTTAATGGTACAGTAATAAAGAAAATACCTGATTTTTATTTATTTATTTACTTCAGTTTGGGATTAATACCTTTGAGCCAAGGACTCATTTCCAAAGGTTCCACATCAGTTGTTGAAAACAGATATTACAGTATATAATACAGGGTTAACAGTACAAAGAACATTAAAGCATATACACAGTCAGTAATAGCAAATGTTTGGAGTTTTACACATCTATATAGTACTTAATTACACAAGCTTGATTCAAGGAAAGGGGGGGGGTCATGGGTCAGCCAAAAGGTGGCATCATCAGAGAAGGAGGGGAGGTGTTTTCAGCCATGAGGAGACATCATCATTATTTTCAAGGGAATGGGGTAATGGGGGTGTCCAGGGGAAGGTGATATTCAGTGGAGTGATAATTGAGGAAGGGGAATGTACTGGGTGACTGTAGGCTGATTACTTACCACATTAGCACATGCAGGTACAGGTCATTTTTGAACCATGGATGGTTCTGAGCCAGTTTTGAAAGGACTAATCTTGGGTGTCTCAGAGAGGTCAGTGGGTAGTACATTGTATCACTTCGGTCCCTGATACAGAATGATGTTTTGAGCAAGTTTTGTCCTTTTGAAGGGAATCACCATCCTGTCAGTGGCAGCACTTCAGGTCAATTTTTTAGGGACAGCCAGCCTAAAGTGGCCTCCCAGTGTGGAAGATGACCGACCCAGCAGAACCTTTTTTAGCAGCAGACAGGTTTGATATTTCCCCCAAATGTTGAGTGGGAGCCACCCAGTTTCTTTGTAGAGTGTGCAGGTATGGGTGTCAAAGGTAGCCCCCAGTGTGAGGTGGCTGACTTTATTGAGGAGTGTGCTGATCCTGTTTAAGGGTGTTTTTTTGCCTGCCCCATACATAGGCAATTCATAGTCTATGGCAGACAGAACTGAGCTACTAGTGGCTAGTTTTAGAGCATTAGGAGTCATTGAATGTCTATGATGGTAAAGTACGTCCAGCTTTGCATTTGCAGTCTTGATAACAGAGTCTATGTGGCTTGAGAAGGTGAGGGTGTCATCAAATGTGATACCGAAATATTTGAACTTGGAAACTTGGTCTAGAAACTCACCATTTTGGTTATGTACCAGCAGTGGCAGGTATTTCTTTTTGCTTTGGGAAGTGGTGAAGAGCATACTCTTAGTTTTTTTGACGTTTAACAGTATTTTGTTTTCTACGAACCATGATTCAAGTTTAAGGAAGCTGATTTTGAGGTCTGTTGTGATGGAGTGGAGGTTTTTACCACCAACTGATATTACTGCATCATCAGCATAGAGAACTGTGCTTGCTGAGCATGCCGTAGGGGTGGAGTTGATGAAAAGGCTAAAAAGTAGAGGACCAAGGATTGACCCCTGTGGGACCCCAAGGGTCACCTCCTTAGCTGCAGATAGGGTATCACCTATTTTGATTCATTGTGTCATGTTGGTGAGGTAGCTACCAAACCAATTTACCATTTTAGGGGATAGACCCATGGATAGAAGGCAGCTTAGGAGGAGGTTGTGATTAACCGAGTCAAAGGCCTTCATAAGGTCAATGAAGACCAAACCAACTGCATGCTTGCTGCCCAAGGCATCATATAGGTGTGATGAGTAGTCCACTAGTGCAGTGAGTGTGGAGTGCTTTTTTCAGAAGCCATGTTGCTGTGAGCAGAGTAGATCATGTTTGTCTAGGTATTCTGTAACATTCTTTTGAGTACTTTAGCTAGGGGACGGAGGATGGAGATGGGTCTGTAGTTGGATGTTTGTGTCTTGTCCCCTGCTTTAAAGACAAGAGTGTTGTTTGCTGACTATCATAAATCTGGGAACACTTCCAATTTTAGAGAGGCGTTGAAAACCATGGTAAGAGGACCAGAGAGTTCATTGAGGAGAAGACCAACCAGCTTCATGTCAATCATATCTGCTCCCATTCTGGTCTTGCCAAGGGCCCCTTTAGTGTGTTTAATTGTTTCAGCCTTGGTGACACATCTAAAGTGAAATGATGGTACCTCTTTTCTTAATTGGTTGTGAGGGGCAGTTTGTTGTTGTTGTGCTTGCATATCCATGAAATAGTCACTGTGAAGTAGACTTGAGAGGTCTGTGAAGGTGTTGTTGAGCTCATTGGCAATATTGATGGGTTCTTGCAAGGGCCCCTTGGTGGTCACAAGAAGGTCAGGGGGAACCTTAGTGGTCTTGCCCATCAGGGATTTCAGGGTCCTCCAAAAGTCTCTGCCAGAGTGCCATGTTTTGTTAAGTAGGTCCTTGTAGTAGGAGGCTTTGGCCTATCAAATGAGTTTGGTTCAGGAATTTCTGGCTGCCTTGTAGGTGTTAATTTCTGCAGGTGTTCTAGTTGCCTTTGCTGTATGCCAAAGATTGTCTCTGTTCCACATGAGACCAATTAGGGCTTTGGAAAGCCAAGGATTTGTGGTTCCCCTAATTGTTTTAATTCTATACAGTGCAAAAATATCATAAGCTCGGTTGGCAACCATTATGAAGTAGTGAAGAGTCTCATTGCCATTCATATCCTATGCCAATGGAGATCAATCCATTTGTGTCATGTACAACTTAAAGTGCTCACATAGCCCTGGCCTCAAACAGTGGTTTTTGCATACCTTGGGTAGACTTTTTGTGAAATAGTTTGACCAGGTACACAGCACAGGGGAGTGGTCACTGAGGCTGTCAGGCAGGACAGCAACATCGGTTATATGTTCAGGGTGAGTAGTCAGGAGCCAGTCTATGAAAGAACTAGTCTCTGTTTTTCAGTTCTTCCTGGTGTCAGTAGTGATCATCTGTGTTAGGAAAAGGCTAGCTATTAGATCCTTGAGTTTGGCATAGTTCTGTGAGTGCCAGTTAATGTTGAAGTCACCAACAATTATTTTCTCCCATTGGTTCCCTAGCTGCTCTTGATTTGCTATAACAAGGTTTAGACTGGTGGGTTGGTGACCTGGGGGTATATATACTGTGGAAAGCAGCAGTACTTTATTCTGTGGTCCTATATTTAATTTGAGATTCAGTATTTGGGCCTCTTTTGTGATAAGACTGTGGTCAAGGACCTGCACTTTTATTCCTGATTTGGTATATATTAGGCAACCACTGCCACGTTTTCCTATCCTATCTTGTCTGAACAAGTTGTAGCCTTTGAGTGATATGGATGCATCTGGTGTCTTGGGGGAAAGTCAGGTTTCCGTGAGTGCAATAATGTCTGGGTTTGTCACCTGCACTCAGGCCTGGAATTGTGGGAACTTGGAGAGGAGACTCTTAATATTTAAAGAAACAATAGTGAGTAGGCCCTTTGGCTTAGGCAATCTATTGAGAAGAGGCCCAGGGTTAGTGTGTACATTCCCTGATATTAGTAGGAGCAACAGAATTAGGGAGTGGAGAAACTGATATAAAGCAACCAAGCAGTAGCAGGAATGATGTTTCTTCAAGCATGGTGCTCTAGAGATGGGATTTTGCTGTAGGTGGAGGTTGATCAGGGCAGCTAGTGGAAATTTGAAGATGTATTTCCTCAGTAATTCATATGAAGTAGCCAGGTGGTGGGGAGGGTAAACTTCTTCCATGTTGGTACCACTCCTGTCTCTCATTTCTTACCAGTGCAGAATCCATGTGTATTTGGGATATGTGTCAGGCTCAGGGCAATCAGTACCTGGGGATGGCCAAAGGATTGTGAGCAGTGCGAAGGCTAGATGTACTGTAAGGTACAGACTCATTTTGGCTGCTGACAGGGGAGGCGGCAGCCTTAAGGACTTTGTGTTTGCTAGAAACCCTCACGTTTCCCTATGTAATGTCTCAAGCTCTCAGAGAGTGCCTCCTGAGTACTAGGTCTTAGAGAAGAGGAAAGTCTGGGCTTAGGAAGCTCCAGTACACAACATAACGTGGGTAGGAGAGATCGAGTGGTATGGTGGTGGGAAAAGTCACCAGTAGGGAGTAAGTGGCTGTGGTATAGGTTACACTGGGCAAGGATGGTTAGCATAAATAGCAACAAATTGTCCATCACAAGAGGTGGGGCTAAGGGACATTTAGAGGAGGCCGGGGTGGGACAAAAAAGCTGTGGGTCTCGGTCGGCGACTGCTGGAGCACCATTCGACTGGGGGCAGAACAAGCCCTGTTCAGGGGCAGGCTGGCTGGGGAGAATAGAGAGAGAGAGAGAGAGAGAGAGAGAGAGAGAGAGAGAGAGAGTTACAGGTTTTAAAGTAGTGAAAACAAAGGGGCAGACAGACAAGCAGCAGAGGTGAGAAGTAATTTGCAGGACAAAAAGCAGCTTAAGTTTAAGCGCCAAAAGGTCTGAGCGAGGGTTTCTTTAGAGGGGGTAGAGGAGGGTAGAGATTAATCAATCTTAAGAGAGCTGTAATACTTTAAACAAACTCACCGAACAGAATTTACAAATAAACATTTACATTTCCCCTTTTTTCCCTTTTAACAGAAGCTAAGTCTTATGTGTTTTTAAAGTACAGAAGCGCCATAAGGCAAAAGCAGGGAAACGAAGTATTAGCCAATAGGAAACAGGCTTAAAAAGGCTGACAAAGATTTGTTTGCTATCTGCAACCACTTTGTTTGATGCAGTGCCTCCCTTTTCTTTTGGAACATGCATATTTTTGTAATTTCCTGATGATGGGTGGTTTGTGGTTTTCTGACATATTTTCCTGATCAAGAGTCTTGCAACAGCCAAACAAGGGGATGATTTATTGTGAAACTATTAAAAAAAAATCTTCTTAACAGGGTAGTCTAAGTTTAGATTCCATGAAACCCAATGAACAGTAACGTTTGATATGGTAAAAGTCTCTTATGACAGTCTTAGGAGTTAGCTGTTACATGTCACCCTGCTAGGTATATGTCAACAAATTTCTATAAACCAGGGAAATTAAACACAGCTTCTCCAGAGCAGAAGAGTGGGTAGTGAATCTCTATTATTTAGTTAATATTTGGACAGCATACTTTTTCATCATGAATTATGAAGTAGGTCAGGGGGGTAAACATGATGGAATGAGAGTCCCATTGAGTCTTAAATGACTGTGTTACTATGTATAAGTTACTATGCTGTCTGAAAAACCCAGTTTCAGCAAATGGGACTCGAGTAATAGGGAGGTGTATCAGTGGAAACAGAGGAAAGCTGGGAGAGCAGTAAGGAGTGTGAAGGCACAAACTGAAGAGAGAATATCCCAGGGATTGACAAAGGGGAACATGGCATTTTTTTAGGTATGTATGCGAAAGGAGAAAGTCCAGGGGTGAACTGTAAGATTAAAAAGGGAAGGTGGGACAGTGCAAAGGGGACAAGGAAAATGCAGACATGCTGAGCAGATACTTTTTTCAGTGTTCACAGGGTGAGGAGAAAGGGAAGGGCCACAAAAAAAGTAATATAAGCATTGGAGGGAGGAAGGTGGACACTCGTCCATTTTCAGAGGAGAGCATCTTGATAGGACTCACTCATCTGAAAGCTGACAAAGCAATGGGGCCAGATGGAGTGCATCCATGGGTAATAAGGGAGTTCAGGGAGGTACTGGCTGCACCACTGACAGTCCTATTTAACAGCTCATTGGAAACAGGAGTTGTTCCAGAGGAATGAAGGAGGACAGATGTAGTCCCACTTCACAAACATAGAAACATAGAAACATAGAAGCTGATGGCAGATAAGGACAGCAAGGACCATTCAGTCTACCCATTTATTTTTCTACCTTATGAATGTGGTAGCAGGAAAGAAACTGTCAATTATAAGCTAGTCAGCCTGACATCATTGGTGAGAAAGTTAATGGAATCACTGCTGAAGGAAAGGATTGTGAAATATCTTGAAGCCAGTGGGCAACAAGACCTGAAACAGCATGGATTCATGGGGCAGGAGGACATGTTAAATGAATCTGATAGATTTCTTTGACTGGGTGAAGAAGGAATTAGATTAGGGTGGAACAGTGGACGTGGCCTACCTAGATTTCAGAAAAGCTTTTGATACTATTCTACATAGGAGGCTAATGAGCAAGCTGGGAAGCATAGGAGTAGGTCCAAAGAGGCTAAACTGAATAAGAAATTGGTTAAGGGATAGGTCTCAGAGGCAGGTGGTAAATGGAGTTCACTCAGAGGAATGAAGGGTGACCACTGGGTACCTAAAGGATATGTGCTGGGACTGGTCCTCTTTAATGTCTTTATAAGTGACATTGCAGAGGGCTGGAAGGGAAGGTCTGCCTCTTTGCAGATGACTCCCAAGTGGTAGGCAGTATAGCGCAGTGGTTTAAGGCTCTGAGCTGCAAATCTGGAGACCTGGGTTTGTATCCCACAGCCCCCACTTGCATACTGTGTGACCCCGAGCAAGTCACTTAACTTCCCTGTGCTCCCAGGTCTCACCTGTAAACAAGCTTTCAGCTTAGTGTGCCACTCCTGGTTAAACAATTGAAAAACAAAATAATATACATGGAAAACAAAGTCAACAACAGAGTGGACACCTCAGGAGGGTGGAAAGGATAAGCAGAGACCTAAGAAAACTCAAGCAGTGGTCAAGGATATGGCATCTGGGTTTCGATGAGAAAAAGTGCAGTGATGCACTTGGAGCACAGAAATCCAGGTACAGAGTACAAAATGGGAGGAGTGATACTGATGATCACCAGGCAGGAAAGAAACCTGGGAGTAGTCATATCAGATTACCTAAAGTTGGCCAGGCAATGCGACAAGGCAGTAGGGAGGACTAGTAGAATGCTAGGATGCATAGGGAGGTGTATCACCAGCAGAAAGAGAGAGAGCTGGTATTGCCTCTGTAGAGTACTTTGTCAAGTTCTATAGATTACATTTCCAGAATAACATTGACAGATTGGAAGTGGTCGAGGAGAGTCCAACTAAAATGGTGCAGGGTCTGCATCAGCCCTCAGGGTCTCATGCTGCTTACCATCCATCTGCTTCAGCAGCTCCAGCTCTGCTGCATATCACCCATCATACCTCTGCTCAGGTCTAACCCATCAAGCACACAAATTGGTCAGACTAGTCCCCGGCCAGGGCTAATCCAGGAACATCATTTGGAAAGACAGGAATAGACCAGGGCTGTGTGACCTGGGACAGCATAACGAAACCTACTCAAGGTCATCATACGGTACAGTTGTCAGCCATTTTCCCATTTCTTTTTGGTTCCACCCACCACCCTGCAATGCATCTGCAGTGGCATCCTGGGGGCAGTGGTGCTTGTTGTGTGGTCACCCATGTCAAGAACACCTCCACATTGTCACCACCAGAAGCTGACACCAATGGAGGGCATCGCAATCCACCCACCAAGGGAGGAATGGATCCAAGGGACACTCTGATCTTCCTCCCTGATGGTCTCCACTCATAATACCCAGGACCGAGGTGTGAACTCAGGTCACCACCATGCTAAAGTGATGCCTCATCACTCGGTAGCACAAAGACAACAAAAGAGATCTGAAATGTCTCATGGGGTAAAATGGTACAGGAGGGGAGAGTTTTTTCAGTACAAATGGTGGTCAGGGACAAGGAGCATGATAAGAAAGCTGGAGGGTGTAGATTCAGGAGAAATGTCAGGAAGTATTTCTTAACAGAATGAAAGAAGTCTTCCAGCAGAGGTGGTGGGGGTGACAACAGCTGCAGGGTTCAAGAATTCATTGGTTAGGCAGAAGGAAATATTGAGGAAAGGAATGGGGTAGGTGGGTGAATGGGTAGAGATCAAGTAGGATTTGCAAGATACCATAGGCAGGGAAAAATGTGGGCAGACTAGGTGTGCCAAGCAGTCCTTACGTACCAGCAAATTCTATGTTTCTGTCCCTCAAGAAGAAAGTTAATCACCTAATTAAAGGTGCAAACTCAGTGGTCAGGTGAAGATGTGCACCACATCTGTGACCAGCTCCAGTAAACTATTGTTCAACCCTTGGTGAATGTAACAAACTCCTGGATGTCTTCTCACTTTTCTCCTAGACCCCTTACCCTCTAAAGGTAAAAGCTCATCTCGAAACCCTGCCACCAGTGTCAGTCACCTTTTCCCTGTAAATATATGCATTTATTAAATATGGAATTCATTAATTTTATCCATGTGATGTCTGTTAAGCTGTTTAAATCAATGTCTTAAGTCTCATAAAATAAAATATCCCATGAAGCTATCTCAGTGAACAACATTTCAATCAAAATAATTGTATTTCTGTGAACAATGAATACATCACTAGAACTGTTAAATAGCATTAGCTTTTGTTTGCCTTTCAAAGGGCTGCACATTAAAGACTGATTTTTTAAACATTAGACATGTAGGACTCTGAGTCATGAATCTAAAGATCAAGGTTTGAAACAAGCGTCTGTTACCACTGCTATTGGCACATAACTACTTCTAATGAGTACTAGTGCCACACCCACTCTGACCACTACATTCCATTCCATTCAATCCAGTTTTGTTCAGGATAAAAAACAAATTGTTTACAAACATACAACCATTCTGATGACAAGCAAACAAGTTACAGACATAAATAGTACTAGATACAGTGTACAACTTGCAAGGCATTGTATGTTAAGCATAACAAAGTTTCATGTGTGTGACAGAGCCCAGTGCAGGAGGTGTAGGGATGGGGGCTCACAGTTTCAGATCCCTATGTTATGCCTCTCAAAGGATGGCAGCAAGGTTTATTCCCTGGGAAGACTGAAAAGAACCATTCCATGACTTTTGTACAAGACGGCAAGGTGTGGTTTACCAGGCAGAGGGATTCTGGCAGGGAGTTCCATTCAGCTGGCGAGCTGTGCTGAACGTGAGGGACCTGTATGACTTGTATTTCTGTGTGGGACCATGAGCTTGAATGATCCAATGGAGTGCAAGGATTTAGGACAGGACTTGTGGGAAAAAAAAAACATGAGTGCAGATAAGCTAAAAACTGTAGCCTTTTCACTTCTCAGCTTTTTGCCTTTCTTTGCAATGTTGCTGGCAGAGTAGTCATTTCTGCAGACCCTCTCTCTGTCCCTGTCTGTCTCACTCTCGCTCTTCCTCTGTAGTTTTTATTCTAGTGTCTCTGGCACTGTTCAGTAGAAACTAGCATATAGCATAGCATATAGGCCAGGACCTAAAATCAGGTTGACCACACCTCAGTGCTAGGGCATAGCTCAATCATATGAATACCATTGTATGTATCGGAGCTACCCCAACACATCCAATCACCCCCTCTCCAAAAAATAAATCTCCCTAACAAACTAACTTGTGCAAACAACAACAGAAAGACCCCCACTGAAACAATATACAACATTACCATCTCCCCCACAACCACCATCCTGGTGGGAAATTCCCCTCCATCGAGAATACAAAGCCCATTCTGTCCAGATTACACCCAACCAGTGTGATCTCTGGCTTGGAATCCAAGCCTTCATCTAGTAGTATAATACAACATATGGGGCTATTAAGGAAGCAATTATATTACTGTAACTAAAACAGAGGGGAGACAAATCCCTAAAATTAAAAGGCCACATCACTAACTTTTAACAAGAGATACCTATAAAGGTTAAAGCATGGCCATAGCATATTATAAACACTATATACCCCCAATTATTAAGAATACAATGGCATATAGGATAAAGTATAATATTAAAATCCCCCCCTCCTCCACCCCCAGTATAAGAATGACTCAAGAGAGGCAAATTCAATGCAAAGAAGTGCAAAATAATGCACCTGGGAAACAAAAAACCCAGGGGAAGATTACACAATGGGGGGAGAGGTAGTAACAACAACAAAAATGGAAAGGGACCTGGGGTAATCATATCAGATGACCTTAAGGTTGGCAAGCAATGTGAGAAGGCAGTAGGGAGGGCTGGGGAGATATTGGGATATATAGGGAGAGGCATCACCAGCAGAAAACAGGAAGTTGTTATCCCCCTGTACAGACAGTTGGTGAGACCCCCATCTGGAGTTCTGTGTCCAGTTCTGGAGACCCCATCTCCACAAGGACAAAGACAGGATGGAGGCAGTTCAGAGGAGGGCAACTAAAATGGTACAGGGTCTGCAAGAGAAGCCATACGAGGAGAGACTAAAGAAGCTGAATATGTATACCCTTGAGGAAAGGAGGGAGGGGGGACATGATAGAAACATTTAAGCACCTCAGTGAAATCAAGAAAGTCCAAGAGGGTAGCATCTTTCAGAAAAAGAGATGTGCAAAAACAAGGGGACACAATTTGAAGATAGAGGGGAATGGATCAGGGGCAATGTGAGGAAGTATTATTTCACAGAGAGGGTGGTGGAGGCATGGAACAGCCTTCCTGAGGAGGTTGTGGGGTCTAAAACTGTAGGAGAATTCAAGAATGCATGGGGCAGACATAAGGCAATTTTTGTGGGGGGTAGGAAGAAATAGGCTGTTGCTTAAATAGGATCTGCAGCTTATCCTCTAGGTAGGGAAATGGGCAGACTAGGTGGGCCAAGCAGTCCTTATCTGCCATCAAAATCTATGTTTCCATGTTATGTCCAGAGGTAAAACACAATTTAGCATAAAAAACAACAAAATGCTACATCCAGGTCAATACCTATGACCGACAAACCCAGTCAGTAAAGTCCATGTATAAAAAACAAGGTCCTCAGGCTAGCAAGCAGCCATCAAAAGGGCAAGAAAATATCGATCTTTTATGTAATATACAATAGTAAATTAGCAAAACGGTAAATCAAACAGGGCAATGAAACTGACATAAGATCACAACTCCACCATTCGAGGTAACAGATATGGCAATACTCGAGGATATCAAATAAAAGGAAAAAGAAACATACATATAAGTGTAAAAAAATGGTCCCCATTTAAAGCTACAATATAGACAAAGGTACAGCAAACAACTCACAAGGGGAACATCCAACAGATGCAGAGACATAGTCCAACAAGCAGAGAAGAATGCTATGACATGCAGTGATGTTCCAAAACTGAAACTGTTGTAAGGGGTACTGCCTGTAGAAGTGTAGCAACTAGTGGAATGGATGAAGTGACACACTCTGTAACGGTACTGTACAGAAGTAGCAACAGACATCTGTGAAACTTTAAACAATAGAAACAGCCACTTTGTTTATGATAAATCTTCATTATTTTTCTTGGTCACAAAGCTGCCATGCTGAGAATCATGTCATAGGTAGGACAAGTACATGGAGGCAAACTGTTGGAGAAGCTGAACGTAACAAGAAAGTAAACATGGCTGTGGCAACAAGTGCATATAATAAGGTTGGCGAGGTATAAGGGAGAAAACCAAGTTGGAGCCAAAGCAAAAATAGAAAATACAACTCAAATGTTCTCATCACATAATGCTCCCATTTTATGCTCCAGAGAATCTCCTAATACGTGCTGGAAAATATTCTTAAAAAAATAAGCCATGCATAGTAATCTCTAAAGCATAAAAAGATATGGGCAAAAGACGACCGAAATCTATGCACCAAAGAATAGGACAGAGGTGCAAAAGGAGCTGCAGGAGTCCCACTGGATCACAAAAGAAAAACTACAACAGAACTTCAAGAGCTGAAGCTGTTGAGCAGCTGCAATGAACAAGCCACTAGCGGCTAATCATCTTGGTACCCCTCTATACTATCAGACTTAGGAGCTGGAAAAAGGTCTGAAAATAGTACTGGTAAACCATCCCAGGTGTCTAGTGCGCTTGTTGGTTGTGATCATCAGATCTGCTGGGCACAGAAAGAGACAGCACATTACCATGGCTAGAAATTCAGACTGAATGCCTCTGTGCTCACTGCGCAGCTGTCAAATTAACAGAGTAAAGACATTAAAGATGCAATAACGCTTGGACTGCCAAAGACCTGTGTGGTGGGAAAAGAAATGATATTCCCAAAAGATGTTTGCATGAAGTCTTCCAGACCCTTCACATTCTTGGATTTTGTGAGTAGGGCCAGGTTGGACCTGTCCAGCACACTGTCTGGGACACAGTTCATGTCTCCCTTGACCAACCAAGGGCCAGTGCACTGTGCTATCTCCAATTGCAGTTTTTGGAACAAGTGCCATCCTCCACATTTGGGCAATATACTGTCCCAACTGTGAAGCTGGTATTCATGGATATGTGCCCTGGGGGCCAACTGAAGCTCTAAGCACAGTTACAGGAATATAGGTTTTAACCATATGCCAACCCCTCTTGCCCAAGCAGTGAAACAGGATGAAATCCAGGTGCTTCTCCAGCCGCTGTGAATATGTGCCACCTCCCCCGGGGTTATATGCTTTTCTTGAAACTGCAGTATGTCTGTCATGAGTTTCCTTACAGTACATAGTTTATAATCCTCTTTTTTTGCTTTACTACATGTTTCAGCCCATTGACATTCCAGGGGACAATATTCAATTGATTTGGAATCCTGGAGCTGGTGAGAATAATACTGTTTACACACAATAAATATCCTGTCATGTGTCTGTAACTTTAAAATTACACCAAATATGAGAGTTGTATTTTTGCTTTTTTATCACGTGCAACCTCCACTCACCCCCCTTCTCCACTGAGCATCCCAGCCCCACCCAGTACAGTGGCTGTCCCTTAATAAACTTGAAAATTGCAAAATAAACACTTTCATTTTACCTATCCCCCCACCTCAATACACACCCAAACAAATTCAAGTACGTGAATTCATAGCACCATGGCCAGACACCCTCCCTCCCCCGGACTGAGATGTTACCAACTCAGTGTGCCATGATAACGGTGATGTCGGTAAGAGCAAGGTCAATAAGGGCAACAGAAAATGGCAACTGCCAAAATGGTGGTGGGATTTTTCCCTCTCCCTGAGTTGCACCCCCCTCCTCTGAGTTGAAATATTAGGTAAGGGGGTCCACCGATACAACAGTCACCATATCTGCAGTCGCCCTTTTGTGCTCACCCTAATTATGCATCAGTCTTCTTTTTTCATCAAAGTCACATAAAACCATTAAACTCTTGACCCATCATTCAGCCTTTCTTTAAGACTGGGTTTAGCGAAGGTGTAATGTAAACCTTCAACACAGTCAAATCTGAGTCAGAGTATAATGGATTTCTTCATTCTTCGAAGGCACATACACACACACACACACACACACACACACACACATGCAAAGACAGTCCACCATAGGGATATCCTGTGGTGCTCCCGTACAAACAGACTTTTTACAGAATGAAACTGTCCACCCACCTCCCCACAGCTCTGTATGCACTACATTCAAAACCTAAAGTTAGAAAAAGTCAGCATTCTTGCCACAACACATATCATACAAATAGTTTATTACATGTAGTATCACTGGCAAAACAAGAGATAAGAATGACATACTATTAATCTTAGTAGCTAGTAGAGACACACAATAAGAAAGATAAATCAGATCTAGCAGTCCATCTGCAACAGCAGCTGTTGTATGCTGGCATGGCCAGTGACTGAATCTTGTGTTTTACCTTGGCTGAGGTGAAACATGAGGTTCAGTCACTGGTCATGCTGGCATAGCTGCTGTTCCAGAAGGATTGCTAGATATGACTACTCTCTCTCTCTCTTATCATGTGTCTCTACCAGCTACTAAGATCTACCCTCACCCTCACCCTCCAGTCTGGCTCCTGGTCATAATAGTTTGAGTGGGGGGTCCTGTGCTGCCCTTGTTAGAATTCTGAGGGTGCCTTTTGCATAAGGAGAAAAGTGTTGTGTTTCCAGTCCCAATATGTGACAGTTTTGTGGAACTAGTGGAACAGACAGCAGTTGAGGCTCTGGTCATGAAGAACATGTACTGTATGTGCTGCAAGGGATCCCTGGATTTGTAGTTACAGAAAATGTCAGCTTGCAAGTAAACAGAATCAGTCTGACACAATCTATCATGCAAGCAATAATACCCAACAGGGTGGGCAGTACTGGGCAATACCGGACTGCCCATTGGTGTAATGAGGCCCAATACTGCAGAAAGAGGGCCTTATAGCCCCTGGAAGGTCCAGTACTGCCCAATACCACCCACCCTGAAAGGTATTATTGCACACTGAAAATTGGCAACATGTGACATTTTTGTACAGGATTGATAAAATACAAGAAAAAAAGTTTAAAAATTACTAAAATGAATAGAAAGTTGTTTTATTGATAAATTAGTCAATCTGCTGGTGTACTTGCTGGCAGAGGGCACTGTAGTGTTTCAGGGGTATTTTATTGTGAAGCTTACTGCTTTTTTCCCCAGTTGGCATCGAGTCCCATCTTTGTTTTAGTGCTATTCCCTGCTGCTGTGAAACTTTTAAGTTATTTTAATGTTAACATGAAAGGTATACCAGATGTGTGCAGTAACTGCAGTCATGGAGCAGTGAGGCAGCCTTGTCAATTGGTAAACAGAGGAGACGTAGTGGATCAGGCAGCACAGGTCCGATTTCTGATTTCTGTTTTTTCAGTTGAATGTCAGTGTGAGACAAGGATTTGACTGCTTGTGAGTCGGCAATAACACTTTGGAGAGCCACACAGGAGCGATGGATTTTGTGACATGAAAGGGGTGAAGATGGAGTGTGAGAGTAGTGAGAGAGTGGTATTTTCATGCTTTGTGTACCACAGATGGAGACATGCTGTGGGGTTGCTGCTGAAAGGCAGGCCGGTGGCTGGAGGGGGCATGACCAGGTGTATTACATATAGCATAATGGATAGGCAAGTGTGTGTTATGGATTTGTTTCACACACCCAAGTTGTATGATGACCCATAAACCTCAAGAGCAAAGCTCCCAGAGGTTTATACAGTTATCACACATGGAGGGTGTGTAAAACAAAATCCGTAACAACACACCTGGCAGTCCTTAATTTTTTTGTAATTACTGGTTGTTTGTGCAGTTTGTGCAGCTTTACGTGGGTGTATTAATGCCCTAATAACCCGATTTTAGGATGTTATAGAATTTCTTTGATCTAGTAAAATGAGATATTAAAGGGGGTCACCATTAATTATAATGTGATACTAGTTTCCAGTTCAAATGAAATGTAAGGTTTGTGGTAAAATAGTAGTTTTGTTTACTTTCATTCCACATCAGTCACAAGTGTCAGGGGGCCCAACTCTTACACTATTGTCAGTTAGCCAGTGAGGAAAAAATGGTGAATATTGAATGTTCAGAACAAAACTGGCACAGGGATACCAGTTTACCACTGAGGCATGGGAAGCTGGTACCTTCTATTTCCTGGTCTTCAACTGAAAGTTAATGCATCCCCCAGGCATGGGTGCCAGCCAGTCAGAGACTGGAAAATAAAAAAGCCCCATGTTTACGTTTGCAGTGGGCGGATCCTGCAGACGTGCTGCATCAGAAAAAGACCTAGGTAATGTTTTCTGTACGCGGAACTGTTTTTCCTCCACCTTACCCTCCCCGAAGAAGCAATCTGCCCATGTTGTCCCTATGGACTGCAGCACTGCACTATATCACAGTGGGCATTTTTTTTTGTTTTTTTTTGTACATTTCTGCATCCCTGACATTTTTCATATTAAAATGACACAACCTTACTTGTCCTATCTTCATGGTAAGAGCTCTACTTGTCCTCGGTGCAGTCTGTGATTCCACATAACAAAGAGTAAATGCTGCTCACAGGGTTCTATGTCACACCTAATATGAGTGTCTGTAATTAAGAGTGTCTGCAATTAACGCACTTCTTTACTCAGAACAGGGTGCATCTGTATTGTTTGCACATACCAGGAAGAGCTGCCCTACCTATTATGGGCAAGGTTTACAATTAAGCAATTTATCCCTCCAGGGTGTGGGTACACTGGAGGATTTACCACGGCTGGTGTGATTCGGTCACGAGGCGCAGCCGAGTGACCGAATCACACCAGTGGTGTTAAATCCTCCAGTGTGCCCACACCCTGGAGGGATACATTTTTATTATACAATGTGGAATGTTGTTTTTTTATGTTTTTTAACTGTGTTCTAACTCACTGAGGTCCCTACACTTCGAAAGAGGAGGTCATTTTGCTAAAAATTTACCGCAGTGTTTTAGCGAAGCAGTGACGGGACAAATTGCGGCAGTTTCGTCTGAAGCGAAAGCAACCGGATTAGCACGGTATAAGGCTGGCTGGCACTTCTTCCAGTGGGTACACTGGAGGATTTATCACGGTGGTCATTGTGCCAGCCAACCAATCAGGATGCAGGATTCGGCAGATCGGATTTACCACATTGTATAATTCTATTTTTATAAACAGGGTCAGACCGGGGTACAAGGGAACCACCTGGAAAGTGGACACAGGAGCCCACCTGGGAAATCAGTAGGGGAGGACACAGGGTGATCCACTCAGTCATAGTGATCCAATATTCCGAACTAATTTTACACTCCGAAAAAAGCTAAAGGTATATCTTGCAGTAGAGTTTCCAGTAAGCTGTAAGTAGATTTCTGTTCTTTTAAATATTTCTGCTTTTAATGAAATAGAAACAAGGCAATCGATAAGCCAGAAGTACAATTACAGATGTCAGAGATGACAAGCTTTAAACAGAACAATAAATTAAAGGATCAGGTTTCAAGCCTTGACTTTTAGCAGTGAGCACTTTCGTTTAGTTAAGTTTCGTTTTGACTTACGTGTCTTTGCATTAGTAGGATAACTTTTTTCTAAAAACTCTCTGAATGGGCACCTTTCAAAGTAAGTAGCACCCCATCTTCCCACAAATAAAGCTAACACGGCACTACAAAGTTTATCAAACCTGTGCTAGAAGCACCTGTCCTCCCGAAATATGTCCAGTCACGTCAGCTAGTATTGTATGCATCAATGTAAAGGGGTGATCACGAATTTACCTGCAGTGGACAGCAAGAAATTCAATAATCATGAATTGACATGCAATGGACAGCAAGAAATCCAATAAACAGTGTCCCGTCTTCATGGCAAAAATTATTGGAGGCAGTGAGCCTCCTCTTTGGGCACTCCAACCTTAATGCAAATTTAAAACTCTTCATTAGGAAACCTCTAATGCAGATTTTTAATGTGATTTTAAATAATATTTATTCTTTAGAACAAACAACAATCCAAGCATAATGTTCTGCCACACTGCTATTTTGCTCTCTCTATATATATCTCTAATGCAACACCACAGCCATGCTTCTTCAATGCTTCCATTCACATCCCAGAAACCAGCACAGGTAAGGTGAAATGAGGTCATGCTGGGAAGATACATGTTTAGCCCGATTCCTTGTGGGAAGGACTAATAATAAGTCAGAACTCTGAAAAATAAGATCCATCCCTACAACATAAGGAGAGGTTTGAGGTTTTTTTTCGGTTTACTTCTTTTTGATGAAACGATTTGATATTCTAGGATCTTACCTAGTGTGGAAAATCAGTTTATGCTTCAAAATTGTAGGGAGCACACATCTTCCATTGCCGCCTGACAGGAAATAAATAATACAATCAAAGGAAAGGCATGCTTACTGACGTACTGCTCTACTATAGCAGTATGGGGTTAGATCATTCAGACAATAAAGGTATGTTTGACTGTATCGATTAACACTATACATAGCTTGATACATTATTTGAATTTAAGTAATAAAACGTACACATCTTCTGTAAGATGGGTTTCCTTATAACACTCTCCAATTAATTTATGAATGTAAATGAACCAGTTGGAACTGTCCATTCATCCAAAGGGCATGCAGCAAAACTTAAGAAATACAATAATAGTTAAAGAAACAGAACTGAAAAAATGCAAGTAGCTCAATAGATGTACAGTAGATCTGTATCTCAACTTTGGGAAACACCTATGGTTTCTTTGTATTATACATTTTTTTGTTTTAATGGTTTAGTCATAAAAGCTCAGAGCTGCCAGAGGTTAAATCTCTGCTGCGAAAGAAGACAAAATTGCATGTCACTGATTATTTATTTAAGAGTTTCACCAGGAAGGCATACTGGGCACTGTACCGCTCTATTCCAGATGGGCCCTGGGGGAGAGGGTTACATAGGGTACAGTAATAAAGATGAAAACATACATAAACATGTGCGGTACAATCGAGGAGACAAGTCATATATACAATTAGCAGGTTTACAGATAGGTGGTATGATAGGCCCATGGGGCATTGAGATAGGCAGGGTACAGCATTTATATACATGTTCAATACAGTTGAAATTTAGAGCTGACAAAATCAAAAGTACAAATAGAAGTAACCAGACAGGTGGTAACAGAGGGGATTGGCATTCCCTGAAGTATGGAAATGCCCAACTGAACATAGTAAGCAGTGGTTGGCAACAGTGGGAAGATCCAGTTTTGGTAGTAATCTGCTGGCAGTTAGGTTGTGAGGTTGTGATGTTGGTGGAAAAGAACTACACCAAGAAATGTCTACAAAAGCCGAGCAGTGTAAGTATATTTGAAATGAAGAAAGAACAAAGACGGTACTTATTAGCATAGGTGTGTCAGGCACTAGGGTGCCATTGGAAGAGGTTTAGATTTGTATAGTGAGCTTTCTGCGGCACTGAAGCTGTTGCTCTGGCAGGCTTCTTCCTGCTGCAAGGGGAGTGGAAGTGGAAAGATAAGCGTTTTAGTTTGAAATGCCTGCAGGGGTGGGGGATCCAGTTATGCCGTTTAAATTTTAATCTTAATTATTGGTACCTACAATTATTTGCATACACATCATTTGTGCTCATATAAGCCTTCTATCTCACTGTATTTGCGTCAGTGTATTTCACACAGTGTAGCCATTTTCTAACAACCCAAGAAGGCATTTTCGGGTCTAATGCATCTCATTTCATTGTTATGGCATCACTAGTTAGTCCAGCAATTCCTGTAGAAATACTAATAAGTGCTACATAAACGTGTGTGTGTGTGAAAAAAATATGAAAATAAGTGCCACAATAAATCCCCATAAAGTACTGGGTTATGCAGTGCCTTTTATAATAAGAAAAAACACAGAGTGCTTCATCAGCTAGCTGGTGACATCAGTAAGATTTTGATAAGGACAGAAGTAGCTGCAGCACTGAATGTACAGTAGACCACTGTCCAAACTTGGGTTTCTGAAAATTTAGAAAGCCTACATTATTATTGTGTCACCACAGTACAAAGTCATAGGAAGACAGCTATTGAAAAACTATTTTTTTTTTTCCCATGAGTGAGTTGGCCAGGGAATAACACTTTCTTAGCGTATTTAGTAGTTCTCGACATAAGAAATGTTGCTTGCTCATAGTCATGTGATGGAGACGCAGGAGAGATGTTCAAAAAGAGACACACAAACAAGAGTCCAGTTTCTAAATATTCTGCTTTGGAAAATGTGACTTTTTTATTTTAGAAAGATCTTAGCTAGCTGCCCACCCCCAAAACAACCTTAAACTATCTTAATGGGACAGAATCAAATTCTTCATTTACATATAAAAACATGTAGTGCATAGTGAACTGATGATTTCTAAATAAAGGACAATACTTTCTATCTTACTGTGGTCTCCATTAGTATAATTAATCAAATCAATAATTATTCAGCTTCAGATCTCAAGACATTCTAATTTCCCCTTCTCTCCCCACACTTTCCCCTTGGGGCCCTTGAAATGCATCATAATGGCTAAAATACACCTGACTGTCTGCATACAGAAATAAGGGTGCATAGTTATCCTAGAGTTCTGTTGACAAACACTTCTGCACCACCAGAGACCCCTGATAGCTTTACATCCTTAGGTTGTGTGCAGTTTATCCCTTGGTTTATGTAAACTGCGTTCAGAACTCCCCTTAGGAACCCAATTCCAGATTTGAAATATGAACATATATGCTCCCGTATCTCTACCTACACCTCAGCCTATGACGCCGCACCTTATTTTCACCATAGGACTGCCCAATGGGACTGCTCGCTAGGCTCGGTCTATCCTCTTTCCCCCAGATCTCACGATGTCTCAGCTGCCGTACACCACACAAGCTGGCTTACTCACTGGCTGTCTGGTTGTGTTTCTGTGGAGACAGACAGAATAGGTGTGGCAGGGAGCCTGGTCCGGGCTGGCAACTTGCATGTCACTGATGGGGAATTTTCTTTCGTCAGCTGGACAAGGTCTCGGTTTTGTTGCTCCGCAGGTGAGTGGGGGGGGGGCAATGGGAAGGTGAGGCCTAGCATTAGTCAGTACTGCTTGCTTTGCCTGCCTTGCTAACAGTGTGCCAAACAGCTCGGAGGTGCTGCTGTTTACTTTGCACCTTGACACGAACCTGACAGCACCACAGCTGCAGCTCAGAGAGTGTCGCATCCAGCAGCAGGTCTGAACACAACTAGTAGCATGGGTCATGCACACTAAACGTATTCCTTATCAGGTCAAATCCTGCAGACACTCTGACAAGATCTTGTTCTAAACTGTGGTAAAGAACAAGTAAAAAAAATGTTTTTATTCACAAAATACCAGTTGAAATCATCCCCATACTTGGGTGTGGTGCTCTTAGGGCTGACCGTTCCGCTTTAAGAAAAGGCAAACTCCGGAAGCAGAAAGGAGAAATAAAAAAATAGAGATGATGTGAATCATAAAGTAACCAACAAACTTCCTGCAAAGTACAGAACTTGGCAAAGATTTAAAGTCAATGTTGTGAGAATCAGGCAAACAATATCAAGAAAGCCATTTTTATGTGTTTGCATGACTTTGACAGAAATCTGCAATTTACAACTTTTTCCACTTAAGTGTGAATGTTGTTACTTTTCCGTTGACATTGTGAATGCACTGTGTGGCAGACTATCATAGAAACATAGACTTTGACGGCAGATAAGGACCGCCTGGACCACCTAGTCTGCCTATTTCCCTACTTACAGGCTAAGCTGCAGATCCTAGTTAACCAACAGCCTATTTCTTCCTACCCCCCACAAGAATTGCCTTATGTCTGTCCCATGCATTCTTGAATTCTCCCACAGTTTTAGACCCCATGACCTCCTCAGGAAGGCTGTTCCATGTGTCCACCATCTTCTCTGTGAAAAAATACTTCCTCACATTGCCCCTGAGCAGTCTCCCCTCTATCTTCAAATTTTGTCCCCTTGTTCTTGCACATCTCTTTTTCTGATAGATGCTACCCTCTTGGACTTTGTTGACTCCACCAAGGTACTTAAAAGTTTCTATCATGTCCCCCCTCTCCCTCTTTTCCTCAAGAGTATACATATTAAGCTCCATTAGTCTCTCCTCATATGGCTTCTCTTGCAGACCCTGCACCATTTTAGTTGCCCTCCCTTGGACTGCCTCCATCCTGTCTATGTCCTTGCGGAGATTGGGTCTCCAGAACTGGACACAGTACTCCAGATGGGGTCTCACCAACAGTCTGTACAGAGGGATAACAACTTCCTGTTTTCTGCTGGTGATGCCTCTCCCTATACATCCCAGTATCCCCCCAGCCCTCCCTATTGCATTTTCGCATTGTTTGCTAAACTTAAGGTTATCTGATATGATTACCCCCAGGTGCCTTTCCATTTTTGTTGTTGTTACTACCTCCCCTCCCATTGTGTAATCTTCTCCTGGGTTTTTGTTTCCCAGGTGCAATATTTTGCACTTCTTTGCATTGAATTCAAGCTGCCATACTTCTGACCATTCCTCCAACCTTTACAAATCCATTCTCATCCTTTCCACACCTCCTTGTGTATCAGCCTTGTTGCAGATCTTTGTGTCATCTACAAAGAGGCATACTTTTCCTTCCAGTCCCTCTGCAATGTCACTTATAAAGACATTAAAATGGACTGGACCAAGTACTGAACCCTGCAGTACCCCACTAGTAACCCCTCTTTCTTTAGAGTGGACTCCATTTACAATTACCTTCTGTGTCCTGTTGTCCAGCCAATGTTTTACCCAGGCTACCACCCTGGGACCCACTCTCAAGCCGGTTAATTTGATTATTAATCTTTTGTGTGGGACTGTGTCAAATGCCTTGCTAAAGTTTAGGTAGGCCATGTCCACAGTCTTCCTTGGTCTACTACTTTGGTCACCCAGTCAAAGAAATCAATTAGATTCATCTGATATGACCTTCCCACTGTGAACCCATGCTGCCTTGGGTCCTGTGCCCCACTGTCCTCTAGGTACTCAACAATTCATAGAAACATAGGAACATAGAAGATGATGGCAAATAAGGATCACAAGGCCCATCCAGTCTGCCCATTTCTTTTTCTGCCTTATGAATGTGCCATTGGCCTTTGCTCTGTCAACGGCCTATCTATTCATACTCATCTGTATTGTTCCCTTACGCCTATCCCCTGCCTGTTTGAAGCCCTGCACTGTATTCATATCCACCACTTCCTGAGGTAGGCCATTCCATGCATCCACCACCCTTTCTGTGAAAAAAACTTCCTCACATTACCCCTTAATCAGCCTTCATCTAATCTCATGCTGTGTCCTCTTGTCCTGCCATTTTTCTTATATTGAAACATATTAGACTCTTTCACCTTGTTGATGCCCTTAAGGTGTTTGAATGTTTTGATCATATCACCTCTCTCCTTCCTTTGCTCTAGGGTATACATATTGAGCTCCCTTAATCTGTCCTCATATGTTTTCTGATGCAGTCCCTGCACCATTTTGGTTGCCCTTCTCTGGACTGCCTCAGTTTGGTTAATGTCCTTATGAAGTTGTGGCCTCCAGTACTGCACACAGTACTCCATACGAGGCCTAACCAGTATCTTGTAAAGAGGGATTATTACCTCCCTCTTCCGACTTGTGATACCCCTACTAATACACCCCAACATCTCTCTAGCCTTACCTACTGCTTTAGTGGTCTGCTTGGATGATTTCAGGTCATTGGTGATGATGATGCCCAAGTCTCTTTCTTCCCTTGTGACTGCCAGCAACTACCCATCCAGCCTATAGGTGGCTTCTGGGTTTCTCTTCCCTATGTGCATGATCTTGCACTTCTTTGCATAAAACTCCAGTTGCCACTCTTATGACCATTTTGCTAGTTTATCCAGATCTCTTCTCATTCTGCCCACCCCATCTGGATCATTTACTCTGTTGCAGATCCTGGTGTCATCTGCAAACAGACAAACCTTACCTTCCAGTTCATCTGCAATGTCACTGATGAAGATACTGAAGAGGACTGGCACCAGGACTGATCCCTGAGGTACCCCACTTGTGACTTGCATCTCTTCTGACTGTATACCATTTACCACCACTCTCTGTTTTCTGCCCGTCAACCAGTTTTCCACGCAGTTGACCAACTTCTGACCCACCCCGAGCCTACCCAGCTTATTAATCAATCTTCTATGTGGAACAGTATCGAAAGCTTTGCTGAAGTCAAGGTAGGCGACATCAACTGCTCCCCCTTGGTCCGCCACTCTGGTTACCCAGTCAAAGAAATCTATGAGATTAGTTTGACAGGATCTTCCTTTTGTAAACCCATGCTGTCTTGGATCTGGTGCTCCTATGGATTTGAGGTGTTGCACTATCCTTTCCTTAAGGAGTGCCCCCATAATCTTGCCACTTTTGAGGTAAGACTGACTGGTCTGTAGTTCCCTGCCTCCTGCCTGCTACCACTCTTGTGGAACAGGATCACATGAGCCCTTCTCCAATCTTCTGGGACCTCTCCTCTGCACAGAGACTCACTAAACAGTTCTGATAATGGCTCTTCTAGTTCCACCCTTAGCTCCTTTAGTACCCTGGGATGTATGCCATCAGGTCCCATTGCCTTGTCCACCCTGAGCTTATTGAGCACTTGTAAGATCCTTTCTTTTGTGAAGGAACTAGTGCACACTTCCCTCCCCTTTGTGTCCATGGTGCTGAATTGTAGGCCCTGCCCTACCTTCTCTTCAGTAAATACTGAGCAGAAGTATCTATTTAGGATAGATGCTTTTACATGGTCCTCCTCCTCCTCATATGTCCCCTTATCCCCTTTGATCTTAGCAATACCCCATCTGGACTTTCTCCTTTCACTAATGTATCTATAGAAAGCCTTGTCACCTTCTTTTACTGTGTGTGCTAGTGTTTCCTCAGTTTGGGTCTTTGCCTGCCTTACTGCCTTCCCTGCTTCCCTAAGGGAAGTTTGGTATGCCTTCCTATCTTCATCCTGCTACGTTCCCTTATATTTCCTGAAGGCCAGCCTTTTTGCTCTGACCTTTTCTGCTACTGTTTTTGAGAACCAAAGTGATTTCCTTCTTCTTTTGCACTTCCTTTTCTGTCTAACACAATGGGATGTTGCTTCAAGTATTGCATCTTTAATGCTTGCCCACTTTGCCTGTACCCCCTCACCTGTATTTCTTTAGCTCACCTGTATTTTCTTCTGCTAGCTTAACTCTGTTGGCCAGCTTATCAAAGTCAGCTTCTCTGAAGTCCCATATTTTTGCCTTAGAAAGGGGATGATTTATTTCTAGTGGCCAACTAGAACCATACCATGTGATGGTCACACTGGCCCCTAGGTGACCTTCTACCTGGAGATCTGTGATCCTTTCCCTGTTAATCAGTACTAGATCTAGAATAGCCCTGTCTCTTGTGGGTTGTTGTACCAGTTGTTTGAAGCCATCCCCCTGCAGGGAATCCACCATGTGCCTCGTTCTGGCAGATGTTCCTGCTGGTATTTACCAATCCGTATCTGACATGTTGAAGTCTCCCATTATCAGAGCCTCCTCTTTAGCTGTCATGTTTTGTATATCTTCTACCAGTAATGTGTCCATGTTCTCCCCCTGGTCTGGAGGCCTGTACACAACCTCAGTTCGTATGGCTGTCCTATTTCCTGTTTTTAGGGTGACCCACAGTTCTTCTGGCTCCTTATGTGCATTCTGAATTTCTGTAGCTTTCATATTTTCATTGACATAAAGGGCCACTCCACACACCCCCCTTTTGCACCTTGGTCTCTTCTGAACAGTACCTAGCCAGGTACTGAAGTCTCCCAAGTGTGGTTACAGGTAAACCATGTCTCGCTAATGGCTACTATGTCCAGTTTAGCCTCTGTCATTATGGCCTGCAGGTCTGGGACCTTGTTTCCCAGACTGTGAGCATTAGTGTATATGATTTTCCATTGGCCAGATTTCGGTGCGTTAGTTATTGGGTGAGGTCTGGCATTTCTCCTGTGCATAGTATGGGGAGACTGACCTTTTTCCTTACATAGTGATGTAAATGAACTAAAACATGCTGAACTCCTGTTTGACCACTAGCTGAGGGGGAAGGGGTGTTCTTCCCATTCAACGTATGGGGCACTGCACCCCTCTCCCCACTTGCTAGTTTAAATATTCTGTAAAGACATCAAACTTATGCCCCAATGCACTGACTCCTTCCTTAATCAGATGCAGTCCGTTAAATATAAAGAACTTTTGCTCCCAAAACTGTTGCTGGTGCCCTACAAATTTGTGTCCTTTTTCCTGGCACCAGTCCTTGAGCCACATGTTTAGCTCCCCTATCTCCCCTTCTCTGACCTTCCGTCCATCTGTCCCCCTCTCACAGACTGGCAGGATCTCAAAGAAGATGCCGGACGAAATGGATGAGAGTTTGTCACCCAGCCTGGTCAGGTGTTCCTTGGTCTCCACAACTGACCAGCTGGCGAGATCATTAGTCCCTATGTGTACCAGGATGTCAATGTTTTCTCCTGCTTCCTGGACAATATTAGCACTGCGGCCAGTGTCTCTCCACGCTGACGTACCTGAGAGACATCTAACCATTACCTCTGACTGGAGATATGTATCAACTCCCCAAATCATGGAGTCTCTTATGATCAGAAGTTTTTTGGATTTCCTTTTTGCTCTTTTTGTTTTAGTTCCTGTTTTGGGTGAGTTTTGTTGTGCTAGCTCCAGTGCTGCAGTGTCCTGCTCTGCAGTGTCCTCTGCCCCTTTGTTTAATTTCGGAGGTAGAGGCAGACACTTGTTTGTAGTTTTTATATGGTTTGTGGAGGTTATATGTTGGAGAGCACTGAGTGATGGGGCACCTGATTTACCCCTCCTAACCACCTGCCAACCTCCTGGACCAACTGCCCTCTGCGGTCGAAGTGCTTCTGTTGGATATTGGGGAAATGGCGGGCAGTTCTTATAATATATTTCCTCTTGAATATGCAATTTGAGGTGTGCAGTCTCTGCCCATGCTGCCTGGAGCTGAGCCCTTAGATCTCCAGTGGCCCAACATGTAGGACAGTGTCCTAAATCCTGTAAAGCTGCCTTTCTGAAAAGTGTTTCACAGTACCTACATTTAATGATATCCATTCCAGATAAGTTGCTGGGTTTATAGCCTGGTCAGAGTAATTAGAAGGAAGAAAGTGAAAGCAAAAGTTTGATTTTGAGTTTTGTTTGTTTGTTTTTGTATAACTTGTTATAACAAGTTAAATTACTAGTGCCCCTGTAAATGAGGCCACTGTGTGCATACCTCTCTGATCTGACCCTTCCTGTTTTGCTACAGGAAAAGTCACAACTGTGCTATCCTATAAAAGGAGTGCAGTGTGGGGTGGTTGGGGATGGGGGTGGGTAGCTGGGCCCTTCCCCTGCCAAAAAAGAAGAATCACTGATGAAATAAACAAGGAGGTAAGAGCAGAAACAATCAGCCAGCAACAAATGCAGTAGCCTTGAAAGCTTATTCTAATGACAGATAAAACTGTAAAACCTGTAAAGCACCACTTGTAATAATTGCACAGAAGATATACCCCTTGAGAAACACTTTGCTACAGAGAAAAATAAAGCAGTAACAGACGATATACCTTGCAAAAGACAATTTGAATCAGAAGATTACAGCAGTTATCTGTAAGCACACACCTGTAGGCACACCCTGTAATAATGCAGCAAAAGGTATACTCAGTAACAGCAATGTGAATCAGAGAAAAATAAAGCAATAAAATGTTAGCAACAAACAGTAACAATTCCTGTGAGTACAAAATAAAAATAACAACACACAGTAAATCTGCTTAGCCAAAATAAGCCTTAATGAATCTTTTCCTTGCTCTGGTAAGGTTATTTACTCTGTCCTTTCAAGCAACCTAGAAGAAAAGAGCTCAGGTGAAGCTAGGTGCCTTGGCCAGCAAACCTAGTCTTCCACCTCCAAGATATCAACTAACTTGACCTTTTAACCCTTCCCTCTGTTGGAAGTTACTGACAGTTTGTCAGCCCCACCACGCTGATACACACCTAATCCCCTGGAAGAGCTGTGGGAGGAAAGCAATTAGCTCCTTCAATGTGAGAAGGAGACTGCAACACCTCTGAGACACACACAAAAAAAACATTCAGCAAAAACTGAGTAAAATAAAATAGAGGCAAAGAGTAATTTTGCTTAGCCGAGTGATAAAAAGTCACAAAAATGTAAACACCACCTGTAATAATTTCACAGAATATACACCATGTAAGAAACACTTTGCTACAGATAAAAAGAAAGCAGTGACAGAAGACATACCTTGCAAAAGACAATTTGAATCAGAAGATTACAGAAGTAATCTGTAAGCACACACCTGTAGGCACACCCTGCAATAATGCAGCAGAAGGTATACCCAGCAACAACAATTTGAATCAGAGAAAAATAAAGCAATAAAATGTTAACAACAAACAGTAACAATCCATGTGAGTACAAAATAAAAATAACAACACACAGTAAATTTGCTTAGCCAAAAGAAGCCTTAATCCTTTTCCTTGCTCTGGTAAGGTTATTTGCTCTGTCCTTTCAAGCAACCTAGAGAAAAGAGCTTAGGTGAAGCTAGGTGCCTTGGCCAGCAAACCTAGTCTTTCCTTCAGAAGTGATTTCATAATTTTCTTTAACATAGAGGACAAACTGACAGGTCTGTAGTTTCCTGCCTCTGTCTTGGTCCCTCTTTTGTGAAGGGGAATCACTTCCGTCTTCCTCCAGTCCTCAGGTACCACACCATCCTCCCATGATTTGTTAAACATGGTAGTCAGTGGTGTCAGTAGTTCTTCCCTTAATTCTTTTAGAATTCTGGGGTAAATTCTGTCAGGCCCCATTGCTTTGTCCACCTTCAGTTTTAGGAGTTCTTTCAGAACCCTGTCTTCTGTGAAAGGACTGGGATTGACCCCCCTAACCAGAGTGCTTCTGTTAATTAGATTAGGCACCTTCCCCTCCTCCTCCACTTTTGTGAATACTGAGCAGAAGTATTCATTTAGTATCCCTGCCTTTTCACTGTCCCTCTCTGCCCACCCACCGTCCATTCTATTCAGTCTCACTTTCCCTCCCTTTGTCTTTCTGCACTCCCTGATGTACCTATAAAAGGTTTTATCCCCCTCATTGATTCACAAATTCATAGCAAAATTCCACAAAGTGAATATTCATAACTTGGTACATCTCTAAAGATCCAGTTACAGGCTAAGTTCATTTACATACTTTTTAAATTTAATAATTTCATGAGGGATTTCCTTAGTGAAGGACAGTAAATGCTTTCATAGAAACACAAGTTTAAAACATGTAATTTATAACAAAATAGAAGAACAGCTGCAGTGACCAATTGTGTAAGGCAGTATTTTTAAAAAATCGATCGGCACTATTTAAAATAAAATATGATATGAATGTATTTTTGTTTGCTTACTTACATTGTTGTGATCTGTCCTGGTAGAGCCTGGTACCCCATCAGCCCATGCAAAAGGTTTTACTCACTAGCATTAAGAACCCATCACTCCACACCTCCCTGAGACTTTCACTCCTGGATTGAGCTGGCTAGTTGGGTGGGTAAAGTAGGTGGAAACATCCAAAGGGTAGACTAATGGGGGGAGACATCATTCTGAATATCTCAACTGGATGGGGGACTGTTACTGAATCATCTGCCTGGAGTTCACCCATTTTACCAGTTTTCCTTCAAACATCCCTGTTTCACAGGCACGTGGCTTGCAACAGGAGTTTACTGACTGTCTGTAGTGTACTGGGACCAATCCAACCTACATAAACACTGGCCCTTTGTCCAACATAAGGATGAGGGCCCTCATACCTTTGCTTCAGGCTTCAGTGCCCTATGCCATGATGGCAGCACGCTCTCAGCAACTGCCCACATATTCCTCCCCACACCACTCCCCTTTCTTAGGCTACCAAGGGCAGCCATGCAGCAGCAGGGAGCACAGACCCTCTCTGAGGTAAGGAGTACTAAAACGGATGCTTTTTCTAAATGCTTGGCTATACCTCCAGTGCCCATGCACTCATAGCATCCCACCTGAACTACTGCAATGCCTTGTGGTTACCTTTCAGTTGCTGTAAAATGCTCCAGCTAGAGTACTGTCATCTACCAGGAGAACATAGCAGAGCACCCCAGCCTTACACAGTCTGCACAAGGTTCCAATAAGCTTGTGCATTAGCTTTAATGTTAGTACTGACATGGAGCACTTTGTATTTATTTATTTCAGATTTGGATTACAACGTTTGGGCTGTGAAGCTCTTTTATGAAGGTTCCAAGTCAAGAGGACAATGCATGCTACAAAGTACAGGGTCAGGAAGGCAATATACATTTCAAGGTACAAAGGATATACAAACAAAGTTACAGATATCAGCAGTGCAAATATACAGACCAGTATAATTAGTGCAGGTTTCTGGCAATAGCTTCATAGCAGCTCCCTTGCTAGGCATATACCAATAGTGTTGCTAAGTGCAAGAAGTGGTGATAGTAGCATCCGAATCGGGCATTGTCCAGGAGGAGGAGTAGAGGAGAGGTGAGGGCAGAGGCAGGGCCCCGTGTTTACTGTGGTAAAGTGGACCCACATTCTGCGGCAGGACCTCATAATTTCTGCAGCAGAACAACTGCTGATTCTGCATCCATTCTGTGGCAGATAAATTGTGGTTAAACAGCAAATCTTCAAGTGGATTAAGTCTTAGTTTACCTTTTTTCTGCCTTCGTGCAACCACACACTACACTGAAAGTGGAACAGCAGACCATTTAACAGTATGTAGTCTTCTTATCACAAATATTAAACTGCAATAACCGAAACCTGGTGTTCTCTTTTAATAATGTTTCCCTCCCACCCAGAATTTAAAGGCTCATCTGTTTTTCTGAACGCTGGTGGCTTTTGCTGTTCTTCTAGGTTATAATTGGAGGAGGAGAGAAATACTCTGCTAAAACTAAACAGAAGGCAAAATCTGCTTGGATTTCTTCTGGTTTATATTTACAGTTAGCACAAATAAAGAGAGACTCCAACTTGGAAGCCATTTCATTTATTTTTTTCCAATTTTGATCAACATTCTTTTAGATTATAATGTGTAAAACTAGGAATACCCCAGCTGTCTTGCAACAAACATGTTGAGTGCAGTGTGAAAATCTGTGTGTTTGGGGGGGGGCGGGATTGTCTTCCTATAATAGTGACGAAGGGTGTAACTTGCAGTGTCTGTGTGATTTGTTAATTCCTGATTTTTCTTTTGAGGAACACACTAAAAATGCAAGCAAGTCATTCTTATTAAGCTGGAGTAACCTTGGTTAGCATGTTCTCTTCTCCTCGCAACTCAGGGGGTTGTGGTGTTCTTCAGTCAGTGACCGTCATTTCACTTATGTATAGGAGCAAGCAACGCACCTCTCCATTCTGATATTTTTCCTTATCTGCTCGCACCAGTTCTAGTATACCCTGGTCCCCAACTCTACTGCAGCTGGGCAGTTTGACCCTCCTTAAGAATTGAGCTTGATGCCACCACTTAGGCTGCAGGTTCAAATCTGCCATGAAATTACTCTCACACTTGCAGGTACATATCTGCAGCCCACAAATCAAAACTGTGATCGATGTCCATCAGTGGGGACTGAGTGCTTTTTTCAGTCTGCTGCTAGCCACATGTTTCTGCAATCAGCTCCTCCTCCGATATCTGCCACCACACCGAGATCAATTCCACCTCCATGGGCACCACTGAATCTTCTCACATCTTGACTACTGCTGGCCTACCAGTTCTTCCTTCCAAATTCATCTTCCATGAATTCAGCATGCATTGTCAGCAGTCTCACAATGAAAAATTAACATGGCTAAGCTAGCCCCACCTATACAACTGGAAATCATAACTGCTGTGGACCTAATGAAACTCTGCTACCTTTGCATCAGCCCCCAATAATACTAGCTGGATGGAGTTATGTAACAAGAGTCAGCATTAGTCAAGATGTCATGAGGCCACTAGCTTTTCAGCTTTGTAGCGGGCGGCATCAGTTTGTTGCCCCTTCTAATAGGTATGTATACCATACCATACTTAACATATCAGTAGCTATGCCCTTTCCTTGTGTCACCATATAGTAGTTAGCATTTCTGCAGCTATATGGCTGGTTTTCCTGATGTCTGCAGCCAGTACTGATTTCTGTGGTCAGCCCTGATTTCTGTGGCCACTACTGCAACTGCAGAATTGCAGAAAACATGGGTCCCTGGGCAGAGGTAGCTGGAAATAGGGTGAGAGAGATGTGGAAAAAAGAAAGGGGGGAAGGTGCAGCCCATGCATGCACATTTAAAGTAGGGAGGAATGGAGGTGGTAGGAGGAGAGATTGTGAGATGACTGGAGGACAGCTAGGGAGGATGGGAAGCTGAAGTTAGAACAGTCAAGTGGCATTGTTAAGTAGGGAGGTGGTGGGTGGGGGAGGAAGATCAGCGGTAGTGAGGGGAGGGGTGGAGGACGTGCCAATGGAGAGAGGGCAACTGTCTAAGGCATGCAGTCACAGTGATTGGTCCTGGCTAGAAGGAAGTGGAGGCCTTTTTTAAAGGGACTGATTTTTTCACATTCAAGAAGTGGGGCCAGAAGTTAATTTATCCACTGGGGACCACAATATGCGAAGGCACACTGGGCAAATGAGGTGTGTTTGAAGGGGATTTTGAGGACACCTTTGGAAGTACTTCTAGTAGTCTGAGAGGTTACAGAGTTCTGCATTTGAGTTAGGGGTTAGACCGAGCAGTGCCTTCTTCCCAATTAGGCAGGCCTGATATTTGATATGGAGATGTAGCTGGAGCCAACTTGTTTTAGAATAAAGGCTACAATAGTGAGTTAGTCTATGCAGCCCTGAGACAAGCCTGCAGGCCTTGTTAAGTAGCACTTTAATTCTTTTCAGGGCAGTCTCAGTACCAGCAACATAGATGATAAGACCATAGTCGATAGTTGACAGTATCGAACTCTGTGTGATAAGGCTCAGGGTCATCTGAGACATCGCTTGCCTGTGATGGTATAGTATACCAAGCTTGGTGTTAGCAGTTTTAACTACATAATTGATGTGTGATGCATAGGGAAGAGTGTCATCCAGGAGGATGCCTAAGTATTTAAAGGAAGTTACTTGGTCGAGGGTGTCTCCTTTCTGACTTAGGATAGATAGAGAGCTTGATTTTTTCTTGTTATGGTGCATAGGGAAATATATTACCTTTGTTTTTTTTGTAGTTTAGAAGTAGTCTATGGTGTGAGAACCAGTCTTCAAGTTGCTTGAAGCTGTTCTGCAGAGCAGAAGTCATTTCAGAGGGATAATTACCTGCTACAACGATCACAGCATCATCGGCATACAGCAACATATTGGCTGGGCGAGTGAATGGGAGAGAGTTAATAAATAGGCTGAAAAGCAACAGGTCTAGAACAGACCCTTGAGGGACCCCTAATGATATGGCCCTGGGCTCAGACATGGCCTCGTTAATTTTCACCCTCTGAGGCCTTTTGGACGGATAGCTACAGAACCAGGAGACAGTGTCTTGTGACAAGCCTAGGGCCAGGAGGTTGTTGAGTAGTGTCTGGTGGTTCACGGCATCGAAAGCCTTGGCGAGGTCAATAAGTATTAACCCCACCGACTTCCCAGTGTCTAGGGCATCATATAACTGGGAGGTGAAGGCAGTGAGAGCTGTTAATGTGCTATGCTCTCTCTAGAAACCATGCTGTTGGGGACAGAGTGTATAGTATTTGTTAAGGTTAAGGACTGGGCCCTCACTACATCCGTGATCTACTGCCCCCCCACCCATATTCCAGCCTGAGTATTTTGTTATACTGGGGCTGCCATTCTGAGGGTGCATAGGTCCTATTTTATATCCTCAGAGGACAGAGCATTGAACATAGTGGGCCCATGTTTATAGAGCACTATGACAACCACACTGAGGTCAAAATCTACCCTTGATGTTCAATAAAGATTATTTCATTAAATGTCATTAGCAACACAACTATAATAATGTGAAATTCAGGGTTTTCACTACTGAAGACATTTTTCTTAAAACAGGCTCTGTTCCCCTCGTCATAATCCATTTGTTCATGTTACATACTGCAGACCTGCAATGATGTTTTAACTCTCTGCTTTTGATATCACGTCCTGTTGTCATGGAAATTCTCCTGATGACACAAGTAAACAATTTTCACTTCAAAGCAGGAAATGCAGCAAGATCTGAGGATGTCTCGGGGAAGGGGGGGAGACAGCCTATTTTCATGCATCTGTGCTTAGTAAATAATGGGATGTCTAGATATTCAGATATTTATGTATGTTCTAATATGTGAGTCCTGTCACCTCCAAATGTAATTTTCTTTCCAGAAAAGTGTGAAATCACTTAATATATGACATGGAGATGCACCTTTTGGACTATTTATGTTAATAATAACCCACAAGAGGGTAAGGGGTTATAGGCATTTAATGCACACCTCGGATGCATTCTGAGACAAGAGGTCACAAGCTGAGTGCCCTCACAGCACCCTAAGCATTGATTAAAAACCTTTAACACCATACTCTCAAGTGGATTATTGTGCTTATAACACGGGTCATGTTTAAGAGAATGAAAAACCCACAGAAAGGTTTTTTTCTGCACTTTGACTAGCAAGAAAGGATTTGTATCCTGCCACCTTGCAAAATATTCCCCAACAAATAATGAATAGGACATTGGTTTTATGCATATGCAAATGTTAGAAATATAGTACTGAGATGATTTCTGAGATTTGTTTTGAATAATATAGGTGGTTATTAGTGCTATGTGGAATTTTCAAATTCCCTCAAAAAATTCCATGGAATTTTCAAAATTCCACTGAAGTTCCAGCAAATTTCTCAACAAACAGAATGGTGAAATTCCTTGGTAGAAAATAATTACAGAATAATTTTCCATGGAATAAAATGTTGTGCAGTGGAATATTATCCTGCAGATCTCAATATTTTCCATGGAAAAATAGCTTTTCCATGGAATATTATTCTGCATATCACAGTAGTCGGAATTCCAGTGAAGAACCAGTGAAATTCCATTGGAAATTCTACCAGCAGAATAGCTATTCCATGCTAATTCCATGTAGCACTAGTTGTTATACTTCCTGTGGGACACACATGCACTTCACAGCCCACAAGGGATTACAAAAAGAGAGATCTGAGCACTCAATCACACATGTAGGATACAGCTCCCAATCAGAGAGAGAGAGAGAGAGAGATGCAGGGAGAAGGCATTTTGCTTTGGATGCCTTCAGTGCTGTCTCTCTCTCTCTCTCTCTCTCTCTCTCTCTCTCTCTCTCTCTCTCCTCTCTCCTCTCCTCCTCTCTCTCTCTCTCTCTCTCTCTCTCTCTCCAGGAGGGGACTCATCCTATGGAAGGGGCAGTGAGGAACTAGTTACCACAATGACAAACACATTGTTCTGTGCAGGAAGACAGTTGACAGCTGTGACACAGAGCCACAGGACAAATACCCCAAAACAAACTACTGCCCACTGGACAGTCATGACAGGGAGACTGCAGGAGCTGTGAATTAGATGTCAAGGTATCTTTCTCGCTGTTACTGTGTCTCTGTTCATTAAATGCACCTTGTGCTCACCTGCTTCCCAACAGCACAGAAACTAGAGAAAAGAGAATGTCCCACTCTCTTTCTCACACTCACTGTCTCTCTGTCTCAATCTCTCTCTCTCTCTCTGTTACTCTTTTCTTTGGCTGTTCAGACTTCTCTACATGTTTGAGACATGTATTTTGGAAATGTTGCAACTCAAATGGAGCAAAAAAAAAAGATTTGCACCCAACATCCTATATAGCCGCTATCATAAAGGTCATCTACATTTTTGTCTTTTTACTAGAAAAGAAACATAAACTGTTCCATGCAAAAATGGTCTCTGACAAATAAACAATGTGCCAGTTTCTTTCACGTGTAGGGCACTTGTAGACCAGATGCAGCAGTCAGGAATGTTACAGAATACAGTGAGGACTGTAGCAGACTGATCAGGCATGTAGTTCATTTAGTCTTTATTTGGAATGCTATTGCACTGTCTCCCCATGAGGATACAAGTGGATGCAGTGGTCGGGAACAGGACAGAATGTAGTGAGGACTGTTGCAGACTGATTGGGCACATAGTTAATTTCATCTTTATTTGCAATGCTGTTGCACTGTGTCTCTCTGAGGAAACAAGAGGATGCAGTGTCCAGGAATGGGACAAAATGTAGTGAGGACTCTAGCTGACTGATTGACCATGTAATTCATTTTTGCCTTTATTTGCAATGCTATTGCACTGCCTACCCCTAAGGATACAAGACTGAATTATACCTGTCCCACCGTGTCTCGCACCTTATGGCTGCTAACTGGAATGGGGGTGCTGGGATCACCATAGCACCATGATGACAGTGACACACAGAGAGACAGACAGACACATACAGTCAGAGGACACTGCAGCACTTCTGATTTCCATATTTCCATGTTGAACTCTTGCTGTCACTGTTTCTCACTGTCTTTGTGTAAGTGCATGCCTGGACTCACTTATGGATCTCAAGCAGGATATTTACAGTGAAAAAGTAAGATGGCATAGGGGAAAAAAATACATGGCACTTGTGAGACAACATCAGGTTACAGTGGATGACATGTGAACAGTGATTTACAACTCCCCATGATCCCTGATGACCAGGGAGGAGCAATCTCATGCTTCCCTGCTGTTTTAAATGGCTGCCTTTCACTTCTGATGTTCCCAGTACATAACGAGTGCTGCACTGCACTGCACTGGAATATTCATCAGGGAGAATCACATCAACTGTGCATATATAGTCATGACAAAGTGTGTTGCCAGCACCAGTTACTCACTGTGGTCCTCTTGTAAAGATACAGATTTGCTTAATCATAGGTTAATCATAGATTAAGTGCCAGGGGATGTGAAATACATCAGGACACTCCATTGTGGATTGTAAGGGAGGGAGCCATGGTATGCAGTCACTATCGTGCACTTTATAAATAAAATAAGAAGCACATTTGAATAGTATTTAGACTCCTGGCATCTGTTCTTTCTGTATAGCAAATCTGTATCTTTACAAGAGGACCACAGTGAGTAGCTGGTGCTGGCAACATGCTTTATTCTGACTACTTGTTCAGTAGCCTTGCACAGCAGACCTAGGTGTGGCCCAGAACTAATTTCTCAATTGTGCATATATAGGCATTTAATCCAAGGTAACCTGATACTGTTTCACCAATTGCATTTCTGTTTTTTCCCAACCCATGTTATAAAGAATTTTAACTGCTGTCATACAGGTATGACTGTTTTTGTTAAGCCCTCTATACATTGTGCCTATTTGTAAAGAACATTGTGCAAATGGGAAGGAAGATTATATTAAATAAAAATTGCACTCCCAACCTTTATTGCCTGATTTGTGATGTGCAAGCTCATGATGTGAACCTTTGTGCAGATTTGTTTTTTTTAATGAAGTTAGCATTTACTAAAGAGCTAATCCACCACCCCAAATGTTTCTCTGCAGTGTTATCGAAACCCTAAGAACAGACTGGTTTTACAAGTTTTCTCTGGTGTTGGCGTAATTATTTTCAGGATTAGCGTTCTCTTATATTACTTACTGAATGAAACATCATTAGCTATGTATGCAAAGACAGTTTTAATTTCCATAGTATAATATTAGAAAATGTACAACATTGAAAGACAAAGTATGTTCCACTTTATCAGTATGGCTAGGTATACAAATGTTAGCGCATACTGCATTTTATAACTAATGGGGAAGCATAGGCAGATATTCTCAGTACTGTTTATGGTATAGCGAAAGAAAGCTATTCTATATTTTTTTCATCTTCTTAGTATTTTATTTCAGCAATACATATGATTATAGTTTAACTTAGCTCATAAGGGGACAATGAATTAATGCACATGTACTACGTCAGTATGGGCTGTACTGCTAAGATGCCCATACACACCATAGGCTGGTGTTCACACATGCCATGCAGCAGCACATGCACAAGATACTGTAGGCCTTGACATGGGTGGGTCATGCAGACACCTTCAGGCCTGAACAAAGCAAACACAGGGCAGGCTTTCTGTGCATGACCATGTCCTGGGACCCCACAATATATGGACATCAGGATCACCTTGCTAGTGCACAATGCACACTCGCAAAAGGGATTACTGTCACCATGGAGGCAGTAAGGGAAGTGTAGGCAGAGGATGGCAGGTGAGGTGCACCACTGGTGGTTCTGGACCTGTGTCCCAACCATGATGAGACAGACCAGGGCTGGACACCTGCTTGGGGATGTGCATGGATATAGGGAACTGGGCAGACATGGTCCACAAACTTCTTGGGTCAAGTGGCAGCCAGGTAGCAGACATCAGGAAGTGTTATGCCACACTATATGGGGCATAGACCCTGAAAGCACCTACAGAGACCACTGCCAGGCTGTGGTTTGCCATCCAGGCAGCCATGAATGCTACTGGCCAGAAGGCATGTACACTGGCTAACATCAAATACAAATGTCATGAACTCTTGTTGGCCATCAAATGGAAGCTGCATTTGGTGTCTGCTAAGTGGTCATAGACAGCCACGTGTAGTGAGTCACCCACACAGGCGCATGCCATATCACCAGTAAAGTGCATAATGGAAGGTCTCTGCATGGGGAGGAGGAGAAGGGCATGGACACATTGCCAGGTATACTAATTATTACACAGGCTGGGTGGGGTTGCATAGCCTGGCTAACTACCCTGTATTGTATCTCACAGACCCCAGAGAAGAACCCTGATCACAGAGGCTGTGTCACCCACAGATGAGAGCTAAAGCCCCTGGCCCAGCAGTGCTGGAAGGGGGTAGACCAGCATAGAAAGAACTTACAGAATGGTGTGCAGTATCAAGGTCATGCTCAACAAGAAGAGAACAGTAAGAATCTGTGTGGATCACACCAAGTTAATGAGTTGCTATAGAGAAAGTGATTTACCCTACTGTCTGTGAAACAAACACTTGGTATGTTGGGGAATGGAAAGATAGTCACAAAGCTAGATGATAATGCTGCGTTCTGGAAAACATGTCTGTCAGAGTCCTTGGCAATGATAACAACAGTCATCAGATCTTTTGGATTGTACTGGTTTTGTAGAATACCCTTTAGGATGTCCTCAGCCCCAAAACATTTTCAAATGAGAATGCTTACACAAGTCTGGAAGGTCTTGAAGGAGTTGTCTATCATATGGATGACATACCAGTCTTTGGTAGCACACAAACAGGGCATAATCAGTGTGTCACTGCAGTGCTTCAGAAAATTTAGGGTGCATAATTTACCATGGACCTAAAAACTATGAGTTTGGGAAGCTCCAAATCATATTTCTGTAACGTGCTGTTTCAGACAAAGGTGTGGAAGCTGATACTGAAAATCTAGTGGACATACAGAAGAAGAATGCATCCACGAGTCTCATGAAGGTGAGTTTTTTTAGGCATGGTCAACCAGTTAGGGACGTTCATGCCAGAACTTGGAAAAAAAAAGCTGTTGGAATTGTTTTCTAGCTGGAATCAGTGGTACTGGGGTGAAGAACAAGACCATGCATTTTGTCAGCTGAAATAAGTGCTTGTGACAACATCAGTATTGATGCTGTTTGCCCCAGAAAAGAGATAAAAGTGTCAGTGGATGCTTCTTCTTATGGACAGGGAGCATTGCTTCTTATGGGACTGGGAGCAGTATTGCTGCAGAAAGATGAAAATGATTGAAGGCCTGTGGCTTATGCAACTTGCACACGGGCAGTCATTGAGTAGCATTATGTCCAAATAAAAAAACTTGCTCTTGTGCTGGTCTGGGCATGCGAGAGCTTCATTACTTATTTCCTCAATCCGAACAGGGGTTGTATGCAGATCCCCGTCTCAGGGGGAGGAAATAGACAAGAAAATGAGAGAAGGCATCCTTGGGATGGCAAGAAAAGGGGAGATATTGCTGATGGGGGACCTGAATATGCTAGATGTTAACTGGAGCACCTTTACTGCAGCCACATCCAAGAGCAGGGCCATTCTTGATGCCCGACAGGGGGCATGCCTCAGATAGCTAGTTTTGGAACCCACAATCTTAGACCTGGTATTCTCAAATGGGGATGGAGGGAGGATCTCTGATCTTGAAGTGGGTAGCCATCTGGAAACAAGCGACCACCAAACAGTGTGGCTCACAATAAACTTAGCTGTAGAGTCAAGCCACGCAAAAGTGAAGGTACTGGACTTCAGGAGGGCTGATTTTGTCAAAATGGGAGAGTGCCTCAGAAAAGCACTAGCAAACAGGCAAGAAGGTGGGGTGGAGCAACAATGGGGAAACATCAAAACTGCCATTACAGAGGCAACAAGCCTTTGTGTAAAGCAAATAAACAAATCAAAATGAAAAAAAAAACACTATGGTTCTCAAAAGAAGTGGTAGGGAAGGTTAGGGAGAAAAAGATAGCATTCAGGAAGTATAAGGAAACACAGATAAAGCAGGACAGAGAACTGTACCAGTTAAAGCAGAAGGAAGCGGGGAAGGCAGTCAGAATAGCAAAGGCCCAAAGCAAGGAAAAGACAGCCAACTCGGTTAAGAAGGGGGATAAAACCATTTATAGGTACATTAGGGAGTAAAGAAAGACTAAGGCAGGGATACTGAGGCTGAATAAAGAGGAAGGTGGTTGGGCAGAGAGCGACAGTGAAAAAGCAGAGATACTGAATGAATACTTCTGCTCAGTATTCACAATGGAAAAGCAGGGGGAGATACCTAATCCAGTCAATATAAGCACTCAGGATAGGGGGTTGATATTGGTCCTTTCACAGAAGAAAGAGTTCTGAAAGAACTCTTAAAACTGAAAGTGGATAAAGCAATGGGGCCAGATGGGATTCACCCCAGAATTCCAAAAGAACTAAGGGAAGAACTAGCAACACCACTGACTACCCTTTTTAATAAATCATGGCAGGATGGTGTGGTACCTGAGGGCTGGAGGAGGATGGATGTGATTTCCCTTCACAAAAGTTGGAGCAAGACAGAGGCAGGAAACTACAGACCTGTCAGTTTGACCTCAGTGGTAGGGAAAATGATGGAATCACTTCTGAAGGAAAGAATTGTCGAGTACCTAGAGGCCAGTGGGGCACAGGACCCAAGGCAGCATGGATTCACAGCAGAAAGGTCATGTCAGACAAATCTAATTGATTTCTTTGACTGGGGGACCAAAGTAGTAGACCAGGGAGGGGCTATGGACATGGTCTACCTAGACTTTAGCAAGGCATTTGACACAGTCCCGCACAAAAGATTAATAAACAGATTAGCCAGCCTGGGAGTGGGTCCCAGGGTGGTAGCCTGGGTAAAACACTGGCTAGACAGCAGGACACAGCGGGTAATAGTAAATGGAGTCCACAGTGAAGAAAGAACGGTTACCATTAGAGTATCGCAGGGTTCAGTACTGGGGTAGGTCCTTTTTAATGTCTTTATAAGTGACATTGCAGAGGTACTGGAAGAGAAAGTATGTCTCTTTGCAGATGTCACAAAAGTCTGCAACAGAGTTGATACACAAGGTGGGGTGGAAAGGATGAAAAGGGACTTGGCAAGGTTGGAGGAATGGTTAAATGTATGGCAGCTTAGATTTAATGCAAAGAAGTGCAAAGTAATGCACCTGGGAAACAAAAACTCAGGGGAAGAGTACACAATGGGGGGTGAGATACTGACAACAACAAAAATGTAAAGGGACCTGGGGGTAGTCATATCAGATGACCTAAAGGTGGGCCAGCAATGTGAGAAGGCAGTAAGGAGGGCTGGGGGGATACTGGGATGCATAGAGAGAGGCACCACCAGTAGAAAACAGAAAGTTGTTGGCCCTCTGTACATACAGTTGGTAAGACCACATCTAGAGTACTGTGTACAGTTCTGGAGACCCCATCTCTGCAAAGACATAGACAGAATGGAGGATGTCCAGAGGAGGGCAACCAAAATGGTGCAGGGTCTGAACCAGAAGTCATATGAAGAAAGATTAAAGAAACTTAAGATGTATAGCCTCGAGGAAAGGAGGGAGAGGCTAAATGGGCAGACTGGATGGGCCTTGCGGTCCTTATCTGCCGTCAACTTCTATGTTTCTATGTTATGTTCTATGTTTCTATGACATTATAGAAACTTTCAAATACCTCAAGGGAATCAACAAAGTCCAAGAGGGCAGCATCTTTCAGAAAAAGAGATGCGCAAGAACAAGAGGGCACAATTTGAAGATAGAGGGGGGATGGCTCAGAGATAATGTGAGGAAGTATTTTTTCACAGAGAGAGTTGCAGATGCATGAAACAGCCTTCCTGAGGAGGTCGTAGAGTCAAAAATAGTGGGGGAATTCAAGAATGCATGGGACAGACATAAGGCAATTCTTGTGGGGGGGTAGGATGAAGTAGGCTGTTGGTTAACTAGGATCTGCAGCTTATCCATTAGGTAGGGAAATGGGCAGACTAGGTGGGCCAAGCTGTCCTTTTCTGCCATCAGATTCTATGTTTCTATGTTTCTATGTTGTGGGTGTTCATTTTCAGATGGAAATGGATCATAGTTATTTTATTTATTTGTTTATTTAATTATTGAATTTTGTTGACCAAGTTGGCCAAATGAGACTACAGTTCCCTTTTTCAGGGGTGACCTGGGATCATAAGCCTCTTGTTTAGCTCTTAGGCAGGGCCCCTAGTTCTCTGCAGCAGCATTTTCTGATTTTTGCGACAGGGCTCCTAGGCTTCTGCGGCAGCATCTTCTGATTTCTGGGGCATGATTTATTCATTTCTGTGGCAGAATGCAGCCCTGCCATTTGTTAAAATATGATGTGATGTCATTTATGACAGCCATACCTCTCAACCTCTCAGCACTAAAAATCATAGCATTGGCCTTCAAAAATCATAGCAAGGGGCCAGAATGTGTAGCACTTTCTTATTTTAAACAATATTATGTCTTCAGATAGTGGGCTCCATATAGTTAGTGATAAGGAATGTTTCTGTCAACTTAGTTAAATGATTTAATAGTTTTTGTATCCAGAAATAGCACTAATATTATTAAGAACATCAGTAAACCTATGCGGAGCAAGGGTAAATTTGAGTGCGAAAATCATAGCACTATGCAAAATTCATAGCAGTTGAGAGGTATGTTGACAGCACATGCCAAGCTTAGAGAAGGGACTTCAGGATAAACAAAATGGGTATGGGAGCCTGGCACTATGGTAAAACTATATGTTTGAATGAAAAGTCACCAAAAACAATGAATTCTGTGGCATGATGCAAAACCTGTGGAAAATTATGCAACTGCAGAATTCCAGAGGCCTTGCTTTCAGGACCTCAAAGCCTAGAGAAGTTACCTGCTAGGATTCAATGTTTCAAAACAAGACTGATAAGATAGTCCTATACCATAACACATGTGTCAAGTAAAGATCTCACCACAACTGATACCTTGCCACATTCTCCAATTTGCTATGACTCAGGACAAACAGAAAATAACTGCTTTTTTGCTAAATTGATGCCAACAGTATCAGCTGATATAAATGTTTGTATTAAATTATCGTTTACAAGACACAGAATTCCTGAAGTCCTTATACTGGATAATGCCCCTTAGTGTTTCAGTAGTGTGTTTGCTACATTTGCCCAGGAATATGAATTCCAATACATGATGAGTAGCCCTAGATATTCTCAAGGGAATGGGGAAGCTGAGAGAGTCAGTCAGAAAGTCAAAATGCTGCTACAGAAGTCTGATGATCTATATCATGCTTTGCTTGCATACTGAGAAACTCCTTTCAGTAACGGGCACAGCCCTGTGGAGTTACTAAAGGGGAGAAGACTGAGGGCAAATGTTCCTGTTTTTGTCTTCTTTGCTAACCCACCTGCTTCTTAACCCAATCAAATTAAAAGAAGAAGAGTCATCTCGCTCACTGAAATAAAAAGAAGTATATGGTAAAAAAAGCAGGGCTTAAGAAATAGAGATGTTGCAGTCTGGTGAGGAAGAATGGGCAACTGATACCCATGCCCCTTCAGTAGTGACACAGTCCCATTCACCAAGATCTCACATTGTACTCAGTCCACAAGGCATGCTCAGACATAATTACAATCACCATGTGTCTTTAAGTCCAATAATGCCAGAAGAAGAGTGTAGTACACCACTTATGCCATCAGAGGCTGCTACAGCTCTTGAGTTCTTCAAGACATTCACCAGAATGTGATACTGTATGACCAAAGGAACTTCTGAACCTTCAGGATCTTTACTAGCAGTGAAACCAGAGAACCGTGCTGTCAGACAAGGAATCCAAATGAGATCTAGAAGATCTTCTGTTCAACTAGTAAAGCTGAACTTGTAACAAACTCATGAATATGGACACAAATAAATCCTCATAAATACTGCAGATTCATAATGTGAGAAAACAAGTGTGTTATGCCTGTTAACAAGTTGCTTAAAAATTAGTTAAAAAATTAAATTACATTATTCTATGTTTTGCATCTCTTCTAAAAAAGGGGAGATGTGCCATTAGTCTGTGCTGCTAATGTACTATGATTGAGAGCAGGGTAGCTGGAGGAGGGACTTACAGGTTCAGGGAGGTGACATCTTGTAATGCCTGAGAGGTCAAGTTATGAGGCAATTGTTTCTTGTCTTGCAATAAATGTTCTGAGCTTTGCTTCAGCCTGAGAATCCTTTTCTGCATAAAAGAACATTAAAAGGATATGTATTTAATTTATCTATTTATATGATCACCCAGTATGTAAACTGATCCCAGGGACTGTTTTCAGGTATGACTGGGTCCTTTAAGATAGCACATAACAGTACAGTCAAAGTAACATACAGGTCAGGAGGTACATAACGAGCAGGCAGATGATTATGCATAGCAGTTTTTACAGGTAAAAGCCAAACAGCCATACAGACAAAGCAATAAGCAGCAAGCAACAGTAGAGGCTCTCAGTAATATACCCAAGCCCTTGATCCAATAAGCAGCCACTTTATAGTTAAGCCCATATATTGACTGCCCAGGCCAGGCATAGAGTAAGGGAACACAGCTAAAACCTAAATAAAACCAGCAAAAATGAAACTATTGCAATTAAACTTATAATTGCAATAGTAACCTCAAAGCTGGTAATTTCCATGGCTTAATGACCGGCTGGAGGAAGGTTACCCTTGGCTGCACCTCAGGCCACCCATCTCTCAGCTGGTCATTGATCCCTTGGGAATAACTGACTTCTCAATTGTTATTGCTTAAATATATGTAACCATATAAAAATAAGTAACAGTGACTGATTAGGCAAATGCTGAGGAAAATTCTACCCTCCCCAGTTCAGGTGGGACAGTTGCATTCAGTCTCCATAAATGAGAAATGTAATTTATTTGGTTGATACAGGTGTTTATTTATGTTCTGCTGTCCTGGCATTGTTGTGCTCCTATTCAAGTAAAAGTACTCCGCTTACGCCATTGAACTCTCCTGCATGGAAATCAGTTTGTCATAGTGTGGTGACAGCTGGAATATGTTTAACTGGGGGCTGGATTTTGAGAGGAGGCAGATCCGGATTAGTGCTGGGTGAAATTCCTAGTACTCCTATAAAATTGCTCAAAATCATCACTTTTGCATTTTTGCAGTTGTCATGAAATTGCATCAGAATGCATCATAATTTTGCTTCTTTTTTTTGGAATTGCACATATTTCCCAAATAGAGTTGCAGTGAAATAAAATTCCACCAGCTAAATTGTGGCAAAATCGGCAATTTCGCAATTTCACCTGCAATTTCACACACCACCACCACTGACCACCGCAAATAGCAGTAAGCACCCCCCATACACACACAAATCACCCCCCACTGTCTGGTGTCTAGTGGTCCTCCCCACCAATCACTGGCCATAATTTACTTACAGTGGCAGTTGTCAAAATGCTTCCTATCACCAAGGTACCACTGAGGTAATTTGCATTGACTGTAATGTGATCCTGCCTCATTCTGCCTCAGTATACCCCACTCCCCCACCTCATCTTTACCTAGCAGCACCCACTCAGCTCTCCTCCAGTATTCTGATCAGGCCACCGGCACAGCCCTCCACTCACCTCCATGGCCAACAGCCCTATGTGTTCATTCATTCAAGAACTCAGTCACGCTCAGTTGGGCTGTTTGCCATGGAGGTGAGTGGAGGGCTGTGCAGGTGGCCTGATCGGAGTACTGAGGGGTTGAGCTGGGTAGGTGCTACTAGGTAATGATAGGGTTGGGGGTGGGGCTCTGCTAGACACCAGGGAGTTGAGGCTTAATTAGTTTTTTTAATAAAACAAATGACCGGGGGCCAAGGTATCTTGGGGGTGCCTATCTAATTAAATTATGGCCAGTGATTGGCTAGGGGGAGCCATTGGACACCAGGGAAAAACAATTTGGCTCAGTAAGAGGCCGGGGGGGGTGGAGGGACCACTAGACAGCAAGGACAACTTTGGGAAGTGGCCAGAGGCCACTAAATTTTACCACAGGGGGTGAAATTACTCTTGCAGGAGGCAAAATTTCACCATGGGTGGTGAAATTTTGCTCTCAACAGAGGGCGAAATGTCACTTTTTGCTCAGTGAAAAGTTTTGCACAATGTGCTAATTATGTGAAATATTTTGCTGGGTGAAATTTTTCAATTTCACATATCTCTATTCCCAAATTGCACATTTTTTAAAAATGGGAGTTCTTTAAAATGCACAATTTCAGATAAAAGCAACCTTTTCCCCCAAATTGCTTATTTTTAAAAATTGGAATTCTTAAAAGTGCATGATTTCAGCAAATAAGGCCACAGGGTGAGCATAAATGTTTGAAAGAGCACATTTTCATAAACCTTAATCTGCCAAATTGTGCGATTTCACTCAGTTTGCACAAAACGCTATATAGTAATGTCTAATGTGCTTAGTTCATGAAATTGTGCAAAATTACACAAAAATGGCACTGTTTCATGAGAAGTACATGAAATGAATTTTTGCAGTGTCAGTGCTAATCCAGATATACCTTCATGCACAACTTGTGTCTGCATTGGTGCATCTGAATTTGTGTCCAAACCTTTCTGACAAATTGCACCTACATTTCACAGAATATGTCTGCTAACAACAAAAGTCACTATCTGAAGCAATTTGTGGCAAAAATGAGTTGTGCATTCTTTTTTTGTTTGATTTTTATGCACATTCCACAAGGCAGCTGGAAATGTTAGATGGTCTTGCATATCCAGCTAGAAACAGATTCAAGTTTGCAGTTGAAATATGGGCAGATCTTGAAAAGTCCCCTTTAAAACTGTTCCCTTGAGAGTATTTTCAGCAATGAGCTATGAATGAGCTTGGTACTTCCAGCAGACCAGAATTTGATTCCCACAGCCTTGAGTTGCATAAAGTATTATGTGACCCTAAGCAAACCACTTACCCTCCTTATGCTCCCAGGTTGCCCCTGCAAATGGGCCTTGTGCTCAGAGGGCTTGTCCTGGTATCAATGAATAAAAATATCAAAAATAAAATGCACTATATCTGATATTTTTTATGCTACTGCCTTATGAAAGTCTTCTATTGATAGCTGATATTACATTTCTACCTGTAACACATACAGTATATTAAATTGTTTATATTTGGGGAACTATTGCAAATGATCTGTGATAATCTGGCTAGCAGTAATGCTCAATCAATTAAGGGTGTAGTTTTCAATATGTATACACCACATCAACATAGCTAAAATAGGTGTCTAAATGGTATGCATGGGGTACCTCAAGTAATACAACTCTGGTGCTTAAACAAATACATTAATATGCTTTGAAGGATTTTCTCTTTTTCTAAGATGAAATGCGCCCAATAAAATGAATTGTTCAAACTGCAGAGGAAAAAGACATTAAAAGTAATTTTTTAGTGAATTTAATATTAATCCAAGAGAGGGAGGGGAGAGACTGCTGTTCCTGTCTTAGGGAAAGGGAGGTGAGTGAGAGAGAGAGAGAGAGAGAGAGAGAGAGAGAGAGAGAGAGAGAGAGAGAGAGAGAGAGAGAGAGAGAGAGAGAGAGATCTGGCCAGTGGAAAATCATGTACACAAATGCTCGGAGTCTGGGAAACAAGATCCCAGACCTGCAAGCAATAATGACAGAGGCTAAACTGGACATAGTAGCCATTAGTGAGACATGGTTTACTAGTAACCACACTTGGGAGACTTCATTTACCTGGCTATATACTGTTCAGAAGAGACTGGGGTACAGGAAGAGGGGGGAGTGGTCCTGTATGTCAATGAAAATATCAAAGCTACAGAAATTCAGAATACACATAAGGAGCCAGAAGAACTGTGAGTCCTCCTGGAAACAGGAAATGGGACAGCCATACTAACTGGGGTTGTGTACAGGCCTCCAGACCGGGGGAGGACATAGACACACCACTGTTAGAAGATATACAAAACATGACAGCTAAAGGGGAGGTTCTGATAATGGGAGACTTCAACATGCCAGATACAGATTGGTCAATACCAGCAGGAACATCTGCCAGAACTAGACACATAGTGGATTCCCTGCAGGGGAAGAACCTCAAACAACTGGTACAACAATCCACAAGAGTCAGGGCTATCCTAGATCTAGTACTGATTAACAGGGAAAGGATCACAGATCTCCAGGTAGAAGGTCACCTGGGGGCCAGTGACCATCACATGGTATGGTTCAGTTTGTTCACTAGAACTAAATCATCCCATTCCAAGGCAAAAATATAGGACTTCAGAGGAGCTGACTTTGATAAGATGGCCAACAGAGTTAAGCTAGCCCTGGCAAAATGAAATACAGGTGAGGGGGTACAGGCAAAGTGAAAAACTCTCAAAGCTCTTGTCCTACCATCTCCAGAAAAGACAAGCTGAACGGTATATCCCCACTCTTCATAATTTGCAGGTGTTTGTAGCCATTGACCCCCTAGACATCAGTGCAATCATGTCAGACTTTTACAAGTGCTTTTAACTCTCCCAAGGGAAACTTGACAGCTCCATGGTTGAATCCTTCTTTGCCACCATAACTCTCCTTTGACCATCTCCCATGCATCTCTGAGACTTGGAAGCCCCACTCTTGGAGCAAGAAATTGGTGATGCTGTCACTGTCCTCAGTAAAACATAAGGCCTCTGGAGGATATGGCCTGCTGCTAGATTTATACCAACATCTGGTTCCCCCAAGTCACACAACCACTTTGTGATATGTTCTATGAATCAAAGGTTAGGAGATAATTGCTTCCCACTCTAAATGAGGCAATCATTATGGTTCTGCCCAAGGAGAAGAATAGCCTGCTCAGCCCTGTCAGTTGTAGAATCATCTCATTGATAAATGCAGATGAGAAAATCCTAGCAAGCTCTTGGTATCCTGCCTTGAATGTATTCTACTGGATCTCATTCACCTCTCCCAGGTGTGGTTTGTCAATGGCCGTCTGAAAATGGAACACCTCAGGTTGCTCATTAACCTCTTCCATGTGGTACAGTGTACTGCCACTCCTACCACAGCCATAGCCACTGACTTTGAGAAAGCTGTTGATTCAGCAGAGTGGGGCTACCTGTGTTAAGTACTGTAGAAGATGGGGTTTGGGCCTCAGTTTCTGGAATGGGTTCAGGTGCTCTATGCTTGTCAATACCTAAGGTGCTAACAAATGGTATCATGTCCTCTCCCTTCTCACTGTATAAAGACACAAGGCATGGTTGCTCTCTCATCAATTTTATCTGTTCTGGCAATAGAGTCCCTGGTAATTGCCATCTAAGCACACCTTAACTGGGCAGAAATACAGGGTGGGGACATAGATTATAGGATAAAGTTATATGCAGATGACCCTTAGTCCTTCTCTCGGATGCCTCTGCTGGAATTTATTCCCTACTGAGCCTTCTGGAACAGTTTCATGTTATTTCAGGTCTGAAGGTCAGTCGCTCAGACAGATGTCCTCCCAGTATCCAGCCAATGCCCCAAGGTGCCTTTTATGCATGTGGGTCTTCAATAGTCCCCTCAGGCCATCCAATATCTAGGCATCCAACTCTATCCAGATCTCTCACAGTTTTGTAAACTTAACTTGGTTCCTTTACTAGCTGACATGCAAAAGAACTGTAGCAGGTGGAACCAACTGAATTTATCTCCGGTGGTCAAAATCTCTGAAGTAAAAATAATCATTTCCCACAAGGTTCTACATTTACAATGTTCCCATTCATATTGCCAAATCCTGGTTCTCCAAGATAGATGCCATGATTGGGAAGTTTCCTTGGGATGGTAAAGCTCCAGTTAAGTCATGCCAAACTTTCATCAACCTGGAGGAAAGGGGGCTGGGGCAGGGGTCAACCTTAACTTTTTTTTGCACTAGCCAACTGGGCTAGTGAACCAGAGATTGCACTAGCCCACAGAAGTTTGCAGTAGCCCGCAGTCAGTGTGGTTAACAGTGATTTGTTAAACAAAAGGTAGATAAAATTGCATTTGTCCTGCCAAAAGTCTGGACACCTACCAACTGATTTTGCATTGTGCCTTTAATTGCAAACTGCACATACACTATCTCAGCTTCTGTAACTGAAGAGTCAGTGGTTCTGCCACTGATGACAGAAATGAACTTTGTTCCCACCATTTTTTCTCATAGCACCATGTGTTCAGCCATGGCTACATAGTGGATAAAGTTGCAGGCATATTTGTTCTTCTGATATGCTGAACTGATATCTAGACCTTTCATATCATCAAGGCTGCACATTCACACAAAGTCTGTGAAAGGACGTCCTTTTTTAGTGGTGGCATGGCATGTGTGAAAAAGTTTATCCAGATGGTGAAGTGTTGCTTCTTTCAGGTTCTTCAGCATTCCCTCTTCATTACTTGTCCCTGGAGTAACAGTGCTGACATCCTCCTTTTCCTTTGCCCTTGCATGAGCTTCACTGATATTATGGGACGAGACAGAGTCAAGCCGGAAGTTATCTGTACCAAAATGAAAATTATTATTATTTCCCACCTTACCGAACTGTATTTCATGTTTGATACACAAATGGCAGAACATCAGATCTTTTGCACAATCATGCCCCAACCAGTCATATTGTTGTAGCCAACACTGTTGGAACCGACAGCTTCGCTTTGTCTTTTCATTCTCATGATCATTTATTTTGTCTTTGTCAACATGCTTTCTATTAATGTCAGTTGGGTTACTGGCTTCTTTAATATAGTTCCACATTTTCAGATTTGTAGTTAATAAAGTTGTGTCATGAAAAATGTGTGTGTCTTTTTCTTCCCTTTTCCCACCCTGGCCACAGATTCCACAAATGCTTGATCATTCCAGTTCTATTAACAAATGGTCACCCCCCCAAAAAAAGTAAAGATAAATTCAACAACATCAACCCATACTGTTATTTATTTTTTATTCTTTGGCAACCAGGTAACTTCCATCGGGCACAAGACTCATTTACAGGGGTGGCCCAGGAACACAGGGAGGTTAAGTGACTTGCTTAGGGTCTCTATGGAGCCACACCTTATTTGACTCCTGTTGGTGAGCGTGGAGGCCAAATGCCTCTTAATTAAAAACTGGAACACCACGGTTATTCCCACAGTGCAGGAATGGACAGAGGCAGTTGCCACATTAGCTTCCCTTTCTAGAATGGTGCATTTGACCCAGGGTTTCTTAACCAGATTTAATCTGTATTGGAAGCTGTACATGGACTCTGACCTCTGCAAAGTTGATCCCAGCTCCCCCTTTAAAAAAAGGTAACAGTCACTTAAGCCCCCATGATACAGGCTGCATGATTGCTCTTCTCCTCATTCACTGTGTTAGCCCTGACCACTTACCATTGGTATGGTTCAAGACACTAGCAGAGGTACCCCCTCCCAGATTTGGATAATCTCCAGACATGCAACTCCCTTCCCCCATCTGCATTCCGGTGTGCTATAAAACTATGTTTTGGACACTGCTATGATATTACTGTTTAGATGTTTTATTATATCTGTTGTATTGACCTGTTTTGTGTGTTGTGATGGTTACTTTTAAAATAAGGGAAAATCATTTGCCAGTGTACTCTCTTTCTCATTAATATATCAGCCTTTACAAGGCTACTGATCTTGTTAATACGCTCATTTCTCTTGGTGTCCTTCCATGTCCTGAAACTCTCCTCCATGTCAGGTTTTCCATGACAGTAAATAAAAAAAAAAACTACTCCTTGATTCTTGCTGGCTGCACACTTTAACCCAACATACTCACTCACTCACTCCAAGCCTACTTAGGACTAAAGTCCTGAATTAAAAACCAATGATCAACCTCATACAGGTGAAATAACTATTTTAGGTAAAAAGAAAAGCTTTAACATTTTTTATTATTATAACCTGTTTATTCCAATTTTAATATTAAATGTAAAATACAGAGCCCCATTTTATAAGTGTAATAAGACAATTTTGGGGATGTGCCTTAGACAGTTCTAATGGATGGCCAATGGCTGAAGGCACTCGGTCTGTGTCTGCTTGCCATACCATGCTGCTGGCTGTGCACTAACACTATTTGTAACATGGCAAAACTAATACTAGTGCAAACAAGTAAGACAATTGGTTGAAGTGCATCAGGTGGCACCAGGGCAACACGACATTATTCCACTAGTAATGCTGTGCTGATAGTGAAGTACTGAAATAAGCCACGGAGCACAAAACAGCAGTGTTTCGAAACTGCAGAGCCAGAACATCTCCAATATCTTGTCTGTCCCACCCACCCACCCAAATGGTCACAGTAGTCACTCAGGTTGAGATACCTGCAGAAGCTTGTCTACCAGAAGGAAATCTGCCTCCGGAACACATAGAAAGAAATGTGCTCCTTGTCAGCAAGTCTCCAAAAGTACCCACAGTAGTCATGAGGTAAACAAACATGTAGTACGAGTCCCGTACATTTCAATTAGTGTGGTGCTGAAAGGCCAGCACAGGCAAAGGACTAGCAGCATAATAAAATTTAGCCATTAGGAACAAAAAAAGGACACGGGAAGCACCCTCACAGAAACTCCGTATATGAGACAGAGGAAGCACGTCATGAGCAGGTCAGCAAATGTGCAAATCCCAACTAGTTCAATGCCAAAATAAAGAAAGCAGCGTAAGGCGGTCCTCCTCAGCACACTATAAAAAGAACAGCCATCCAGAATTGCCTAATTTTCATTGATATGATTTAAAGGATGCATTGTAGCACTGTATGCAAAAGATGCGTTTTGCAACATCTGTACATAAATAAAGCCATGTAGAAATCATGTTTTGAACAGTAATACATATATTCAGACAGTATATGATAATCTCATCCCACAACCAGCTGTATGCATATTAAACTATTTGAAGGTGTTCAATGGGAATTAATGCATGGTTGGGCCGCTAGGTACTCAGCCTTTGCCTTCATGCCACAACTGTCCTAACCATGCATTAATTTCATTAGATGCCACCTTCGGAGTGGCTTAATGCTTACCTAGTGTCTTATTGTATACATGAACCATCAGACAACAAGATTTGGCACAACAAAAGACAGAGACCAAACAAGTTAAAGCACACAAAAAATGTCTCAGACCTTCTTATTCGTGAAAAATAAATGTAATTTATTGAAGCCAGACATAAAAAATGTGAAGAAAAGTTACCAGGTAACACCCAAAAGTGATTTATGGAAGTTCCCGAAATGTCTTTCTCACATAGTATGCCATTGCCAGGCATGCTTCAGATGTTGAAGGTGCAATTTGTTTTAAAAAAATAAAATCTGTCATAGTCATCTTTTTATGTTATCAGTGTTTTGTTCTGGCTGACCTCCAGTTTTATCTGTGCAGCCACATTCCCAGAATGATGTCATGCAAGGGTGCTGTCAATGTTTTACATACAGCAACAATGAATTCTGGATAAATTATAACATTGACTTAAATGTTTCTTAGACAGAGGTGCAGTCTCTTATTCTGGTAGGGGTGACTGCATTAAGCACCTAATATGTAGATGTACAAGGCACTATGGGCACAATAAGAAGTTGTTTTCTAATTTCCTTAATGTTAGGTGCAGTCTCCTATTTCTGTAGTGGCTACAGCAATATAAGAGCTCAAATGTTTATTTTCAAAACAAGGCACTGTGCATACTTATCGAGCTGACAGGAATGCTGTAAATATAATAGTCTGATACTAATTTACATAGTAAGGCATTGTGGGTACAGTAAATAGCTAATTTTCTATCTCCCTAACAGGGCTTCAGATAATTTTTTTTTTCGTGGAAGTCAAATACTTCCATAGGCTGAAATGTGGAAGTCATCTCAGTTTTACTAGAGTCAAAATACTTCCAGCTGTCAACTTTTGGAAGTCAAAATAATTCTAGTCAATAAATTTTAGAAGTTGAAATACTCCACGTCCTATAGTTTTTTAAGTCATAGGCCTTCTGAATACCTCACTGTAACCTTGACCATGGCACATCCAAAGAAATACATTTCTGAATGAGTCTAGGAAAGGAAAATGTGCACAGTAAATCAATTATTTATAATACGTGTTTATTTATTTACGTATTTATTTATTTAACTCTGTTTATGCTCCCTCTTTCTCTGACCCTAGATCTCTTTTCAGCATGGGTGCTAGGCTCTGGCTTTTTCCCACTCTGCCGAGGTTCTCCAACCAGACCTCCGTCGTGGAAGTGCTCTCTACCCCTCACTCCAACTTGACCAACCCCACTGGCTCTGAGTCCCCCGAGGTGGGACTGCCACTCTTCTGGTGCTCCATCTACAGTCTAGTAGGAGGCCAGAGGGGTTGAGAGCTGGAGGCTGGTTAGAAGGGCCCGGCGTTGAGTGTAAGTGCTGTGCCATGGGTCCCACCTTCACCTGTCTGGGTGCCAGGGTTTTTCCTCTTTTTCTCCCCCTGAGGTGTGGGCTTGCAATTGAGCCCAGTGCATGGTGGGTGCACTCCCGCACCCACACTCAGAGCATCCTCCTGCACCTCTCCCCATCTATGTGTCTTCTTGGCTGCAGAGCCCCCAGTCTCCACTGGGAGCTGCTAAACTATTGAAGCCCACAACCCACCCTCTCCAGGAGAGGAGAGCAGTCCTCCGGATGCTCAATCCGCTCCTGCCCTGAGCAACCCCAATGACGCATGTCCTTTCCCCAACATGAGTCGCCGGCATGGGGTGAGGTAAGGTGACTGTTTCAGCCCTTAGCACCACCAGACTGGCCACAGTATGTGTTTATTTCATGAATTGTTCTTGCAGTTTCAAGTAACCTCCATCAATTTTGTGTTAAGTTGCTTGCAGTCAGATGCCTGCTACATTCAAAGTCTGGTGATCATACATAAACACACAGATGTCTCCTCCCTATTAAAGCTGACAGATGCTTTGATATCAGATCTCATTTGTTGTATTATTACGTCGATGATGGCAAGCAAGATACAATGCATGAATGAAATTATGCAACCAACACATCAAGTCAAACAAATGCAGTTTTGTTTTTGTTTGTTGCTCATGCTTAATTAACAGCAAGTTGTGGAGTATCACCACCCACTTAAATGGGGAATTCACCACAACAGAACCTTTCACCACCGGTTTAAGGCACCAATATGGTCAAGTCCCCATGTCTGATACTCTCTTGCAGCATGCCTGCCCCCACCAACATGGTCAGCTTCCCACACATATGCCCGGTCCCTTCCACTGCCAACATGGCCAGTTCCCCACACATACACACAGCTTCTCCTACAATAGCCACCATCAGAAATAAGAAGAAATGGTTTTAGATGTAGGTCAACGAGGATGTGGAATGGATTGCCTCAGGAAGTGGTGGATGCTGAAAGTGTGAGTACGTTTAAGGAAAGATTGGATAAGCATCTTACCGAAGTTGGTAATTCCAATTACTGCCACTGAATAGTGGGGAAAGTCTATATGAGCTTAGCCTTCTCAACTTTCCTATTTTCCAGTATGAAATCCAGTATGAAAGACACACACAGCCTGCTCCCCAAACCCACACACAGTCCGCTCCACCCTCATTCCTAACACCCAACTCACCTAAACAGTCAGGTCCTTTGCACCCCACATACAACACACACATACACACACACACACACACACACACACACACACACACACACACACGCACATACACCCATACTCTCTATAATACAGCACAGTATGTGGAGCCGCCTAAGATCACAAGGGCCCCCCTGGACACATCAGCCATCTTTTAGCCTTTCAACCTGTTGCCCCCCCACACACACACAGAAAAATATATAAACATAATTCCCAAAGTGCATCCAAGTACGGAATGCTTTGGTAATATTTTGTAAGCCAAAAATAAGCCTTCATCACCAGTTTAGTACACCAAGATTTGTCAGGTCCCCATATCTGGCACCCTAAACCCCGAATGCCATGACCATCTCCTGCGACGTGTCTGCCTCTTATCAATATGGTCAGCTTCCCACACATATGCCTGGTCCCTTCCACTGCCAACATAGCCAGTCCCCCACACATACACCTGGTTTCTCCTACAATAGCCACCATCCCCCACCAAGATACATACAGCCTGCTCCCCAAACTTACACACAGGCCGCTCCAGCCTACCAACATAAACACACACACACACACACTTTCTCTCTCTGAAAGAATATGGCTAATGAGTCTCCATTCCCTAGTGAGTTCCCCTCCATCAAAGTATCCCACTCCCCCAAAATAATCACAGCCAGCCCCCTCAGCCACTGTAGCAACATAAACAGCCTTGAACAACACCACACCTCAAAAAGAACATTAACCTGCTGGAGAAGGTACAGAGGAGTGCTACAAAGATGATAGCCGGTCAGCAGGACAAGGCATATGAGGAGAGGTTGAGGGCACAGAACATGTACTACCTGGAAAACAGGAGAGAGAGAGAGAGAGAGAGAGAGGACATGATTGGGACATTCAAGTACTTGAAAGGGATAAATAATGTTGATAAGGAAAATCTATTTAAGCCAAGTGGTAACCATATCATGAGGGGGCACAATCTTAAGCTGGAGGGTGGGAGGTTTAGAAGGGATGTCAGGAAGCACTTCTTCACAGAAAGGGTGGTGGACACTTGGAATGCACTGCCAGAAGAGGTCATCTCGTTAAAGACAGTGAGCAGCTTTAAGAGGGGCTGGGCACGGCATAGGGAGAAGATAAGGATCATGGATAGGGAGGATGGGAGGAGTGAGGAGGGAGGGCAGGGACATTAGCTCAAGTTGTGGACCCATAAGCAAACTTGATAGACCAAATGGCCTTCTTCTGCTGGCTTCTTTGTATGTTCATAATATGGCCAGTCTACCCAATCCCAGCCACCCCACAGCCAAGTGAACACGGCCCTGGCACCAACACTGCCAACCCCAGCCTACTCAAGTAAACACAGCCAACCCAGGATCCAACACTACCAGCACACACCACCAACAAATCCAAGTGAACACTGATGGACCCAGCACCTACATGGCCAGTCACCCCACCCAAGCAAATAGCCCACCTTGTACCAACACCGCCAACCCCTTTGCACTATCCAAGTGAACGCTGATGGCCTTGGCACCAGCACATCCAGTCCCCTCCCCAAGAAAACACAGCCAACCTCGGCACTAAAGTGCAAGCCCCACCCAAGCAAATCTGCCCAGCTCTCGTACTCACAGACTGTCCCTAGACTGGGAGGAAGCAAGTGCATTTTTTTTTATTCTTTGGTAACCAGGTATGGATTGCTAGGCACAAGTGCCTGTTTTCAGGTGTGAGCTGGGAGCACTGGTGAGAGTCTGTGACTATGTGACGTGTTCTGAGTCACACAGTATGCAAGTGGAGGTTGTGGGAATGAAACCCAGGTATACTGGATGTACCAAGTTCATTCACAGGCCAGCTTGTTATTCTAACCTCCAGGCTATACAGTGCCAGGCCAGCCCAATTATACAACTGCTGCTCCACTTTCTTATCCATGCCAGTTATAGGTAGCTCTTGTCAACAGGCTTCTTGTTAGTCAAGATCAGATCATAGTGATGAACTGTTTGAACACTCAGCCAAGTTTGAATATAATAGAAATGGCACACAACAGTTTATAAAGTGGGTAATTTATTAAAGTTATTAACTTCTGTAATGAATCTGAATTTTAAATGACATTTCAGTTAACAGGATTTGCAGAAGTCTGCTCAAGTTTAAAAGTAACCTACCATTGCAGTTTATTAGGCTATTTAAACCTATTCAAAGGGTGTGCTGTGTCTTAAGTTTGATGTTGGATATCCCCTGTTCTTGGCGGTAATAGCCTATCTTGGTATATATCTTAGCTAAAATACCAGATGTTGATAACCCCCACATGCTGTAACATGATCAGGAGTATGACCACCACCAAGTGTAATAATGATGTGTACAATATGCCTATGTACTTGCCTGCTGAAATGACTTGTATCAACTGAAGTTATAATCAATAAATACAAGTTTAAAAAACAGGCTTCTCGTCTCTCTCTTCTTTTGTAGAAATAAACTGAAACACACACTGGTTCACCAGCATACAGTCATGTCAAGGCTGGCTGTAAATCATTAGCTGTCGGAGTCATATGCTGCTACAGAATATAGATGAAATGGAGGGTCATGTGATGCAGCACACCTGAAGGATGCTTCTCTAACCCTTTCCAGTCACCCGCTTCTTCAAACTTCGTTTTTTAACCTTGGGAGACTACCAAAACTTATCAAAAGTGACACAGAAGCTCCCTAACTGTATGAGCATCTACCTATATCGTTTCCGTAGCAATGGATGTGGAAATGAAGAAGCCGCAGCCAAGGAACGTTCCTCCTATAATGCCAGAGAAAGCCCCTCAAAAAACATGAGCTAACAGTGCCACCAGCTCGCAGACCCAGAAGCTGCAGAAGATGGAACTAGAACCATTAACGCTGTCATGCTTTTTAGCCAAATTCTGACCCTTCCAGGAGGAGCTCAGAGGGATGGCCTCTGAAATCAAATCTTTATCGCAAGCCATTGAAGACATTGCATTAAGAACAACAGATAGCAAAGCCCGTATTATTTCCTTGGAGAGATGGTCTGAAAAGCTTGACCCAGACCTGGTTGTGATGAAACAAAAACTTACCAAGACAGAACAAAAAGTAGAGGATTTGGAAGGGCGTAGCCGCCAAAACAATGCAGTTATTATTGGACTTCCAGAGTTGGAGGAAGGACAGGATACTATTCTTTTCGTCCAGAAGTTCCTCGAAAAAATAACAGGGCCCTCTCCTTTTGGGTCCCGGTATGTCATTGAAAATGCTCACAGGGCGCTCCGACCCACTCCTCCACCTGGGGCAACCTTCTGACTTCTCATATTCCATTTTCTAAACTATCTGGACAGACAACATTTCCTTACAAAAATAAAAGAAATTCAGGAAGTGCAATGGGAGGGGAAAAAAAAATTGGTGTGGCCCAAGACTTGCCTCTCAAGGTTAGGAAATGCAGACCTGCGTTCCATCCTCTGGTAACAAAAATAATTGCAGCTGGCCTAAAGTTCAAAATGATGTAACCAGCGAGATTACAGGTGTTCATTTCAGGATCCTGGCAATCTCAGAAGGACTCGGAGGCTGCAAAGCAAGGTCTGTGCTACGAGATCTTGGACTAACAAACTAATGACTTTGGCCCATGCAACTGTTTTTGTGGCTGAAAGTATAACAGGAGCATTCAGTTAGGTTGTTTCCTTCAACTAGGATCTGGTGACACTGAAGGCCAAAGGTTGCCCTCATTTTATTGCTGGCTCCTACACCAATAATCCTGAAGAAAGGATCATTTTCCCTTGAAAATACTTGAGGGAACTTTGTGTTGGACTAGTTTTCATTGTTTTCCACAAGAGAAGCTACCAAAGAAATACAGGACTAATGACAAAGAGAAGGACACTATTCCTCTTAGTACAAAGTATAAGGTTTCAGCAGAGGGGTTTATAATTTTGTAATATATGAAGATGGCCAATTAATAGTATCCTATCCCATACAAAAAAATCCTGGTAATACAACAGTACTCAAAGTGATAATACCATTGTTGACAAGTGATAATACTATAGTTCAGAACTCATAATACTATTGTTTGAGCTCTGAATGATAGTATTATCACTAAACCTGAAGAGCACAACCTCCAAACACTTCAATGCCATAGGCCTGTTCCAGACATCACCATGGCAACCTCTTACCATGCGTGGTGACATTTAGAAAACTGCGCCTCCTGATTCGACGTGGTTTCTCTGTGATCAGGCAAAACCAATGGAGAAACATGGCGGCCGTCTCTTGCTTAGCGAGAGAAAATCATCCCTTCACACCAGTACCACTGCTTTGCAACATAATTATGTGGCTAATCCTATGTATGCTGATGGAAAACATCAAGTAAAGGTAGGACTGTCTACCAAAGAAAACTCGCCCACGAGAGACACCGAGCGAGTAAGCGAGCAGGCGTGACACAACGGGATGGGGGTGGAGACGGAGACAGTCAGTGTCTGAGTTCTTACTGCGAGGGAGCCTGCCCTCACAGTACCACATAAATAAAACTCACATCCATATATTATAAAAATTAAAAAATACGTGAGTGTCTATTACTTGGGACAAATACCATCTCGAGGTTTTGGGAACAAGGGAACCTCTCAAGCTTCGCTCTTGAGGTTCCTTTGTCCCCAGAACCTTTCGATGGTATTACTCCCTTGTAATAGACACTCACCTATCTATTATTCCATTTATAGTATCATAATGTTACCAGATAGAAACAAAAAGAATTAGTTTACCCTACATAGTTTTGGGCTACTATTGTTTGTTCATAGGGCTGCAGGACAAAATATACTTTTATAACTGCAGGGTTTTCTGCAGTCTCATTTACCAGGGCTTTGGGAAGATGCAGTTGCTCCTTAATTCCACACAAGGGGAGCATTGTGCACGTTTTCTTTTTACTTATGCTTCTTAGAACCTGGTAGATGCAGTATTGGGTAGATTCGGTTAGTTAGGGAGTTGACTTCTTGTTAGATGGAGTATTGGTAAATGATACATATGGGTGGGGATGGCTGAGGAGAAGTGAAAGTATGGGGTACTGCAAACAATATTCAGAACAGTAGAGAGGCAGGAGGAGGGAGGGAGGGCTGGAATTGCAAATGTGATGCAAATTTTGAGGGGATTTTTGGTGGAAATTTGGGTTTGCGACGGGGAGGAGGGGGGAAGGGAGGGACAGTCCATTATATACAGATCTCAAGGGACACCAAAAAGTGTTGTTTGCACTCTCTCAGTGTTAACTCATGATTGTCCAGTGTACAAGAAAAATGGCTTATGATTTAAGTTTTTCTTCATGGAATGTTAAAGGGATTAGAAGAAAGTTAAAACAATATAAAATTCTAAATCTTTTAAATGTCCTACAATCACAAATTTCTTTTCTTCAGGAATCCTATTTACTAGATGCTGAAGCATTACAAATGAGGAGACAGCAAATAGGACAGGTGTTTGCTGCCCAAGGTACCACAAATAGCTGTGGAGTTATGATTTAAATTAATAAGAGTGTTCCATTTAACCCTTCACAGGTCATTAACTATCCACAGGGCAGGTTCATTTAAATCTGTGGTACTGTCTATTCAGTAGATTTTCTATTTGGCAGTATCTACGGTCCTAATAAAGATGACCCCAAATTTTTCATGCACCTGATTAACACCATGCTGCCATTGCTACCAGCCTCAATAAATCTGGGAGGTGATCTGAATCTGGTGTTGGCCCCATTATGGATCACACAGGCTCTGCTTCTAGAGGACTTTCTTCAGCTCAACGTGCGCTACGCAATCTAATAGATTGGATGGGGCTGTGTGATGTTTGGAGAGTTCTGAATCCTAAGGATAGGGAATACACATTTATATCCCCAGTCCTCGGGACCTCTTCCTGTATCAACTATATTCTGTTATCCCAGGCCCTTCTTCCTGGTGTTTTATCCTCTTCAATTCAACCTGAACCTCCGGCCCTCTGATCATTCCCTGGTATTGGGCCGTCTGTCCCTTACTTCTCTACTCAAGCGGAGCCCACGTTGGAAGTTGAATGACCAGTTGCTCAAGGACTCAAAGATTTCTGACTCAGTCAAAGACCATATTGAACAATTTTTTGATATGAACACGACTCAAGATATTAGGCCTGATATTATTTGGTGTGCCTTTAAAGCATACCTCAGGGATATTCTAATTGGGTTAGCCTCTCAGAGAAAGAAATCCCAAGACTCAAAATTAAAACAACCTGATGTCCCAAATTCGGACTATGGAAGCAAACCTAAATCCTCATTCTCTAGATACTATCGGACAAAATCTAATTAAGATTAAGGACTCCTATTTGAGCTTACTCAGGGAAAAAGTCAAATTCGCAATCCTTCACACAAAGGCCTCTTACACAGATCAAAGGGAGAATGCTGGAAAATTATTAGCTCTTAGAATCAAACAACAGGAATCATCCCGATTCATCCCCCCATTCATTCTCAGATGGATAGTTCCTTGAAATCTTCTCCTAAAGAAATTGTAAACAAATTTACAATGTGTTACAAACAACTATATGGAGCTATGAATAACACCCTTCAAATCTAACCCTATCTTCCTATCTAAAAAAGGCCCAATTACCCTCCCTTTCTGATGCCCATAAACAAGCAAAAATGGCACCCATTTCCACCCTAGAAATTGATGAGGTGATACAAACACTCCCTACAGATAAAACTCCAGGGCCGGATGGATTTTCACCCAACTTTTACATGAAATTTAAAGACCAAATTATCCCATTCCTTTTACCTTTATATCAACATATTCTATCAGGTGCACAAGTTGACCCTACATTATTTGAAGCCCTCATTGTTCTTTTACCCAAACCAGACAAGAATCCAGAATCAGTGAAGAATTGCAGGCCCATTTCCCTGCTCAACCAAGGTATAAAGATTTTAACAAAATTATTAGCAGATAGACTCAGCTTACTACTCCCAGACTTAATAGGATTACAACAGGTGGGATTCATGAAGGGGTGCTCCTCAGTGGACCACCTCTGTACTCTTCCGCATGTCTTCTCAGCACCCAGGAATGCCCTCTTTCCAGCTGTTTTGGTGTCCCTGGACACAGAGAAGGCATTTGACTGAGTTAATTGGAACGTTCTGTTTCAAACCTTGAATGTCTTTAGTTTCCCACAAGAATTTCAGGGATGGATAAAAGCTCTTTACCAGACTCCATCTGCCAGAATCTCAGGGAATGGAGTGATTTTGGATTCATTTTCCTTACATGATGGCACAAGACAAGGATGCCCTCTTTCTCTGTTACTTTTTTTTTATATATACTTTATTCAACAGGTCAGTATTGCAGCAGGTATACACTTGTACAGTAATACCATTGCATATATTATACATATGCAGTAGAGAGATATTTAGATACAGGAGGAGAGTTTTACATAATGCTCAATGTTTATAAAAATTAGTCTGGTCAAAGGGCAAATAATTTCACCTCCTCAGGGGATAAAAGAGTCATCCAGGGGGAACTGTAAAACACCCAGAACCTCCAATACAATTCAAATTGAAAAGTGCGATCCAACCAGCATGCAGGTAACCATATCATCTATCCCTAGTGATCTAGTGGCACCCCACCCCTTCCACCCACACAGCACCCCTTGCCCACCCCAGTCCCCCATCATCAGCAGGCAGCTGCAACCTTCCGCAGCATTGCCCGTCACTTCGAATGACAATACAGTATGGGCTGTGCTCCATTGGTCCACAGTGTGGATTATCATTAGGGTATACTGTACCAGACAGTCCTGAATATATCATTCACATGCTGTCTAGTACAGTATGCCCTGCAAGCCCATATTGTATCTGTCATTCAGTGGGCGGCCGGGTGGTATCTGGGCGGGTTGCTGCCGACCACTAATGATGAGAGGGGGAAGCATGGAGGGCAAGGGGTGCTGTGTGAGTGGAAGGGGTGGGCATGCCACTGGATTACCAGGGATAGATGATATGGTGCTGTACCATGATGGCGGCAATGGGTGGGGGTATCACTAGACTACCAGGAACATGGTTATGGTCATTTTACAGTGATCAGGGACACAGGAGGGAAGGGGGCCACTAGACTACCAGGGACAGTCTAACATAACAGTTATCAGGGCATCAGGACTCAGGAAGGGAGTCCACTGGACTACCAGGGATATGTGTGTGTTTGTGGATGGTGTTCTAGGTGGGTGGGTGGCCACCCATGGCTGGAAGCTGCTGTGTTGCACTCTGCAATACAGCAGCCCACCTGTGGGTGGCTGGGAGTTGTTCACACTCCTCAAGGGCTCATCTTTGAGCCCCCTATGCAGTGCACTGCTGGGTTGCACCAGCATATGTGCTGCACATCCCGGGCTGAATATCAGGATGTGCCGCATATGCATGGGCATGCCCCCAGCATCTGTGTTGCATACATTACCATTCCACCCCAGCGCATCAGGATTTGCACCATGCATCTTGCCCCTCTGAGTATCATGCCGGGGTGCATTGGGGGATGCACATGGTGCAACCCTGTTGCACCATGCGCAACCCCTTTGAATATCTGGGCCATTATGTACATTATCAGTCCTAAGAATCTGAATAAAAACCCAAATCAAATTAAACTCTACCCCCACTGGGAAACAATAACTACTAGAAAGAAGTATATATTCACTATGTATGTGAACCAAGAGTCTTAACACATTGTAACATAATTATGACATGTACCTGTATATAACCCTACTTCAATATAACCACAACCGCAACCTCCTGCTTTATTTCCCCACCCCTTCCCCCACAACCCCCTCCCCACAAAAAACAACACACCATCCTCCTACCCAAACATACACAGAGTTACCCTACCCCACACACACACAACCCTCCCACACACAAGACAACCCAACATCCCCCTACCCCCCACCTACACACACACATTTATTTGGTGAGAAACCAACATGTGGATAACCAATTAAAAAGGACCCTATGAACAAAACAAAAAAAAAACACTGAAGTCCTGTTAAATGTCCATCCTATGAAGTAAAGATCTGTGTACGTTTAAGTAGGGTAACGTGTCATAAAACCAAATCAATGTTCATGCCACCTTCTACCATATTAAGAAGTAAAATAAGCCTGATCTCAGAAGTCCGTCTCTGTTGTATAGTTTTTAAATGTCCTTTAAGACCATTACTGACATATCTGAGATGGAGTGATCAGACTGACTGAAGTGTTGTCCCACTGGTTTGTCAGTCATCTTCATATTAATAGTATGTCTGTGTGAGTTCATTCTAATACAGAGAGGTTGGCTTGTTTCTACAACATATCCTGTTTGTGGACATCTCTTGCATTGAATGAACATTACTTGACGTGCATGTATAATTCCTCTGTATCCTGAATTGTCTGTTTTGTGATGTATCAACACAATCTGAAGTAGAAATGAGCTCACATGTCCTACATCAGGGTTGATTATAGGGTCATGTACCATTTAATGTCATGGTATTCTGTTCTGCTGCAAGTTTACTCCTGACAATTGAGTTGGTTAAATGAGGTGGTTGTTTAAAAGATAGTAGTGGTAGTTCTTGAAAAATACAACTTAGGGTCTCATCCTCACTAAGCATTGGGTGAAGGTCCTTAATAATCTTACATGGAAGTTCCAGGTCAGGGTGATATGTGACTATGAAGGGTATTCTGTTGGTATTGGTCCTTTCCTTATATTGAAGTAGTTGTTCTCTTGGCACCTGTGTTGCACATTCTGCTGTTCTGTCAATTTCTCTAGAAGAGTGTCCCTGCTCAATAAAGGTGTTATTCAACATAGCCAATAGTGTATCTCTGTCTTCCTCATTGGAACAGATAAGGTGATACCGAAGTGCTTGACTGTACATGACACATTTTTTTGTGTGGCTTAGGTGATTACTATTCCTGTGTAAGTATCTCTGTATGTCTGTTGGCTTCTTGTAAATACAAGTATGTAAGGTTCCATCCTTGATGGTGACAGTGGTGTCCGGAAAATTAACATTGGTGGCAGAATATTCCAGGGAAAACTTTATGGCTGTGTGGAGGTTATTAAGTTCCTGTCCAAATTATAAACAAATCATCAATGTAACAGAAATAAGCAAGTGGTTTGTGTGTACAGTGCCTTAAAAAGTCATCCTCCAAATCTGCCATAAAGAGATTAGCATACTGTGGAGCCATCCTGGTTCCCATTGCTATTCCCATAGTTTGAACACAATGTTTACCATTGAAGCTAAACTCGTTATGTGTCAGAATGAATTCAATAAGTTTCCCCACCACTTCAGGGTTGATATTTAAGGCAGGCTGAAATGCCATCCGTGTGTGGAATATTAGTGTAGAAGGATGTTACATCCATCATAGCTAAAATGGTATTAGGTGGTAAGTTCTTATAACCAGAAAGTTTATGCAGGAAGTGTGTAGTGTCATAAAGGTAACTGTCCCTTTCTGTAACCAGTGGTTTTGAAATGTTTTTTGAAAATCCTGAGATCCCCTCAGTCAGAGTACCATTGTCAGAGACTATGGGTCTCCATGGAGTGCCAGGTGTATGTATTTTAGGCAGCATGTAGAATGTTCCTGGCCTGGATTCAACAGGGAAAAGATCAGTCTGTCTTGGACATGGTTTGGAAATTATCTAATTAAGTCCTGTAGTTCTCATGTATATTTTGTAGTGGGGTCTCTTTCCAGTTCTTAGTAGTAGGTATGGTCAGTTAGCTGTCTGTTGGCTTCATTTATATAGTCCTCTCAATTTAATATTGCCACCGTAGTGCCTTTATCAGCTTTTTTTATGTCAATGTTGGGATTCAATTTCAATGTTTGTATAGCCCTCCATTCCAATGGAGAGAGGTTGTAATGGGCCTGTTTTTGCCCATTAAGGATCTGACTAGTAACTCTCTGGAGAAAGCAATGAATATAATTGTCCAGCTTCCTGTTATGCCTACTGTGGGGGTAAAATCAGATGATTTATTTTTATTATCCATTGAATTGTTACTGTTTGTGATTTCCACTCTACCTGTGATTTCTTCTCTGTTGTGAAATAATTCTTTTAGTCTCAATCTGCAGAAGTATTCCCCTAGTTCACCACAAAACTGTATTCTGTCTAGTGGTTTTGTTGTACAGAAAGTGAGGTGCTAAGAAAATACACTTAGAAAGTAATTTATGATGTCAGTGATATGGTTTAAGGTTTATGTGTAGAGTTCAGACCTTCACTATCCTAGGTTTAATCCTTTGTATTGCATTGTTTTATTTGTCACTACAATTTTTGTTGTATGAGAGAAATTGTTAGTTGACATTGTTGATGTAGTGAAGGGTTTTAACAGAGCTAAATAGCAGACTTTCAGATAACTGAACTTAGTTCTACAGTATGTTGTAGTCAATGAAATTGGTCCCGACTGAGGTTTGTCAAGGTTGTATACAATCTGAGTCTCTTGGTTTGCAGGTTGTGACATTACCTCTCTGCCATAAGAACTGCAACTCACTCACCTGTAGTTCAATAGCACACTGAGAGTGTGTTTGTTTATTAGGCAAAGGATCAATGGTTCAGATCTTGGCAGAGACTCCAACATTTGTTTCAAATGTTTCTTGTAAAAAGGAAACTCACCTGACTGAGGATACATAGTGGTGTGAAGTTAAAACAGTAAATTATATGAGAAATAAATTTATCTAAGAACGGGAATTTGTGAGGGTAAATCACCCACTGGGATTAGATCCCAGTCTTCTGTTTTGTGGATTGTGACATAAACTCTACAGCAGAGGAAAAGCTATTCACTTATTGCAGTTGAGTGGTACAATGAATGTTTGCTTGTTTAACAGACACATATTCAGTGGTTTAAATTCAGGAAGACGTAGTTTAAATCCTGGTAGGGACTTTTTTCAACTATTTTGAAGGATTAAAACTTAGTTGAGTAGTGATTCATGGTGGTGTGGAGTGGAATAGTAAATTATATGAAAAGTAAATTTAACTGAGAACAACATTTTGTGAAAGTAAATTGCTTGTTGGAATTAGATCCCCAGTTGCCTGTTTTGCAGGGGTGACATAACCTCTATATCACAGGAACTGTGACTCACTTACCTGCATTTCAGTGGCACACTGAATGTGTGTTTGCTTAGCATGCAAAGGATCAACAGTGGTTCAGATCTGAGAAGAGACTTAAGTATTTTTTTTTAGGATTTTTTTTGTTGCAAGATGGAAACTTACTTCAGTGGCTAGTCATGGGTGGTGTGGAGTATGGAATATTACATCATATGAGAACTAACTTTAGCTAAGAACAACAATTTGTGAACGTAATTACCTGCTGTGATTAGATCTCACACCCCCTGTTAAGCAGAATGTGACATGATCTCCACATCACTGGAACTGCAACTCATTTACCTGTACAGTAGCTCAGTGGCACATTGAATGTGTGTTTGCTTAACAGAGAAAGAATTGATAGAGTTACAGTCAAATCTGGGCAGATACAAATATTTTTTTTCAGTTTTTTTTGTAAGATGAAAAAAACTCACTTGAGTGATTATTCATAATGGTGTTGAGTTGAAATAGTAAATTATATGAGAAGTAAATGTAGCTAATAACAGCTTGTGAAGGTAAATTGCCTGTCGGGATTAGATCCCCAGTTGCATTTTTTGCAGGTTGTGACATAACATCTACATCATAGGAACTGCAAGCTGCTTACCTGTCGCTCAGTGCACACTGAATGTGTATTTGATTAACAGGCAATGAAACAGAAGTTCAAATTCTGGCAGGGACTTAAACATTTGTTCAATTGTTTCTTGTCAAATGGAAACTCACTTGAGTGGTGATTCATTGTGGTGTGGCTCTGCAATTGTAAATTATATGGGAAGCACATTTAGCAAAGGACAACAATTTATGAAGGTATATTGCCTACTGGGATTCAATCCCCAGTTACCTGGTTTGCAGGTTGTGTGCCTCTACACCTTCATAACTGCAATTCTCTTACCTGTAGCTTGGTGGCACACTGAATGTGTATTTGCTTAGCAGGCAAAGGAGCAATGGTTAAAATCCTGGCAAGGACTTAAAGATTTTGTTCAAATTTTTTTGGAACATGGAAACTCACTTCAGTAGCTATTCAGGGTGGCATGTGAAGTGGAATAGTAAATTATATAAGAAGTAAACATAGCCAACAAAAATGATTTGTGAAGGAGATCCCTATTTGCCTGTTTTGCAGGTTGACATAACATTTACACCACAGAAACTTCAATTTCTTTGTCTGCAGTTGAGTGGCACACACTAAATGAGTATTTACTAAGCAGGCACAGAATTCAGGTACAGTATATTGTAATTTCATACATAATTATTTCACACTTTACAGACCTTATTTTATACCTTTAGTACAACAGGTATTTGATTATTTCTATCTATAGGAGTTCTGCCTGTCATGCTCCTGAGGAAACTACTTGTTTTTCATTTTTATGTTTGCTTGCACCATGCGCAAGAAACATTATGTGGCAGCTTAGGAGAGAAGCGGGTTGTGGAGGCATGGCACTGTGGCAGCCAACGGAGGCACTCCATTTGGGGGCTAGGCACTGGTGGACCAATGGAGGCACAGTGTGCTGATGACACTGGCTTCCAAAAGTGCTACCAAGTTGTAACATTTTTGCCACAGCAATCAGGGGCTGCCTCGTCATTGCAGCCTCAGCCATTCCACTTCAATGAGGGAGCGACCCATCATTGCTGGGCAGAACATTGCCTAGTGTAATAGTGTTTGTGAATGCAGTGGCAAGCCACTGCCATGTTCACAAACAATATTTGATGCCTCTAGTGCTGAAGGGTGCCCAATCCCCCTTGGCATCATGTGACACCCCAAAACAGTTTTTGTTTGCTGACAGGGACCCCAATGTCTGTCGGCTTCATTCCCTCCAGTGTAATTTGCTAATGGGGGAGCCCACTCTGCATTGGCTTAATGTCCACCCCGAAAAAAAGTTGCTTTTGTGCAAAGGGGGTGCCCAATCCACCTTGGCTCTTGCCCCCCATATGTACCAATGGGGGTGCCCTATCCCCTGTCGGCTACAGCTCCCCCCAACAAAAACACTTGAGTGGCATGCTGGGAGTCCACCCCATCATGTCAAATGTTCCTGTGAAGAAAAAAAACAGTCCTGTGATTTTTTTTCCCCATGTAAATCAGAAAACAGTCCCTCGTTGAGTCCGGTGGCCCCACTTCCGAACCCAAGCCCACCCTTTTTTCACCCTGCCTCTCCACACCACCCCTCACCCCATACTTACCTCCGGAGCCCAGCATGATGATCTTCGTTGGACCAGGAACACATCTGCACTCTTCAAAGCCGACCGCAAACTGAAGAAATGCCGGTAAGCTGTATAATGGCATAAATAGGGGTTTTTCAACTTTGTTGCATATCTCAGGCATTTTGGAGAATTTTGGCATCAAATTTTCAACATGGGGTTATTGGTATGCCTCCTCATGAATTCAGCCACTGTCATGGCATTATTCTGTCCCGAAAGGTGATTTTGCCGTCACTGCATTGAATCACCTTTCAGGACTTATTAACGAAATGGCAGTGCCAGTGTTCATGAGATGGCTTCTCAAAAAGTCTATGTTGCAAATATGGTGGAAAAAATTCAAGAAATGACTGTGTTACGAGCGTGCATTGCACAATTGCTATGCATGCTCATAAGTTAGCAAATTTGCAATATTTTCACTCCAGAGTTTCAACATTGCCATTTTTCTGCACCTCCTTATGAATAGTATAGTTGTCATTTTTCACATCCAGGCCAAAATGTGTTTTTGCACTTTCGGTGCAGAATACCATGGTCGATGTGTGAAATCAGTGTTCAGGACACATTAAGAAAATCACAGTGACACTGTTCATTAGCAGAGGTCCTAAAATGCCTATGTTGAAAATTTTGTGAAGAAAGTCCATAAAATGATTGTGTTATGAGCGTGCGTTGCGCAGTTTCCACGCACGCTCGTAACTTCGCACATTTGTAATATTTTCACTCCAGATTTTCAACATTGCCATTTTTCCACACCTCCTTATGCACAGTACAGCTGTCATTTTTCACATCCTGGCTGAGATGTGTTTTTGCGCCTCTGGGGCAGAATAGCGCAGTTGCTGTGGGAAATGAGTGTTCGGGACACATTAAGAAAATCACAGTGATACTGTTCATGAGCAGAGGTCATAAAATGCCTATGTTGAAAATTTGGTGATGAAAGTCCATAAAATGACTGTGTTATGCGCATGCATTGCACAGTTTCCACATATGCTCAGAAGTGCGAGCATTTTTAATATTCCCGCTACAGATTTTCAACATTGCCATCTCTTCACACCTCCCTGTGGATGATACAGCTGACATTCTTCACATCCTGCCCAATCTGTGTTTTCATACATGTGGCACAGAATGGCACAGTCACTGTTGGAACTCGAAGTTCTGGACACATTGACAAAATCACACTGCCATTCTTCATGAGAAGCGGTCCCAGATGCTTTCATGAGATGGGGTCACAAAAAGGCCATGTTGAAAATTTGTAGTGCAAATACCAACAAACGCCTGGGGTGTTAGGGTTTCTAACTATAACGTTCCACCCTGTACAGACTGACAGGCATTGGGGTGTGCCTTTGCATTGCCAACTGTACAGCTCATGCCATCCCACCTCCAGCCACTGACAGGCATCGAGGTGTACCTTGGACTCTTCGGCCCCAGACTTCACCCCATTGTCCTATGCTGCACCTATTTCAGTGTATGTCCTTATGGAATGGGGTGACTGTAAAGCCAAACACCTCAAGGCAAGGCATACCTCAACACGTGTCGGTGTCTGCAGAATAGGGTGAGGTGACATGGCATGACCGTCATTGGCGACGACCCAAACACTTACCCCAATGCCTGTCCATCTCTACAGGATGGAGGTGGGGTTGACATGAAGTTCAATACTTCACTGCCATTCCTATTCTGCATCTGTCTAACTCCTGCATTTCCAATGCTAATACCAGCAAGCAAACCTTTGGCTTTGACAAATGCTTGTTATCTTTAGGAATGCTACCCGCGCTGCTGTTTAAGAAACTACTCTGTTTTTTTTTTTTTTTTTGTATTTCTGACCTTGTGAATGCTGACTAACCTTCGCCCAGTGAAACTATGCTGGATACAATTTCCTCAAATTGACGGCACTTTGGTTTTGATGATGATGCATGTCAAATCATTCATATGAGTATGTGTTCTAAAGCAGACAAGGAACATGCATCAAGCACAAGAATCATATCACTTTACTTCTCTTTGTTTTTGTTACCCTCACAACATAACAGGCAGGTCTTGGAGAAAAATGGAAACAAAATCTCTTATCTTTCCTCCACACCCATCACAGCACATCAGAAAGTTCCTCTTATAAACAAATGTAATGATCATTTTCCCTCTATGTGCCATCATTGCCATTCCAGCACAACAGACACATCCTGGACAAAGACAAAAAGTACATTTCTCTTATCTTTCCTGTTACTTCCCTCCCAGAGCATCAGGCAGGTCCCAAACTAAGTCTGAAAAACACCCACTGTCTTCTGGCTTCTCTCACACACCTCTGAGTGCATTGAACATGTCACATATTCATATAAAAATTAGTTTTATCTTCTCTCTGTTATCTCAGTTCCCTGAGTAATGAGACAGTTCTTGTACCTATTAGACATTTATTGTTTTCCTTCTCCCTTCTGTCTGCTGTAAAGGCCCTTACAGTATATCAAACAGATATTGGAGTCACTGAAGAATAATGTCACTTTTCTTTTTATTCTGAATTTACAACCATGACAGTGCACCATGAAAATAAATGATTTGTAATTCTCAATCCTCCAGTCACTTTTAGGAATGTGCCTCAAATAAACTTTTGATTAATCATAGATTATATAAAGTTTTTACCTCCCCACAAAAAAAAAAAAAAAAAGACACAATCTCCCTGCTATTGCAGTCCTCCTATGATATCACGTCCCAGATATAGTGGAAAAATATCCATTGCTCATTTCACTGGACATGTCATCTCAGCTCACCAATCAAATCAGTCAGGTCCAGGACTATGAAAAACAAAATCTTCCCTCTATCATCTGCTTTCTGGTATATAAGGCAAGACTGGAACTCTGGGACTTATAAATTTTAGTAGCCGTTTTCTCTGTCATATCAGCCCTCCCAGCACATTATACTGGTTCTGAATTTGTTTAAAATAAAACCTCTTAGTAATCCTCCTTTAGTTTTAAATCTTCTCTTGAGGCATGCTGCAGAAAAATAGCATTCAGAAATAAAATACTTTGTTAGAAAAGTTTAAGTACTGTATGAACATGCAAATAGTGTTTATTTGTTTCTCTTGACCAGGGAAGGAGTGCTAGGCAATGTTGCTTATTTTAACCCTCATCCTGGGTGGGGATAACAAGGGTGCAGATGGAAACCAACTAAAATTGAACCAGATTAAGGTGTTAATGTCATTTTTAGTGAATGAGGGAAATGTAGCCAAGACAATGCTGAATTTCCCTTACTCCAGATGAATGGAGCAGATCTTTGCAATTTGATAGAACCATTAAACTACATCATAGACAATGATTTTGAGATGTTTGATGTATACTGTGCCTTTTTTCTACACTTTATTATCTCTAATATCTTTTGCATAGCCTTTATTTATTAATGACTTTCACAACAGTCCATTGGAAATAGACAGTGGATTAAGATATATGTCCATGAAATTGAATTGTTTTCTTTTGTACTAATTCTTTAAAAGCTTTTTTTTGTTGTATTAATAAAACATTCCCCTACTCTTTTCATGAAATGCCATGGGATCTTTAACATCCACCTAACAGGTAGACAGGACCTTGGTTCATTCAAAATATGGCACCTCAGGAGTGCTGCACTCCCCACCTCACGATGCACTACAGTGTCAGTGTTAGTATAGGTTTCAACCCAAGTTCCTGGTGTGAGGCTGGAAACCACAACATTCCAAACATCTTACCTCAGAGGTGAGTGTACAGCCTGCTTAGCCACGCATACTGCTTTTAAGCACATTCACCGAGAAAACGTGCATTTATACATTAGCTAATTTGTACATCTTGAGTGTCTTCTGTATGGTTATCACATTTCTTTTGGCTATGAAGGTGATTTCTTGAGTTCTTTGGTGTGAGAGGGCAATGAAGAAAAGCTGAGATGACTGCTTGTTTTATAACACCAACTTCCTTGTTTGAAGAGAACATTAATATTGAAAGTTTTAAAAAGCAACAATGGCAAAAAAAAAACATTACCAGCGCATGTAAAACAGAAAGCTTTGCTTCATTAAAATGTAATTGTCATTGCAATAAGTGCATTAGTAGATACTTGTTCTTTATGAATGTAACAGAAGCAGTACTCAGGGCCAGAACAAGAGCCACAATAGGCAGCATAGATCAAAAGCCCTCAGAAGCCATCATAGGAGACACACATGGTGCCATAGATCAAAAGCCTTCTAGTGCCACCACAGCAGCTGGACCATGTGGCATATCTCAAACATCTTCTGTGAAAATCACAAGAATCATACCAGATGGCATAGATCAAAAGGACTCCAGAGCCCTGCTCTGGAATACATTGATCCAAATGCAACCAGGGCCATCACAGGAGCTGTACTGGGCATCATAGATCAAAACTCCTCCAGGGCCTTTTAGAAATGCTCTGCATAACATAGGTCAAAAGCACTCCAGGGCGCCACTTTGGTCAAAATATCACAGATGCATTTCAAAGCAGTCATAGGAGCTGTACTAGCTGGCATCAATCAAAATCCCTCTGGTGTTATCACAGGAGCTGCACCAAGTAGCAAAGATCAAACGCCCTCCAGGTCCCCACCCTTGAAGACAAACAGTACTTCAAAAGCACCCTGAGGATATTGTAAGAGCCACACCAGGAATCATATATCAAAAGCCCTGTGTCATCATCACAGCAGCTGCTCTTGGCAGTATAGTTTAGACTCTGCGGCCATCAAAGAGCTTCACCAGGCAAGGCTAGATCTTCAGGAGTCACAGGTGACTATCAAATGGATGAGCGAATAGGTTTTAATTTTACAGCCCTCCATTTAGCATCTACTCGCTTCTTCATGGTTAGCATAATGATTTCTTCCTTCATTTCTACAATCTTGACCTCACTCTTTTCCATTTCACTTACAGTTTCACTTGCTTCTGTGAACTTTTTCAAATGTCGTCACTGTTAGCTCTCCTAATATTTATTTGACTGCTTTTACTGGCTATTTTTGATCTTATTATTTATGTTCCTTCTTTTTTATCTAAGCTTCCCCATCTGCCATTGATAAAGATGCAGCCATAACCCAGTTTTACCTGATCTTCCTCTCTAAAACTACATTGTAGATGCCCCATTTGAAGTACCAGAGTGGGCGGCATCATGGTGTCGTATGGAGGGTGAGTGTATACTGTAGGTCATCACTGCTGGTGACCAGGCATTCTCCTTGTTATTTGTGTCCCCCGGATGTAGTAACAGGATGACAAAACCGTGTTGCTGAAGTGCCTTTCAGTACCACCATGCCTACTGGAATAGCCTCTTACATTACTACCTGTGGTTATCCAGGTGACAGTAATGGAGCTGCCAGCAACCAACCATCCAGGAAGAGGCAGAACATCCACTTGGATCTCGTTCTTCTCCTTCCTTGGTGGCTCTCTGTGGTCCCAGGCTGCTAGTGAAGGAGTCATGAGGCAGAATGGGGAGTAGCTAGAAAGATGCACTGTCTGTTTTTTTTAGTAAGTCTGCATCATGTATAGTGTAGCCACTGACTATTTTAAGGGAGATAATCATCCACCTCTAACAGGACTATTAAGCCCCCTCTACTCAGTATAATAATGGCAGTGCTGATAATACTTATTGCCACTGTGTGGCACTTGTTATCACACTGGAAATTTCAGTAACATCTCCCCACTTTGTAGTAATATTAACAACCACTGTACAGCATCTGGCATAGCCTGCCCTTTTCTCCGCTCATTCTAACACTGGTATTTCTGGTAATTCTTAACATGACTGTGTTGCACTTGTCTATACTGGCAGCGGCAGTGATTTTCTCCCCCCCCCCCGCAATGCTAACAGCAATTGTGTGTCATCTATTGCTGCACCTCCCCCACAGCTTATTCTAATACCAGCAGTGAGAAAATAATTGATGTCACTGTGTGCCACCTGTTCTCAGACACAAGCAGAGCTGATAACCCCTCCACCTCACTCCTAGTTATTAAGAGAGTTGTATGGCACTTTGTTATTTCCTGAACTCCTCCATCCAGCTCATTCTAACACTGACAGTGCCACTAATCTTCACATCACTGACGCTAAAAGCACTGGAACACTCACCACCCAAAGAAATAGGATTCCACTAGCTTAAAGCAACATAGAAGTATTCTATAGCATCTTAATAATAGCAGCACTAACAAGCGCCTGCCCGATGCATATTTAGATCAGACAGATACTTTCTCAAAGCCTTTGTTAAAGAATCTGTCCGATCTGAAATGCATCAGGCAGACGCTTGTGTTCGCTTCTATTATTAAGATGCAATAAAATACTTCTATGTTGCTTTAAGCTGCTGGAATCCAATTTCATTGGGTGGTGAGTGCCCGAGTGCTTTTAGTCTCAATGAACTACTTCTTGTGAGCACCACCTTCCTCATGCGCACTTCATGTGTCTGTTTGCAATACTCTTTACACCATTGTTTGCTCCTGCACTTACAAAGCACAGGCATTTCACATCAGAAACTGTCAGGCACATATTTTTGGCATTAACCAATGCATGTTGTAATTTGGGAACCCAGAACTGCATTCTGTATTCCAGGTGGGGTCTGACCAAGGCCATGATAAGTGGCAGGATTATTCACCCTTCTACACTAGTCCTATCTCTTATGATGTGCATTCCTTCATCCTTCCTTACGGCAGCCACACACTGCTTGCCATGCCTCAGACTCTTGTTTAATATGAGCCCCTAAGTTTGTTTTCTTCTCAAGTAGAGCATGAGAATTCAAGTGTATGTTTCAACATGGCAAACTTGTGTCACATTATAGTGTTGTATTGAAAATAAAACTTGATCTTTACCACTTTGACTAAACCATATCTGAGTTGTGGTTGAAACACTCAGAATTCACCATAACATGGCTAGGAAAAAATACCTTTCTAGACAGAAAAAATGTTCGTAAATCAGAACAGGGTAAAATGATGGAATTCACTTTGTTGTGATTCCAGGATAAAAAAATGCTGTTATAATTCTGTTTAAAAAACTTCTTTTATTATGCACTTTTGTTTTGTTCTCCAGGAAGCTGCACTGCCTGAAGATTTTTATCATTGATGAAATGCTTTTTCGGTTAGGTAATTTAATGTATTAGATAAACAAAAATTAAGAATGGTGTACTGTGCCTTAAATTTAAATGGTTTATAAGGATAAGGAACCCAGGAACTGACATGTTCCCTGATGAAGGCCAAAGTGTTTGACCAAAGTGCTGGGGATACCTGGTCCTCTATTTTTTGGATTTTGCTATAATAAATGGTTATTTGGTAAACCTGACAACTTGATAGTTTGTGGTCCCTGAGTGCAGATTCTCATTTTTTCTGTGAATTGAGGGCTGGCTGCCCTGTCCTGCACCACAGTGACTCCTGTGTCGTGCTGCCTTTTTGCTGTTTTGAAAAACATGTACAGTAAGTGATCATAAATGAACCATTTCAAATTATTTACAAAATGCAGACACATCAAACTACGGTATACAGTACAAAACATAACTCTGATCATTCCTTAATGAACTCTTTTGAATTCAAACGTTAATAAAATATGTGCTATATAAACAATATTTGGGGAAATGGTTGATGAATGAGGATTCACAGTGCTGAGCTGCACTTCCTTTATTTCATAGCTATCAGAAACACAAACAGTACACCTTTTCCTTCTGAAATTGATAGTGATCTTATGCCATCCATCAAAATATATTTCTTTCATAAGACTTCTGTGCTCTGGGAAGGTGGTGTAGGAGAGAACAGGGGCAGTAGCCTTTGCTGAGGTACTGCCTACCATGACCATACCTAAACCAATAGGAACAGTTCCACGTGTTTCAGTTCAGTGCATGGCTGATGATTGTGTGCATAGAGGACAGCTTTTGGTTCCTTAGACTCTGCAGCCCAACTTGGAGGGGTTTAACACAGACAATGGTGGCCTTGCTAGCCTCCTTGTACTGAACTCAGCCAGATCAAGCAAACTCAGGGCAAAGGTAAAAGGGAAGTTCGTGGAAATATTGGAAAATGGTATGTGCAGTGCCAGGAAAGTAGGCAACAAAATGCAAGCACTTCGGGCACTGATCAGAGGGGGAGCATGATGCGGTGGCAGTAACAGAGATGTGGGCAACCTTAAACCGTGACTGAGACATGACCAAATTAGGCTACGTATTATTCAGAAAAGATAGGGCAAAGGTTGTGGGATATTGCTGTATGTTTAGGAAAAATTAAAGCAATAGAAATGTACAGTATAAGGGAGTCAGGTGAATTGAAAATACTGTGGGTACTAGTAGTAACAGGGAAAGGGAAACAAATCCAGATCAAGGTGGTCTATGGGCCATTAGGGCAGGGTCAATGGTCAGGCAGGGACTTGAGTGAGGCACTTAAGAAGGCAGCCAGTGTAAGGGAAGTGGTGTTAGTTGGGGATTTCAACATGTTGGACATGGACTGGAAGTCCCTATTGTGGCTAGTACTAAGAACCAGATTATGGTGGATGCCTGCCAGGACACATTATTACAACTCTTACATCAGGGGCAAAAAAGGAGGAGGTCCTGCTGGATCAGGATTCAGAATATAGCAGTCCTGGAACCACTCAGTTCTGCAAGCACGGGACAGTACCACTGGAGGTCCAGGTTAGGCAAGGGGGCAAAATGAATAAGGGTACGGGACTTCAAAAAAGTGGACTTCAACAAAATTATGGATAAATTGAATATAAGCATGATGAATATAGTGAAGGTAGGGAGCACAGAGGAGGAGTGGGAAGCATTTAAAATGGTAGTGATAGAAGCAACAGATAACTCATTTCTGAAGGTATCCATGGGAAAAGGGCCAAGGTGCCACTGTGTTTCACAACTCAGGTAAGGGCAGCAGTAAAAACCCAAAAGAGGGCATTTTCCTAATATAAAGTAAGTCAAATGAAGGAAGACAGGGCAAAGTACCTGGCAGCAAAAATAATAACCACGAGGAAGGTGAAAGAGGCAAAATCAGAATACCAGTTGGCAATGAGGGTGAAGGATGGGGTAAGGCATTCTTCCAGTTAACTCAAGAGCAGCACAAGGACAAAGGGATATAATAACACTTAACCGCAGGGAAGGGTGGGAGAAGGAGGACATGGGGATGTCAGAGATACTGAACAAATATTTGTTCTCAGTATTTACTAAGGAGAAGGATGGGTCAATGCCAGAAGGGGAGCAAAGACCTTAGGGAAGGTCAAGATAACAGAGAAAGGGTGCTGAAAAATTGGTCAGGATTGAACGTAGATAAATCTATGGGACCTGATGGCTTACACCTCAGGGTGCTACATGAGGTAGTAGGTTTTATAGTTTGGCCATTAGTGGACATTTTCAATTGCACTTAAAAGCAGGGGTGGTCTGTATTTACTGGAGGACAGTGGATGTCGTACCACCATACAAGAGTGGGAAGTGGGATTAGCCACAGAACTATAATATAGGCCAGTAAGCCTGATGTCTACAGTGGGAGAAAGCATGGATCCTGTAATGAGGGAAGACCTGGTGGACTTTTTAGAATGGAATGGACTGTTGGACCCCAGATAGCATGGATTCATGAAGGGCAGGTCTTGCCAGACTCTGGTCAAGTTTTTCAACTTGAATGAACAGCAGCAGACAAGGGTCAAGCAACTGATGTTGTATATCTTGACTTAGTCTCCCAAAGGAGGCTGGTCAAAATGATTAGGAACCAAGGGGTACAGGATAGAATGGCAAACTGAGTAAAGGGCTTGTTTAGGGGTAGAACACAAAGGGTGGTAGTCAATGAGGAGTTTTCAGGGATGAGTGAAGTGACTTATAGGGTACTTCAAGAGTCAGTAGGGCAGAGTAGTGAGACTATGTCCTAAGCCTTTTTGAACCTGTGTGGGAGTGTGACACTTGTAGCATAATAATTTACAGGGTAGACAGAGCTACATAAGCCCATGCTATAAAGAAGAAACATAAGAAATGTAACCATCAAGTTGGTAAGCTCTGTTGTGAGGAAGAAAAGCTCATAGAACACAGTGGGCCCTGAAGAAGTGTCCTGCTCGGTCACTAAAAGTTGGCCAGTCCTGCTGGTGCCTCAGTTTAAACAGTTTTCTTCCAAACAATAAAAATTGATGAAATATTTTAAGGAGTTCCTGAGTCTTCCTCCACCCCTCCAGTTCTTTACCTCAAGAATCAGTACCTGGACTTGTCCTCTACAATATTTTTACCTGTGACATTGATGAAGGTATCAATGGTAAGATCTGCCAATTTGCATATGATACAAAGATTTGCAAAGGGTAGACATGTAGGAAAGGAGGAGAGAAGTCGGAGAGGATCTGGGTGGCCTGAAGAGCTGGTCAGTGATTTGTCAGCTGAACTTTAATGCTAAAAATTGAAACGTGATGCACAGTAGGAGAATGAACCCAAGGTTGCAATACGACAAGGGTGGGATGGTGCTTGATAGCCCTATGGAAGAAAAGGATTGAGCGGTAATAATATTGGAGAGCCTAAAAATGTCTGGACACTGTAACAGGTCAGTGAGGATAGCAAACAAGATGTTGGGTTGCATAAGAAGGAGGATAAGCTGTAGAGGGGAGAAGTGATCCTGCCACTGTACAGATCAGTAGTGCAGACATACCTGGAATACTGTGCAGGTACTGGACACCACACCTCAGGAAGGACTGCAACAAGGTGGGGGCAGTACAGTGCAGGGAACTACTGTTGTCTGTTGTGTCCAGGTTCAAAGATATTTCTGGTTTGATGATTGTTAGGAGTTGATTCCTTGCTCAAAAGCATAGAAACTACATCAGATGCTTACAGCAATGGATCAAAGCAACAAACAACGGATGGTGACATAAATTCTTTCAGAAAATTACTGTTTCCATCATCATTAGTTTCATAAAAACATAGACAATGATGGCAGGAAAAGGCCTGTCAACCTATCCAATCTGCCCACCCTACCTAGTTAATATGCACTGGCCCTAGCGGCTATCCATTACCTTTTTTTCTGCCCTTGTTTTCTAACTAATTCCATATCCCTGTGCCATCCCTGCCGGATGTTATTCAATGATTTGGCCTGTACTCTTCCTCCAGCAGCTTGCTCCATTTGTTCACCACTCTTTCTGTGAAAAAATGCTTGTGGTAGACAATTTTGAATCCCCCCCCCCGTTTAAATGAGTTTCCTCTAATCTTATTTGAGCTGAAAGAGCAAATTTTCTTGGCATCCACCCTATTTATGCCATGCAGGTATTTGTTGTCTTGATAATATGCCCCTTTCCCTCCTTTTCTCTAATGCAGTGATACTCCATGGCTCGTGAAACACAAGCGACTCTTCATAGTGAAAGTTGCGGCTTGTTAACACCTTTAAATCTCTTAATGTAGTTGCAGCTCTTTACATGTGGCGGGAAATTATTGTTCAGCATTAGCGCTTTAGTGCTGTTAACATCACTCACTTAGTGCAATGTTACTTATACCCCTCAATGTATTTGTTATTTGAACATGAACACTGTGAAAGGCAGCCCGACAGTAAAACATATATAATACTGCACCAGCTCCTGATCCGAGTGCACTGTTGGTTCTTTTTCTCATAAATTATTCTTCCTAAACTCCTCCCTCCCATTTCAGCAGTGGTACCTCAGCCCTGATTGCCTTTATCACTGACTGTGCTATGAACATGCCATTCGGTTGTGCAGAGAATGGAACTTTTCTTTAAGGTAAATTCCACATATGTCTTTCAAAAGTTCCACACATGTAAGTGGCATGTTCTTTCATCATTTTAAATCAGATAGCTTTATTTTACAAGTATCACAATAATAAAAGTCAGCTACCAGCTGATCACGCTTGGCTGTGATATTAACATGATGTTGGACTGTGTAGGAAACTGAGTTACATCTAATTTCTGGCAAAATAAAAGGACAGATTTGTTGCATGTGTGCAAAGCACATAAACAGCATGGTTAGTGATTATTTTTGTTTTGGTAATACCACAGATGTATTCTAAGTGTTTCTCAACACTTGATTCAAAGATAAACAGTGTGTTAATGATAGTTTATTTTTAGTAATGCAATTAAATGTTTTTTAAAATGTTATATACATATAATTTATATATTTGAAGTCTGCCAAAAGTGCCATATTTTGTATAATGTTGTTGTGGCTCCTTAGCTAAGGCTACTAACTCATGTGGCTCCTGAGCTGGTCAGGACTGAGTATCACAGCTCTAGTGTGTGCATGTTCAAGTCCTGCAGCCTCTCCTCATACAGTATGTAGTGTCCTCTATTCCATGGATCATCTAGGTTGCCCTGGATTGTACTGCGTCCACCTATTCACAGGTGGAAATAATATCTGGCAAGACAAATCCAACATTAACTAAGCAAAGTGGCACATAAATTAATGTAAACATTTGTCTTGTTGCCATATCATAACCAAGGCCACTGATTTTCCGTAATTAAAACAATGAAATTCCATTTTCAAGACTTCAGATTCCAGAATTGCATCAGTGATTTTTACTCTGATTTCTAGATTTTACTTGGATTTTGCTATCATTCTTTTAGTATGTACATAAATAATCAGAATTAAAGAAGGCTTAATACACAGAGCATTAAATAAAGCAAATTGAAAATAGTACAGGAAGGAACTATAAGAAAAATACAAGTTTTGTAGATTTACTGATCTGATATAAAATGCTAGATTCAATGAAATCGATGTTTTTACCAGTCTTCAGGCAGCCCTAATTCCGGAATTTTACTGGGTTTTCCGTTAAAAAACAAAAAACAGTGGCTTTGATCATAACTTTTTAACCATTAAATATTATGTATCTCTACTAAAAGCAGAGACAGAATGTTCGAACGAAATAATTTCAATGTGATATTGCAGCCATTCTGAAATGTTTTCTTCTGAACAATCTTGTAGCATTTTATTTTCTGATTATTTTCTGCTTTGGTTTCTGAATTCCTCCAATGGTGAAGTAAAAGCACAGTATTCGGTATCCAGGAAAAGCTCTTAAAAATATAATACTGAAAAGCAAATTTACTTAAACTTCATTAGTGTTCTGTATGTGTCCACTCATCCCTTATTACTGATGATACTTGCAGAAAACATTATCATTGTCTCCCAGACTTCAGTTCAACCTCCTACTCTACCCCAACTGAGGTCATAATTTCCTTCCAGTGACATCATACTCCATTGCTGCCATAATGAATGTGGCTGCACAAACAGATAGGGAGGGCAGGAGAATGATATAAAGTCTGACAGACAAAAATCCCATTTTCATGTGAATGTGCTCTGTAGCAAAAAACAAATACAGAAAGAATAATTAAATATTCACTGAACCGAGTCAATATTTTTTTAAAATTTTCATTTATACTGTAAAGACACTTACAGGCAGACATTGTAAAGTAAGTACAGTATACACAGGTTCCCTTCTTAACCACTGATATACTAAAAGGAAATGACTTAACTGCTACTGAGAAACAGCTAATAGTCAAAATGAAGACCAACGAGAGTAGTGTGCAACATGGCTTGTTATCATTTAAAAATGTGGATGTGATCTGAATGTGATCAGACCAGAAAGAAATATTTTTTCCTGTCAATAAATGAAGACAATGACTTTACATTTTCCATTAGAAGGCATTGACCAAAGGGTGTTGGTGCTGGTGGGAGACCTAACTATGATTAATATGGACTGGGAAATCCTGATGGCAAACTGTACAAGAAGTCAGGTGCTGGTAGGTGTGTTGCAAGAATGCTTTCTCATTCTGTGGGTCAGGGAAACAATTACATGTGAGAGAGAGCCACTGGGGTCCAGTGACCAGAATGCAGCATGGTTCAATATACTCTAATCACAGGAACCCATCAAGATAGTTCAAAAACTGTGGTCCTGGAGTTCAGAGGGCAGACTTAAAGAAGTTGAGAGGAGTGTTGAATGATATGCTGGTAGGGATAGAGGGAGCAAAAGGGGCAGAATCCAAATGGGATGTCATAAAGAGAGGTGCAACAGAGGTGAATGAATCATGCATGAGATAGGTCAGGAAGAACAAAATGGAAAGCCAATGTGATTAACCAAAGAAGCAGGAATAATGGCAAGAAAAAGTAAGCTGCAACATAGCTGAGAATAGTGCAGGGGATAAAAGGAGAGAAGAAAACATCATTTAGGTACATTACAGAGAAATACGGCTTCAGAAACTAAGATGATATATTATCAAACTAAAGAAAGAAAGGACATGAGTGGAGGAGGATGGGATAAAAACTGATATATTTAATGACTACTTTAATTCAGTACTCACCATGAAGTGGAGGGAGGGGCATTACCAGACTGTGGAGTGCAGATGAAAGAGAAAGAGGATGAAGGGATGGAAGTTAGGAATAGTTTCAGAAGAAAGAGTGCTCAGGAGTCTCAAAGCCCTGAAGGTGGATAAAGCATCTGGTCCTGATAGACTGCACACTAGGGTGCTGAAGTAGGTGGGGCAGACATTTTCAAAACATTGGCAGGTCCATTTAGTTGTTCCCTGGAAACGGAGATTCCAGCAAACTAGAGGCTAGTTGATGTGGTTCCACTTCACAAGACTGGGGACATGGATGACATGGAAAATTACAAAGCAGTCAGTCTAACATGGGTTGTAGTTAAGCTGCTGGAAACCATCATTAAGAAACAGACAGTGGAATTTTGGGGAACAATGAGATGCAAGACCAGAGACAGCATGGGTTTGGAAAATGGGAGATGTTGTCAAACTAACCTGATCAACTATTTTGATTGCATTACAAAGGCAGTGGACAGAGTCCTCCCTTCAATTCCATTCCACACAAATGATCAATAAAAAAATCTGGGTATCCTGGGTGTATGGGACAAATTGATTTAGTTGATAGGAAACTGATTGGAGGTCAGGATGCAGAGGGTGGTTTTCTATGGGGTGCAATCAGAGTCCGGGGGAGTCACAAGTGGGAGTCCTGCAGGGCTCAGTTATGGAACTGGCACTCTTCAATATCTTCATTTGTGATATAGGAGACAGAGTCCTAATAACGTGTGTGTTTTTTCTGATGACACTACAAGTATGGCAGAGGAAACACTGATGCTGGAGTTTGAAAAATGAAGAGACCTGTAAAAATTGGAAACCTGGCCTCAATTATGGCAATTAAAGTTTAATGCAGAAATGCGCAAAGTGACAAACATTGGTAGAAAGAACCATGAAATGGAGTACGGGATAGTAAGGGTGGTGCAAACAACTGGAAGAGAGAGACCTGGGGGGTCATCATTAGTGATAGCCTTAGGTCCACTGACAGTGCAATGGAGAGTATGGGAAGTAAACAAGATACTTACTGTACTGCTATAAGAATTGTGTAGGTGTTGTGTACTGTACAGTTCATTTCAAAACTAATGTCTTGCCAGAATGACTTGCAAATAGATGTTTATGAAGACAATGCATTATACTAATTAAAATATAAGAAACATTTATTAGATTGATAACAATCCCAGAATAGCTCCTCTCTGATCACCATCTCAGCTTGCCGTCATCCATATAACAGCTGCGAGCATACACCTGCTGTGCAAACAGCTGCATAGCCTCCTGAGGTCCTCTGCACGTGAAATAATGGCTCAAGACCGTTGTTTGTCATGTAACATTTACTAATGCATGTTCCATAAGTGTCCAGATGATTAATGATATGTATAGTTTGAAGTGGCTGTGAACACAGTGGACACCACATTTGTATGTGACCATACAGCTCTCATCTCTGATCTCCCATTGTCTTTCAATAGCTCTGTCTCTACATTGCTTGTCACTTTACATTTAAATCCACAGTATCCCACCACAACACACATGGGGCAGTTCAACATTAAACAGACATCAGAAATGACAAGCATTTATCAATATTTCATGTTCACTTCTGGTATTGGTGTTGTACCCTGTCTTGCCTGTTTACCTTTTTACTACATATTTAGCCAGGATATAGCAGATGAGCTGCAGTGTCTCATATTCATTGGTGTCCCGTTTCACACATTTTTAGGTTGTGATTAATTTGGCACCGCCGGTATAGCCCAGAGGTTAGAGTAATGAGCTGTGAAGGAGCTTGGTAGAGCCAGAAGACATAGGTTTGATTCCCACAACCTCCACATGCATACTGTATGACTCTGAGCAAGTCACTTAACCTTCCCAGTGTACTCCCAGGTTGCCTCTGAAAATAGGTACTTGTGCCTAGCAGGCCTCACCCGGTTACCAAAGAATAAAAAAAACTTTGCCTGGTTACTAAAGAATACAAAAAAACAAATAAACAAAAACAAATTACCCAGGATATGGCAGTGAGAGGCAATATACTTTAAGTAGACTCCCACATTTTGAATCCACATGTCTAACAGTCTTTTTATGACCTGACATTATGATCAAGACAGGTGGAATTTTTAAAATCCCACATGAAAAGTGATATTGCTGTGCAACTTTGGAAAAAAGTTTTGGAGGGGATTTGAAAAATGACACCTGCCATGTTCGGGAGGTGGGATAACACAAGATATATGTCAAATATTAGGGGTCAAAATCTGCAAAAAAATAAAGTTATGAGTAACTGTTGGAATAATTCAACATTTCCTTATAACTTAGTTGTTTTTTTTTACATTTGTACGTCATATTTTCAACATAATCTTTTTATGACCAGTCCTTCTGACCATGACAGGTGTCATTCATAAAACAATGGCTAAAATGTCATTTTGTGCTACAAGTGTAAAAATACATCTTGTGTAGGGTTTGAAAAATGACAGCTATCAATTTCATGAAGTGGTATGAAAAAAACAACAATGTTAAAAATCTGGGATCAAAATATTGAAAATTACCATTGTTATGAGTGGGTGTTGACAAATGTAAATATACATTCATAACTTTGTTGTTTTGTAATATTTTGACCCCAAATGTTGAACATAACTTTCTTATGATCACACATAGCCTTTTTATTACCGCACCTCATGAACAAAAGAGAAGAACGTTTTCAAATCATGCCCAAAAGGTGATTTTATGGCACCAGTGTGAAAACATATTTTGGCAAGGTTTTGAAAAATGACAGGTGTCACATTCATGAGGTGGTGGGAAAAATGGCTATGTTGAAAAGTTGGTGTCAAAATGCTGTTATGAACGCGCATTGAAAAATTGCAACGTAGACTTATAGCTTTGTTGTTTTCTCATATTTTTACCACAGATTTTTAATATAGCCTTCTTATGAGCCCGCATAGTCTTTCTATGACCCTTCCTCATGAAGAAGATTAGAGAAAATTGTCAAATCCTGCCCAAAAGGTGATTTTGCAACACAAGTATAAAAACACAATTTGTTTCGGATAAGAAGAATGACAGCTGTCACACTGATGAGGTGCAGTGAAGAAATAGCTATGTTGAAAATTTGTGTTCAAAATATTGAAAATGACCAGACTTGTGTATGAGCCTGTGTTCATAATGTGCAATGTAGGGTCATAAATGTGCTATGTTTTGTTAAATATTTTTACTCCAGATTATTATTTTTTTTCAATCTGCATTTTATGCCCTGTTATTTCTGGAGCTGGCAAGTGGTTGGCTCCAGCCCCTCCTTTCAGAGGGCTCACTTCTGGCCCTGGTTAGTGACCCCATCACCAGGGACACCTTCCATCTCCCATTTCTCCCCTCCTCTGCTATGGTCACTCATGTGTGTGTGTGGAGGTGTTTACATGCCCTGATCCACAGTGACCACCCTATTCTTGCCATTGTCCACCTGTACTTCTCTCAGGCCTCCACACAGGGTAGCCATACAGTGGGAGTGATGAAGTCCCTCCCTGGGAGAGGACAGCTGCTCAATCTAACTCCCTATCTCCCCCACAGCTGACCCCCAATGACCCTGGCTTGTTCCTGAAACCAGGTCATCAGCATAGCAAGAGGTGTGGTGTCCAACACTTCAGCCTTCAGCGCCACCAGCTGACTTACCCAAAATTTTCTACATAGCTTTCTTATGATCCCATCTCATGAACAAAGGTGGAGAAAATGTTCAGATCCTGCCCATTGGTGATTTCATGCAGCAATGACAAAAATAATTTTTTGGGACAGATTTGCCTAATTTCATTGTCAATATTCATGACATGGGATCCCAAATGAGCTTTGTTAAAAAGTTGGGGTAAAAATATTCAAAATTGACCAAGTTATGACAAGTTCAAAATCCATTGAAATACATTGAACCACATACCTGATTTCCTCAGTTCATTGTCTGACATTGAAGGGTGAAGATGTGTCTCTGGTCCAGACAGGATTCCGGCGTTGGACCCCTGGCTGGTAAGTAAGGGTTTGGGGTGGGTGGATGTTGAGAGTGAGGGTCAGGTGGGTGGACAGTAATGGCGGTGATGGCAACAGACATCAATGGACATTTTTCTTTTTTACATGGTGTATTTGACAGTAAAAAAAAGAAAAAACTACAAGGGACAGTTTTCCAGTATACCGGGTCCCTTTTTCATATGCTCTACAGCATACGACAAAACCATGAAACAGTAACAACATGGCAGAAAAGAGCAAGAGGGTCAAAACCGTGAAAGGGTGTATGCGTGATAGTGCACCCTCTCACTTTCCCAGGCAGAGGATAAGACTGCTGCTGGGACAGGGGTCTGCCAAGCAACTGCCTTGGCTTGACGGGATAAGCCACTGGCAGCAAGTGAGGCAGGCAATGCACTTGGGACTGGGCTTCGATTCCCAGTCCCAGACGTAAGGATTTTTACATTTTTCACACTTTGGGTGATTTTTACTGTTAACTCCCGGAGTTAGAGTATTTAGTATGGAGGTTCTAGGTGCAGCCCCCACAAAAAAATAATTATGCTGCTGGCAATATATTGTGCTGTATTGCAGAACAGAGTACGGCTGCAGAATAATGTCTTGTGACATTATGACCCAGTGCATTTTCTGGGTACTAATACAGGGGATTGGGCACCTCCAGTGTCAGTGTTATGTTTGCTGGTACCTCCCCAGTGTTGCACAATCAAAAAAGGCAGGGTGGTGAATGACAGCCAGCACAGGGGATTAGGCACCCCTGTGGTGGAATAAACAGGGAAGGGTTGGGAGAGATTGAAGGAGGGTTTTCTTTACATTTGGTAGCATGAGGAGTGGGCTCCCCATGGGGTTGGGAGTTGTAGCCAGCACCAGAGATTACACTGGTGGAGGAACCACAGGAGGCTGATCATGACAGATCAGCTGTGCTTGGTGGGTGGCATTATGTAGATCAAAGGAAAGTGACACCCAATGATTGGGTCAGTTCTCTGCTTTGAACTACAGTACATAAACTTTCTGCCCAGCAAGCCTGAACAGTGTCATGATCAGCCTGGCTGATGATTGTTGTGACATTGATGACCCCCTTACAAACTGCTCTGCATTGGTCTGACAGTGCATCCCTCTCAAAACCAACTCTCATAATAAAATTTTCACTGCGCGTGTGCACAGCAAATATAACAAAGTCTGGTCAGAAACAACACAGCTGTTTCAGACCAGTGAGCCTGAGTCAGACAGTACTCAGAGCTCCTGCTGCAGCTGATGTCATACTTGCACATGCACAATAACCAATAATTGTGCATGTGCAAGAAAGAATCCATCATACCCATAATGGCTGCCATGACAACAGAGTGCATGCATGACTACCACCAATACCCATGTATGCACTATGAGGTCACAGTGACCATCTTGGGCACAATAGGCTCATGCAGAACTGACTAGTGTCCAAAACATAGTGCACCCACTGAGAGGAGGGACTGGTGCAGCTGCAGAGGGGAGGGACAGTGGAAAAAACAATACTATAGCATTGACCGCAGCTCTGTGGAAGGCCACAGTGCCTGAAACCAGTCACCTGCTTCCACAGTCCCTTTTTCCATTGTCGGCAGCCAGCCTTGGTGGTGGTGTGAGGAAAGTTATGCTGATCGCCATCTCAGGGTTCAGGTTGGGGGAGTGAGGTGGTGAGCACTACCTGCAGGTGTGGGTGGGTGGGGGTCCACTAGACCACCAAGGCATGGTTTATTCTACTTTTTTAATATATGGGTGAGATTGGGGATAGAAGATGGTGTCTGCTGGACCTCCAGGGGCTTATATAATAAACTACTTATTGGTGACATCAGGTAGGGGTGTCTGCTAGACCACCAGGAAAGTCAACTAATTACATATCGGGGATCAGGGCTGGGGAAGGGGGACCACAGCACATTGCCGCAGGTTGCTGAACTCTGCTGGAGGGCAGATTTCAAAGTACTCATACATCAGCCCTGGCTGGTCTAAAGGTACTTGGAAATTTGCCATCTGGGGGAGGTTAGAGAATCTGGATTTAGGGGATTTGGCAGCCTGCATCTACCACAAGACCCTAGTACCATACCGCAAACCATTTTGTGGTGGACAGGTGGTGCAAGCCCTGTTTGGTGTAGGTAGCCTGCACTTGATGCAAGCTGCCTTTGAGAATTGCTCCTGGTGCATCTTTTAGTGCAAGGGGCACTTTGTGCCATTCTTTGTAATGCAAACTGCTTGTGCTGCATTGGGAACTTTGAGAATCAGGCCCAGTATCTATGCTCAGTACAAAATAAAGTGCAGTCAAAGTACAATATAATATAATGCAAGTGCAAAATAAAAACAGCAAGGCACAATGAGTAGCAATAATGTACAAAGAGAGTGACCTGCACAAGGGAACGACAGCAGTGCAGAAGTAGGAGGTTGGGAGCCTGATACTGACAGATGTGGATCCCAGGAAGAGGCCCAACATCATGGACAGTAGGGACTCTAGGCAGGGGATGGTCAGAGAGATGGGTGACAGGAGCAGTTGGGGGTAGGGAGTGTCACAGCGTTTGGGAATAAACGTCAGACAAGGCAAATTTACAGGTTTTAAAACACACCGTGGTGTGATATTTATTTTTCAAACGTTCAAAAAATAATAAATGAAAACAAACAAATTTGCAAAGAAAATCACTACTTAACATCAGTAGTTTCTCACAAAAATAGCAGTCCTGGATCTTAAAACTCCCAAGACCCTTCTCATCTGCATTCAACAGCTTTTCTGCAGTAGCAGTAGAACCTCTCTACTCTTCTCTCTCAGGGCTGAGCCCCACTGGACTGAACTCAAGGGAACTCAATGAAGAAGTTTTTATATCTTTTGGTGGGGTCACCTGACTGAGCACTTACATGTCTGGACATGATGATTCAAAACCAATGGGGGGGGGAGTTGTTTCAGGGAATGTTCTGGTTCAGTTAAAGGTACACTGTACATCTTCACAGATACTGACTCTCTATAGCTCTGATCCACAGTGACCAAGCATTTTTGTAAAGCATACCATTCAGCCTAATACATAAAACCTTGTACAATAACAGGTTTATAGTGTGAATTTATGAAAATATCTTGAGGATTTCTTATAACTGTACTAATCAAGACATTATTTATTGTTTTGCATGACTTACGAATAATTTTTCTTTAAAAAGGCTTTACTAACTATATTCATCCCTATTTAAAATAGCCTTCATGCTTTTTGTACAGAAATTGCAATAATGCACTTTACACAACACCTCTCCAGGTGTTTGACATCATTCCAGGGACTGGAAGGATGGAAATGGAAAAAAAAATGAAAAGACAGAACTAGTAGGAAGTTTAGTGGGGTCAGTAAAGAGCTACACTAGGTGGCCAACCTAGGGTGGGGGGAAGAAGAACAGCAAAGAAAAAAGCATTAACTGTTGCTAAGAAGTGAGATAGAAAAGTGGTCCATCAGTCACAGCCGAGGGTGTAGCCTAAGTCCTCCACACACCTCCTTGCTTAAGAAATGAAAACAGTTCTCAAAACTATACTGTTTTTTCAAGAACACCCACTCAGTCATAAATATTCTACCAAAACAGTAGAATGAGGGTTGGTTGAAACTTTCTCTCACTCACTGTGAAAGCTTCACCCCAGGGTCCATTAATTAAGCAATTTTTAGTATTGTCCACCATACCAAGTTACTACAATACAACAATATGTTCACAACATTACCCTGGGGCTCTCATACAGTTCAGCATAATACCCATCTATGCTGTCAGTGTACTTCAGTCTGTAGTGACTATTTCACTCTGGTTACTACAACTCAGACACTTCATATGTAATATCAGGCACCTATCAATAGGCATAATTTCAGCACCCATCACTTAACATAGTTTCAGAATCCATCACTTGGCATCATTTTAAAACCCTGTGCACCAACTATTGTACCTTCATCAGTACATTAAAAAAGAGAAAGTACATAAATATTAAAAAATAAAGGAGGTAATACACAGCAGTTTTATGCTGACTTCGAGCTTCTTCCATACCCATAACTTAGCATTGTTTCAGCCCTGTTCACCTACTATTGTATCTTCATCAGTACATTAAAAAGAGGAAGTAATACACAGCAGTTTTATGCTGACTTTGAGCTTCCTCCATACCCATCATTTGGCATCGTTTTCACTCAGGGACCCAATCATAGGTTCCACCCCATACCTAGATCCTCCATGACCCGAGGTTCCCCATTTTATATCGTACAGTATAGACATTTCTTTTATGTTATACATTTCTTGTAATCATTTCATGCATTTCATTTATCCATTTCTCTTTCATATGTTTTCGGGTAGACAAGGAATTTTCTCATGCTTAACATCAACCAGCCAGTTCCTAACTCCAACACTTTTGGGGTTTCCTTTCAACCCTTATGTTTAACATACCAGAGGGTTCCTTTTAACCCTTACACTGTTCTGCTACCCTCAACTGACTGCACTCAGCACCAGCCTTAATGCTATATTCATTTTAAACATTATAAGTTTCATATATTTCATACCATATCACAGGGGGTTCAAAACATGGAAAAGTCATTCAACCACCAGTGTGTCTTCCCCATTGCTTGTAGTCTTCACCCCAGTATGCAAATGTCCTGAAACAGACTTACCTGGGGCCTTCAGCTCATCATCCTCCAAGTAGCAGCAGCCCGGACAAATGGGCAACAACAGGATTTCAAAAGTGCCTGTCAACAAAGATTCCATCAGGGAGTCCTCCCCCTCTAGAACCCATGGATCCTGGTCCTCTGCCTCCGGCATGAAATCCTCTGGTTAGGAACCCTCTATCAGCACCTGGCAGAGGTGCTTCACCACTCTTTGGCCCTGGTCCACCTCCATGTTCCATCAAACTCCAATCCAAGCAATAGCTCCTCTCCAGTTCTCTTCACCTGTGCTGTAGTATGCACACTGGGAAGCCCCTCCTCCTTTAACAGATCCTTGGCATCCATGAGATCTTGTAGGTATACCAGCCTGCTCTTTGCCCCCATGTCTGGATACCAGGGCTGGTATCTGGGTACTGGTCTCCCCTTGTTTCTATGGACAACCAGTACTATCCCACTTCCTTTTCTTTTTTTTGTAGATTATTTTTTCTGCACCTACCAGACCGGGACATCCTGTTGGCTCTGTGGGCTAACTCACTTGAATTCTGCTTCAAACTGCCCACCTGAACCGTTCCACTGACAGAACATTGGTTTCAGGATCCCCACCTCTCCTGACCCCAGAGGAGAAGTCCAAGGATCCCCAGAGGGCAGAGTCAGCTTTGCAGCTGGCGTTGGGCTTGTGGAGCATCCACCCCCAGAGGTTTGCCATCATCTCACCTGGCTGGAGGAGGATTTTCTGCTTTTTGTAGGTCCCCCCTGGGAGTGTGACATACAATGACGTCTGTGCACGGCTGCCCTGCTGACATCTGCCACACTCCCACCCCAATGCTCTGGCTGGTCATCCTGCACTACCCCCAATCTCCATCAGGGGTCGCAAGGGCACCGAACAACCCCAGGATCCCTCCCCAGGGAGATGACAGCAATCTTCCAGATGCTCAATCCTTTCCCTCCCCTGCTGACTCCTAGCTCCCTGAGTCCTTCTCCAAACCCAGGTCACCAGTGTGGTGCATGGTGTGGCATCCAGTGCTTTAACCCTCAGTGCCACCAGGCCAGCTCACTGCCCCACTACTCACACCAAGTTTGTCACACCGTGTGGGAATAAATTTCAGATGAGGCAAATTTATAGGTTTAAAACACACAGTGGTGTGATATTTATTTTTCAGAAGTTCAAAAAATAATAATTGAAAACAAAAAATTGCAAATAAAATCGCTACTAAACATCAGTAGTTTCTCACAAAAATAGTAGTCCTGGATCTTAGAGCTCCCAAGACCCTTCTCATCTGCATTCAACAGCGTGTCTGCAATAGCAGTAGAACCTCTCTCCTCTTCTCCATCAATGCTGAGCCCCATTGGCTTGAACTCAAATGAACTCAAAGAAGAGGTTTTTATATTTTTTGGTGGGGTCACCTGACTGAGCCCTTACATGTCGTTTCAAAACCAAGGTGGGGGGGGATGTTTCAGGAAACTTCCTGGTTCAGTTAAACGTACAGTGTATATCTTCACAGATATCGACTCCCTATATCTCTGATCCACAGTAACTAAGCATTTTTATAAAGCATACCATTCGGCCTCATATATAAAACCTTATAGAGTAATCAGTTTATAGTGTGAATTTATGAAAATATCTTAAGGATTTCTTATAACTGTACTAATCATGACATTATTATTGTTTTATATGACTTATGAATCCTTTTTCTTTAAAAATGTTTTACTAACTGTATTAATTCCTATTTAAAATAGCCTTCATGCTTTTTGTACACAAAACGGACTAATGCACTTTACACAACACCTCTCCGGGTGTTTGGCATCATTTCTTGACTGGATGGATGGAAATGGAAAAAATGAAAAGACAGAACTAGTAGGAAGTTTCATAGGACAGTAAACAGCTACACTAGGTGGCCAACATAGGGTGGGGGAGAAGAAAAGCAAAGAGAAAAGTGTTAACTGTTGCTAGGAAATAAGGAGATAGAAAAGTGGTCCTTCAGTCACAGCCGAGAGTGTAGCAAAAGTCCACCACAGGGAGGAGTTTCAACTGATGCCTGAGGAAGCCAGAGGAGGGTGAGAGTAGGAGGAGGAGGAGGAATGAAGGGGTTTCAGATACATGGAAGGCAATTGGAGAAGGCTGACTGCCCAGCAGAGGAGCGAGAATATGGAATGGAGAAGGTACAATGATCCCCTTAGCAGAGGCTGAGGCAAAGGGGATGGGAGAAGGGGTGAGGAAAGCTAGGAAGGAAGAGACTCAAACCAGTATGTAGAGATGAAGGAGGCACAGTGGAAATGGTAACAGGAGTGCTGCGGGGAGGATGAGTAGGAAGGAGAACAACGAGCGGTGGTAAGTTCATCGGGGAAGTTGGTAGCAAAGTGCCAAAAGGAATTTACAGACAGTATCCAGTCTGGCAAGGGAAGTGGATGGAGTAGTGCCTTAGACTACATTGGCATAGTCAAAGACCAGAAGCACCATTTAAGTAATAAGCTTTTACTTGACCTGCAGAGATGAACAGTCTTTGTTGTGGTACAGATCACTGAGTCTGGGATGGAGCATAGCATGGATGGCATCAATATGGGCAGAGCAGTCAAGCTTACCATCTAGCCACACAGCAAGATACTGGACGGATTGAACCACTTCAAGGGGGTGCCATACAAGTTGAAGAAGACAGGAAGGATCAGGAGCTTGGCCAGTTTGTTGCTGGTGCCAATGGTCATGGACACTGTTTTCTTTAGTGTTGACCAGGAGCTGGGTGGAATGGAATGAGCACAGGAACATTGTGGAAGTCTTGCTGGAGCAAACATTCCACTGCTACAGTAGAGGGAATGGAGGTGAAGATGACTGTGTCATCTGCATACAGTATTTATGAACATGTAAGTTGGCACAGGTAGAGGGGATGTCAATCAGAAAAATGGAGAAGAGGATGGGAACTGGTATGGAGCCCTGTGGGACCCCCAGACTGGATGAGTAGTGGAGATGACAAGATGCCCCAACCTATACTAATTGTTGACGGCATGTGAGGTAGTACTAGAACCATTCAACAGCAAGATTTGAGAGACAAGCAGAACTCAGCTTGTCCAGGAGGGTGTGGTTAGAAGGGGAGTGAGGACTAAGCCAGATGGGCCACTGAACCAAAGACTTTGGCCATATAAATGAAAATGGCCACTGTGATGTACCCCTTATCAGTCCCAGAGAAGATGGAGTCAGTAACATGCAGTAGGGAGGAGACAGTGGAATGGTACTTCTGGAAACCTTACTGGAAGGGAGAGATGAGGTTGAATGAATGGAGGAATTCGGCATGCCTGGAATAGACAAAGTTTACTTTGCAGCTTTGCAAGACTAGGGAGAAAGGAGCTAGGTTAGAAATGACCATGGGAAGAGGGGTCACCTCTTTTGAGACGTGGAAAAACATTGGTAGTCTTTCAAGACTGCAGAACAGCACAGAGGGAGAAGGACAGGATAAGGAGGTGAGTGAGGGATGAGATCACAGCAAGAGCTGAAAGTTGCAGGAGTTGAGGACAATCAGGGTTGGATTTGGACAGATCAAGGGAGAAAAAGGCAAGCAGTGTTTCCTGAGTAGTGACAGGGTGGAAATGAAAACCCAAGGAGAGATGGGATGGAGAGGAGGGAGTAGCAAGGGGGTGAGGAATGGAGCCAGGAAGGGAGAAGGGAGGGCACAAGAAATGAAGAACTCATTGAAATGAGCTGCTACATACAGAGGGTGAGAAACAAGCAAACCATTAACCATGAGAACTGTGGGAGTGGGCTTGGTAGGAGGTTCATAAAGAGAGGAAATTACCTTCCAGAATTTGACTAGGAAGTTAAGGTTCTTCAGGAGGGTGGCCTTGAAATGGAGGAATTTCATAATTTGTGCAGCCTTAGTACATGAAATTCTATATGCTGTGTAAGAGAAGAGGCAGGACAAGGAGTGAGACAATTTGTAGTAGGCCCAGATGAGATCATGGGATTTACACTTGTCTTTGAGCTCAGGGTTGATCATGGGGTGGTGGGAAGATCTTACCCTGGTCTTTCTGAGGGGGACATGCTTGTCCCAGACATAGAAACATTTGGAATGAAACTGGGAGAGTGCCATGTCAATATCAAGGGCAGAGATGATGGCTGACCAATCTGTTTCAGCAAGGTCACGCAGGAGAGCATTGATATTAAGTGATCAGAGGGCTCTAGACCAGATGTACTTAGGGGAGGAGGGAGGGCTGCAAATGTATGGGGTGTGTGTGTGGGAGGAGAGAACTCAGTTCTAACCTCCATGTAGCCAGACTGGAGGAGGAGCAGCGGGATGGAGTTGGACTTCTGTCCCTTGGAATGGGGAGGGAAGCGGGGAGGGAGGGTCAAGGAAAGGAGTGGAGGGCATGGTGAAGAAAATCCAGGTTATTGGAGGTAAAGAACAGGAGACCAGGGTGGATACATAAGGAGGTGGGGAAGGGGTTAGAGTGGAGGTTGAACAGATGGAGGGGCAAGGGAGGGTAGAGGGGTTGGAGGGGGGAGGGGGGAGGGTGAAGGATGGGACAGGAGGAGGAGTGGCTAAAAGATAAGGCAGATGAGAGAAGGGTGCATAGGGGCCAAGAGGTGAGATTCAACACACATCAGCAAAACAGCACACAGCAATGTTTGTCACTAACTGTAGAGTAGACTAGTATAGCTGTAAGAGACAGTAGCAGGTCTTGGGCAGTATATTACAAATTGTACACTAGATGATTTAGCAGTTAGCACTAAAATAGATAAACCTGAGATCTAACTGAGTAAGTTGAGTAATACTAGCTGAAGGGGTAACTTAACACTATTAAAATTATGTGACAAAGTAGATAATACATTTGATGGGAGGCAGTTTAGCGCAGTGGTTTAAGGCTCTAAGCTGCAAACCTTGAGACCTGGGTTTGAATCCCATAGCCCCCACTTGCATACTGTGTGACACTGAGCAAGTCAATTAACTTTCTTGTGCTCCTAGGTTGCACCTGTAAACAAGCTTTTAGCTTAGTGTGTCTCTCCTGGTAACAAAAAAAAAAAATAGGCAAAATAGCAAATGATGGCATACCCAGACAGTGTGTAGTTAGGATTCTCACCATTTAAGGCAGGTTAACAGTGTGTGGTGCCCACAAGATTCCAGTAGCAAAATGTAAATAAAAAGAGAAGATACCATGAAACTAATGCAGATTGACAAGCAACCAGATATAGCAGGCAGGCCAATGCAGGCAGTCCAAGTATCCCAAGTGCAGGTGTGGAGCCCACAGGAGTTATGTTGTCAAGGGCAATGAAGACAGGAGCAACACTTACAGTTCAAAAGTTGTCTGGTGGTAATGTCATTGGCAGAAGTCAAAGGGAGAAGTGAGGCTGTCTGACAGCTTTCTTTCAGCTGACTCCAGGCAGATTCCTTCTCTAAGATGTCCTTTGCATGCTGGACAGCAGCATGAAGGACCGCTCAGAAGGACAACATTTTCAAGGAAGGCTGGGAGTCCCAGGAAGAATGTAGGCAGCTCTGGATTGGTGTAAACAGCCCAAGGATGTGTGGCTTTTAAGATCTCAGCCACTTATTGGATAGTGTATGAGCAGGGAGTTTCAGCTAGCTATGAATAAATTCCCCAGGACTGACTTGGAGCATTGAGTTCTGGTGGAGTAGGAGGGCAGTCCTGTGCTGGTAAACACCTTCTCAGCCCTTCCTGAGCAGTGGTACTGGAAGTAAGTGACAAAAGTGAATGCAGCTGACTGGCAAGAGGCAGGCAGGTCTGGCTATTTAAATCACCTACAGCACTCACAGAAAGAATACAGACAGACCCTAGATTGGTGGAAACAGTCTGAGAAGGTATGGCTTTTGAGACACTGGCTGCTGATTAAAAGGTGCATGAGCAGGAAGCGGCAACTTGGTCCGTCAGTGAAGTCCCCTGGGCTGGCTTGGAGTGACAAGTTGCAGTGGAGTAGGAGGGTGATCTAGCTCCAGAATGGACCAGCTGAGACCTTCCTGAGCAGCAGCAGTGGCAGTGAGTGACACAAGGGAATTGCAGCTAGCTGGGTAGAGGCAGGCAGGTCCGCTGATTTAAATCCCTCACCGCAATTCCAGGAAGAATGGAGGCATCTCTGGATTGGTGGAAACAATCTGAGAAGGTGTTGCTTTTGAGACCCTAGCTATTGACTGAATAGCGTACAAGCAGGAAGGGGCAGCTTGCTCTATTAGTGAAGTCCCTTGGGTTGACTTAAAGGGTGAGTTAAGTAGGACCCTCTCAGCCCTTCTTAAGCAGTGGCTAAGCTAATTACCACATCTTTGGTGGCACATTTTCATGCATTTTTTTTTTATTTACAAATGTGTCAACTACTCCCTAATGCTCCATGGAAAAAACATTATAATTCTCCAAATATGTCAGCTATAAACATATAAATATAGCCAAATATGATGCAGATTATCCTTCGTATATACTCAAACACCACAATATACTGCAATAAGCAAAAAGCAACATGACAACATATTTCAGTTCAGTGATATTTTAAATAGGTGCCTTAAGGAGCTCCAGACACCATTTGAAAACCTTGGAAAAAATGTGAGATTTAGACAGTTCAGTTTGTATTTCATGTGTTTTCTATAATTATTTACCTTTTTTCCTTTTTATTGAGAACAGCTATATGAAAGAGGCTTATTGTCCCTTAGACTTTATCTGCTCTTTCTGCTTTCCTACATATGACATCATAATCTGGGTTGCATCTGGAAATGAGCTTCTAGTTATGGTGCTTTTCCCGGTTACCAACTTTAAAATAAATAAATAAATAAAATAATCCCCCCTTTATGGCATCGTAATTTTCCCCACAGCAACAGACTGTAATGTCATAAGCATAACTGTGATGTCATATGTAGGCAAACAGCCAGAACAGAAAGGGCAGTGATCCTGTTTGCATGCAGATGTTCTTAGTATTAAAGAAGTATGAGAAATACAGAAATAATATTAAAATATAAGCTTACTTGTGCTAAATATTGCTTTTTCTCAAAGTTGTCACAACAATGTCAGGGGCTCTTTAAGTCAACATTACCTGTTGGATGTTTTATGTATCAAATATTCTCAGAATAGCCCTTTCCTTAAGTTTGGACATACGTTTAACCATCCCAGTGAAGCTAGTTTTCTGGGACTTGGACTTTGCATAACTGTTGAAAATGCACTGAGCATATATGACTGTACCGTGCTGCATTAAAAGACATATTGTTGGCAAAAATGCATTCATTTCTTACGATATTTGACATCAGTAGGAATTTAAAGAAAATGAATACCACATCCACACAGGGTCTTGTTTTACAGCCACAGACATATAGTATGACTAGTTTTTATTAAATAAAAAAGGAAATTGAATGAAAATAACACAAATAAACAATAAACCCACCAAAAACTTTAATGACTATTACAAATATGTTGAAAGACAGACTGGGACACAGAATAAGGTGGTAACATCACAGATGTTGGTTATTTTTTTTTTATTGTTTATTTATTATGTGTAATGTATGTAAGTTTTGTTTATGTGAAACTTTGCACTTTACTGGACCTGGAACTTCACTGAAAATGAACTCTGTTCAATGGAATATCTCCAGTATTCTCTTTTGAATAAAAATGATTTACTACTACTACTACTTACAGATCATACACTGTACCGACTTCACCAAAGGCAGTTTTCCCTCCAGAATTTTTGTCACCAAAAGATAATTAAAATATTGCAAATAACAAAATATATTGATATTACATATAAAAAATAAAAACACATACATACACATAAGACAGAAAAAACTGTCAATACATTTTGATTTCATTACAGTTTTTTTTTGTATATAAAATATATACAGGAGTTGTACTGTAACATTATTGGCATGTACTGGGTGGAGTACATGTTTTACATCTGAGGAGACTGTCATGCTGCATGGTAACCAGGAATGGTTTTGTGTTTGACATGACAAATAATATCAGGTTTAATTGGATAGGGAATCACACTGAGATAGTTATGCAACAAAGAGACACATGTAAATTAACAGATACAATTGGGCAGAACAATCAGTAAAAAAATTCAATGACAGATTGATCAACAGGAGCAGTATGTTTCGGTTCTCATTGGGATTAGACTACCATCTAGATGTCTCACTAGTATGACGTTATTTAGATAACACAAACACATGTGATAAACATTGTTAGTACCAAGCATGATGGATGATTGAAAGGGGCTGGGATAGAACTGACAGAGCAATACAACACTTGTTTTGGATTAAAAAATCATAGGCGAAAACAAGACATTAGAGTATGCATCTGGAGTTGATGGACTGAATGGATACTGTGATAATGCCTTCAGTTTCACCCATATATACAAACTACAGGGTTTAGGAATCCTTCATTGCACAGTCCTAGGTGCAAAATCATTGAATTATATTGCATGCCTTAAGCACCCAGTGGTGTTCATTTAATCCTTGGGTCATAAGATATTTTTTCTTTTAAAATGAGGTCTGACCAATTCTGCCTCCTGAGTGATTTAAACATGGTCACATAAGGGTATGTTAACAGGTACCATGTAATATAAATGAGGAGAAAATGACACCGCCATATAACGGTGAAGTCAAACCACCATGACAGCCAGAGCAACCAACACTATGGCTATTGCCATTTCAATGAATAGCTTTACTTTACACCCTCCCTAACTAAAATAACCATCTCTGGGTGGGGGGGGCAACTCGAGGAGTGGGAGAAACTCAGGACGGGAGATGTTCCCCTGGTGATAAAAAAAAAAAAAATAACAAAATACTACCAGCTGGGAACTGAACCCAGCTCTGTCTGCATGACTTAGCTATTTGAAGGTGGTGACTCTAGCCACTATGCTAAGCTGGCAGCTTGGTTTGCAGCCCATGGTGGCTGCACCACATCCAGCATCTTCTCGCTCTCTCCCTACTACTCTATTATCAGTTTTGTTCCCCCTCGATTCTTTTCCACCCTTGCTATATTTTATCCCTTGTTATGGTTTTAGATGCTCAAATTGACTTGCCCATATCACAGGTTACCATGTTAACATGAGTGGATATAATGGGGGGTAACCACAATTTTCAGTGGTATGTATGACTAAAGCTATAAGGAGAGGCTGGAGGCTCTTAATATCTTTGTAATGGAGAAAAAGGTTTGGATTGGACATGACCTCTGTCTTTCACATATTCAAGGGTATTAATAAAATCAGACAGAGCTGCTTGTTCCAGTGTCCTCAAAAAGGATTCAGGAGCATGCCCTGAAGCTCAGATGTGGTAAATTTAGGGGTAACATTTGAAGGCACATTATAAGGTAGAGAACCTAAGGTGCAGCCTACCAGTGTATGTGGAGACAGTGCAAGCCTTCAAGGTAAGCATGGAGAAACTTCTGATTACTAGGGAAATAAAAGGGTACACAGGGTACTAGTGGGTGGAGTATTCCTCTATATAAATACATGATTGCATAACATACTTATCAATCACTGCATATGGAATAGTGAATCTGAAAGGACCTAGAAGAGACTAGTGCTATGTGGAATGCAAAACTCTGCAGTAGAATTAGCACAGAATGGCCATTCCACTGGTAGAATTCCCATCAGAATTTCACTGGTAATTATGCAGATTTTCACCTTATGTGATCTGTTAAATTATATTCTGCAGAACAACATTTTCCCATAGAAAATCATTCTGTGACCATTTCCACTGACTATATCAAGATTCACAGGATTTAATTCCATGGTAATGTGGAAAAAACATTCCACATTATTCTGCTGGGGAATTCCATTGTTCCACTTCTGACAAAATTCATCAGATCTTTGGTGGAATTTTGTGACATTCCATGAAATTTTGCACACCATTACTTTTGACATTATATAGCCATGTTAATTTGCCACATGATTTAAAACACAGAGGATAATGGATGGGCAACAGTGGAAACCAACACCATGTTCACTTTGAGAGGTTGTCATGAAAACCTAGTTAACCTTAAGGGTGAAGCTCAAGAGGTTTACCATTTTCATGAAACCTCGAGAAGTGAACTCAGCATTGTTGTTCACTGTTGCCCATCCATTGTCTTTTATAGCACATGGGCAACAGTTAAACAATAATGGAGAATTTTATGCACATGTCGCCACTGTTTCAGACTTTGTCCTCACCCCCACCCTGGTCCCCCACTGTCACAGACTCAATCATTTCTTTTTTTGTTTAATAAATCATAAAGCTCCTACTGTTGTATCGAGGAGTCTGGGGTATCTATGCCTGCCTTAGTTGCCATGGTACTTCTGGTACTGTGCCCACAATCAGGGTTTCAGCCTGTTTCATCAGCATCACTGTGACAGGAGTCAGCAGCAGCAACACATGCTGGCATTTCATGTTGTTGTACCATTGATGTGACATACTCAAGATGGTACAACATCTTTACATCAGCTTGATGATACAACAACACTAGGAAATGATAGAATTGGGTGAATAATAACCCTCTCCCATACAATATAATACTAAAGCATTTGTAATGATGAAATTCACTTTCTTTGGATCTGCATAAGAATTATTTTGTGCATTTTCAAGAACATTTCTGCATCTGTCATACAGATTATTTTTTAATAAAATTAATATTCCCTGATGTGAAAATCACCATCTCTGTTACTTATTCATTTATTTCAGATTGCGATTAATACCTTTGAGTCAGAGACTTATTTACAATGATCCCAGGTCATACATCTAACATAGGATGGATGAACAGAACACAGTTAACAAGATGGTACATGATTATCATGGAATGTTCAATTGCATAGTAAGATATGATACATTACATTTGAGCACAGGGTTCACTATAATACAAGAGTTCCAGTGGCCAATACTTAGTCCTGGGCCCCCAGGCTGCAGCAATAACTAGATTCAGAATCAGTACCTACAAGGAGAGAGCTATTTACAAAACAGTGCAGGTTTTCACCATGAGCCTTTCCAGGGTAAGTGCAGTATAAAGCCAGGGATACAAGAGAGTTAGCTGGGGGAGAAGGGGAGCAGCCAGAGAAGGCTTTGTCAAAAACAGGCAAAGGGGAATGGGGTGTGAAGTGGAGGAGGAGTGAGTCCATGATGATGGGAGGGGATTTACCTAGGGGGGGTACATTGGAGGGGGTGGACCCATGTAGGGCTGGGAGAGTATGGGATGGGAACAAAGGGGGGTTAAGTGGACAATGGGAGGGGAGTGGGGTGGGGGGAATATATGGGAGAGAGATACGAGGTGGGGAATGGTAGATGGGGGCATGTTTGCAGAGCACACTAGTGAGGGAAAGCAGAAGATGCTGGGGACACAGGGGATCCCTGTTTCGGCGTGGTGTCGGAAAAGAGGTTATGGTAGGTGGAGACAATTACAACCATTCATAGTTGCCAAGTAAGCTCTCAGGTCTGGTTTGAATTGGCTAATCTTTCTGCTATCAATCAGGTCTCTAGGGAGTTCATTGAACCACCTTGGACCACGGAAGGAGAGGGATCTCTGAGGTTGGCTAGTTCTCTTAAATGGCACCACCAGCCCACCCTTGTTCACATTACAGGTCCTAATAGTGAGTTGTGCTATTAGGAATAGTTTAGCAGTTGATATTAGGGTAAGCCCTAACAAGGACTTCTTAGCTAGTAGGCACATCTGATATGTGATCTGATGTTGAAGAGTGAGCCAGCCTGTGTCTTGATAAAGGGCACAGGTATGAGTTCGTTGATCAGCTCCCAAAACCAAGTGACAGGCTTTGCTGAGTATGGTTTTTACCCATTTGAGGGCAGTGTCAGTGCCATCCCCATATTTCACAAAGCCGTAGTCTATGGTGGATAACACCGAGCAACTAGTGACCAGTTTCAGTGCTTCTGAGGTCATAGAGTGTCGGTGAAGATAGAGGACTCTCAGTTTAGTATTGTCCATTTTTACAAAATGGTCAACATGTGAAACAAATGACAGGGTGTCATCAAGATGAACTGCAAGATATTTAAAGGTGCTCACCTGCTCCAATGTATCATCTTTATGGCTCTGGATCTGCAGGGGTCCAAACATCTTCCTATTCTTTTGAACAGAGAAGATCATGCTCTTTGATTTTTTGTAGTGTATCAGGAATTTGTTATTGGAGACCCTTTTTTTTTTTCAAGTCCGAGGAAGTTGCTTTGAAGCTCCGTGGAGATCATGACCCAATTATTTCCTTTGACCGAAATGACTGCATCATCGGCATAGAGCACAATGTGTGATGGGCATTCTGTGAGTAAGGGGTTTATAAAGAGACTGAAGAGGAATGGCCCTAATATGGACCCTTGTGGGACCCCCAGACTCATGTCTCTTGGCTCAGAGAGATTATCTTTGATTTTGAGTCATTGGGTCCTGCAAGAGAGGTAGCTGTTAAACCAGGTCACCACATCTCTGGACAGGCCTAAAGCAAGGAGATTTTTCAATAGGAGTTCGTAGTTGACAGTGTCAAATGCCTTTGTGAGGTCTATGAAGATAGAACACACCACTAATCCTTCATCAAAAGCATCATATATTTGGGAGGTATATTCACAAGGGTGAAGACAGTGGTGTGGCCTCTCCTAAAACCATGCTGCTGGGAACTGAGTAGGTTGTACTTGGTTAGGTAATCTGTAAACTGGTCTGAGATCGCTTGTTTGAGGGCTTTTGAAAGGGACAGAAGGATAGAGATCAGCCTGTAGTTAGATAGGTTTGTTAAATCTCCATTCTTGAAAACAGGGGTGACATGAGCCTCCTTCCACTTGTCTGGGAAGATACCTGACCTGAGAGTGGCATTGAACACTTTAGTGAATGGTTCAACTACCTCGCTGAGTATCAGACCTATCAGCTTCATATCAATATGTTCACTGCCCATCCAGGTCTTTCCTAATACCCGTTTAACATATTTAATGGTTTGGTGTTGTTGGAGCTGCCTAAAGTAGAAGGGGTGGGGATGCTTATTGGGAACAGGTGTGTTGGAGTATTGCATAGCAGATGGCAGGTTGAGGGTGACAGGTTGTATCTGGGTAGAACCGTACAAAGTTCCATAAATACCTTGTTGAAGGCATTTACTATGTCACTAGGATCCTGCAGGGTCTCGGTTGTTGTGACGATTAGTTCAGGAAGAGCTCTGGATGCTTTTTCTGTAAGGGACTTTACAGAGGCCCAGAATTCTCTACCACAATCCCAGCTCTTCTTCATGAGGTCATTGTAGTTCGAAGTCTTAGACAATCGAATGAGTTTAGTGCATTGGTTTCAAACAGTTTTGTAGGCAATGATGTTGAGGTGTTTACCCGTGGCTTTGGCTATATGTCACAAATTGTCCCTGTGGCACATGAGCTCCATTAGGGGGCCAGCGAGTCAGGGGTTGGTAGTACCTCTTATTTTTTTTAGTTTTGAAAGGGCAAATATATCACAAGCCTTGATAAACATTTTGAGGAAGTATTCAAGGGCTATGTTGCCATCCTGCACCTTGTCCAGTGATTTCCAGTCCAGCAGGTTAAGATATTGCCTAAAGGTGTTCAACTAGCCTTTCCTCATTGACCTACTTCTATAGACCTGGGGCCCCCTTTGGATAACTTATTCAAGCAGGTGCACATGATTGGAGAGTGGTCACTGAGAGTGTCAGGGAGGACTGAGACCTCGGTTATGTGTTCTGGGCAGATAGTGAGAAGTCAATCTATTACAGTAATGGTAGTACCTCTAGAGTAAGAAATAGTAAGGGACCAGCAGTTATTTACTTCATTTGTTCCAAAGTCAAAGAATGCATTCTGTATTACAGTGCTTCTGATCTAACTTTTCCAAGGGCACTTTTCAGACAAAGCCTAAATTTGACTTATTCACAAATACGCTTCTCAATGTGCTTTTTACTTTTATGTGCTTTTACTAGATGTAAACTTGAATACGTGTTTACAGGGTGCAGTCTTTTTCCTGTCAGATCACTGATTAAATGGGGGCATCGTCCCACAGAGTATTCCATAAAATCAATATCTAAACAAACATACGTAATACTCAGCACAAATAGAAAAAACAATTAATGGTCTCTGAACTAAGAAAGGTGACTAACACTGCATAACATATTATTATAACATTTGGTTGTTTCCCTGCCCTTTACCCTTTGTCTAAAATCTCTTAGGTCAATGCACAACCATATAAGAGCATGTTGGTAATAAGCACACCAACATACAATATGAACAAAAAGTAAGCAAAAGTTGCTTTTTTAGTGATAGTACTTCATGGCCATTACACATAAATTATTTTTACTAGCTTACATTGCTGGAACATTGCAGATCGTGTAGCTCTGACCATGTTTTCTGCTGCACTTAAAAGCTGTATAGTAAATATTCAGGGAGCTACTGACACCTCAGCAAACTGAAAGTTATAACATTTATAAACAATTTGGCATACATCTCATACATTTTTGGCATTACTTGTTCCTTTCCTCTTGAGAGGGAAAGGGTGCTGGAGGGATGGAATAGGCTGCTAAAGGAAGTGGCAAATGTAAAGTCCATGGTGAAATTTAAGAGGGCGTGGTGCACATACAAGGGCAGGGTCAAGGGGTTAGGTATGTCAACCTACTATATAAGGACCAAGCCCCTCCACATCAAGCAGACTTGATAGACTGCAAGGTCATCTTTTGCTTGCCATTTCTTTTTTAAACCCTTTATGAAACAGTTGTTATTCCTTTAGATGCCCTCACTTTTTATGTTGTCTTACGCACATGCAAGCAACATTTTGTGGTAGTAGGAGAAATGCAGAAGTGTGTCAGTGTTGGCGAATGCAGAGCACGCTTTAGAAGGTGCGTCCCTCATTCTTCAATGAGCCAGCATGCTAGCATTGACACAAGTTTGCAAAGTGCCACAAACTTGAAAGAAAAGTGCCACTGCAATCAAAGACAAGCTCGTCATGCAGCGGCACAGATGACACACCATCTCTACATGCCTTGCGTGATGAAACATTTCAAATAAACATGACAGCGACTGCTGCCGTCCACCGCATAATACCAAAACAAAAATGACTTTGGGGGTGCCTAATCCCCTGTTGGCATGTCCCTCACCCTCCAACACTCACACACACACACACACACACACACACACACACACACACACACACACAGATTGTGTGGCACACTAGGAGCCCACCCCAGTGTGCCTTAATTTAACAGAAAGCCAACTGCGTCTGCATGTTCCTGTCCCCACCCTCATTGTGTGGCCCAATGTCATCCACCCAAAAATCATGGGGCACACTAGGAGCCTACCCTAGTGTGCCCAGCATTTGTTTTATTTAACCTGTAAAGAGAGAAAACCATCCCATGAGGCAGTGACTCTTTTGTTTGTTAGTTCCTGACAAAAAGAAAATGGTCCTTTGTTGTTGGCACCCATCCCCAACCCACACCCACTCTCTGTGCACCCCGACTCTCCACATCCCCCCTCACACCATACTTACCTTCAGAGGGCTGGCACTGTGATCTTTGGTGGAGCGGAAACATGTCTGCGCTCTTCAAAGTCGACCGCGAACTGAAGAAATGCCGGTAAGCTGTATAATGCCATAAATGGGGGGGAGGTCAATTTAGGTGGATATCTCAGCTATTTATTTTTATTTTGGCTCCCAGTTTTCAATATGGGGTTCTTGGGACCCCACCTCATGAACATATGCATTGTCATCTAGTTATTTGATCCCAAAAATTCATTTCATGGTCACTGTGTGGAATCACCTTTTGGGACAGATTAACAAAATGACAGTGCCACTGTTCATGAGCTGGGGGTCCCAAAAAGCCTATGTTGCAAATTTGGTTAAAACATTTTTTAAAAAATGACTGTTACAAGCATGCGTTGTGCAGTTTCCACACATGCTCATAACTTCGACAATTTTTAATATTTTCACTCTAGATTTTCAACATTGTCATTTTTTCACACCTCCTTATGAACAGTATAGTTGTCATGTTTTATTTCTTGCCTCAAATGTGTTTTCACATGTGTGGCACTCAGTGGCATGGTCACTGTCAGAAATTAATGTTCAGGACAATTAACAAAATCACAGTGACACTGTTCATGAGTGGAGGTCCCAAAATGCCTATGTTGAAAATTTGGTTAAAATAATCTCCAATATAATTGTGATACAGGCATGCATTGCACAGTTTCTATGCACGCTTGTCACTTCACCAGTTTCCCTATTTTCACTCTAGATTTTCAGCCATGTCATTCTTTTACACCTCCTTATGAACAGTATAGCTGTCATTTTTCAGATCCTGCCCAAAATGTGTTTTCACACATGTGGCACACAATGGTGCAGTCGCTGTGGAAAATCAATGTTCAGGACAGAGTAGCAAAATCACAGTGCCACTGTTCATGAGTGGAGGTCCCAAAATGCCTATGTTGAAAATGTGGTTAAACAAATTCCCAAAATAATTGCGTTACAGAAGTGCATTGCACAGCTTCTACGCACGCTCATAACTTCACCAATTTTTTATATTTTCACTCCAGATTTTTAACATTGCCATTTTTTACACCTCCTCATGAAGAGTACAGCTGTCATTTTTCACATCCTGCCCAAAATCTGTCTTTGCACCTGTGGTGCCAAATGGCGCAGTCACTGTGCAAAATCACCTTTTGGCTAATGAACTGATAGTGCCACTGTTCATGAGGTGGGGTCACAAAAGGCCCATGTTTAAAATTTGGAGTGAAAATACCAATAAACACCCAGGGTGTTAGGGTTTCCAACCATAATGCTCCACCCTGTAAAGACTGGCAGGTGTCAGAGGTGTGACTTAGGATTGTCGGCTGTAATGCTGATGCCATTCCACTCCCACCCCTTCCCCCACCCTGCAGCCAGTGACAGGCATTGAAGTGTGTCTTTGAGTCTTCAGACCCAAAGCTGACCCCATTCTCCTATACTGCACTCATCTCGGCATATTTCCTTATGAAATGGGGTGAGCACCTCAGGGATTTGGCGGGAATTCTCCTGGAAGATCTTTGCCCGCTTTTTCCGATCCCCTGCTATCCAATCTAGGTATCACATTCAAACCTCGGCGGCATGTTGGCAGAATTGCGGGGTTTCACCCGCATCCTTGGCACATGTGCTGTGGGATTGCCCAGAACTGACCTCCTTTAAGCAGGCTCTAGGTCAAGCTTTAGGAGAAATCATAGATTCTCACTTAGGAGTATCTTCCCTCTGCTACTTCTTTCTAGAAATACCTAGGGAACTTCAAAATCCCCTGATGATTAGTTCCTAAAGATCTCTTTTCTGGTGGCCCAGAAGGTGATTACCAGCAATTATGAAATGGCTTGTCAATTTCAAGGCATCTCATTGGATGCCAGGTGTGTGTTAAAGTTTCTAACACACAAAAGCTAGATCAGGTCACGCCAGCTGGGCATTAATATGGGTGATGCTGCCCACAAAGAATGTTAAAAAAAAATTAAATAGCCGCCATCTTGTTTTGTGCCACAAGCGATGCCACCCTTTCTGTGAAACTAACTCGCACATGCTGAAGTAAATGCACAACCTGTGTGATTTATTTTAAAAAGCAACTGCCACGATCACAATCATCTCTTAACCCGCCCATTCAACACAACACTGCTGTGTAATTACTGCGCGACACAGACGGCACTTGAACCCTCCCCCTGTTCCTGGCTGACAGATGCCAAGCAGCATAAAAAAAACAAACTGCCGTGATCTGTCTCCCAGCCCACTCGCTCTCTCTCCATCCAAATACCAGACTCACACTCTACATCAGGGGGAAAAAATGCAGGTTTACCACAGTGCACAGAAGCACAACAGCAGTAAGCATAGCATTCCTCTCACCATCTCGTAACCCGCCCGCTCAACACAGCACTTCACTGGAGAACCGGACATACTGAGACAGCTTGCACGAGGGGGGTTAGCTACAGAATCTGCTTCTTTGCTTTTGTGTGTGTGTGTGTGTTGGGGGGTGAATCTGAGACGGCTTGCACGAGGGGGGTTAGCTACAGAATCTGCTTCTTTGCTTTTGTGGGTGTGTGTGTGTGGGGGAGAATACTGCCATGACAACCAGATGTAACTACAGAAGCCTTTGTAGGTCAAAATTCCTCAAGTCAAACAAAAACAGTAGGCGGAGGAACTATTTTATTAAAAATCAAGACAAACATTAAACTTTTTCACTTTTAAATACCATACACTTTAGCTATCACATACATCTGTATTTTTGATAGCCATTTCATAAGTGCAATAAGCCACTCCAGGGTCTGTGTGTTAGACACTTTAACACATGGCTAGGAGGCTGGATGCACTCGGCCGGTGGCCTTGTGCCTCACTATGCCTCCTAGCCATGTGTTAAAGTGTCTAACACACACCCTGGAGTGTCTTATTGCTTACTTGGCTCTCCACCAGGAAGATTACTTTAACCATGTGGCAAGACCATATGATGGAGGTGCATAGATTAGAATCAATGACTGCTAAGCTCAACAAGAGAATGCCAGCCTTTGAGGTTCTATGGAGGTGGTGAGTCTTCTACATGGTGATGAGGAGACCTGAGTTTGTTCCCTGAAGGGATTGGGTATGGGTATGGACTGAGACTTGTACAAAATATAGTTGGAAGAATTGAGGAGCTTTTGTTATACTGACTCATTGTTGCTGATTTTGGGCCTCCCTCCCCTTCCTCCCCCACGTGCTCCTTTCCCTTTTCATGCCCCTTCTCCCTCTTATTCCTCCTTTCCCAATTGATCCTCCTTATTATAAAATGGAACATTTTCTTTCTTTGTTGTGTAAAATTAATTTGAGACTGAAGGGGAGAGATATGACAAATGTACATTAGAAATGTTTAAGGAGGAATATTTAAGACACTGTAACTTATTATAGCATAAATCCAATCTTTGTGCTGTATATTTTTCTCCAGAGTTCTTGGCCAGTGATAATAATTGGCATTGATTCAGCATGTAAGGAATTGAGATGTATGTTGTTTATGTAATTTGTAAGGGTTTTGACCCGGAAAACTATATTAAATAAAGAAAGTTTAAAAAAAAAGAAATGGGGTGAGCATAAGTCCCGCAGACCCCAAGGCACACTGCAACACTGCAGTGTAGGGTGAGGTGAAATGGTGTCACCGTTATGGCCGATGGCCCTAAGGTATCCCAATGCATGTCAGTCTTTGCAGGGTGGGGGTGAGGTTGGCGTCAGTTCACTACTTCACTGCCTTTCCTATTGTCTCTAACCCCTGCACTACCAGTACCAATGCCAGCAAGACAACATTCAGCATTGACAAATGCTTGTTCCTTTTTGTTTCTGTAGTCTAATAGATTTTGACCTTTTTAGTTAATCTTTTACTGCAATGTTTACTGCCTTTACAAGACTGCTGAATTCCTTACTTCTCAGCAGCTACTGCCTTTTCTCTTTCTTACAATGCTGTCTGAAAATTCTTTTGCATCCATTACACCATTCTGAGTCTGTCAGATGAATAGCATGGAATGGTATAACTGATGAATGGTTGGAAATATGAAAACAAGGGGTGTGTAGAAGGTCATATCAAAGATTCAGACTGGTTGGGTATTGACTGGTTGAACATTATGGCCAGAACTGGGTTGGAGTCAGTTCAACCTGGTTTATGACCTGATTTTTTTAATTAGACTTTCCATTTTGTCTATCCTCCTTCATGTCCCTGCTAAAATAAATCCAAGATTTGGAGGCATAGCTGTGTGTTACCCCCGCCAGCTTCCAAACGCCCCACCCAACTTCATTGGTTGCCCCCCCAATGCCCAGTTTCCTGGGGGGGGCAGCAATAGCAATGTGTGGTAAGTGGGAAAAATAGAGTAAGGATGTGGTATATCTTTATTATGTGACATCATGACTTTGAGGTGGGATTGTGTAAGAGGTCCAGTTGTAATAATCACACTTACCTCAGTCCCACCCCTAGACGCATCACTGAATGCTGTGCACACCTCACTCATTCAGCCTATCTTCCTTCCCCTGCCTTATGTCTTTCTTCAAAACATGAAAATGATTAGTGGCTGTTGGTCAGAGGGGAGCACAACATTAATGAAGAACGTTATAAAGCTAGATTATTGATTTATCAAAAATGCGTTCAAAGCACCTCAGACTACATGGCTGATAGAGTTGTGTGGAATTGTAAAAAAATAACAGAATGGAATTCTGTGGAATTTCATAAAATTCTGCCAATATTTGTGGCATTTGGTTGTTGGTGGAATTCTAAAAAAGTTTATAGTAATCTGTGGTTCATAGAAATAGTAGATTCCCTTTTAACAATCCATTGAAAATTATTCTGCATTTTTCATGACTGGTGTAAAGTTATTCTACAGTTTGAAGAGAAGTGCTTTTTGGAATTTTCACAGAATGCAAAATTAAATTCCAGAAAGCATTTTAGAAGCAAAATTGCAATTTTCACATGAATTCTGTCAGTGAAATTCTACATTCTGCATAATTCTGATGGCTGACATGAAAATGAAAACAGGAGAGTATTTAACAGTATACAAATGATTTCCTACTCCTTTACAAGTAAGTTATTTTCTTCTGGGGTGGAAGCAAAGGATCCATCCAAGATACAGCAGCTGTTATTTACAAAACAGAAATGCATTCAAACTGTTAGGTCATCTTTTTGATGATCAACCAGTGTCTGAAGTTTGTGCCAAAAAAAACAAACATTTGTCAATGCAGAATGTTTACTTGCTGGCATTGGCATTGGTAGTGTAGGAGTTAGAGAGCTGCATAATAGGAATGGCAGTGAAGTATTGAACTGAAGCCAACCCCACCACCACCCTGCAGAGACTGACAGGCATTGGGGTGTGCCTTTGGGTCATCAGGTTTAATGGCCACGCCATTTCACCACACCCTACCCTGTAGACACTGACAAGTGTCATGGTGTGCCATGGGGTCTTTGGCCCTTATGCTCACCCCCATTCCATCAGAAAATACAGTGAGATGGGTCCTGTATAGGAGAATGAGGTGAACTTTGGGGCTGAAGAGTCCAAGGCACACCTCTATGCCTCTCAGTGGCTGCAGGGTGTGGAATGATATGAGCATTACAGGCAAGAATCCCAAGTCACACCCCTGATGCCTGTCAATCTCTATAGGCTAGGACATTATGGTCAGAAACCCTAACACCTCAGGCGTTCATTGGCATTTTCACTCCAAATTTTCAACATGGGTTTTTTGTGACCCCTGACCTTATGAATAGTGGAAATATCAGTTTGTTAGCTGAAAGCTGATTTTGCACAGTGACTACACCATTTAGTACCACAGGTGTGAAAACACATTTCAAACAGGATGTGAAAAATGACAGCTGTACTGCTCATGGGGAGGTACAAAAAATGGCAATGTTGAAATTCTGCAGTTAAAATATTAAAAAAACTTGTGAACTCACAAGCGTGCATAGAAAATGCGCAACACACACCCATAATGCAATTAGTTTGGGAATTTTTTAGAGCAGATTGTCAACACAGGGATTTTGGAACCTCCACTCATGAACAGTATCACTGTGATTTTCTTAATCTGTCCCGAACAGTGATTACCCACAGAGACCACGCATTTCTGCGCTGGAAGTGCGAAAACACATTTCGGTCACGGTGTGAAAAATGACAGCTGTACTGTTCATAAGGAAGTGTGGAAAAATACCAGTGGTGAAAATCTGGACCGAAAATATTAGAAATCCACAAAGTTATGAGGGTGAGTGGAAACTGCGCAATGGTCATTTATAACACAGTCATTTTATGGACTTTTTCCACCAAATTTTTACATAGCCATTTTAACACCTCTGCTCATGAACAGTGTCACTGTGATTTTCTTAATCTGTCCCGAACATTGATTTCACACACCGACTGTGCCATTGTGTGCTACATGGATGGAAACACATTTTGGGTGAGATGTGAAAAATGACAGCTGTACTGCTCATAAGGAGGTGTGGTAAAATGGCAATGTTAAAAATCTGGAGTGAAAATATTGAAAATTTGCAAACTTATGAGAGTGCGTAGGAACAGTGCAACGTATGCTTATAAAAATAGTCATTTTGGGGAATTTTTTCACCACATTTTTTACATAGGAGTTTTGGGGGCCTACCTCATGAACTGTGACACTGTCATTTCATAAATCAGTCCTGAAAGGTGGTTCCATGCATTGACCGCAAAATCACCTTTCAGGGCTGATTAACACCATGACAGTGACAGAATTCATGAGGTGGGGTCCCAAAACCCCATGTTGAAAATTCGGTAAAAAAATTCCCCAAAATGCCCGAGATATGCACTAAAGTTGAAAAAACCCTATTTATTACATTATACAGTTTACCGGCATTTCCTCAGTTCGCGGTCAGCTTCGAAGTGTGCAGACATGTTCCCGGTCCACGAAAATCATCGCGCAGACTCAGAGGTAAGTAAGGGGTGAGGGTGGGGGTGTGGGAGGTGGGTGCACAGAGGGTGGGCAGCAGGTGGGAGGAGGGCTCAGGACAGTCAGTGAGGGAAGGTTTTTTCTTTCAGGTTTGTTTTTTTACTTAGACAACACAGGACTTGTACCACGCTGGGGTGGGCTCCCAGCATGGCAGTTGGAAGGCTGTTTGGGGGTGTGTGGAGTTGACAGGGGATTGGGCACCCCTGTCGGCCATAGGAACTGTTGCCATGCTGGGATGGGCTCCAAGTGTGGCACCTGGAACTCTGTTGGGGGGAGTGCAGCACAGCCAATGGGGGATTGGGCACCCCCATCAGTTATACAGTGTGTGCATGGGGGGGCGTATGAGCACGCAATATGTGTGTGTGTGTGTGTGTGTGTGTGTGTGTGTATGAGTGTGGGAGGTGTGCATGAGCACGCAATATCTTATCACTGCTCACTGAAACATAGCTCTCCCTTTCAACTGTGAAGCACTGCATTTTCAACTGCTGTCATAGACAGCTGCAGCATTCATTGGCAAACGGTGGCCGCACCTGTAAACACACTGACTGAATTAGAAGATGGGTGCCACACTTCTGAAAACTCGGATGATGGCACTATGTTTCTTGCACATGCATGCAAGCAAACAAAAACAGAGGCAAGCATGTCAAAACTGGATGCAATTTGCAACTGCATTTTTTGTCATAAACATATTTGAAAATCCCCTCCCTCCAGCCATTATCATACAGCCTCAGTTTACATAAATTATTAGTGAAGACAGAAGTAGAAAATACATGCTGAATTTAAATGCCTTCTTTTAATGTCAGTAAGTCTTTCAGCATTCATAGTTAAAGCACATTATCTCTACAAGAACAGTTGATTGTATCACATATTCTTCAGTAACACTGAGCTGTAGCTTATCAGATTAAATAGGTTGACATACACTATAGGACTATTTAGAATTTATTATTCTTCATTACTGCACTGGCGTGCAATATTTCATCATTGGTGGGACCTTATTTTGAACAGTTTTTACAATTTGGTTGATGGAGGCTCTGAGAGGTTAAATGGCATTGCCGAGATCACACAGTGAGTCAATAACTATGGTAGGAGTTACATGTGAGACTATTACTTCACTAATGGGTCATCCCGTCTACCTTTCTAACTAGATTTTGTTCCAAAGGTTGTCTCAGAAAGGATGCAACATTTCATTAGTGGAGAAGAGATACCTCACTCCAACTCCTTTTAGTGCAGACAGGACTAAAGCAGAAACAAGTCAAGTAAACTGCTCAAAACCACACCCATGTTTCTGTCAGTGACACAGTTCGGATCTCAGGCTAATTTTTCAGTGTTGTAACCTTTGGGCAATGCTGCCACCCAAAGGCTAATATGAAGTAATATTTAAAAAGTATTTTATTCATTCTCTTAGTTTTCTTTTTTTACCCATAGAGGTTTGTAGCACAGTGGGCAGTTTTAAAAGGGCATGTGACAGGGTATGGGGGTAAAGATGAGGGGGGATATGAGGGTAGGGCAGCTGCAATATAAGGGTGCTAGCTGTGCATTTCAGCAGACTAACTTGATAGACTATAAAGCCTGTTTCTGTTGGCAGATTTGTATGTTTATATGTTATTTCTTTCAGGGGAAGACAGGTAGGCTGTCAGCCCTATCCTTACCCCCAAGATTGTAGCTCACCTCTCTTGACCTTGGAGAAAAGTCCCCAACATATTTCCCCTGTAGTGGGGCCAGAAAGGGGAAGGCCATTCTCCCCCCATCAACAAATTCAGATCTTCCTGTCACAGAGTGGCTCTGTGATTATTGTCATAAGATTATAAGAGGTTAGTGTTTAGATTTCTTCTTAGAGACCCCCCCTTTAGATAAGTTTGGAGTTGGTAGAATTGATTTCCTCTTATTTATAGAATAGGATTCCTTGGTGTGGTCCCTGGGAGGTGTCAGAGTAGGTATTTAGTTTAATTGGCCACTGTGAGTAATTTTTCTTGTTTTGTGAAAGATTGGTAAAACAGCATGGCTGTGCGATCGTGCGCACGTCCGTGCAGTTTAAAATATTATTTCGGTCTTTAGGATTTCAAGTAATAGCATTTCCTTTGGGTTCTAAAGGTAAATAACCCCCCTAAATGGTAGGTTTTGATGGTTTGAATATTGTTCTTGGTGGGGGCTATGTGGGGTCAGGCGCAGGATGCTGTATGCAAAATTTAGCTAATTTGGAATTATGCCAGTGAAAGAGAGTATTTTTGAACCCCCTGAAAATATGTAGGTAACCTTTCAATTCTTTAATAGATCATAGGGGAGGGTGGTTATTTGTATATGGAAGTTTGGGAGAAGCTGGGGTTTCTAGCGGTAGTGTGAATGTGAATTACCGGTGAGATTTTTATGTTGGTGTGTTCACCTTTGTGAGAGTGTTTTCTGTGTCGATTGTGGTTGCAGAAAAAGGGATCCCCCCTCCTAATGCATAGATTTCGGCTTTCCAGTTTTTAGGATTCTCCTCAGAGTTTGGAGTTGTGATGGATCCTCATATAAGTGAGATACCCTCAGGTTAGTCACTGAGGTTTGCTGTGGCATTGCTGAGGGACATTTTGTTTGGGGCCATGCAGTTGTAGGAGCCGGTTTTGCAGGCAGCCGATTGAATTTGTGGATGTGAGTGTTCCAGCGGCTATGTCTTCTCGTTGGTGCGCGACGCGAGGGTGTTTAGCCCTCTAGCTTTTAAAAATCTGAACCCTTAGTTGGTTTAAAATATGGAGAATCTTTCTTCTTACCCTCCGGAGGCGAATTCTTGTGGTGTGAGGCTGGTCCGGTGTTGAGCATGAAGAGAGGGATTTGTGGTGTCTTTTAAGCATTTTGGAAGTCTGGAATTCCTTCAGTTGTGGCTGTAACTTGCTCTTAGGAGCCGGCCGGCCATTCTTTTCATTTTTAAATACTATTGAAAAGGGGTGGTGCTTCTCTGTTACCAGAATTAAAGTTTAAATGGTTAAAAGAGGTTTCAATTACTTGAAAGCTGGAAAGTATGTTTTTACATGAATTTAAAGGGGTATTACTACTTTAAATAAAATAAATATGTAGTGCATAAAGAAATATAGTTAAAGATCACAGGTAGGGGTGGAGTTTTAAGGTCATCTGACCCCTTCAGGGTATAAAGGTTGAACATTTGGTTCAGTTAGTTAGAGATTGCTTTTGGGTCTGGAGGTGAACTACGGGGAATACTGTTAAAGTGCCTATGTGAAGTGCTCTGAGGAGTGAGATTGTATGCATACTTTGTACCAGATGGAAGACTAAAGGCGCAGGTCTAATTTCTATGAGTTAAAATGTGTTTGAAGTTTGGAAAAGCACTGTTATGGATGAAGAAGCCTGATGTATAATGACTTTCTTTAGACAATCTGAAGCACTACTGATGATTATCTAAAGAAAATATTCTCTGCTAAAATGAAGAACTTTTCTGTTAATGAATAAATATTTTGAAGCATATATCATATTGCTATGGTGTTACGTTGCTTGAATGCCCACCTATACCTGCGCTCTACCACAATTCCTCTGCAGTCAAGTGGTGGTACAGGCTGTGGAGGAATGAGCAGGACTTCATAAAGCCTGCCCTCACCACTTTTCTGTTTTCTCCCACTGACCCCTGCTGTGTGACATGTTAGTATGTGCACATGGAGGAGTGCAAGTCTTCTTGCAGAACTGTGGCCCTGCCATTTGAGCCACTTGCAACCTGCACTGCCACTGGGCTTCCAGCCAGTGGCAGTCAGAGACCAAGATGGTGGGCCACCCCTCCCCAGCATAGAATAGCCATCTCTGGGATGCTCAATTCTCTCCCACCCCACTGACCTCTGACAAGCCACACTCATTCCCTAACATGGGTCACTGGCATGGAAGGTTGTACCGTATTCAACACCTCAGCTGTCCATGTCACCTGGCCATGCCTCTTAGTTATATTTTCAACTGTACTAGATCCCATATGTTGGTATATCACTTTAGCTGGCTTACTGAAGCATGAGCCAATGAAAATGAAAAGGAAGAATTCTTACTCTATATGCAGTAGAAACTAATGGCTGAACTCTGATGCAAATTAAACATACATCTATGTCTATTGGAAGATAACATGGCAGAACTGATAACTTAATGAAGTAACAACTGAAAATGTGGGTAGAGTGACTACTTCATAAAAGGTTTGCAAAAATGTGGAGAAATATTCATTTCAATACTGATCTGGTCTAATAAAACACTCTTTTTATAAATGTGCTGGATATGCTAAAATGTAGTGAAGTCTGCAACTCACAATTCAAAAGTATGCTCATTAAAATATCCTCAGTTCAGGTTTATGGGGGCATTTACACCACAACTAAAATACATTAGTTCAAGCTCAAATTCACACGGTATAGTAGCAGAATGGAATTAAGTATTTATTTTGAGTTCTCGCTATGATTCACAGCAATATAATTGCTAGTAAGGTATGATTATAAACTAAGAGCAGTATATATAAATCTCCATTACACACTCCAGTAGCATAGGATCACATGTAGTGGAGATTATTTTACACTCTACCTCAGCTGTTTTCAGGCACACTTCACCATTTGAGGAAATATAAAACATACAGAAATCACAGTAAATCACACAAAATTCCCGTCACCAAAAAAAAAAGCCTCTCTCAGATATCTCTCATATACTGTCAGGAGCAGCTCTCTCAATGAGTAACTGGAAACATGTCCTTTTCAAATGTTAATTTTCTTGTTTCTTTCAAGTTAAATATGATCTCATTATTAATTTTCGCTGCTGAGTTTTAGTTTTTGCTTAATTACAATTTGTTGTACAATTTAGAGTTATGCAGAATTTTCAGATTGGCTTTCATCAGTATTCCACAGAATTTCATACATTTGACCATATGCTGCAGAATTCCATCAGAGAGGGGACTTCAGAAATTTCAGAAGTGGAATTTGTTGGGCAACTAAACTTTTATTAATGAGGCATTGGAAAGAGCTGGCATTGCCAAGTAAGTCAGAGTGGATCAAGGAAGTACCATTTTGAATGTTGAGAAGAACATTTCAGCTGCCAACCATAGCTTATTAAAATTTCAAGCACTTTGGGGACATCTGTTTGTTTTATTTGCTGGAATCTGATTATTTGTACAGGTGTCCCTCCCTCTGTCTTAGGTACAATGGAATCTATTTCAGGAGTTTAGTTTTTTTTTTTTTTACAGTTTATGATGGCCCTAAGGAGGACAATGACAATAAAATTAGACCTGATTATACAGCGCCTACATAGGATGGGTGAGTGGATTTGGGGGTTGAGGGTTTATTCATGGGATTTGGTTTGTAGTTGGGTATATTGCCATGTTTAATTTCTCTTTTTTAGTTATTTTTTTAGTCATTTGTTGATGTTAGTTGTTTTTTTATTTTACAATTTCATGTATTTAATGGTGAAACAACTTTTTCAGTTATGTGTTGGAAGTTCTTGCATTTAAATATTAATAAAGTACAGTAAATTGCAAAAAGAAAAGTGGAATTTGTTTTTAATCTGTTAATTAGTATTCCAGGGTTTCTGTATTTCACAATTTATGTGAACTGCTAATTGATGTCCAGGAAATCATGGAATAATATTATGTGGATTATGGCCTTAACAAAATATTATTCTATGGTTTACAAAAAGAAGATTTTTGGAATTCCTATGAAATTAAAAAGATAAAAAAAGAAATGATAAAATGCATTTCAGAATCGGAATTGCCATTTTTCACAAATTCTGCTGGTGAAATTCCACATTCCATGGTGTTAGTATAAAAGTTTGGAAGTGCTGACGTATATCTCAAAGTACCTCGAGGTACCACTGAGGCACTCAAGTTCACGTGGTGATCGTATAAAAGTTTGGCAGTGCTGAAGAGGTATCTGGTACCTCGAAGTATACCTCAGCACTTCCAAACTTTTATACGATCACCACTGTAGCTCGAATACAATTTCAATTGAAAGAAGATCTGCCATTTCTTGTTCAAAAGCAAAACACATTCTCTGTTCTAAAAAACATTTTTGCTTCATCTTATTTAAAAAAAAAGTAATTATGTAAAATAAAACATGGGCCAATATTCAAACTCATTTTGTTTACATGCCCTCAGTGTGTGATATCTAAATAAACCACTCAGCCTTCAGTCTTGTGGTTTATGTAGCATCACATACAGTACCTCAAGTGTGCCTGGAAAAACTTATTATGCAGTTACTCATAAATGATTCTCTATGTCACTGATGATATGAAAGATAATCTGTAGCCTAATCTATCAAATTATTTTAAAAGTCGTACTACTGCAGCTAACATATATCTGGATTGACTCACTAGATTATACCATAGAGAATAATGTATAAGATGTTGTACATTGTGAGTTTTTTTACACACCTGAGGTATGTAATACCACATAAACCATGAGTGTAAAGTATGAGTGGTTTGTGATAGTATTGCATACCAAGTGTGTGTAAAAAATTAATGTACAACACTCCATAATTTATTTTATACACAGTAATTGCTGGTTCATGGCTTTCAACTAACAGCTTTGACTCTCATTGCTTGCTTGCTGTCAGCTCCACTTCTCTGTTAATAAAAACGCTAGTTTTAAATGTTACTTTTGAGAAGCGGCATTAAACTAAAATGACGTTTAAACACCTAGTGAGTGATGATGTTGAGGATAGAATGGGAAAGCTGTTCGCACTTTCACAGCACTACTGTTTATTATTTGACTGATACCCGCGCTGTAATAACTGGCCATTTATTATCATGGAACCCAGTTATTATGAATGTAATCCAATTATTACAGCATCAGGGAGTGATATCAGTCCAGTCAATAAATAACATCTGCGGCAGTTCTTAACAAATACTTTCAGTATAGTGTATGATTGAAATTGTGATATGGAAGCCCCTAAAGGCATCCATGTTGTAGACAGGAAGGCATGGCTGCTGTGTTAAATCCTTGTTCATTCTTCCAGTGTGCATGGATATTGTTGAGAATCATATACTTATGATGACATGAAACTGATTAAACTATACAAAAAATAATGGGGTTACCATTCTCACATGCACGTGGCAGCTCTAGCTGGTTTGTGAGATAACTTTTCCCCACCAGTGACTCTTCAAACACTATAAGTCAATGTTCAAAAGGGGTTGTATCCATTCATGAAAGGGCGGTAAATGCTGCCATTCAAACATATTATGACAGCCCTGTTTGAAGCCTCATACACCTTTGCTCATGTAATACATAAATTGTATGTGGAATCCTTTAGAAATATTTTTTCAAAATGTTCCTTTTGATGTCAGAGTGTCTTGAAGTACTGTACATTATCATTTTCAGTGGAAATTCAGTTGTTCCTACTCATATACATAGGTGTATAGATGGAGGAAATGTATGTGTGGCTCAGGTCTTCAACAACAGGTTTTCTTTTCTGTAAAATACAAAGTGATGTTTGCTAGTCAGACAAAAAGTAGATACTTACAACTATTAAATACATCAAGAAGGTCTTTAATGTATGTTATTCATTTAGTAATTTAGCATTGTTGTAGTTTGGGTACATACAAGGAGCAAGGACTTCATGTTATGAAATGCTAAACTTCTCTTACAGATTGAGTGTTTCCTTTGTGCAATACTGTATGTACTTTGTGTAATTTTATAGTTTTGTATGTGACATTTTATAGTGTTTATTCTTATTGTCAAAACTTCAGTTGTGGTGTCTACATTAGCATTAAATTGAGGCACTAAGTAATTGTGCTAACTGCCTAATTTACAAGTAACTAATTCTAACTAACAAACTAGCTAAACAAAATCCGAATTATAAAAACTAAGTAGATGGCATGTGCAAAGATAAACTGGGTTTGTTGTCATTACAACACACTGTACATAATGGTCCCCATATTCAAATCTGCCTGTGTGCACTGAGCACACACGCAATTTGGCTATGCTGCTGATTGTGCATGGTTGTCTCAAGAGGCAAAATTCATGGAGTTAGCACAGTTTGGTTGGTGCATGCTTTTTGAATATGGGGCTATGATGACACCTTGCATAGTGCCTGTATGCTGCCATGACACAGGCCAATACTAAATATAGTCAACAGGAGCCGGATGGACACAGTGCATTGAAAATGTCGGATCATGCTATTCTCAGTTAATGCAGCACTAACATGCTTTTGGCAGCCATAACCTTCCCCCCATCCTTTCTATATCTCCTCTTATGGGGCTGGCATAAGAACTTTTCTGGTGGTATCCTGGCTCCGCTCCCACCCCATAATTCTCTCATGGATCCCCCCCCAATAGCAGGGCTAGAGGAAGGAGGGCTGGCTCCCCCCTCCCCTGGTGCATAATCCAGAATTGGGGGGGTCACCAAATGGGATTGCAGGGTCATGAAGCCTGCCAGCTTCATTTTCTTTTTTTTCTCACCCCTCCAGTGTTGATAGGGCATGCACAAGCATGGAGGCACCCCTACACTGCAGCCTAGCAATGCCCACCCTTTGTGTCACCCACAGTCCTAGACTATCCCCAGGCCTCCACCTGGTGGCAGTCCCAGAATGAACACCCAAGATTCTGAGTCACTACGTAGGGCTTGTCAGCACTGTTTTCTGACACACTGTGCCTTATGAATATTTGAAGAAAAAAATGCAGTTTATTTTTTCTGAAACTCAGCTTTGGTGTGTGCCAAGTTCTTTTTGTTTTTTGATCGTTTACCTTATATAACTGGAGCACCTTTGGGACAATTGATGTGCAGGTCTTTCCTTACTTTTTTAAGGTTAAAGACTTTGCCTACAGCTATTTGTAAGCTACCCCCCCCCCATGTTGATTCTGCTTTAGCATTTTCATTATATTTAAAATAATAAAAGATACACTGGTTTTAATTTTGTTCATTTGTTTGTTAACTTGGTGGGTACACTGATCTCACAGACTGTTTTCAGGCTTGACCTGGACCATAAATATAACACCAATAAGGCAAAAAAACAAGTACTGTAGTTAAGATACAGGGTATACCAACACAATCTGTTCTGTCTGTCTGTCTGTGTGCACTAAAGCTGAAGCTCTAGCATTTGAGCAGAGAACAGTTGTTCTGAATTCATGACTGCATATTGGAGCATCAGGATCCCCACATTGCCAGTTCCTTGGTAGCTTAGTACCCCAAAGGCATTTTCACCACACCAGGTGGTGTGCTGGGGCTGCATGTGTCTCTGTTGCAACAAGGGTTGCAGGTTCCCCCCACCCAGCAATGTCTCTGAAGGGGATGAATGAGCTGTTAGACCAGCCCTGGGTTAGTCTAACAGTCATGGACCATGTGCCTTGTGAGGGGGATTAGTGAATCCCATAGTTGGGGACACCAGAGCTTGAGTCTGCTGCAAGCTCCCTACCTCCATGGCACAGGTGGAGGGCTAGTGCATGACAGACGTAGGCGACTGTGGCACAGACATCACCCCTGGTACAGGAGGTGTTGTTGAATCAGGAATGACACACGGTGTGGTGCAGGGAGCCCTTTGTGTCATTTCTGTTTGACAAAAGCACCTTCCATCATTACTGAGGCTTTGTGAATCTTCCTCTGTGTTTTTTAAATATGAAATGCATTTTGAGGATCATAAGACACTTGCCTCATGACCACTTAAGTGTTAACCTCACCATTTAAGAATTTTGACATTTTAACCACTTTAAAGCAGCAGTGCAATGAAAAATGTTTTTCCAAAAAGCTAATTTTGTGCTGAGGTTATGAAAAATATTGGCAGAACTGTTGATTTGGGGTTTCTGGTAGACTCCTGTGCTGTATAAGGTACATTTGCATTTTTGTCTGGATTCTTACCCTCCTCAGGTCGTCAGTAGTATTTCTATGCAAAAATGAGGCGGCCATCTTTTTTTCTTGAGAAATAATTATGTTAAAACTTCACAAAATTCTTAAATGATAACAGAAACTCAAAATTTCACAACCAAACTAAACTGGAAGATATCTGGCATTGATTAGGAAGAAAAAAAGGTGGGGTCAAATTTTAGCCCATTTTCGTTGCACTGCTGCTTTAATCAATGGTTTTGTTCAAACTTTAACATACACAAAAATCTATTTTTTTATCAGCTTTTTTTGTGGCAGACTGAGCATGGGTGAACAATTAATGTCAATTACAATACTTGGAAACTCATTAATGACATATTATTAAACCTACAAAAGGGGCTATTTGCAGATTTAAACAAACTAACCTCTAACTTTCACATTATAACTCTGCTTAGTTTTTTTCTCTTTCTCTTGGCAAATATTCAGCTGAAAATTTGACACATTAGCATATATTTAGCACTTTATAATGCTTAAGCTGTTAAATTGATTTCTACCAAATTAGACAGAAGATTAGACCAAAGAACTCTGAAGGTGCATGCCAAATTTTGAAATCGAGTCTTTGCCAATTTATAAGCTGGTAACAACAGGTGTTTAACATAAACGCGTATGCAACCCTAACTATACAGGTGCTACTGATCCAGCATTATATACGTATTATACAGGCACAGTAGAACCAGTATAGTTAGGTTTGGCCAATAGTTTCTTTGTTAAACCCATAACTTTGCACATTATTAGCATTGGTAGCATTTAACAAAATTGTCTCACACTTGGACTGCATTGCCAAAGAGGCAAGGTCTAATGCAGCTGCTGTGTGGGGCAGTGTGGCTCTGCATGCAATCTTCTCTCTGTCTATTCAATAGTTTAAATGGTGACACAGTGTTGAGAAACTATATGAGTGAGAGACAGAGTATTTGTTTTTAGGAATGATAGGAGAGAAATTTGTGTGATCAAGACTGAAGGGAATGAGAAGGTTTAAAGTTGAGAGTGGGGTTAAGAGTTTCTCATGGCTACTTTGAATATGTGTACAGTGGTTGCCAGCAGGACTTGTTGTTATATTCCAAGCATAGAAAGAAACAGATGTGGAAAGTGGATGAATTAGAATTGCATAATAGGAACTGTTCATTCTACATTAACAAGAGGATACACATATCCTCAATTTCTTAATTGTGATCAGTAGTTTAAAATCATTCCTGTTTATACTTCATAATTCCAGGAGCAAATTTCCAAATTTGTAAGTGCAAAAAGCCACTCCTTGGCATGATACAGTAGATTTTAAATGAAAGTACACCCTGGCTTCTTAAAACACTTAGCCTTTGGCCTCATGTATTACACCTCAGCCAGGAATGCATTAATTCAGCACATACCTTTGCCCTGATATGGGATTGTATACATATTATAATTTATTTACCCAGGATAGCCAAGTTGAGATGAAATACCTCATTTCTAGTGGGGTCTTGTTTCTACCGATTTCCACAGTTGGGAGGACTGGAAACTGAGAGGTTATATAACTGTAATATGGCCTTATAGTGTGTATTTGGCTCTGGCAGGGTTTGAACATGCAATCTCCAACTTTCCAAGCAAATACTTTAGCCACTAGACCACACTGATTCTAGATATTGTATTTTTTGTTTTGCCTAAAAAAAGACATAGTTTAACATTTGTGATTGTGAATTCAGCCAGACTCATTTATGTGAGTTCATCCTAAATAGTAATGTATGTACAACCTATCTAAAAGACCAGTTGATATATAGCAGACAGGCAGGCAACTAGATTAACAGGCAATCATAGAGACAGCTATGTACTGTATACAAAGTACACATGTAATAATATATATCTTAAAGCTCATTATCACAGAAAGGTATTTTGTATGCTTTAACATATGGTACACAGTTTAAAGGGACAGTGTCAACCCGTTTGCATCATATTACTTCTAGTTAACCACATTGCGCAATTGCTTACTTTCTCTAAAATTCATAGATGTTTGTTTGGTGGGTTTATTTGCTTCCTTTCTTAGTAGAACTGAAATGCATGCTAGTGGTATAGTTATATCCAACCTTGTTTTGTTTCAAATCCTTGATCTGCACTTACTTCATACTTTCTGAACATCAGGAACATCCCCAAACAGTGCAGCCACTTCTGATGCAACAGTCTCCTTTTTCACCCACTGCATCACGAGTGCCTAAACTGTATGGGGTGTTTCTAAGCATAGGAGAGATGTAGTGGAAGCTGCTCAAGGATGGTAAACAAACATGTTTTTGTGTGGTAACACCAGTATTGTGGCAAGTCTGTTTGTCACTTTTAAAAAGAGAAAGGCATTAAAATCAAACTACCAGCTACATCAGCAATCTCTACAGAATGTGAGCAATCATAACATATGTTTTTTAAAATTAAAGGCACTTTGAGGCCTAAGAGGGTTGACAATATCCCATTATTGTTCATCAATGTCGTGTTGTTGGCAAAATGCACTGCTATGATAGATTCTTGCACATACCTGTTTGAAAAAGTTACTCTTTATAATGGCTTGAGAATCTTCTTTTGACTGCATTATAGGGTAATCCCCTTGATATTTCCTGGAATATATTATAAAGAGAGGGTATTAATGAGTATCATGGCTGTCAGTCCTCGGTATCTTTTGTGACATTTCATCATTGTGAAAACCATACTCAGTAGGGATTTCATGGTCCTCATAGAACCAAACCACATACCTTTCATTTATTTCCACTTTGATAATGCAGAACTATTCATTTTATATTTCTATTCATAAATATTACCAAACTCTTTCTGCAGTGGCTATTCTTGGCACACTACAGATTAGCATTCCAAAATCCAAGTCATATCTTGTGTGCGTGTACTGGGTATACATGAAGTTGCAATAAAGTTGTTGAAGACACATATCACTTGTAGCATTACAGTGAGGTTTGTAGCACTGAGCACAACCTAACTGATTAGTGTACACAAACTCATTGTACCCTGGGCAGCCATTTTGCACCAAGTCAAGGAATGGATGGTTTGAAATTTAAGTAGAGCTATCGAGTACAATGAGTTCATAGTGAGACCCAAGAAAACATAATACCTAGAAAACAATACTGTACTCCTTTGTGAAACAGACCTGGTTGCAGAACTGACTCAGCAGTGCCACAGATACACATCTTGCTGCCACCTGTGATATCAAGATTTATGCATAAGACCTGGAGTCCTGTACTGCAGCTGGAATGTGTGTTGGTGGTTGTGGTGTGGTACATGGTTCCTGGGAAGGAAGTCCTTGACCAACCAGTATTAATGCAGTTCCCATCAGCTATCCCATATTCATAATCTGCATCACCTCTGAAGGCAGCCAATCACTTGCTCTCCCAGCTGGAGGAAAGGTACAACAGTGATGACCTCAATTATCATTGTAGGTGATGGAGGGAAGGAGTAAAATGGGGACAAGAATTCAAAACAACACTAGTTTTTTCAGACCTCTATTACCTTCATTATTTTTTGGTATTAATCTCATCCTATTTTCCTTCTTGGCTCTCTCTATCCAGGTTTGTTCCCTAAGCATCATCACTGCACCAATCTCTGGCTTTAAGGGACACCAAAGACAGGGTCTGGAATGGCCTAGTGGCCCTCAAGCTGGATAAAGTTCCAGACCCAACTAGGATGCATCCAAGAGTACTAATGATATTGTCGGAAGAGTTAGTTGACCGCATGGCTCATCTGTTCAATAGCTCACTGCAGACAGGGATAGTACACAGCGACTGGAGAGTGACTGACGTGGTGCCACTCCATAGTAGAGGGGACAGAGAGGAGGAAGGAAATTACAGACCTCTTAGTCTCACATCTATTGTGGGAAAACTGATGGAGACCCTAATCGAGCAGGACCTTGTGGAATACCTGGAAATTAATGGTCTTCAGGACAATAAGCAGCATGGGTTCGTGGAAGGTCTGTCATGCAAGACCAACCTTATTGTCATCTTCTATTGGTGACTAGGGCCACATGGTAGACCTCCTCTACTTTGATTTCAGTAAAGCATTTGACTCGGTGCCACATTGGTGCCTGATAAAGAAGTTGGAAGACCTTGGAGTGGCCAAGGACATAGTCAGGTAGGTGAGAAACTGGCTTAGGGGAAGGAAACAGAGGGTTGTTGTAAACTGGTGAGTTCAACAGAGGAGGATGCCACAAGAGGGGTACCTTATGGATCAGTCCAGGGTCCAGTCCTTTTCAACAAGTTCATTAGTGACACTGGCAAGGGAATACAAGGTAAACATGCCCTTTTTGCTGATGACACTAAACTTAGTGGAAGGATGAACAGTGTAGAGGGAGTTATGGAATTAAAAGAAGTCCTCCAGAGGCTAGAAAGATGGTTAAATGTGTGGCAGCTGATGTTTAATGCAAATATGTGCAAAGTAATGCACCTAGGGAAAGGTAACCTCTGGACAAAGTACTTGTTAAATGGGGTTAAACTTAATATCATTACAAAAGACCGGGACCTGGGTGTCATCATTTGTGACACCCTAAAACAATCAAGTTAGTATAACAAAGCATACAGCAAAGCAAACAGGATGTTGGGGTGTATAGAGAGGGGAATAGATAGTAGGAGAATGGAGGTGATCCTCCTCCTTTATCGATCCCTGGTTAGATCACACCTGGAGTACTGTGTCCAATTCTGCAGCTCTCACTTTAGAAAGGACAAGGACAGGATTCAGGCTGTGCATAGTAGGTCAATGAAAATGATACAAGGCCTAAAGGGAGTCTCCTACAAGGAGTAGTTGGAAGAGCTGAACATGTACTCACTGGAGACCAGGAGAGAGAGGTGGGATATAATTGAAACCTTTAACTTCCTGAAAGGCATAAATAGAGTGCCCTACACAGAAATATTCAATAAAAGCACCAGCACAAGAAGACACCAGCGTGAGTGGAAGCTACAGGGAGGGAGCTTCAGAAGGGATTTGAGGAAACACTATTTTTCAGAAAGGATGGAGGAGCCATGGTCCAGCCTGCTGGTCGAAGTGGTGGGCACTGGGACTGTGGCAGGTTTTAAGAGGGTTGGGACAGAGTAAAGGCATAGATAACTATAACAAGGTTTGGGAAGGATGAGCTATTGGGGAGGGATAGGTCCCTGGATTTACACTAGATCCCGAGTAATTTATGAGCATACTCAATGGACCTTTGGTCTTTTCTGCCATTACTTTCCATGTTTCTTTGAGAACCTGATCTCCTCCAAGGCCCTGCAAAGCCTTGCTTGCATAATCACAGCTGTAAGCATTTGCAACAGAGGAGGCCTGTCAACCTTATAGAACTGTTTTAAAAAATGTTTTCAATGCATCCACACTATGCAGTAACCATTCTTGATACCAGCTTAGTGTGTCCACATTGCTGTTTAACCTGTCATCTATATGACAAGTTTCCTTCAAATTAGATCACACAAAATCTTTTACATCCACATTGCATTTGGAACTGTAAACTGTTATTGAAATGAGCTCCTTAGGTGGTCTGAACAATGATTTCAAAAAAACTGGCCTACCAGGGCAGCTGTCATGATACCAGTCAATATGAGCACTGTTTAACCAGTTTAGCTTGGCTAATACTGTATTAGCAATTTTCCATCAGACAGGACTCTTGGTGAATCTTGTTGGCCATATCCCCTTTATAAAAGGGGATGAATATGTGTGCTGTGCAAATGTATATAGTGAAACCTTCCTAAAAGGCCCTATGCACAAAATTCAGAATTGCCTATATGGCATTTATCTGCAGCATGTAGGCAACCATAAGTTGGAATGCTGCACATCAGGGGAACAGCAAAGTCAATGCAGCATTCAAGGAAGGGGCATGCACTGCTTCCACACTTCATCCCCCAGCTGTTGGCATCCTGTGAACATGGCAACCGCTATTGAGTGACTGCAACAACAGTGACTTGATCACAGTGCCTGTGTTCTGCGCTATCTGGCAGGGTAGTGACAGGATACCATGGTGGGTGAAGAAAGGTGACAGCAACTATACACATGCATGAGGTGGGAGAAACCACACCTCGTTGGGGCAGAAGGGGTGGAAGGGTAAATGGGAGATATTGGTGATTGGCTCCTGAGCTGGCCATGTGACATGGTGGTGAGGGTCACTGGCTGGGATTGGAAGGGTGCTGGGTTCAGTTCTGTGATGGGTGTCGCTTTTTGCATCAGTGCAGAGTGTTTTATTATTTTAAGTTTTACATCCCCCAGACATGCACCCCTCCCAGAGTTGAGAATCTTTAGTTAGGGGGGTGCTGAGGGCGCAGACCCCCACATATGTTGCAGTCCAGTCACAGCATTTGGAGTTGTTGTGAGTGTACATCACCATTATTTATTTTCGGTGATGTACACTTGCCCAAATGGTGATTGCCATTCTGCAATCACTGTTATGACATGGAACCCAGCTGTTCATGCTGTTACATATGCAGACTGTCTGGTGAAGTGTCATGGGGCATGCCCACACTCTATGCTATTCACAAAGGTGTGAAGTGCTGGGCAAGGAGGTCACATGATACAGCAGAGTACCCCCACTGGCTGTAGGACAATATGGATCCCCCATACTATGCTGCAGAAAGGGCTGGTGGCAGCCATTTGGGCACTTGCCCAACCATTTAGTAATTCTGGGCAAACACGGTCCACAATCTACTGCTCCGTGTGGAGTAGGGGATCTGCTCACCTGATCAGAACAAGTTCTGATTAGATGCTCTGGGGGGCAGTACCACAGACAGGCACCCAGCAGTGGTCAGTGATTATAAATACCAGCCACCATGCACCTGTCCATGGGTGTGGAGCTGCACAGGGCAGATACGTGTCCCTCATGTGTACACAGCCAGCAATATTGAAAATCTCTCATTAAAGTCACTGCACAGTAAGGATGTAACAATATTAAGAAAACGTCCAGTGTACCACGGTTTCTTAAGTAAAGTCCAGCAAAGTATCAGAAAAATATGGGAACATCTAAAGACCTTTTTTTTCTCAGCCAAGCCAAACAAGGTTAACTTCTCATACCAAGTGATATTTTTTGTTAGTCAATCAAAATTAGGCAGAACTCTAGTACTATATGTAAATGATATTTGCTATTAAAACCATTTTTGGTCTTTTTTCAATATGGCCACACCTAGTGAGCTGTTATAGAAATGTTGCAATTTCAAATATTAAATCTTACTGATGTGTGCAATGTATGCTTGAATCAATGTTAGCTTTACCTCCATTATGCTGGCCCGCCAGTAAAGCGGTAGGGTTTCCACTTGGGACATCAACGTTTCGGGTTCAGGAATGGACCTGAGGAGTCTGAGGGCTGGCCAGGGGAGGAGGACTGGGCATCCCATGGACTGCTCTCCTCCTCCAGGGTGGATGGGTTAACATTCAGTGCTTGTTCAACCCCTGGCAGAGGCTGGAGGGGGGAGCAGTGACTGAAGCTTAGATGTTGGGAAGGCATGCTGTACTTTGGTGCCTCATTTCATTGCATGCCATAACTCTGGAGGATAAAACTAGCAAAAAATGCCAGCCCCACTGATGATGCCCTGATTCCCTGTCACATTGCACCCACTGCAGACCCTCATTTTGTGACCGTGTTCAGTCTTCCATCAGGAATGGCCCAAACCAACAGCCCCACCCTTGGGGGTAAGCCAGTGTAGAACATTGACAGTAGAGTGCCTGCCAGACACCCTAATGCCAATCTCCATCAGGGGAGTGCCTACTCAACTGGCATCCCTGGTCTTGGTGACATTCCACAGCTGCCTCACCAACTCGTCTCCTTGACTTACTGGTTAACCACCACTTACAAAGTGATGTATTGCATATTGGTGGGTGACTACCAAATAGTGTTGTGTGGGGCCTGTGAGGGGATGCTGAATGAGTCAGGGTTTCTTCCTTTTGTTTTCTCCCTGTGGCATCTGACTGTGATGTGCTGAAACCTGTGCAAGTTGACATACAACATGCTGCATGCGCACACACCCTTCATACCTGCTGGTTGTACTGGTGCTGCCACCTAGCCATCGCCAGTTGAAAAGCAAGTAGTAGGACTTAGACTCCCCCCATGCCCAAAGAAGGAGAGCTGCCCTTGGGAAGTTCAATCGTTCCTAACCCAGTTGGCCTCTGAGTGACCCTGAGCCATTCCCGTACCTAGATTGGCGGCATTGCAGGTGGTAAGGTGTTCAGCACCTCAGCTAACCACACCATCCTGCCAATTCAGGAGCCTTAATTTTAAAGACTGCTGAGTTCCATCAAAACAAAGAAACTTTCAGCCAAAGCAGACCACTGGTTCATCCATTCTGTCCTGTTTTACCCTATCTTGCCTCAGGACTTAACATCTAGTTGGAGTTATTGCCCTTACCTCCCCTCTTGACTCTTCCTCTACGGATTCCCCCTTTATAATGTTTTGCCTCTTACTCAGTCACAGCAGTGTTTGCAACTGTTAATGGTTCTTGTACCAGCCACCTCTACTGGTAGGCTGTTCTGTGGCTGAACCACTCAGTCTGTAAAATAGAACCTTCTCATGTCCCTCCTGAATCTACCCCCCTGACAGCTTCTATACTCATGTCCCTGTCTTCTTGATTTGACAGTCCAACTGGATATTTCCTTGCAATCTGTCTTGTTCATTCCCTTCAGGAACCCCAAGGTCTCTATTATCTTGCCACTCTCCCATTAGTTCTACAGTGAGTACATATTCAGGGCCTTCATCTGATCCCCCTAGGATTTGTACTGCAGGCCCTGAATCAAGTCTAGAACCTTCAAACATTACATACTGTGCAGGATCTCCCCCACACACACACACATATGCACATTTTTTTGTTTCTAAACGAGTCAGCAGGAGACACATTCTATTGTACTAATCTAAAGCTAACCCAGTTTAAGCAGTGCAGTTTGGATTGGAGCCCTGCCCCCTCTCTCCCTCAACATGCTTCTCACAGAGCAATGCATCACTGCCATTATGAACCAATTCTCTATTGGTCAAGGGAGGAAAAGACCAAAGATCAATATAGTAGTATAGTCTACCCAATGGCAGCACTGTAGAGATGCACAGTTCATTGGCTCGGGCTCAGTGTTCCTGTTTTTAATACTTTTTTCATCAACCAATTTCAGACAATGAGAGAATGCCTCAAGGAAGCCCTGGCAGGGATAGGGATGCTAGGAGGAGTCAAGGAGCAGTGGGCAAAATTAAAAAAGGTAATGCTCTGTGGATTTTTCAAATTCTGGCAGAACAAAATTCTGTGGAATTTTCAAATTTCCACTGAAATTCAGCCAAATTTTGCCACAAACAGAATGGTGAAATTCCACAGTAGAAAACAGTTGCAGAATTATTTTCCACAGGAAAAAAATATTATTCTGTGGATCTCAATATTTTCTGTGGAAATTGTGTCGGAATAATTTTCTGTGGAAAAATTGCTTTTCCACAAAATAATATTCCACAGATCACAGTAGGCAGAATTTCACTAAAGAACCAGCAAAATTTGATGGAAATTCCACCGGCAGAATGGCCATTCTGCATTAATTGCTCTGGCAGAATTCCACATTCCACACAGCACTAAAAAGAGTGCATTGAAAGAGCTATGAATCTCTGTTTTAGACAGGTCTGCAAGGGCAAGAGGAAAAAGAAACCACTGTGGTTCTCTAGAGAGCTACTGGAAACAGTAAGAGCCAAAAACTAGCATTCAGAAGGTACAAAAAAAACATTGAAGAAGGAGGAAAGGATAAATTGCCTAGAGAAACAAAGCATGACAGGGAAGGCAGAGAGGATAGCAAAGGCACAAATGGAGGAGAATATTGCCCAGACACAGCCTGGCCCTGTGTCTGAGAGAGGGGAAGATCTAACTTGACTTTGTATTGTTGGTGTAAAGTGATCTCTCTCACAAGAGCCTTTATCATCCGGGGCACCTGAGAACACTAAATCAAGGCATTACAGCCTGCTTCTCTATGGATCAGCAGTGTTTGTTCTTGGAGCTGGGATTCTACACTCTGTGACATCAGTTTTCTACCAGTCTGTTTCTGGAGGTCTGGACTGGCCCATCCAGCCCACATCAAGTCCCCCGTGGCCCACCCCACACCCCCACCCCTAGTGCATCACTTTCTTTATAGCCATAGCCTGTGACATCATACAGTACCAGCTAACTTCTTACAATACTGTTAGCCATCATATTTCAGTACACAACACATCCACACACCACACCCTGATGTAAATCTTGATACATTATACCATTAAAGTCTACTGACAGTACAGAGCTGTAAAGTAAACAGTAAATAAGAAGGAAAGAAACAAAAAGGGGCAGACAAGGGGGCTGGCAAAGGGGCATCTCTGTTGCTAGCAGGTAACATGGGAACCTTTGCAAAGGAGCTGTGACAGTTTAGATTTCTTTCAGAGCTAAATTTCTTCTGTGCAAAGGTACTGTGGCATGTTTTCTTTTCCAGAGCAAAATTTCTGCTGTGCTAAGATACTGGGCATACTTTGTGGGATGGCTCAAAACTTCAGAACTAAGGTACTGCGGCATTCTTGGAGCAAAACTGGAGTACTGTGGTCTAATTGGGACTTCTTTGGTGGGCATAATCCTCAAAAACTAAGGTCCTGTGACATTTATGGGGCTTCTATGGTTTTAAATGGTTCTGAGAAACCAGGGGAAAATTGTGTGAATTTCTGAAATCTAAAGCTCAAGTACTGTGTTTTTAGGGCACTGTTTATAAGGATGTCTCTGGGTCTGGGATCTAAAAAGCTCAAAGTAATGTGTGTTTAGGGTACTATTTATTTGGTTCTGCAGTACACTGAACTTGGAAGTTGCTTCGGGGCCTGAAATCCTGCAGGAGTTTCATGGTCTGGAATCTAAATTCACAGGGGCTAGATACTGATATTTTGAGTGTGGGGAATTTTCCCACTAGGCCTGAAATCTAAAGCTTGTGATAAGCCATAGGGAAAATGGAGGGGTGTACAAATTAGAGGAGTCAATGAACAGGGTAGGGGCAGGTCTAAGGCATGGTCCCCAGGCAAAAATGGTTGGGGGCATCTTTGGGAGGACAGTGGTGTGTACTGGTTGTGGGATCGACCATGGTACTGGATATAGTTTGGAAAGTGGGGGTTGCATAGTATGTAGGCAGCTTGCACAGCTGAGGGAGGAGGTGAGATGGCTGGGATGGATACTAAACTGGGACGGGGAAAGGCAGAGGAGCATAATGGAGGATAGGAGAGGCTCTGCTGAGGGAGAAATAGAGATTAGAAGGGGAGCTTTGGGGAGAAGAATGGTTAAAGGGGAGCTATAAGGAGACAAGGAGCAAATACAGAAATAGGCAGGGGAGGATGCCAAGAGGAGTGGAGGAAAACAAAGCAGTATGGAAGCAGGGTAGAAGGGCTAGAGGATGGCTGTAGTTGTTCTACAGGAATCCCACATACAGGCAGTAAGGAACACAAGGGAAACCAGAGGGAATGGCAGAAAGTTAAGTATAATGGTCCAAAGTCTGCACAGAGAGCAAGGGAGGAGGAAACAAGGGGTGGAGCCCCAGCCAGGTGGATACAGGTGGTGGACTTGGAGCAGAAAAACAGATATGCTCCACTAGGGACACTAAATGTGGGAGAAAATCAGGAAAGTGGAGTTGAGGAGTATCCAGGGGACAAAGGAGAAGCAAGCACGAAGGAAGATGAAAGAAAACTGGAAAAAGGGGATGCCCCTTTCAGGAAAGAACAAGGAGGGTAGTAAACATAGGGATAGGAGTGCAGGGGTGAACACACCCTAGAAAGGGCAAACCCAAAAGGGGGAGGAGACAGGGAGCTCAGGTTCAAAAGGGCTAGGGCTAGACTGGGCTGGGAAAGAGGAATGTTCTCTGGGGAATTCAAGCAAGGCACGGGTAGGGGCAAATCAAAGGGGAAGGAAGAAGCTTGCAGATGGTGAGGTAGAGGTGAGCAGCCTAGCAGTAAATACCTGTGGGGAGCATGGAGCTAGAGTAGCACAGGGGGAAGACAGTACACCAGGAGATGAAATGGGCAAAGGGGATAGTGAGAATATGGTGGGAAATGAAATGGAAGGGGTTGGGAGAAGGATAGAAGGGAAATGCAAACAGAAGGTGATGGAGAACAGGGTCCTACTTGTTGGGGACTCTATAATAAAAGGAATTAGATAGGGGGGCAAGAGTAGCACAGTATGGGTGGAGTATCTTCCAGGCATGATGGCAGCAGAGGTCATTTACTATACCCCCTCAAGGGAGAAACAGCAGGATGAGAAAACACACCTAATGTTCCACCTGGGAATAAATGACCTAGCAGAAAAAAAGCCTGTTGGGGGTGCAGGTAAGATTTAGAGCACTTGCTAGATACTGCATCAGTCTGGAGTTCAAATCAGTGGCTTTCTCTGAAGTGTTGCCAGTACCAAAGGCAAGTACAGATGGGAGGCTGAGGATTAAGGAGTTCAGTGAGTGGCTGGTGGGGTGGTGCAAGCAAATGGGGTATAGGTTAGTAGGAGACTAGGGATCCACATGGGGGGATGAAAGTCTTTTTGCTCCAGACAGACTGCACCTGAATAAGAAGGGTGTGGCATTGCTAAAAAGCAAATTAGGAGAGTTAATAGAAAAAAACCTAAAATCTAAACTAGATTGGGGGAGGGTGGGAAAAATCCAAACCACAAGGCAGGAGAAATGAGAGACTACCAGCTTACCCCCCCCCCAGGATAGTGCTAAAATGTTGGGCATGAGGGAGAATAGAGAAGATGGGGATGTTGAGGACACCTGGTAGAAGGGCTTAGCAGCCAATGCCAGGAGCTTAACAAATAAGATGATGGATTTGGAGGCCATCATGGGGGACGAAGGACTAGATATAGTAGCTATAAGTGAGACCTGGTGGACAGAGCAGCACACCTGGGAAATGACTATCCCAGGTTACAGACTGTTCAGAAGGGATGGGTAGGGTAAGAAGGGGGCAGGAGTTGCTCTATACATCAGGGAAGGCATAAATGTAACTGAAGGACAAGAGGAGGACAGGGAGTTTGAGATACTGTGGGTAACGCTAGGCAGGAGGACGGGAGAATCCTTGCGACTGGGGGTGGTATACAGGCCACCTACACAAGGGGAGGAGGGTGATCAACAATTAATTCAGGCAGTCACATGGCTGGCTCTAAAAGGAGAGCTACTGCAGGTAGAAGTCTTAAACCTCCCAGATGTAGACTGGGAAATCCCGGATGCAGCATCAACAAGGAGCAGGGAGACACTAGCTGCACTTCAGGGGGTATTCCTTCAACAACTAGTCAGGGAACCGACAAGGGGCAACAACCTACTGAATGTGGTCCTGACAAATGGGGACAGTGTGGAGAAGGTGCAGGTGGGAGAAGCCTTGGGCAACAGCGGCCACTACATGGTAATGTTCAAGGTCAGAGCAGGGAGAGGGATAACTAAAACCAATACTACAGTCATGGACTTCAGATGCACAGACTTTGTCAAGATGAGAAGGATAGTAAGGCAGACAATGGAGGGTACAAAGAATATAGGGGCAGTGGAGGAGTTATGGCAAGCTATCAAGGGAGGGGTACTGAAAGCTGCTGAAATGTGCATTAAAAAGGTTAGGAAGAACAAATGGGGGAGGAGACCACTTTGGTTTGCAAAGGTGGTTGCGGTGGCAGTCAGGGAAAAGGAAGAAGGCTTTCAGAAAATTTAAGAGGACACTCAGCGAGGAAGATAAAGAAGAGTATAGGGAAAAGAGGAGTATGGCAGGGAAGAAAATCAGAAAGACAAAAGCAGATACTTAGGAGAAAATTGCAAAAAATGTCAAAGGGGTGATAAAACCTTTTTCAGATATGTGAGGGAGAAGAGAAGGACAAGTCAGGGGATTACTAGGCTGAGGGGGGAGGGATAAATAAAATTAGAAAGGGACTGTGAAAAAGCAGAGTTATTAAATAAGTACTTTAGCTTGGTATTCAAGGAGGAGGAGGAGGAGGATGGTAGGGGACCTGTGATAAAGTCAAATGGGAAGGAGGGCAAATGGGTGGATCTGAGTCCATACACTGTGTACAGGGGTAGGACAGAGCTAGATAGATTGAGGGTGGACAAGGCTATTGGGCCTGATGGGTGGAAGAGTTTGTCACACCCTTGATAAGGCTCTTCAGCTTGTCCCTGGGCATGGGGAGAATGCCAGAGGACTGGAAGAGGGCAGACGTAGTGTCTTTATACAAGGGATGTAGTAAGGAGGTGAAGGGAAACTACTATCCTGTCAGCCTCACGTCAGTGATGGGGAAGGTAATGGAGGCATTAATCAAGGAGATGGTGGTGGATTACCTGGAGGAGAGTGGCTTGCAGGACAACAGACAGCATGACTTCACAAAGGGAAAGTCTTGCCAGACAAACCTAATTCAGTTCTTTGATTGGGTGACTCAGGTGATTGACTGGGGAGGGGCAGTGGACGTGGCCTAGCTGAACTTCAGTAAGGCCTTTGACACCATCCCCCATAGGAGGCTGGTGAGCAAGATGGAAAGCCTGGGGTTGGGTGGGAAAATAACAAGCTGGGTGGAGGACTGGCGGTCAGGAAGAACTCAGAGGGTGGTGCTAAATGGGGTGCACTCCGGGACAGCGAGGGTAAAGAGTGGAGTGCCACAGGGGTCAGTTTTGGGTCCGCCTCGCCTCAATATCTACGTCAGTGATATTGCTGAGGGTTTGAGGGGAAGGGTGTCCCTATTTGCTGATGGTACAAAAATATGCAATACGGTGGACACCCTGGGGAAGGGTAGAGGACATGATGGAGGACTTAAAGATGCTTGAAAAATGGTCTGGGATGTGGCAGCTGAAATTTAATGCCAAGAAGTGTGCTGTGATGCACTTGGGGAGTAGGAACAGAAGAGCAGGGTACACCCTAGGTGGGGAGGAAATTAAAGTAACAGAACAGGAGAGAGATCTGGGAATCATAGTCTCCTCAAACCTTAAGGTAGGAATCCAATGTAGCAGGGCAGTGGAAAGGCCAATGGAATGTTGGCATGCATAGGCAGGGGCATTACTAGCAGAAAGAGGGAGGTAATAATGCTCCTTTACGAAGCCATGGTGAGGCCACACCTGGAGTATGGGGTTCAGTTCTGGAGGCCACATCTCCACAAGGATAGTGATGCATTAGAGAGGGTTCAGAGAAGGGCAATCAGGATTAGGGTATGCAGAGAAAGTCATATGAGCAGAGGTGTAAGGAGCTGGATCTGTACATGCTGAAGACAAGGAGGGAGAGGGAAGACATGATTGAAACTTTTAAATATGTAAAGGGGCTCAATAAAGTGGGAGAAGAGGGTTTACTTAAGAGGAAGAAGGGGGTCAAAACCAAAGGATACAGCCTCAGACTGCAAGAAAAAAGATACAGGGGCAATGTGAGAGAGCATTTCTTCATGGAGAGGGTGGTGGAGCCCTGGAACAGATCAGACAGAGTGGTGGGGGCTAAATCGGTGGAAGAATTCAAGAGTGAATGGGACAAGCATATGGGGCTGAGTATAGAGGGGAAGGCGGGGACTGGTAGAGCGGGGGAGGTATAGGGGGATAAAGGGCAGACTAGATGGGCAGGTATGGTCCTTTTCTGCCACTACACTTCTATGATTCTATGAATAACAAAAGAGGATAAAACCTTCTTCAGATATATTAGTGAGGAAAGAAGACCAACAGGGGGATAACAAGGATAAAAGGTGAAGGAGAGGTTCTGTGAGGAAGGGGCTCAAAGGAAGGTGAACATATTGAACAGATACTTCTGTTCAGTATTTACAATAGAATGGGTAGGTGATGGGCCAGTGATAAAGAACTAGGATGGAATTGGTAGTGAGGTAGACACTAGTCCTTTTACAGAGGAGGAAGTCCTCATGGTATTAGAAAGATGCACTGGTGGTAGTGTGCCCCTCAATAAGGTGCAACATTGTGGAATTTGCCACCCCTTCACTGAGGTCCATTCCCCCCAGACTTAGAATATTTAGAAGGGGGTGTTGCAGGAATCAAAGCCCCACCTGGCAAAAAGAGGGTACGGTGACATCAGGATGTGGCATCCTAATAAATGGACACACTGCAGCCATTGCCTTGTATAGGTAGGACTGGACTGGATGGGGTTCACCCTTGGATACTGAAGGAGCTCAGACAGGTGCTGGCTGCTCCCCTGGCAGCTTTATTCAACTTATCACTGGAAACGGGTGGTTCCATGGGACTAGAGAAGGGCAGATTTCATCCCACTTCACAAAAGGGGATTAGGGAGTAGGTGGGAAATTAGAGACATCTTGTTCTGTCTTTGGTAGTGGGCAAGGTGATGGAATCACTATTAAAGGTAAGAAAAGTGGATTACCTTGAAACAAGTGGACTGCAGGATCAAAGGCAACATGATTTCACAGTAGAAAGGTCTTGCCAGACAAACCTGATCAAGTTCTTTGAATAGGTGATGAGGGAAGTGGACCAGGGTGGAGTGGTGGGTGTGACCTACCTGGATTTCAGGAAGGCCTTTGACACCATTCCATGTAGAAGACTGGTGAGCCAGTTAACCTGTCTAGGAGTGAGACAGAAAGTATTAAACTGGATTAGAATTCAGTTGTACAACAGGAGTCGGAGTCAGAGGCTGGTGGTAAATGTCATCCACTCTGGAGAAGGCAGGATGACCAGATTAGTGCCTTGGGGTCAGAACTAGGCCCAGTCCTCTTCAATGTCTTTATTACCAACATTGCTGAAGGGCTAGAAGGGAATGTCTGCCTGTTTGCAGGTGACACACAAATCTGCAACATGGTGGATGCATGGGGGTGGTGGTAGAAGAAAAGAGGAAGGATTTGTGGAGGCTAGAAAAATGGTTACGTGTTTGGCAGTGGGTTACAATGCTAAATAATGCAATATCAATTGGATGGAGAGGTACTGGCAAACACGAAGCAGGAAGGGGAACGGGTGGCCTGAAGGTAGCCAAACCGAGTGAAAAAGCAGTGGGAAAGGCTAATAGAATGCTGGGGTGCATAAGGAGGGGCATCACCAGTAAGAGGAAGAATGTAATATTACCATTGTAGAGGTCACTGGTAAGACCTCACCTTGAATACTGTGTACAGTTCTGGAGACCCTACCTCCAGAAGGACATAGACAGGGTAGAGGCAGTAGAGAGGCATGCAACAAAAATGGTGCAAGGTCTGCAGCAAAAGCCCTATGAGGGGAGACTGACAGAACTGAATATGTACTTACTGGAGGAAAGAAGGGAGAGGGGGGGATATGATAGAAACATTCAAATACATAAAGGGTATTAATAAGGTACAAGAAGGTAAGAATTTGTTGCAGAAAGACAGACTTGAGGACAATGGGTGACACTATGAAGCTGGGGGGATCAGAGGGGATGTGATGAAATACTTCTTCACAGAAAGGGTGGTGGAAGCCTGGAATGGCCTCCCAGCAAAGATGCTATGTGCCAAAGCAGTCATAGGATTCAAGCATGCATGGGACTGATACAAGGGGACCTTGGAAGTAACACAAGTGGTGGGGACGACCAGAGATAGTGAAGGATTTTATGTGAGAATGGTGATCGCAGAAGGGCGATCACCATTTTGGCAAGTGTACATCACCGAAAATGAATTACAGCAATGTACACTGGCGATGAAGTGCAAGGTTGTGACTGGACTTGCATGTATGTGTGGGTCTGGGCTCCCACACCCCAAAGCCACCTAACTTACTATTCTCAACTCCAGGGGGATGCATGTCAGGGGGGACATTTTTTAAAAAAACAAGACCGCCTGCCAGGAAAAAAAAAGTGCTGCTCCAGACCCAAACCCTTCACACCCCAACCAATTACCTTTCCCACCACACTAGCTGACCAGTGCAGCAACTGCCTACCACACTCCCTCCCACATACCTCCACTCCTGCCCTCACACAGTGTGATCCCTTCCCCCCCATGCATCTATGCATGCATATGCTTCCCTTCGCTCTCCCTCACCCACCTAGGTGTCCGGTCACTACCCTGCCAGGAAGCCCTGAACACATGCACCATAATTGAGTCGTCGTTTTTGTAAGCACTCAATTGTGATCACCGTGTTCACTGGATACCATTGTGAAGGGCTGCGGTGGCACAGTAGGCAGGGAGAATGGGCAGTCTGGATAGACCAAAGGGTCTTTATCTGCTGACAACTTCTATGTTTCTGAGTTTAAATACAGCACATGTAATATATCCACATATATTGGTAATATATGTTGATATGCATGTGTCAAAACATAAGAACTGTTTCAGTATATTTTTTATTTGTGTGTCAATATATACTTTTCTGCCATGAAATATTTTTGTGTTATTGGATTGTAAAGCCGTACCATGTCTTTTCCAGTTTGTATATATTTTTCTAATAAAAATTTCATGTTTACCGCATTTTATTTTAGGTCCTATTCAAACTAAACTATTAATAATTATGCAAAATGTGTGTTGACAGAAGCATGTAATCGCATTGTATTTATGTCAAAATAATTAAAATTAATTTTAGAATAATAACACAAACAATATTTACTCATAAGATATCAAATGATAATTTAATTGTATGCTGAAAACGTGCAAACATTCATCAAAAACATAACAAATATATAATTTTTAAAATATTATAACATATTGACAAAATATTTGTAAAATGTGAAATTTATAAAACTTTTTATATTAAAATGTTATAAATATATTACGTATTGAAAGTGCAGCATATGAATGCATCTTTTTGCGTCTAAACAGTTTTCCATAATTCTGTCTAAAAAAAATTATAATTTTATTTATCCATCTTCTGATTTTTCTTTCAATTTAAACATAATTATTGGTCCACATGAGAATTGCAATACAGATTATGTTATAGGTGCTGCTCAATAGTACAAGTAACTGCAACACATACTGCAATGCTATAAACCCAAATTTGCATCCTATGCCCATATTATCAGATAACAAGCAGCAGAAACACCATAAAGTGTTCAGCTCAGATGCTTGCTGCGTCAAAGAATATGGGCGGCTCTGTTCATTGCTTAGGCTCACATAGGTAGCCCTGAGGAATGAGAACAATAATGGTCTGAATGTGCCAAAGCCCAAATCAATTATTCTAAAAAAACTAAATACATTTAGAATTTAGAGACAGTTAGGGGTGCCACTTCAAACAAGCCCTAACTGAAACCAAGTATTAGGAGTACATTATCAACAATATACTAAAAAAAATTAGTACACTAGTGTATGATAAAGATTTTTATCTGAAACTTTCCCTTACCTATCTTTGGTTTATGTCTTGTAAATATTAGGCTGTGATTTTTCACTGTAAGTAGTGTGTCTCAGTTGTAATTAAATGTTATATTATTTTTTCCTGACACTATTTAGGGGGTTAGCACAAGGTGGCAGTGTTGCTCTTAATAAAGCACAAGGAACCTATCTTGCTGTCGGCATCACTTTTTTCTTAAGATGCATTTCTCTACAAGTAACAAACTCCTCAGGCAATCGTTCCACAGAGCAGATTTTTTTGTACTTCCAGTAATTGTGCAGTCTGACTTCCTTGCCTCTAACTTTTTGTCAGGCTCCGCAGCAGTCACGAGAGCAAGCTTTTTCCTTCTTGTGGTATTTCTGTGAGCAGAATTTCAACACTTTAAGACACAGGAGTGAAATTAAAGATTCAAACACCTGGGCATAGTTCTGGATCATTCCCTGACCTTTAAGGCACACTTTGAGTATCTGGTTGGGCAAGTAAATCAAAAGCTTGATTTGCTATTGAAAATCATAGATTTCTTAACCTGTGGCACTCCCTGTCATATCTAATTACAACTCTCTCTAATTACTCGACTATGGGTAAAGTATGTTTTACCCCAATGGCTGATAAAGAAATTACCAGTGTTGGGTAAGTTACCTTTTCTATTACTTTCTATTTCTTTTGAAAGCTTGTTCCAGGAAGCTCTGTGCAGTCACTAGCATGGATGGATAAGTACTAGAAAAAGTAATACACCTTACAGTTACAGTTACGTGTTTTGTTCCATACAAAAACAATACAAAAGTAATAAAAAACTATAACAGATTACATTTTTTGAGAGTAATAGGTTGGTTACTAGTTACTTTCAAATAAATGTAATCAGTTACAGTTACGTATTACTTTTGTATAAGAAGACATAAGTAACTATAACTGTAAGGTGTGTTCCTTGTTCTAGTACTTCTCCATCCTTGCTAGTGACTACACAGTGCTTCCTGGAACAAGTTTCCAAAAGTAATAGAAAGTAATAGAAAAAGTAACTTACCCAACACTGGAAATTACAAGACTAAAAGTGCTTTGTTATCAAATCATTTTGCCCTGGCAGCTGCCAGAAGAACACAATATTGTATAATCTACTCTAACCTGAAGTGGCTGCCACTGCATAAAATGTTAGAATACATAATGGGCAAGCCACAACACTGGTGGTGGCCCAGTAGCACAGTGGCAGCTATACCACTTGTTATTCCAGTGACCTGCATTCGGGAACACGTATGGGCCATCAAGGGGAGGCTGTGGGAGTAAGGAATGAGTATTCCCAAAACTAATTTCTTTCCTAGGGGAGGGAGGATGTTGTTCCTGCTGTGTGACCTCTGACTGGTGAAGATGATTGTCAGTACACTCAAGAACACCAGAGGGGAGGGGTTGCCACCTGACACCTATCATGCATGTATGCAACCACTCGTATATGCGACTGTGTCACTACAGACCAACACCCCAGGGGAGAAAATCAGGAGGAAGAAAATGCTGGCTGTCCAAGTCAGCACCCCCCAAAGGCTCTTGCATGACCAACATAGCTGCCCACCCACCATATTTTGGTCTTGGTATAATTGTGGATTACTTGTAGTCCATGAGAAGGTCAGTGATGGGGCTGGGAGGATGCTGCCCGACAAGACCAGAGCGAGAAATAGCTTGGAAGGAAAAAAAGATCCACAGTACTGTCTCCCATAACAGCTTGGATATGTTGCTCATGACGAATGACAGACTGCTAATGTTGCTATTCACTGCAGGGAACCCACTGTCTATGCCTCTCTGCAAAACCTGACTGGATCATTGCTCATTTTCTTGCATGACTGCTGTGATCTGGAACTCTCTGTAACTGCAAGTACAGGAAGTTGAAGCTCATTGGGCCTTTCAACATAAGTTAAAGCATTAACTACTACAGAAGCTTAAAGATACTTCGACTTTTTCTACAGATGAGTTATTGTCGCTCTAGTCTAGTTTATCACCTGTATTATCTGTTTGTGTTTGTACATTTTTCTAGGTAATTTTTTTTATGTTCACTGTGTGCACACATGCAAGTGAACATAGACACATTACTGTGAGAAGATATACAAAACATGACAGCTAAAGGGGAGGTTCTGATAATGGGAGACTTCAACATGCCAGATACAGATTGGTCAATACCAGCAGGAACATCTACCAGAACTAGACACATGGTGGATTCCCTGCAGGAGGAAGGCACCAAACAACTGGTACAAAAACCCACAAGAGACAGGGCTATCCTAAATCTAGTACTGACTAACAGGGAAAGGATCACAGATCTCTAGGTAGAAGGTCATCTGGGGGCCAGTGGCCATCACATGGAATGGTTCAGTTTGCCCACTACAACTAAGTCATCCCATTCCAAGGCAAAAATATGGGACTTCAGAGGAGCTGACTATGATAAGATGGCCAACAGAGTTAAGCTAGCCCTGGCAAAAAGAAATAGAGTTGAGGGGGTATAGGCAAAGTGGGCAAGCATTAAGGATGCAATACTTGAAGCAACATCCTATTGTGTTAGAGAGAAAAGGAAGTGCAAAAGAAGAAGGAAACCACTTTGGTTCTCAAAAACAGTTGCAAAAAATGTCAGAACCAAAAGGCTTGCCTTCAGGAAATATAAGGGAACACAGCGGGATGAAGATAGGGAGGCATACCAAACTTCCCTAAGGGAAGCAGGGAAGGCAGTAAGGCAGGCAAAGGCCCAAACTGAGAAAACACTAGCACAAATAGTAAAAGAAGGTGACAAGACTTTCTATAGATACATTAGTGAAAGAAGAAAGTCCAGAGGGGATATTGCTAAGATCAAAGGAGATAAGGGGGGCATGTGAGGAGGAGGGCCATGTAAAAGCATCTATCCTAAATAGATACTTCTGTTCAGTATTTACTGAAGAGAAGGTAGGGCAGGGCCCACAGCTCAGCACCATGGACACAGGGGGAGGGAGGTGAGCACTAGTTACTTTACAAAAGAAAGGGTCCTACAAGAGCTCGATAAACTCAAGGTGGACAAGGCAATGAGACCTGATGGCATACATCCCAGGGTACTAAAGGAGCTAAGGGTGGAACTAGCAGAGCCATTATCAGAACTGTTTAGTGAGTCTCTGAGTACAGCAGAGGTCCCAGAAGACTGGAAATGGGCTCGTGTGATCCCACTCCACAAGAGTGGTAGCAGGGAGGAGGCAGGGAACTACAGACCAGTCAGTCTTACCTCAGTAGTGGGCAAGATTATGGAGGAACTCCTTAAGGAAAGGATAGTGCAACACTTGGAAACCATAGAAGCACAGGATCCAAGACAGCATGGGTTTACAAAATGAAGGTCCTGTCAAACTAATCTCATAGATTTCTTTGACTGGGTAACCAGAGTGGTGGAACAAGAGGGAGCAATTGATACCACCTACCTTGACTTCAGCAAAGCATTCAATACTGTTCCACATAGAAGATTGATTAATAAGCTGGATAGGCTTGGGGTGGGTCAGAAGTTGGTCAACTGGGTGGCAAACTGGTTGGTGATCAGAAAACAGAGAGTGGTGGTAAACAGTATACAGTCAGAAGAGATGCAAGTCACAAGCGGGGTACCTCAGGGATCAGTCCTGGGGCCAGTCCTTTTCAATATATTCATTAGTGACATTGCAGATGGACTGGAGTGTAAGGTTTGTCTGTTTGCAGATAACACCAAGATCTGCAACAGAGTAGATGATCCAGATGGGGTGGGCAGAATGAGAAGAGATCTGGATAAACTAGCAAAATGGTCAGAAGAGTGGTAACTGCAGTTTAATATAAAGAAGTGCAAGATCATGCACATAGGGTAGAGAAACCCTGAAGCCATCAATATGCTGGGAGGGGAGTTGCTGGCAGTCACAACAGAAGAAAGAGACTTGGGCATCATCATCACCGATGACCTAAAATCATCCAACCAGACTGCTAAAGCAGTAGGTAAGGCTAGGGGGATGTTAGGGTGTATTAGTAGGGGTATCACAAGTCAGCAGAGGGAGGTAATAATCCCTCTTTACAAGACATTGGTTAGGCCCCATCTGGAGTACTGCGTGCAGTACTGGAGGCTGCACCTTCACAAGGACATTAACCAAATTGAGGCAGTCCAGAGAACGGCAACCAAAATGGTGCAGGGACTGCATCAGAAAACATGAGGACAGATTGACGGAGCTCAATATGTATACCCTAGAGCAAAGGAGGGAGAGAGGTGATATGATCGAAACATTCAAATGCCTTAAGGGCATTAACAAGGTGAAAGAGTCTAACATGTTTCAATATAATAAAAATAGCATGACAAGAGGATACAGCATGAGATTAGAGGGAGGCCAATTAAGGGGTAATGTGAAGAAGTTCTTTTTCACAGAAAGGGTGGTGGATGCATGGAATGGCCTAACTCAGGAAGTGGTGGATATGAACACAGTGCAGGGCTTCAAACAGGCATGGAATAGGCATAAGGGAGCAATACAGATGAGTATGAATAGATAAGCCATTGACAGAGCAAAGGCCGATGGCACATTTATAAGGTAGAAAAAGAAAAGGGCAGACTGGATGGGCCTTGCGGTCCTTATCTGCCATCAACTTCTATGTTTCTATTTTGGTATGAGAGTGACTCTTGATGGTTGTGACACTGTCAGTCCAATACAGAGTGTTCTGCAAGGGGCACATCAGTGCCACACCAATCATCAACCAGCATGATCATGACTCAGTTTTGGCTTGCTGGACAGAAACAGTGTGTTCTTGAAAAGAAAAAGATGATCCGATCATGGGTGGTCTCTTTCCTTTGATCTACGCCACCTAGCAAGCAGAACTGATCTGTCATGATCAGAATGTTGAGGAATTTCAAACATCCAGGAAGAGCCCTGCACTCTTGCAGATGCCAGCTGTAACAAAGAAAATGGTCCATCATTGTCTGTTTCTGGTGCCCCTATAACTGTTTCCGCCACCCAACCCTCCCTCTCAGCGTCCACCACCCCTCACCTTCCCCCACAAACATAACACTGACACTGGGATTGCTCAATCCCCCAGTTTTGCCTCCATGTATCATTCTTGTAGTGTAGCATGTCCAAGCAGTGTTTATGGTGGTAGAGGACATGCTGGTAGAGATATAAAATAAGGCATCTTGAGTCATAAAAAGTATGTAAACTGCCTTTTTAACTTACAATTACTTTGATATCTGTAAAGGAAGCCATGAATAGTAAAGACAGGACAGTGAGCAAGTTCCACTGTTGTAGTGTAGCATGACCTAGTGGTGTCAATGGTAGTAAAGGACATGCTGCCAGAGGTTTAAAATTAGTCACCTTCTGTTAAAAAAGTATATAAACTCCTTTATTAAGTTGAGATTAGTTAGAAATCTATAACAGAAGCTGCTGACTGTAGAGAGAGGAGAGCAACTTGGTCAGCAGCGTCAGAAGGAAAGATGTAAGTGTGAACGAATGTTGCAATAGCAACGATCACTTAGTTTTGCATCTTTCCTTCTGAAGCCACTAACTCACTTGCTCTCCTCTCTCAACAATCGGCCACTTCTTTTACAGATATATAACTAATCTTAAGTTAAAAAAAGGAGTTTACATACAACAGAAGATGGCTTATTTAAAACCTCTGGCAGGACGTCCTTTACTACCATTAACACTGCTTGGTCACGCTACACTACAGCAACAGAACTCACATGCTCTCCTCTCTCTACAGTCCTCAGCTTCCTTTACAGATATCTAAGTAATCTTAAGTTAAAAAAGGCAGTTTACATCCTTTTTCTAACACAAGATTCCTTATTTTAAATGTCATCCAGCACACCCTTTACCATTGTTAACACTGCTCAGTCATGCAAAGCATCTAGTACCCCATGGCTTCTATACCAGTGATGAACATCCAGAATTGACAAATGCTTGTTTAGCACTTACAGCTGTAATAGGCAGCATCCTTCAAACATTATTGAGAAACTATATTTACTGCCTTCATACTGTTTTTATGAAATCAGGTTTCAGAGATACCAATGGATTACATGATGTCCCTAAATTGGGCTTCTATGGCCCAGTTATTCTACAATTTTTTTCTGACAATGAACTGTTAGATGCTGTACTGTTTAATTCATACTGTATGTGGCCACTGCATGGCATGTTTGTATTACTGATTTTCATCAATAAAAAAAATGCAAATATAAAAAAGCAAAGTATCCCCCAGGGGGATGCTTCAGATCCAGTAGAATATACAGTATACAGCATTATGAGGTGCAGGACATAAAAAGAGGAAAAGTCAGTGGGGACTGCCTTGTTGTTAATACCTTTGCCTTGAATTCATCAATGTTCTCATTGCTGTCAGAGACCCCAACCCATCCTTTTGTTTCTAATTACACCTTTTACATTCACAAAACAAAACTCTTTATTTAGTAAAAACATCCCATCTTTAAGAGTTTTTTTATATAGGGCTAGGTTTTGTGGCATGACAAAAGCACATTGTTCAGTCATCTGGGGGGGCATACCATTGCACAGGAGCAGCAGTATCCCACACTAGGTTAGGCTGGGGCCAGAACCTTCAAGAGGTTGTCTGCTCTGCTTCCAGGTAAAGATGTTGCAGATTTAAACTTCACAAGCAAAGTGGTTGCAAAGTGGCTGAATTTCACCTTTTTGAAACTTAATGAAGTTTCCAAGGACCTTAGGGATTTCAACTTCATTTAAATTGTTATGTTTTTACCACATATTTGTATTTTGTTTGGCTAGGTGACCACTTCATGAAAAAATGTTGGTACATTTGCTGAAAAAAGGGAAACTTCAGTGTTTAAAACTTCAGAAGAGTATTTTGGCTTATTCACCCATCTGCAGTCCTATGAAGCAGTGCATAGAGAACTATGGTGCCCAGCATTTTCTTATCCTATGGCAGCCAACTAAGGAGAGACATTGTTGTCAGTTGTGAAGGCATCTACTCACATTGCATCCCAGATGCAGGAAGGGGACAGTCCAGCAAACAACAATTATGGGATAGCAGAACAGAGAAGCCACTAGGAACCAGTGACCAACTACCAATGGAAAAACTATGAAACTTGAAAAGAACACCCAAAATCCAAAACTAGGGTACTTGATTTCAGGTGAGATCATTTTTAAGGAATAAAGGAGGAACTTTGAGATAGGCAGGAGGGAATAGAAAGAAAAGGGAGTGAAAGGGAAATTTCCCATAGTTAAGTATAGCCAACAAGAGCTCAGCAGCTCTATTTGAAGGGAGGTGGGCTAAGCTCAAAGGTGCAGAAAACCAGTTTGATCCACAAGAGAAATGGAGGGTGTGGCAAGGGGGGAAAGTGGAGGGATTCAAGAGATTTAAAAGGAGTCAAAGGGATGGAAATAGGAACCTATACAGTACCTTGTTACTTTGAAGTAGCCAATGTTGGTGCATAGAGTAGAGTTGTGCAAAATTAAGAAATTTCATTGAGTAAAATATTTTGCAAAATTCGCACATTTCACAAAATAGTTTGTAGGTGTGAAATGCAAAATTTTGCCCCAGATATGTGCCATTTTGCCCAAAATAACTACATTCTGCCCAAAAATGGCAACATTTCACTACGAAATGCAAATTTCACAATTTTCAGGCAAAACTTCACAATGTTCAGGCAAAATTTCAGTTTTCGGGTGAAATTCTGCATTTTACACCTGTGAAACATTTCACAAAATGCACAAATTTCATGAAATATTTCACGTGGCAAAATTGCCGATTGTGCTGCAGTTTCACTGGCAAAATGTTATTTCACAACATAGCTATACAGATACATAGACAAAGTCAGCAGATAAGGGCCTACGGCTCACCCAGTCTGCCCATTTGAGCTTGCAAGTTCACTTTATGTTTTCCTAGAAGTCTGTTGCTCCTTACCCCTGACTTCCAGAATTCCCTTATGTCTATCCCATGCATTCTTAAATGCCGTGATTTTTTCAGCCCCCACTACTTTCACTAGCAGGGTGTTCCACTTGTCCACTACCCATTCTGTGAAAAAATTCTTCATGCTTCCTCTGAATCACACTTCCTCCAACTTCATCCCATGCCCTCTAGTCCTAGATCACCTTTTTCACTGAAAAGTAGTGTATTCCTGCACCCTGTTCTTACCTGTAAGATACTTGTATGTATCTATCATATCCCCTCTCTCCCTCATTTCCTCCAGGGAGTACATATTCATGTCCTTCAACCTGTGCTTGTAGGGCTTGTGATGCAATCCATGCACCATCTTTGTTGTCCTCCTCTGAACCTTCTCTACACTGTCTATGTCCTTACATAGGTAAGGTCTCCAGAACTGTACACTGTACTCCAGGTGGGGCCTCACTAGTGTCTTGTATAGTGGATTTATTACCTCCCTTTTCCTGCTGGTAATGCCCCTGCCTTTACATCCCAGCATCCTATTTGCTTTACCTGCTGCCTTGTTGCACTGTTTCCCTACCTTGAGGTCATCAGAGATGATAACCCCAAGATCCCTTTCCTGCTTGGTGCATGCTATATCCTCACCACCCCCCCCCAACTGATATGTTGTTCCAGGGTTTTTGTGCCCCATATGCATTATCTTGCACTTCTTTACATTGAATTTCAACTGCCAAACCCCTGACCATTCTTCAAGTTTCTGCAGGTCCCTTCTCATTCTGTCTACTCCCTCTGCTGTGTCCACTCTGTTACAGAGCTTTGTATCATCAGCAAATAGGGAGAGTCTGCCTTCTAGGTCCTGCACAATGTCACTGATGAAGACGTTGAATAGGACTGGTCCCAGCACTGATCCCTGTGGTACACCATGGGTCACTCTTCCTTCTGTGGAGTGACAGCCATTTACCATGACCCTCTGTATCCTGCTGCCCAGTCAGTTACCCTCCCACTTGACTCTGCTGTCTTGTCCACTCCCATATTCCCCAGTTTGTTTAAAACCTTCTATGTGGCACAATGTCAAAAGCCTTGCTGAATTCCAGATAGGCCACATCCACTGCCCGCCCCACACGATCCACTTCTCTTGTCACCCAGTCAAAAAATTCAATGAGGTTGGTCTGGCATGACCTGCCCCCAGGGAAACCATGTTTCCTTAGGTTCTGTAGTCCGTTGGCAACCAGATGTTCCACTAGTCTCTTGTTCAGTAGTACTTCCATGATCTTCCCCACTAACAAGGTCAGGGTGACTGGTCTGTAGTTTCCTGCTTCCTCTTTGTTTCCACTTTTGCATAAGGGGACTACATCTGCTGTCCTCTAGTCTTTTGGTGCCTCCCCTGTTTCCAGTGATTGGCTAAACAGGACCTCTCTTAGTTCTTTTAGGACCCTGGGTTGCACCCCATCTGGCCCCATTGCTTTATCAGCTCTTACTCCTTCCAGTTCTATCAGGATCCTTTCTCATGTAAAGGGACTTCTGGCCATTTCTGCACTGTTCCCTCCCCTTGTACTTCCTTTAGGCCCATTACCCTCCTCTTCCTCAGTAAAGACTGGCCAGAAATACCTGTTCAATTTGTCAACATTACTGTTGTCATCCTCCATGTGGCCCCCATCCTCTTCCTTCAGTTTCACTATCCCTCCCTTTGCCTTTCTTTTTTCACTTACAGTATGTACCTGTGAAAGGTTTTGTCCCCTCTACCTACTGATTTTGCAATGTGCTCTTCTGTCTGAGGTTAGGCTTCCCTTACTGATCTCCCAGCCTCCCTTTGCATCTCCTGGTACTTCTCCCTATCCCCTTCTGCCTGTGCCCTTTTGTATTGCCTGAATGCAATCTTTTTGGCTTTCACCTTCTCCTCTACCTCCTTGGAAAACCACAATGGCCTCCTCTTCCTTTTCCCCTTCCTAACCTGCTTAATGCATAATTATGTTGCTCTTGTAATCCCTGTTTTAAATGTTGCCCACTGTTCCTCAACCCCTGATTCCTGCCCCATTCCCATTAATGCCTCTTTCAAGCATCTCCTCATTTTCTCAAAGTCTGCCCTGCTAACATATCAAGTGGAGCACTAAGGCCAACATGGAGCTAAGGACTGAGAAGGGTATTAAACAGCAGGTTCCTAGTTTGTGCCCCCCTGACCATATTACATAGCTCATCCAGCCCATAGTCCATTGCCATACACATACTCATTTATTTCTTTGGTTTTAAAAAGTTATATAACTCATAAACTTACCCCCTGGCCACCACAGTCAGAAATGAAGCCACTTCCTTAAGCAGATGACACCGCCCCCCCATGTAGGCACACGCAGACCCTTCTTGTGAGGTCATAAAATAAATTGCCATTGTGTGCTCCCCATTCAGTTAAATGGGGGTGACTTTTCCATACATTTTAGTAGCATATACAGTTCTGATTTAAAAAATCTTAGTGACCACTTGACTAACAGGGTCCTTGTCAGTCAACTGGTCACTTTGATTTCTTAAAACATCAAATCTATATGCTACTGAAATGTATAGAAAATCCACCCCCATTGAACTGAATGGGGTGCACACACGGGGCATTCATTTTATGACCTAACAAAAAGGGGCTGCACGTGCCTATGTGGGGGTATGTCTTCCACTTAAGAAAGCCTCTACATTTAAGGCTGTGGTGGCCAGGGGCAAGTTTACCACTGATATAACTTTTTAAAACTGAAGAAATAAATGGACATATGTATGGCAATGGACTACGGGCCAGGTGAGCTATATAATATGGTGGGGGGGGGAATAGGAACATTTAAAATAGGACCCTACTCTTTAAGGCAGGGGACAAGGTCTATTTTGTTACATCTGGGAAAGAAGAAAAACAAAGGATGGAACTGTTCTCCAAAGTTGTAAGGGCCAAATTGATGAGCAGTTGCAGGGGAGGGGCATCCATTTGAGCTTAATCAGAAGAGGGGGGGAGAAAGCAAAGAGCAGGATAGCCACTAGGGCCAGAGCACAGTAGTTATGTAGGGTGGACAGACTAGATGGGCTAGGTTGTCTTTATCTACCATCAATGTCTATGTATCTATGTATCATTGTCAATCAGTAATGGGGAGAGGTAGGTGGAACAAAGCAAAGGCAAGTCAGATATATGGAATTATTACTTCACTTCAGTACTATTTACAAAAGAAAAAGAGGGGCTTCTGCCATAGGAAAAATTAACAGTTAATGTGAATAAGGGACAATAATGTATATAGGACCAGCTGGCATGAGCAAGGTACTAAGTGGTCTCAGACATTGAAGGAAAATAAGTCTCCAAGGCCAGATGGTCTGCATTGCATAGTGCCAAAGGAGATGGCACAGATACTAGCTAAACTGCTAATGGACCTTAATAATTGTTCCTTAGAGAATGGAGAGGTGCTGCTGATGGCCTGCTGTAGAACAGCTGATTCATTACCATGGCAAAAAAGTAATAATAAAGTTGAGCCAGGGAACAACAGGCTGGTCAGTTTGATGTCTATGGTCAGTAAACTACTTGATATCATTATCAAGGAAAGACTCTTAAAGTTCTTGGGAAACAGGACTGCAAGATGGCTGACACCATGGCTTTGTGGCAGGAAGGTCTTGTCAAACAAATCTGGTAGACATTTTTGACTGGTTAACAAGGGTAGTAGATAAAGGACAGGTAGTTGTACCAGTGTACCTTGATTTTTAGCAAGGCTTTCAACATGGTCCCACATAGGCGATTAGTCACAAAATTGGGGGATATGGAGTGGGCGTAAACTAGTTATGTGAACTGAAAATTGCCTGGTGGGGTTACACAGAAGGAAGGGATTAGTGCAGAGTTCTTTCATATGAAGGAAATAAGTAGTGGGTAGTGCAGGGGTCCATGCTAGGCCTGACACTCTTTGCCATCTTTATTGTTGACATACAATACAGTAGGTGATATTATCACAGGGAAAATCTACCTACTTGTGTATGATATCAAACTCTGTAACAGAGTTATAATGAAGACAATATTTATGTGCTAACATAGGACACAGAGAAGCTCCAGAGGTGGCCAAACATATGTCAACTGATCTCTAATGCAAATAGTACAAAGTTATGCATATGGGACTCAAAACCAGTTGGACAGACTACAAGTTGGTGGATGACCGTTACTGTGATGGAGGAGGAATAACATTTTGGGGTGGTGATCACTAGCAGTCTTAGATAATCAGCAAAATGTGATGAGGTGATAGAGAAAAGAACAGGATGCAGTGATGTATTGGTAGAGAGATCAACAGCAGAATAAATTGGGTTATATTTCCCCACTTCAGGACACTGGTCCAGATGCACCTGAAGTACTGTGAATAGTTCTGGGACTGCACCTAAATAAGAATATCAGCAAGCTGGAGACAGTGAAGAGACAGGTGATAATAAGTATACCGGGGCAAAAGGGGAGAGACCATACAAACAAAGACTGGCATGATTCAACACATACTTACTGGAGAACAGAAGGGAAAAGGAGGATATGCCTCAAACATAAAAATACATGCAGGGTATTAGCAAGGTGGTCTCCAGAGGGCTGTTCACAACCATCAGCAATGCAAATACCTGGTAGAATAGTAAGGAAGTGATGGGGAGAGGTTCAGAAGGGAGATAAGGAAATGTTACTTCACAGAGACTGTGATAGAAAAGTAGAACAAACTACCTAATGCACCGATCAATGAAAAAGTGGTGGATAGAGTTACATGGGGTGGGGATAGGAACAAATGGTTGGGCAAGAGAACAGAAGGGTGAAATGTCAGTCCTGCACTATTAAGGGGCAAGTACAACCTCACAGGATTGACTGAATAGACCACAACTCCTTCTGCTGAATGTGTTCTATGTTTCTATGTTAACCCTAGTAATTGTGGTTGAGGACAGGTGAATACATGGAGAAACAAATCAGGGAAAAATATTTTTTGAGAAGGTTAATGTATTGTGGGGGGACAGTTTCTGTATAATTGTCATTTTGTTTTCATTTTTTTTATTTTGTTTCTATTCCTTCTCACATCGCAGCCATTTCTCACAACATTTCCCCTTAACACTGAGTCAAGCCTTTGATAAATTTTCAAGCATCATTGCCATTCAGTAAATTCCCACCCAATCCCATTGCTGACTTGTGTGAAAGAACCAGGAAGCAGTCTTAATCATTCCCAATTTTTTTATAACTGTCATCATACAAGTTCTGGTCAGAGCCAATATGGCTGTGGAAAGCTTTTAGGAGTGGCAAGAGTGTTGAAAAGAATATGTGGTGCTCTCGCTGCACTGAAGTTAGATATAATACTGTAGTGATTATAGCACTGTACATGCACAAAACTCACACATATGCATTTTGCCCCGGAGTCAGCTTTGCTCAACATCATGGTGCTCACTTAATTACATGTAACAACCCAGTCCCCTCAGGTTATTAGAATCCTATTAGTACTAGTCTTAGGCCGGTAAGAAAAGGCAGCTGGTGGGGATTGCATTAGGGGTTTTCTACATAATGACATCATTGTTTACCCTCCTAGCCTGAGAAATGGATGATTGTGACATTTAGAACTCTCAAAGCAGCATAATCATTTTAGAGTCAGCTGTTCTGGGGGAGCTTAGAATGTTCATCAGTAAGTTCAAGTGTGGAAGTCAGAGTGGCAGGAGGTCTGCAATTAGGGCTCTGTCAAAGGCAGCCCTGGTATTTCTCCTCTAGTTTGGTAAAATCTTCAGTTTGCCTGCAGGGCTCTTTAGTTTCACTCTGGGGGAGTAAGAGGGAATGCAATTCTTGTGGATCCAAGGGGCAATCCCTGAAGTTCCTGAAGTTCACAGCAACCTTAAGGAAGAAAAATGAGTAGCATCTGACAGCTACCAGAGAAAGGAAGGTGCCTTTTGTTCTTTCCTTTCCTTTACTAGGAGGGAGCAACAACTAATCTGTGAGTACAGAATTTGAGACTGTTCTCTGAGGGAGTTGTCTGAGAGGTGTGTGTGCCCTACATAAGGTTAGATCACACTGGTCAGGACACCTTTTGCAACAACTGTGCTGAGTTTAAAGTTAAAGTTGGGAGTCTTTGTCAGTTCTTTGGGGAATGAAGACTCATTTGGTGTAACCTTGAAGGAATGGCAGAGGCTGTTTGGGCCAAAGGGTGGGAGGAATGCCATCTGGAGTTTCAGGCAGGGCTAAGTGGCTCGGGGATGAGCATCACTGTTCCGTGGGGAAAGATCATGCACCAGGAAGATTTTAAAGTGTGTGTGGCACATCCCACGGATATACATTTTGGAAGAGAGATGTTTTTGTGGAAAATAGCACTGTTTAGCCAAGTGTCCTGCAAACAAGAGTTTGCTTATATTGCAATGACAAACCATTGGGGGACCACCCTTACTTTAAGTAAATCTGTATTTAAAGCTATACTGCAAAATCCCAGTTACTGCTTTGGACAGTCCGCTTATTGCTTCAAGTGTGAACATTATTGGGGCCCCTCAGCAGTTAGGGCTAACATATGCCTAGCATCCTCTCACCTGGACCTGGTTGTAAATAAAAAGGTTAACTTTGGTGGATACCTCCACCCCTGTCCTCTAGATAATGTGCCTGGTATACAGCCTAGCACAAGAGATGGTAACATGAGAGTAGTTCTACCAAAAGAAAATTATATGCTATGTAGTTGGCAGTAGTTCTTTTAAGGGGATGCCAGCTAACCAAAGGTGGCATGGGGGTTACATACATAAGCACGATACTTGTGCATACACACTTTAAGTCAGTGCCACCATGTTGCACATGACAGCTGCCACTTTCACAGTTGGGGAAAGGAAAAGTAGTGCACCAGGAAGTGGGTATGTTTATGTGGCCTGCAAAGGGGAAGGGCTGCAGAAACAGAAACACTGGACACTATGCTGGAACACTGTGGCAGAATATTAGACAGTGGTCCAATTACGTGCTTCCACAGTTCTCTTATACAAATCTAATGATGGCATAACATCTGTGGAGCTTGGCCCACACAGCCATAAAAATCAGACTCAGGAGGAGACTATTAACAAACTAGAGATCTAGTCTGGGATTTGCTCGTCATCACAGTCATTTTCTCATTCTTCTCCAAGCAGTCATTTCTGGTAAATGTGTCGTAACCATATTGATCTCAGTGCTGGCAGAGTACTTCTGGTTTTCTACTGATGGTATTAGGTGGAGGTAGTAGCAGTCTTGACGTGGTAGCTGCCGATGCTGGAATGCTCTGAAAAAAACTGGTCCCATGCTTGTCTGCACATTTTAGAAATTACCCCTTTCCTTATTTTTGCTGTAAAAATCCTGACCTCTTTAACACAAAAACAAGGAGCAAGTTATGGCCTCTACCCCACCCCTTTTCACTTCAAGTGAGGAACATGATTACGGGTTTGCATCAGATGTACAGGTGCAGCCACAGATGCATAATATTGTTGAACAGTAATCAATTGTATGTCAATGTTTTTTTTTTGAATGTGTTCTTTCTTAATGTTGTCAATACCACTCTACCCATTTTGTACTCTGTCCCTGGATTTCTGTGCCCCAAGTGCATTATTTTACATTTTTGTGTTCAGGACAAAAATGCCTTTCAAATGAAGTTAATTACTAATCTAAATTCCTTATAGCTTTTTTTTTAATTGACATCAGAAATGTGAATCTTGTAAAAACAAAAATGGAAATACAGGTAATAAGATGACCATATTTTACCAAAAAGGAATTCAGATTAGTGACTACCCTCATTTGAAAGGTATTTCTGTCCTGAGTAACGTTTGCACTGGTTGTTTTTGATTTGCAATGTTATGGAAGGATACACTGAAAACTACTAAAAATTGTGTTCCACAGAAACCACTTTTCAAGCTAATGTGATATGGCTGTAGGCTCCACCCACAACCATAAAAAGGAAAACTTATCTGCAAGAAAAGGAACCATTACTTACCCTCTAATGATGCAAACAAGTAAAAGAAGAAAAATAAAAAGAATGGCAGCTGCTGATATTCCAATCATTACTGCTTCTGTTGCTGCTAATGTAATAGGTGTCTCTGAAATATATTTTCATATAAGAAAGATAATGAGAAACATTTGCAATGTTTTGTTATTTCACATTATAGAAGAAATCTATATACTCTTGCTGCAGTAATGTTTTACCTTTACAGAAGTTTTATGGGCGTGTTTTATAAGTAAATTACATTTGGATTCTCCTTCATACTATCTGATAAACACAGAAAATAATGACGACTGCTGCTGCACGTGTTCAGACTTGTATACTAGTTGAAGCAGTTATGGAACATATTTGCACAAACAGAATAACCAGCTGCCAGCTATAAATAATTTTAAAATAGCATGCGTGTTAACTGCAGTATGCTTTATGTAGTGCTTCCAAATACTGCAAAATACAATATATTATATGTGTAATTTCATTACATAATCCTGCTCCTTTGACATTATGACTATAGTGTTTCTAAGCTCGAAAAAGTACCGGACTGATAAGAAATTGCAATGCTCAACCTTGATATGCACACTTTGTTTACTATGTCAAAATTAATGTCAGCTAACCAATAAGGTAGCATGAAAGCTGATGGTGGTCTAGGCAGGGAGTTGTATTGTTTTCTGCAGAAGAAAATTGTGTTGAACATAATGTATGGAATATTTAATGCTTAGTATGCAAAGGCTTTGGGCAACCTCTAACCATATTCATGTCAGGCTAGTTGCACCTGATCTGTTAGTCCCAATTTTCCAGAGTTATGAGTGTTTTATAACACAAGTTGATATTCTTTGCAGTCTGCATTATGAAACAGATGCATGCATCTGTTTTCTTATGTAAAGGCTGATAATTTGGGCACAACTGCATCCAAGATGCCAACACTGATAAACCACTGAATTAATGATCCACAAGTGGTGCTACAAGCCCACATACAAAATCATTGACAAATCAGTGATGGATCCATCTGAAAATCCCCCCCTGAATCCACAATTGTTCAATACTTGTTTAAGTTGATTGTCATTGTTTCTAGTCTTGGACACAGTCCATTTTCTGTTCCTCAAATTCATCTGAGTCAAAATGAGAGATATTGTAGAATCAAATTTAGCTGACTGATTTTTTAATTTTTTTGCAAAATTATATTTAATTACTTCTGCATTTGCAAGTGCAGTGATTTTTTTTTCACATAGAATTTATACATTTTGATGACTTTGCTGTTAGGTTTTCCCTCAAAATTTCCTATGCTGAATCTCAGAATTTTGAAGATGTTCCTACATTCCTGACATGGATTCCATGGAAACATATAAAACAGTAGTCCAAATGGCTCTTCTCAAAATTACAATATTGACAGCTTATCATTTTCTACTCATGTCTAAAATGAAAAGTAGAAAATGAAGGTGGAGGAAACAACAATTGCTGGCAACATGATTATAAACCATTATTTGCTCATAATCATATAGTCAGCCTTTGTCGTTAGCTGTAATATACAGAGAAAATATTTTAAAAAAATGTTTGTATAGCAAATGCAGTATTACAAAACTTAATTTGAGTAGGAGCAGGAAAAATTAGTGTAATGTTTTGCAAATAATCTTGTATTAAGCCGTTGTACAACCACTTTTGTGGGAACTCGGATGTGTAACAACTGACTGCTATACACAGGCAGTTTTGTGTCTCTGTTGATAAAAATTGTGCTGTCATTTGCTAGGCTATACCAGATAAAATATTCCCTGGTCATATAAGTACAAACAAGTAAGGGAACAGACAGTCTTACACATATGCTAGATAAAAATGTAATAAGAACAAAGGCAAGTCAATTACAAGTGCGCTGCACGGCAATCCTCCTGTTGTAAGATATTAGCGCCACACAAAAAGATTCTAGTGGCAACATTTGTATAAAATTGCATAGCAGCTTCTACAACTGCCTTGAGTATTTCAGTAACTTATATGATGGTGGGGTCATTCACAATCTTACTCTACAACTTGCTAAAAAATACATCATGTAGCAGATGAGATCGTTTTGCCCACCACTCAGTCAGTTTTGAGTCAGTGATGCAGTAGCATGCATATAAATATTCACAATGTAAAAGTCACAGAAAATGCAAGGCCAGGTTTTGTGAGGAAAACTTTTTTGATTGTGCTAAACCCTCCTGCATCATTTCCAATTGGGCCAGATATCTAGAGAAAAGAGACCTCTCCATGTATTATGCTATTTTTTTTTTTTAGTTGTTTAACCAGGTATAGTACACTAAGCTGAAAGCTTTTTACAGGAGCGAACTGGGAGCACAAGGAGGTTAAGTGACTTGCTCAAGGTCACACAGTATGTAAGTGGAAGCTGTGGGATTCAAACCCAGGTCTGGTCTGTTGGATGTTACCAGATTTGCAGCTCAGAGCCTTAGACCACTGCGCTATACTGCCTCGATGTATTGTTTACATTTTATTTCATACCAAAATAACACTTAAACGTACAGTAGGACACATGGTTTGGTTACAAACACCCTCTCTGAGTGGTGCTTAGAAAGGTTTTTACCAAACATTCATCACAGTGTTGCTGCAGCATTTATTAGGCGATAACCCCTTTTAAAATGTATTTATTGGGACACTTTTTAAACTATTGCCTTATATTACATACAATTAATTATTAAAACAATTGTCTGATTAGGAATGATTTTTCATTGTAACCTTATTCTACTCTGCCTGGTATATCACTGATCTTCATTGTTTTTCAATAGGTAAATAACTTCTTTTAACAGTAGAACATTCAAAATCCTAAAGAAAGGAGGAACACTGGAATTTCCCATCTCTGCATTTGTAGATCCATGTTAACCTAAACATGCCATGTAGCTGTCCCCATTAGAAGAGGCATTCTGCATTTGACTCTTGGAAGACGCTATGCAATATAACAAATGCACTGCATCTTTTGTCACTACACTTTTATTGTTTATGCATGTGTGTGTCTGCGTGCACTTGTATGCATGTGTATATGTGTGCATGTATGTATTAGTTAGTGATTTGTATAACCAGGAATTACGGGCTGGATCTAAATGACCCAATTTCAGTAGCAGCCCATACAAGGAGCTCTGCTCCTTAAGTAGGTCTAGGAGACCTGTGTAAAATCATCTAAAGGCTAAATTCCCTGAAGTACCAGGAGACTGAGCCAGCTAGCCTGCTCCAGCTTCAAGAGGGAGAAGCCAGCAGACCATGGCTGACAGAGCTGCAGGAAGTTGCATCAGTTCTGGAGTTCTGCTCCCTGAGCTGAACCTCTGTACTTGTATGGAAGGCCATAAAAGAACTTGCTTAATCGTGGGAGCTGCCATTGGCAAGGACCCCGATGGAAAAATCTTCTACCTAATTCTTTGGAGGCTGAGGGTTGAGACATTTAGGAGCTATGGACTAACAGAAAGTGCAAACAGAGAAATGGAGGTGATATAAATCTTTTTTCTCTCAGGACTGTACATAGCACCCAGTAGTGATACCCCTCCTTGCACTAGACAGGAGAATTTAGATGTATGACCTGTAGCTCTAATTTAGTCTGGAACCCTATTCCATATGGTTAAGTCTTGGGAGATGGTGAAAGGTAGCATCTGTGGCAGCCTTGAACCCCAAGGGAGCGTCCATCTCTGCTTGCCCATCAATTTTAATCCCCTCAGGTGGGAACAAAACCTTTAGAAGTGCCAGTCTGGATCTGGACTATCGGCCCAGGGGGGCCAGTGCTTAAGAGAGCATGGGAGCCTTCATTGGTGATACTCTCAGATGCAAAAGGAGTTTATGCCTCTCCTCGCTGCAAATCGTGTGTGGAAAAAGTCACCATGGGTACCAATACTTAGTCTGCATTCAAAGCTTATGCAGCATATGTGAATCCAATGACCTGGGGCTCCTACCACAAAAGCCCTATTGCAGGGGGAGTGGCTTGACCCTCAGCAAGATAGCCACTTAATTTTGATCCTCCTCTCCCTTCAACTTACTGATCTGCTAACATCAGTGGCATAACTGAGCTTCACAAGTTGTCTCAACCAGCTCTCTATAGTACAAGTCATGCTTCACAAAATGGTATGTCAATTTCTTTTTGGTGCTCCATAGCCATGAGATTCCACCCAAACTTTCACTTTCTGCTCTGTTATGCAAAAGCATCCAAGAAAGAAATAGAAGGAAATTTCCCTGGATACAGTTACTATTCAAGGCGTGTTTCAAAAACTCTTGCATATGGGAGAGATTAAAGCAGCACTGGACTACACAACTGAGGGACTTAGAGGTGAACTGGTTTCCAAGTGGCAAGAGAGCAGAATACAGGACCTCAAAGTACTTGTTAGAGACCAAGGTCGTCTCATTCATTCACTACAGAACAAGGTACCATAGATGACCTACTGTAGATAACCATAGCTGCTGCAATAATTTGCAGTTCATCAGGTTCCCAAGGGTGTGGAACTAAAGGGTGCAATTGCTTTCTTACTGCAGGTACTGCTGGCAGTGGCCCAGCTAAATGGGGACCATAAATTTAAGATAGAAAGAGCTCATTGCTCCCAGTCCCTGTCCAACCCCTCCCCCCAAAAGGTGAATGACCTTGGCCAATACTAGTCAGATATTTAAGCTTCACTACTAAAGAAACCATCTTACACTGATCAAAGGAAATTGGGGAACTGAGATAAACCACTTACTCCAAAAGCAATCCAGGTGGCTATGAAGACCAAAACTTGGGTAAGTCTTCTGGCAGTAATGGCTACCCTGCGAAGCCAATAATATCCCTTGCTCCTGCACCTACATCCTGGGTTCAGTGATGGACTTGGGAGTCACAGGGTCGGTCGGGGAGAGGAGGACTGAGTGTCCCAGAGACTGCTCTCCTTCCCGGAAGGGAGGGGGGACATCTGGCAGAGGTTGGGGGTGCTGTCATGTCTGGTGCCACACGTTGGAGGGGTGGGGCAGATACTGGCATAATTGCAGGTCCCTGCTCCCAGGAGAAACATTCACAAAAATGCCAGCCCACTAATGATAGACTAATGACTAATGAGAAGCGACCTGCAGAAACTTGAAGAATGGTCAGGGGTTTGGCAGTTAAAATTCAATGCAAAGAAGTGCAACATAATGCATATGGGGCACAAAAACCCTGGCACAATATATCAGTTGGGGGGTGAGGATATAGCATGCACCAAGCAGGAAAGGGATCTTGGGGTTATCATCTCTGATGACCTCAAGGTAGGGAAACAGTGTGACAAGGCAACAGGTAAAGCAAATAGGATGCTGGGATGTATAGGCAGGGGCATTACCAACAGGAAAAGGGAGGTCATAATTCCGCTATACAAGACACTACTGAGGCACCACCTGGAGTACAGTGTACAGTTCTGGAGACCATACCTACGTAAGGACATAGACAGGGTAGAGAAGGTTCAGAGGAGGGCAACAAAGATGGTGCATGGATTGCATCACAAGTCCTATGAAGACAGGTTGAAGGAACTGAACATGTATTCCCTGGAAGAGAGGAGGGAGAGAGGGGATATGATAGAGACATACAAGTATCTTACAGGGAGGAACAGGGTGCAGGAAAACATTATTTTTAAGCGAAAAAGATGTTCCAGGACTAGAGGGCATGGGATGAAGTTGGAGGGAAGACGATTCAGAGGAAACATGAGAAAGAATTTCTTCACAGAACGGGTGGTGGACAAGTGGAACACCCTGCCAGAGGAAGTGGTGGGGGCTGAAACAATCACGGGATTTAAGAATGCATGGGATAGACATAAAGGAATTCTGGAGGTCAGGGGTAAGGGGCAACAGACTTCTAGGAAAACAAACTGAACTTACAAGCTCAAATGGGCAGACTGGGTGGGCCATAGGCCCTTATCTGCTGACACTGTCTATGTATCTATGTATCTATGTATGATGGCCCCAGTCTCTGCCACTGCTCATGCTTCAGTCCAAGATCCACTCTTTGAGAAGCTATGATAACTGTTTTTCCCCAAAAAGGGAAAAATACCACCCTTCCTGCTAGCTACCAACCAGTTTCTCTTATTAATGTGGACTGTAAAATTTACACCAAAACCCTTGTTGCTAGACTAGACCCCATACTCCTGAGACTGATTTACCCCTTCCAATTAAGCTTCGTAAAGGATAGGGTAATTTCCAATCACATCCACTCCCTGTCTAATCTGATGCATGTAGCCAATTCCCTTAAAACCTCTGCTGCTGCAATTGTGATAGATTTAAATAACATCCATTGATTCTGTTGAATGGAGATATTGCCATCATGTCTTGGCCCACCAGGGCCTAGGTGCCAGATTTTGTTCTTGGGTGTGGACACTATGCACTTCCACTTTTGCCATAGTGCTCACCATTTCAGACACATCTGCTCCTTTCCCCATGGCCCGAGGTATGAGACAAGGCTTCCACTTTTGCCACTCTGCTTCATGCTAACCATGGAACCACTGGCAGCTGACATCCAACAGTACAAAGAAATAGTGGGTATTACAATTGGTGGCACCATGTATTCAACCCTAATGTACACAGATGACCTCTTGGTCATACTAGGGGAATCATATACATCCACACAGTCCCTGCTGAATCTCTTGGCAGATTTCTCCATCATATCGGAGCTAAAGGTAAACCAATTTAAAATGGAAATCCTCCCCATAAATGCTCTGTCTACATCTTCACTCTTCACTGCATCAGGCCTTACATGGGCATTAAAGTTACCACTGACATGATCAAGAAGTACAAAGCTAAACTTGGCCCACTTCAAGTAGAAATAAAAACAGAATGCCATAGGTGAACGACATTACAGCTGATGCTTGCTGGGAAAATCTCTGCCATCAAGATGGTAGTTGCTGCAAAAATCTTTTATGTCCTCTCTCACATCACCCCAGCCTTATCTCAGAAGTGAATAACTTCACTAGTTAACTTGTAGGAGGTTTCATTTGTAAAGGCACTCATCCACTGTCCAGTTGAAATCAGGTGCATACCACCTAGACAGATGTGGCCTAGAAACTCCTTTGGTTAACAGGATACCTGTGGGTCTTCTGACAAGTATTTCCATTGCACTGACTCTACCTCCACTCCCCTGAATCTCCTCTATGGGTGGACACACAGCGCAGTCAACTCCCTTCTCTAACACTACCATCTCTCATTTACTTAAACATCCCAAAACAACTCTGTTCTCACCCTACAATCATGCCTAAAACACCCACTGGTCTAAGATGCATAAAACATTAGGTACTAACCCTAGAATCTGAGCATGTACCCTACTGTGGGACAACTCTGTTATAAAAGTGGATGGCAAAACCATCAACTGGTCTCTCTGATGTGGCAAAGGCATTGTCTTTCTTGTAGTTATTATGGCAGGGTAAAGCTTGATCATAGACTCCTTTCACACTCTGCAGAACAAATGGAACATCACTAGAAAGGGTTTCTGAAGGGGCTCTGCAACTCCACAGTGCAGTGCAGCCCTGTTGAAAGCTGTACAAGCCAATACACAGGCACCCTGTCAGCTTCCTCTGTGGCTGACCCTCACAAAAGGTCTTGCTGGTAGGATATACACCGTGATCAGGGACTGAATTCCAAGCAAGTACCTCCACTTTAAAGAAAAGTGGTAAAGAATGTTATGCTCCAATATCTCAGACCAAAGGTGGAACTCCAGCTGATCCCTAACTCATAAAGCTTTGACAGATGCATGCAGCAATCTCATTCAAAACAAAATACTTAATTCATGGTACAGGACACCTACTGTGCTGCACAGACTAAACCCTAGTACTCAGTGACTACTGCTGGAGGTGTAGGACACAATATGAAGATCTTCTATATGTCATATGGTCTTGGATTACAATCCAACCACCCAGGTACCAGGCTGGGTCATTGAGGCTCCAATATTTTGCACACCATCTACCACACTTGGTATGTCTGTTTTATTGTGGATGATGCAGGCTGTCCCACACCTACCCCCACTGAGCTACAGATGGCTGACCACCCTCAGCATTCAGGAAAAGAGATTGCTGCTATGTAAATGGTGCACCTCAGATGCACCATCATTCTAGGAGCTTATGTTAGGAATAGCCCAGACAGCTACCATGGACTGTGTGTCACATGTGGCAGCAGGCACCCTATCTCAATATCATATCTGCTGGCTACCCTATTTACATTTCCTGACCTCAAAGAGGCCATATGGTATAAAGGATATCAGGATATAAGGGACTATGCCACTCCTCATGTAATCAGTCAGTTCAAGGTCAGAGCCTTACATGATATGGTTCTTCTTTCCACTTCTAGTTTGTTGCAGCAGTTATGAAGTTAGCTGTTTTATGCTTTTATAGTCACACTTATTCAACCTCAGGAATGGTTTATGTCTGCTGTTTTACTCATCAGACCTTAGCAGTCTGCACTGTACATGCAGCTGTTACCATACCAAATCTCTAAGTTTATATTTTAATGCGATGTTTCACATGGCTAAATCACTATGTAATCCATATACACTTGCTTGCTCCTGTACTACTGTATGGACAAGATTAACTGCAAAACAAAAGCCCCGTTGCGGGGTGCTAGTAGAGGGGAGTGGTGTCAGGTTCAGTCTTGGTCATCTATTCCCCAGGTAGCTTTAAAGCATGGAATACCCTTTTCTGTGGAAGAAGGACTGTGCAGGGTGAAGTCTGATGATAACAGTAGTTTAGAAAGTAATAAGTACTTGTGATAAGAGTTAGAGAAGCAAAATGTTCTAAATATTCAGATCCTCTTGAGGATATGGGCTTCAGGGGGCCCTTTTAGCTGAGTCCAGTCCTGGTTTAGTCACCTTGTCAGAGATCCTATGTGTGTTCAGCCTGTGAACAATACTTAAAAAATAAATACCTGTGTGCCCCACTGGGTTGTTGGTATAACCCCTGTAATTTGTAGGACTCGATTTTTAAAATTAAGCATGCCTTTACCATCACCCCTCAGTGACTGGGGTTCAGAGACTACTTTTGGACACTGAATATGAGAGACAGTGAGGGACTGCAGGCTGTCCCATGGGGGAAAATATGAGCTCATGAGCAATCAGTTAATAAAAAGGATCAGGTTTTGAGGTTTTCCCCAAGTTTGGACATTACCCTTTCGTTAGGGAGTTGTTCTATGCTCTTATCTCCTCCACTTGCAGCCTGACAGATGGATTTTTGAATGGCTTACTGTAGATCACCTCAAGCCCTGGTATGACAATTACATGGCACATGGGGCAATTGCCACAAGTTAGATCAACTTTTTTTGGTCTAACGTGTGACAATTCTGTGGGCTGTTTTACAGAGCTTGCGCCAGATATATGGTGCAAGCTCCATAAACCATGGAAACTGCCACAGCTGCACCTGAGAATGTAAAATTGGGTACAATTGTGGCAAACAATTCAGCGCACCACCAGAACCTAAGTCAGATGGTGCAGGGCTGGTTGCAAGCTCTGCACATCCCTTTGAAAATCCAGCCCTGAATGTTTTGATGTGTTCCTGATGCTTCAAGATCACCAAACACCTACAGGTCAAATAAGTGAGTCATTGTTCTGTATTTTCTCCTCCGTATTATAAAATCAGACATCCCCCTATATGCTAGGGAGTCAGGGGCTACACAGTTCTTCCTGGGGGTGTCCATATTTGAAAACATAATCACAGTACAATGCAACTTCAATATAAATTATGCATAGTGTTTCTAATATTTTAAAAACTGCATTGTAAAACAGATATTTCAAATAATATTTAGAGTTTCATTTAAAAATAACACCGCAGTACTACTTTCGAGTGCTAGCGTGATAGATAAGTGATTTGTGATATCTGGAGCATAGTAAGTTAGAACATTATTCAGTGATATTTGTTTGATGGTTTTAAAGTATACCTATATTTTAAAGCATACTGTATGTAACCATTTCAAAACTAAATATTATTATTATCAAGCCACTAGTTTTCACAGTACTTTGAGACTGCATCTTCATGCTGTGGATATGTATCCCAAATGTTTGCCTAATTTCTTAGAGTTTGAGAGGCAGTGTCTGAAAATTGTGTAATAAGTTGATATATATGATTATAAGCTGAGAATGATCGTCCAGTATACAGGAACATATTTTACAATAGAATATTCAGATGCTATTTAGTGTATATTTAATTAAATTCCTGCATTTTCTCACTCATTCATTAATACTGAGGGTGTTTGCGTAAAAACAAGATATTTGTCCTCTTGTTTTAAAGCAGCAGTATTTCTTAGACTTAAAAAAATTCATCATATAGTTATTTAGCAATAATATATTTTTGTAATATTAGATCTATGTCCAGTATATTATTTAACTCTCTCAGAAGTGTTTAAAACAACATTTTTTTACTTTTATTATAGTTAAAGACTCAAGTCACTAAAGATGGTTGTCAGCTTTCTCTACGCTGATGACTCCGAAATGGGAGCAGTAGTTGAGGGGGAAGAGGGGAGGTTGGCCCTGCAAGGGGACCTGGACACCCTGGAAAGGCGGGCTCACACATGGAAATTGAATTTCAATATCACCAAGTGCAAGGTGTTACATCTTGGGTGGGGAAACCCTAAACATAGGTACACCCTGGGAGAGGAGGTGCTGGAGGCCTCAACAGGGGAAAAAGACCTAGGGATCATGGTGGATGCATGTATGAATAACTCTGAGTAGTGCAGGACAGCAGCTAGCAAAGCAAACAGAATGTTGGGATGCTTCATAAGGGGGATCACCTCTAGGAGCAGGGAAGTGATTCTGCCTCTGTACAATGGACTGGTTAGACCGCACCTTGAGTACTGTGTACAGTACTGGAGACCACACTTGAAGAGGGACGTACAGCTCCTAGAGAGGGTACAGAGGAGGGCAATTAAGATGATACAAGAACTAGGGGATTTGACATATGAAGACAGACTTGAGGAGCTCTGCCTGTTTTCTTTGGAGGAGATGAAAGACGGGGGGAAGTGATTGAGGTCTTCAAGTACCTCAAGGGAATAAATAGGGTAAACACGGAGGGGATCTTTAGACCAAAGCAGGGAGGTATCACCAGAGGGCATGGTTTAAAGGTTGAAGGGGGAAGGGTGAGGAGAAAAGAGGGGGAAGTTTTTTCACTGAGAGGATGGTGGATCCTTGGAACACACTGCCTGGTGAGCTGGTTCAGAGATCCACAGTAGAGGGCTTCAAGAGAGGGTGGGATAGACACAGAAAGTGGATATATCAGACGACGGTCTGGCCAAGGGGACGTGGGGATGTATGATAGGGGATTCTGAAACACAAGGGGGGGGGCCTCAGCACCCAACTAGGGATCTGAGGTTCGAGCAGACTCGATAGACCGTAAGGCCAAATCTGCTGGCAATTAGTTTGTTAATATGTTAACTGTAATTTTGGAAAACCCCTTCCCTTGGTGTTACTTTTTGACTTTACATGCTGGATTGATACTGTGGCTGTATTAGGAGGCTACCAGCACACATTTCTAATTGTAAACAGCACAGCATCACACCAAAATAATTAATTTAATTATAATAACAAGGCCAAAGAACAGTTACTTAAATGTCTTAACCCCATAACTCAGTTCAGTAATATACTACAATGCATGAGTTTTGCCAGAAGTATGTTTTTACTAACAAAGGAAAAAAAAATACTTGATTTTCTCCACTGAAATAATACTGCTGCTTTATCCTTTGATTAAGTTGTAGTTTACAGTTTGTAACATCACAATAATTTCCAAAGAAGCAAATTGGAATTTTCTAACCAGACGATTGTGCTCTTTACAAGTTAAAAAGGTTTGGGGAAAAATAATCCTGTTTCATGCTAATCTCCTCATAATAAAGAAGGGATCAATGCAGAACAATAATCAAGCATAACATGAATTGGGTGTGCTTTTTATATTTTATTGTTTAAATATACTGAAAAATCACTCCAAAAAAATGTGAGAAACAGTTGGATGCTTAGTTTCCTCAACTGCTTCAGTACAATCAATTTACTGGTCAGACTGACCCAAGATATATCTTTCAGCAGAACACAATCAAAATCAGTTCACCAACCAACTTAATCAGGGAATAGTTTGTTTCAGAGAGGTGTCTGAGCAAAACCTAATAGTTAAGGCAGAAAGTGAACTAGGAGATCAAGTTGAATTCTAAGCCCCCCTTAATTTACTTTTATCTAAAGTTTTCACCAGAGTGGTGTTCCATGTTGGTGTGAAATTAGAATACTGCATCAATACTAATCAGAGTCAAATACAAGAATGAGTACTGTTGCTCTTGAAGTAAAGAGTTTTCACTTCAGTTTAGCTGGGAAACTGATCCTGTATCAGACTGGTAGTTAAACTGATCTTGGAGCAATGATTAAGGGAGTAATCTGACAGGACCTGAGGAAGCCTACTCACCAATCAATCTTAATGGGACTGTTGGAGACTTTGTTGATCCAATGACATTATAAGCTTCACAGCTGAAATTTCCAGTATCTTGTTCATTGATGCTGATAAATTTTAATATTTTTCCTGGTTGAATTTGATGGGGCTTGTCTTCTTTATACCAGGTGTAGTTTCTAACAGGAGGATTGCTGCTGTTAGTGTTGCAGGTTAAATATACATCTGCTCCTTCTCTTATTTGATCAGCTGGGTCAAATGTTACTTTCACTCCTTTAGGTGCATCTGGAAAATATGTGTGTGTTATTGAAGTGCAAGTCAAATTAACTATTGGTAACTGGATTTTAATAAATAGGCATTACTCTTGAGAACTGAAAATATCTACCCTGTAATACAGATTTCCATTAAATATGTACATGGAATCATTATGTATGATAAACATGTATCATTTGCAGGATTGGACAATGAATGTCTCAAACAGTATTTTAGGAAACACTAGAGATGTGCAGAAATGTGTGCAGAATGGCAATTTTGCTTCAAAATGCTTTTCATAATTTCTTTTTTTAATTATATGGAATTCCCAAAAACTTATTTATGTGAATCACAGAATAATATTCAGTGGCTTATGCTATCACTGGAATAATATTTCATGGTGTGCAGAAAATTAATCCATGGTTTGCATACATTGTGGAATATGATTCTTTGATTAACAGTCCACTTCTAAAATTACAGAATTCCATGGAATTAGCAGGTATTTTCAAAGTTCTATGGAATTCTGGCAAAAGTGGAATATAAAGATGTTGCACAGCTCTAGGGAATACATAACCTTAAATCATGACATTATTTTTTTTTAATTCATACATTTACAGCCAGACCACTGCCACAGTGGTATCACTACTGTTTGCAACACTTATGACCCAGGTTCCAAAGTGAACCCAGGGTGTCAGAGGGCCAGCCGGGGGGGGGGGGCCTGATCACCTATAAGGCTGCTATCCTCCTCCTCTCAGGGGAGGGTGAGCAGAGCCCTGCGCTTACTTATCCTGTGGCAGAACCTGGGAGAAAGGTAGCCTGAGCCAGAATGTTGGGAATGAGCTGGCCCATTGGCACAGTGGTTAGATTTCTGCTTGTGATGCTGGTGACCCAGGTTTGGAAAAGGACCTGGGATGTCAGAGGGCTGGCTGGGGGGGAGAAGGATGGAGTATCCTGTCGACTGCTCTCCTTCTCTAGGTGGAGGAAGGGGAGTGTGCCTGGCACCTGACGGATCCCTGGAGGAGGCCAGGGGTGCCACAGCAACTAGCATCAGAACGTTCAGGGGCAGGGCAGATGCTGGACATCATTGCTTGTCTCCGTCCCCAGGAAAAAATAACATAATGCCTGCCCCAGCATGATGGCCCATTTTGTTTTACCACCCAGTGTATCCAATACCTGCAGGGGGGGTCCCGCACTCATGGGCATGACCTGGGGGGAATCCAGGGCTTGCCCATCAGTGTCCTGCCCGTGGTGGGATAGGCCTGGACATGGGGACAGCAACAGAGGCTGGGACCTGAGGAGAAATGGAAGGCTGGATCAAAAATAAGTAAAATAAAAAAAAGAATGCTGGGAAGTGTGGTAGATGTTGGTGCACATCACATGAGAGAGAGAGAGAGAGAGATGCCTCCTGACATCATTTGCATCCCACATCACCCAGGGGATTAAAACAGAAAACACAGGTGACAGAATGTCGATTAGTGTTCGCAGGCCCTGCAACCAACTAGCTGCCACACTGGCCTGAATTGGATTTGTACTACAGAGAGGCTTGGATCACCCCACCAAGACTGCCAAGGGTGAGCAAATCCTGGGGGAAGAAGGCTGGCAGTAAGTCCCAGTGGAGGTCAGGGTGATGGGGCTAGAGTGTTCGTCCGAAGGAGAGCCGATTATTGGGAAGATAAACAGAAAAGAAAATCATGCATTACATTAAACACATCATTCAGAAAAATACTGTATAGTGTGTGGCATGACCACAACAGGAATACTGAAGAAGACATGTACTGGAGAAAACAGTCATTGTACAGTACATGAAAACCCATGTAATAATAATCTTAGTTACACACACAGAAAATTAAAAAGAAATATTGATACAGCTGACACCATGTTATACATTTAATGCAGGACATGTTCTTATTGATGAGCAAAAGCTGAGTTTATAGAGGTGATGATTAGTGCAAAGCATCAGTACTGACTAGGTAGGTGCCCTGCAATTTTGATTTGTATGGCACATTAATCTACAGTATAGGTCTGTGACAATATAGTAGAATTTACAATCACATATTTTGCAAAACGTGCCAAAAAGATCTGAACATTTCATTAAAATCTGAGACATTGCTAGATTCCCAAGTATGGGACTTGCATATTTCCTTCAGTGTCTAATTTAAAGAACTAAAACTCTTTAGGCTTAGAACAATAGCCAACATGGGACTAAATATGAGACTTGAACATGTTGTTTTCCATGGATCAGACAGGTGAAGACAGTAAAAATCAAAGTTCCAAATTTTATCATTTTCAGCATTTCTTACTGCAAACAGAACAAGCTGCAATAAATATATGCCCCACGTATCTCAATTTAAAATTCTGTGCAAGTGGTTTAAATTTTTTTTTCTTCATTTTGTGCCAGAAAAATTAAAAGTTTGCCCAGCTCTACTACATTGCCAGCTACAGATAAGTAGCAATATACACTATCTAGATATATCACTGTGAAATCTAACTGAGATTTAAGAGATAAAATGATGTTTTAGTTATTTATTCAAGTCGTTGTTAACCAGGTGAGCACACTAGGCCAAGGGCCTATTTTAAGGTATAACCTGGAATATTGCAGATCACAAAAATAGACATACAGCATGAGTATATAAATGCACAGAATGGTTAAACAAATGCCAGTATAAAATCAGTATCATAAAATAATACTAAAATAATAATAATATAAAAGCAAATACAGTGTGCATTAGTGATTATATACATAATTAAATAAAATGCATCTACAATCCTAGTGTTCTTGACCTCACAGTCAAGTCAAATGATACATTGCCAGTGACTTATGTAATAATCTTACCTGGCTTTCTCACAAAAAATAGAAGAACGTATGATCTAGGTGTATTTATGTTTATCATAATTCACAGCAAACAACCCATGTCTTAACAGTCCTAATGTTTTTTTCCTAATCAAGAGCAGCACATTTGGGTTGCAAGGCAGTCTTTTAGACTTTTCTGAAATAATATTAGTTCCTTGACCACCTGACATTGGGAAAAATTAATTCCAAGTTACAGATCCAACATAAGCAGATACGTTTTGGCTTTGGAGCAATTTAACAAAAGGCACCACGATATGTTCTGTCTCACTGGATCTAAGAGACATAGGCCCACCTAATTCAGAATGATAAAACAGTAGTTAAGGCATTACTGAATGAGAAAACAGTTGCTTAACATACTGGAAGTTGTTTGTTGTGAATTATATTAAGCATAAATACACCTATTTCATAAATTCTTCCTTTTTCAGAGTAAGCCAATTAAGATTACTGTATACTGTTAATCACAGTGATGTGTCATCTGTCTCAACTGTGAGGCAAGCCTATATACAGTACATCACTGAAAGTAATTCTTTATGTAAGCAGATCTGCCTGAGAACAAGCAGAGCACCAGGAGAAAGGAATCTCTGGTATAACTAAACTTATCTACTGGGACAAAGAACTAGAACTCGTGTAGTGGGACCTTCAATTTAGGGTAAAAAAAGTTAGTGTGTTTGTCAGAGTTAGTTGAAGTGAACTGTTACCTGTTATCTGTGTTATCTGTGTAGTTATCTAGGTGCTTGTCACAGGTGGCTGAAGGGAATTATCTGTGAAATTAACTAAGTGTAGAAAGATTTGCAAAGTAGGGGGAGTGAATTAGCTAGAAGGAGCCAGGTTAAAAGCAGATTTAAACACTGCCCTAGATAGCTTCTGCCAGAGAACAAGCAGAGCATCAGGACGAAGGAGCTGCTGGTACAACTAAACTTATCTACTGGGACTGTATTGCCCTCCTTCCCTCCCTGCACCCCCCCCACCCAAAGGCAGTTCTACTTTTATAGGCACAGGATTTAACTGACAACAGGAACTTCCTGTTTGGGAGCAGGAATTGAGTGATCACAGAGCCACCAAAGACTCACCATCCTAAAAGGTCAAGAGTAGCTCTCTATCCCCCCCAGCTGCTGGAGGCCTGACTCTGAGCAAGTAAGGAGACTACTGAGAAATATAGGAACTTCTTGTCTCAGAACAGGAAGATCAGGAGCTAAAAGGGCACAGAGTAAGTAGGGAGTGAAAAAAAAAGAAATAAACAAACAGAGGAAAGAGTAAGTATTCCAAGCAACAATTAGGGGGCCAGAAATAAGACATGATGCGAGTGGTGCCATGCAGTAGCTGTGGCGCAGCAGTCTTCCGGGAGATGTTCTGGAGGATGCGGTATTGTCACATCTGTAGGCTCCTCTCTGGGCAGAGGGAGGAGGTTGCTCATCTCCAGGCTGAGTTGGCCAGGATTTGTGGGACTTCCTCTTCCACCCAGGGACCACCAGGGTCACTGCCTTTGCCTCAGAGGTTGTCAAGAAAGAGGAGTGGTTGGACCACAGTGGGCTCAGGGAGGGTGAGGGTGGTGGAACAGAGGCACATCTCTCCTGTTGCACCTCTCCACAATTTCTATGATGTTCTGAAAAAATGTGGTTCCTCTAAGGAAGCACCCACAGTGGAGACCTAGGATAATGCTGGGAACCTCCACAAAGGAGACCCACAGGAGGGTGGCATGAGACCCCACAGGGAAGGAAACAACTCCTGGTGGGGGACTCCATTGTTAAGAAGGTAGAACTGGAGGAGGAAGGGGAGAGGGAGGGAGGTAAGGTACCTACCTGGCACCATGGCTTGGTGGGACAGGGAGCGAATCCTCAGGATCGCAGGAGCAGCTGCACAGGGGAGGAAGCTGGATGTCATTGTCCACCTAGGGACAAATGACCTGGGTAAGAAAGGGATCAGAGCAGTACAAGAAGCATTTGTGCAGATGGGGAGGGGCCATAGATAAATAGCACGCATGGTAACTTTCTCGGAGGTGCTGCCTGTCTATGGCACGGGTAAGGCTAGGGTGCCCCACACCATGGGATACAATCAGTGGTTGAAAAACTGATGTAGAGCTCAGGGGTTTGGCTTCATTGGTTGCTGGTGATCCACCTGGAGTGATGCAGGCCTATACTGGCATGATAGTCTGCATCTGTCCAGGATGGGAACCAGGATCCTAGATGATAGGTTTAAATGCTTCATTGGTAAGCATTTAAACTAGCCAAGGGGAGAGGCACTGGAGAGGAACAGGGGAAATCCTAGCCCCCCCCAAAAAATTAGGGTACTAAGTGAGGTAGACACCAACATAGAGATGTCTATAGGGAGAAGAGCAGGGGCAAATGGAGAAAGTGACAAATGCAATAAGGAGAGGGATGGGGCAAAAAGGGGTAAGGCCATCAAGAAATGGAGGGTAATGAGTACCAACGCCCATTGTCTGGGCAATAAGCTCCCTGAACTGGTGGCCTTGATGGAAGAGGGATCCCTGGATATTGTAGCAGTCACAGAAACATGGCACACAGAGAACCATGACTGGGATGTTAACATACCATGGTACACAACCTACAGGAGAGACAGGGAGGGGAGAAGAGGGGGCAGAGTAGCTCTCTATGTAAGGGAAGGGATAAAAGCAACTGAACAAAAGAGTAAACAGGGAGGAGAGGAGGCACTGTGGGCCACCTTAGAGACTGGAAATGGCACCACAGTCCACACAGGGGTTGTATACAGACCCCAATGTTAGGGGGAAGGAATGGACAAGAATATGATGGAAGGCATACTTAGGATGGCAGAGAAAGTGAAGATACTGTTGATGGGGGGACCTTAATATGCCAGATGTCAACTGTAGCACCTTTGCTGCAGCCACATCCAAAAGCAGGGCCATTCTCGAAGCCCTTCAGGTGGCATGCCTCAGACAGCTAGTTTTGGAACCTACTTGTGAGGGAGCAATCTTAGACCTCATACTCTCAAATGGGGACAGTGAGAGGATTTCAGAAGTAGATAGCCATTTGGGAACAAGTGACCACCAAACAGTGTGGTTCATAATAAACTCAGCTACAGAGTCAAGCCATACAAAAGTGAGGGTTCTGGACTTCAGGAGGGCTGACTTTGGCAAGATGGGAAAGTGCCTTAGAAAAGCACTAGCAAACAGGGCTAGAAGGAGGGGTGGAGCAACAATGGGGAAATATCAAAACTGTCATCTCAGAGGCAACAAGCCTTTGTGTGAAGCAAATAAACAAATCAAAACCAAAGAAAAAAGCCACTATGGTTCTCAAAAGAGGTGGCAGTGAAGGTTAGGGAGAAAAAGATAGCATTTAGGTAGTATAAGGAAACACAGAAGGAGCAGGACAGAGAACTGTACCAGTTAAAGCAGAAGGAAGCAGGGAGGGTAGTCAGAATAGCAAAGGCCCAAACTGAGGAAAAGATAGCCAACTCAGTTAAGAAGGGGGATAAAACCTTTTATAGGTATATCAGGGAGCGTAGAAAGACAAAGGGAGGGATAGTGAGGCTGAATAGAATGGATGGTGAGTGGGCAGAGAGAGACAGTGAAAAAGCAGGGATACTGAATGAATACTTCTGTTCAGTATTCACAAAAGAGGAGATGGGGATGTGCCTAATCCACTTAACAGAAGCACTCTGGATAGGGTGGTCAATCCCAGTCCTTTCGCAAAAGAAAGGGTTCTGAAAGAACTCATAAAACTGAAGGTGGACAAAGCAATGGGGCTAGATATAATTCACCCCAGAATTCTAAAAGAATTAAGCAGAGAACTAGTGACACAACTGACTACCCTTTTTAACAAATCAAGGGAGGATGGTGTAGTACCCAAGGACTGGAGGAAGGTAGATGTGATTCCAATTCACAAAAGTGGGACCAAGACAGAGGTAGGAAACTACAGACCTGTCAGTTTGACCTCCGTGGTAGGGAAAGTGATGGAATCACTTCCAAAGGAAAGATCTGTTAAGTACCTAGAGGCCAGTGGGGGCACAGGACCCAAGGCAGCATGGGTTCACAGTGGGAAGGTCATGTCAGACAAATCTAATTGATTTCTTTGACTGGGTGACCAAAGTAGTAGACCAGGGAGGGGCTGTGGACATGGCCTACCTAGACTTTATCAAGGCATTTGACACAGTCCCACACAAAAGATTAATAGTCAAATTAACCAGCCTGGGAGTGGGTCCCAGGGTGGTAGCCTGGATAAAACAATGGCTGGACAACAGGACACAGAAAGTAATTGTAAATGGAGTCCACTCTGAAGAAGGAGGGGTTACTAGTGGGGTACCGCAGGGTTCAGTACTGGGTCCAGTCCTTTTTAATGTCTTTATAAGTGACATTGCAGAAGAACTGGAAGAAAAAGTATGCCTCTTTGCAGATGACACAAAGATCTGCAACAGAGTTGATACTCAAGGAGGCGTAGAAAGGATGAGAAGGGACTTGGCAAGGTTGGAGGAATGGTCAGAAGTATGGCAGCTTGGATTCAATGCAAAGAAGTGCAAAATAATGCACCTTGGAAACGAAAACCCAGGGGAAGATTACACAATGGGAGGGGAGGTAGTAACAACAACAAAAATGGAAAGGGACCTGGGGGTAATCATATCAGATGACCTTAAGGTTGGCAAGCAATGTGAGAAGGCAGTAGGGAGGGCTGGGGGGATACTGGGATGTACAGGGAGAGGCATCACCAACAGAAAACAGGAAGTTGTAATCCCTCTGTGCAGACAGTTGCTGAGACCCCATCTGGAGTACTGCATCCAGTTCTGGAGACCCCATCTCTGCAAGGACATAGACAGGATGGAGGCAGTTCAGAGGAAGGCAACTAAAATGGTGTAGGGTCTTCAATAGAAGCCATACAAGGAGAGACTAAAGGAGCTTAATATGTATACCCTTGAGGAAAGGAGGGAGAGGGGGGACATGATAGAAATGTTTAAGAACCTCAGTAGAATCAACAAAGTTCAAGAGGGTAGCATCTTTCAGAAAAAGAGATGTGCAAGAACAAGGGGACACAGTTTGAAGATAGAGGGGGGATGGCTCAGGGGCAATGTGAGGAAGTATTTTTTTACAGAGAGGGTGGTGGATGCATGGAACAGCCTTCCTGAGGAGGTTGTGGGGTCTAAAACTGTGGGAGAATTCAAGAATGGATGGGACAGACATAATGTCATTTTTGTTGGGGGTAGGAAGAAATAGGCTGTTGGTTAAATAGGATCCGCAGCTTATCCTCCAGCTAGGGAAATGGGCAGACTAGGTGGGCCAAACGGTCCTTATCTGCCATCAAAGTCTGTGTTTCTATGTTTCTATGCCTCACAGGCCTTCAAATAAACTGTAGAGTGGCATGTCAACATACAGTAGACATTAAAAGACTCCTTGCAATGAATAATCTAGCTTCAGTAGTTAACTGCTGCAGTGTGTATAGGCAGTGCTAACATACAATTAAAACTATAGCAAAACAAGGCTATATTGAAGATTTGGGGTCAAAATATTTAACAAAATAGCGAAGTTATTATTTAAGGTTGAAAAAATTCAGCGTTCCTTCATACTTTTTTTGTTTTTTTAATATTTTGCCTTCACATTTTCAGCACAGTAATTTTATTACCTCACCTCGTGAATCTAGTAAGTAAATGTTTTCAGATCCAAGCTGAAAAGTAATTTTGTAGAGTAACTGTGAAATTACCTTTTGGGCCACATTTGAAAAATTTCTCCTCCCTTGTTCTTGAACTGGGGTTAAAAAAAAGCCATGTTGAAAATTTGGGATCAAAATATTGAAAAAAGCGAAGTTATGTGTGAACTTTGAAAAATGTCAGTGTTCTCTCATAATGTGGTCATTTTGCCATATTTTTTCACCAGGTAGTTTTTCACCAGATAATCTTTTTATGCCCCACATCAAGAACCCAATAGGTGGAATTTTCTCAACTTCAACCCGAAAAATATGGTATGTTAGAGATCAAAGAGGGTTTTCTTCTTTTCAGGTTAAAGCAAAAAACCCAATATCTTTGAGCAACAGTTTTCTTATTGTAAGAGGTAATGACACTGGAGATTGTGCACCCCACTATAAGCAGAGGCTCTGAAGGCACCTGGAATTGGTCTCCCTATTTTGCCAGCTACATACAGTATAGTGGTGGGTGGCAGAGGACAGAATGAGGGCTATATACAGCAGTACCAGGAGTGGCAATCCTGGTCTGCTTTCTATGCTGAGGGGGGATATCTGAGCTGGCACCAGGGGTGGGCAACTGAGGATCAATTTTTACAACTGTATAATGGTCAGTGGGATTGGGTACCACCAGCAGTCTTTAGTTTTTTTAACCCATGGGTCAGGAGCGAGGGGGTAATACCAGTGACGGAATTGAGCACCCACCATCTGGTAATATAAAATGAAATGTGGGTCAGGAGGTGGATACCAGCAGCAGGTTTGGGCACCAGACATCCTGCAATTGTAATGGTGACAGGGAGGCATTTGATGGGAATGAACGTTTTAATGATAGCTGGATTTTTGCATTAGCAGTGTGAGTTAAAATGATTTCTTTCAGACTGCTGTTGTCAGGAGGTTGACAAAACCAGTGTGATGGACATCTCTTTCGATGAAATCACTTTCACTTTCCTTTAAACTGTTTTCATCATTTGACTGATGAAAGCAATTTGAAGGAAATCAGTTTTACTGAAACTGCTACTGCAAAAATCTTGATATCCTTAGAACGTTAATGTTTTGAAAATGTCACCTATTTAATTTATATTTTAAAAGGTGCAGCATATAAGCAAAATACTTCAAATTAGCCAAAGCACACATCTTGGCCCAGATTCCATCAAACTTGTCAGTATCAGGTTAAAATAAACAGTGTTTTTGTTGGTACAGGTGAGCGAAAAAATATTAATTTGGACAAATGTTAGTGGTTTAGCATCTCTGTAACCTATCCCCTGATTGACACAACATTCTTAGGATCCAGTAATCCTGGCCTAGACTCCAAGCATACAAAAGTTTGGACAAATTGGTTGAACCACAGTAGAATTATTAAAAACACCTTGGTTGGCCCTCCCCTGATGAAAGCACATTTGGATCCAGATATGCTAGTGAATTACAGGCCTGTCTCATACCTTTCCTTTCTGGGAAGGTTATTGAGAATATGGTGGTAATACTGCTGGAGACACATCACAAGAAATATAATATCAATGAACCATTTCATTTGGGCACTGAGACTGTGCTTGTCAAGGTGTTCAGTGACCTGCTCCTGCTGAGAGATTCAGAGAGTTGTTATTCTCCTTTACCTTTTGGTGATGTTTAAGACTGAGGATCCTGGAGTTTTGATGAAGCACCTTTAGGGATATACTGGACTCACCAGAACAGCCTTTAAAAGGTTTAAGCCCTTTTTGGCAGGTATATTGCAGAGGGTTATGCTGTGTATTTACATGAGGCAACCAGCAGTGATCACCTATGATGTTACTTTTGTCCCCAGTTTCATATATCATGTATATGCTGCCACAAAGACAAGTTATTAGGTGGAATAGCATGAGTTTTCATGACTATAGAGATGATACTCAGCTAAACACGCCTTTCACACGAGCCAAGCAAGGGGCGATCTCATTGCTGGAACAATGCCTACAAGATATCTTAGACTGGGTGGTCTCCTGCTGCTTGAACCTAAATCCAACAAAAATTTAGTTTCTTCTGGTGAAATCAGGTTCTTGAGGGTTGGCTGTCAGATGAGATGCATTGGGTTACCTTCATTAAATGGCTATAGATAAGATTATAAACCTTGGAGTCATTATGGACCCAGGGCAGACTTTCAAACATCAGGTGTAGGCTGTGTCAGGAGTGGATTTTTTGTTTCAACTAAAAATATCTCCTGTATTAAACCCCATTTGATGTAAGAGGATCTGGTTACCCTAGTTCATGCATTTTTAACCTCTAGACTTGACTATTATAATGCTCTCTAATTAGGGATATCTGGAAGGTTGTTGCACCACCTACAGCTGGTGCAGAATGCTACGACCAGGCTGATCACAGGGTCATCATCATATGTAGATCATACTACACCTATGCTGTGGCAGCTGCTCTGGCTACCAATATGGTAGTGCACTACCTTCAGGATCACTTTTACTAAAATAAAAAGCCCTGCATGTATTCAGTCTGGGTTAAGTTAAAGGTGACTTGACTTGGTATACTCCTGGCCACTCACACCACTCCACTGAGGGATTGCTGTTAGCCATTCTGAGATCGGTTCTAACGTAGTCTGGTGATAGGGCATTCTCAGTCATGACTCCACTTATGTGGAACTCCCTTTCTGCAAACAGAAGGAGTTCAACCTCAGTGGAAGCATTTTAAAAGGAGCTAAATATTATTTGTTTCAGCATCATTTGGGGACTAATGATATGGTATCTACTCTCTCAGCTTCCCTATGTATATATTTCACTGAACTAATTGTTTTATGTGTTATGAGTCACTGGGATAGGGTGCTTTATAGATAAAAATGCCTTACACTGCTTTTTTTCACACAGGGCTCTGCCTGAAGGAGCAGATCACTCATACCTTTCTTCACACAGGGCCCCAGAGCAGTTGCTTAAGGCAGCAGACCTGTGGGGCAGTGTCTTGGATGTGTAACTATGCTTTGGGTCATGAGGCTAGGGGCTGCAGAGGGTATGGCATTAGGTTAGAAAAAAAACATTCCATCCTTTTATGATTTGCAAAGAATAAGCTTACTTTTTTTAGAAAGTAGTCATACCTTGCTTAATACCTCAGCCTTGTGCAAACAAGGATGTGCAGGGCCTACTGAGTCCTCCACAGAATGGAAGCAGAGTCCTAACTTGATTTTTACACAGCCCTTCTGGCCTACACAAAGCATGATGAGCTAGGCTCTTTTAGCCCTGCACAAAAGAGGAGTGACATCCTAATTTGCTTCAAACAGGGCACTCTGGGCTCTACATGAACCAGGAGCATACTCCTAACTTTCTCCATACAAAGAATGATGTGCAAAGCCATTTGGACCTCATGTAAAACAGGAGCAGCATTCCTTCTTGCTATGTGTAGGGTCCAAGCACATTCAGGCCCCTTCGGGCTCCATAAATAACATACTTTTATTCATATCTTAGCCACATTTTGGAATTTTTAGCCCAAATTCCCATGGTACACAAGTCATTGCCCTTGCTGATGAACATATAAAAAGAACCTCATAATCCAAATAAAAATGTGTTTTGGGGGATAAACCCCTGAAACACATGTTGGGTCAGATTTAAAGGACATCAGTTAAGTGGCCATGAGGTGGTGTGGAAATCTGTTCAATCTGAACATTTGTACCAAACATTTCCCAATATGTTCAAGATATGAGTGAGTTTAAAACTACCAAAGCATCACAGTATTTTCTGAGTCCGTGAATATGAGTTATTCTTATGTTCCTAGACTTAGTGCACAGTGAAAGTCAGACTTTGTGGTGTGGTTGATGATGTTTCATTGATGACAGAGGATTACATTGGGTGACCCAAAGGAACTGCTCACCAAGGGACCCTCAGGAAGAGATGTAAAGTTTGAGGGGGGTGGAGGGTGGCTTACATGCCAGTGGTTGGGTAAAGGTGGTGGGTTCTTTCTTTAGGTTGAAGGTGCCAAATGGTAGCACACCATGAAATACAAGTATATCTTTACTTAGCGACAGTGGGGGATTGGAATGGGTGTCAGAGTGGGGCAGAAGGTGGGTTTAACTTTTTTTTGTAAGGAATCTTCAAAGAATATTTTAAATACATAATTACAGCATGAATATATTTCAGGGACTAACAAATAGCAGTATGTACATATGTAAAGTAGCGCAAACATGTTGGCCCCAATACATCACAACCACATTTGGGGGGTGACATTTTTATTAACAGGTGGGGTCACGATCAGTGAGAAATACAGATGGCAATCAGGGTTACTCATGGTGGGAATCAATTACTTTTCTTAGCGGTAGCAGTGGGGACTGAGTTGGCATGAGTACCAGAGGTGGATGAGGGCTGAGGGATCACAATCAGAGGATGGCACGAACATGCCAATGGCAGTACAGGGCACCAGCTGTTAGCAAACATGGGGGGGGTCACATTCCATTCTTGCTGCTGGAAATCATTGTAATTTCCTGCAGAAACTGTAAGAGAAAGCTTCTTTTACTGTTTGAAGTAATAATGATTCCATATGCTTATCATGAAAACCTTTTTAATTTACTTAAAATAATAATGTAATCTATTTTTAAATCAATTCAGGTGTCTTGTTAGACTGCCAAAAGACAAACCATAAAGCTATCAGTCTTTAGAGGTATTGTTTCAGTTTTTCCTGTTTAAAGTAGTTATCTCCCAACAACTTTAAACCAGAAAAAAAGTGCATTTTTTCAGCCATTTTTTATGCATTGCTAATAAATGTAGCTCCAATGTGATGCTGTGCTTCACAAACTTCACTTCTCCTCCAGCTGCTCATGCTTTAGCTAGTGCCCAATATGTAATTGTAGTTTTGTGTTGTCAGATGGGTTTCTCTGTAATGTTTCCTGTATCTATCTGCCGATTGTCTGCATGGTGGATGGACCCCTCACTGTGTTGTTTTAACTACTGTACCTTGTGATTGTGCTATTGTCTTTTGGAATTGTCCCCCCAGGTCACATCTGGAATTGAGCAACATTGCTCAGTATGCCTTCCTGGTTAAACTCATAAATAAAAAAAAAAACATAATTAATGTAATCCAAAAAATACAAGCACCAGCTAGTAGTCATAAAAATATCTTTACTTTCAGACTGCAGTATTGCAGGTTCGAAAGCTTCACAAGCAAGAACAACTTCAAAAGGCCCCGAAGGTTTCGCATATGCGTCCTTCCTCAGGGAGGCTGGTCATGAGTACATGCCCATGTTCAATTACGGGCACCTGATTCAAATTATTCAACAATCATAGTGCATATATTATACATTGCAAAGTAGCAACCCAGCATGATTCAAACTATTAAAACAAAAATAGTTAAAACAAAAATGTGAAAAAACATTTAAAAGCTTTTAAACTAACAGTCTAGTTCATTCAAATCAAACATGTAAGTCAGACAAGGTGAATATTTAATCTACTGCAATTCCAAAAATATTTATACTTCCACTCTAAGTTCAATACTTGACATGGGTTAATTTAGTTGTGGGACTCAACCTCACAACCTTGATTACAATACCTTATTTGTAAAAATTACATCTAAACTACTATTAGTAATTACACGCACTGTCTATGTATGCCTCTGTACATACAAAATGCCACAACCTAGTTGCAAAATGCATACTGATGTGGGCAAGTGTGATTGTAGTTATACACACCACTCATAATCAGTGCCATAATTATGCAGAAAGAATGAATGCATCTCTGAAAATAGCCAACAAGTTTCTTATAATTCTTTTATAAAAAATATTTATAAATCAAAAACTTTTTAAGGGGCCTAACAAATTACCTAGGCAGACTAAAATTATTAGGAGTTAAAAAAGATCAGCCTAATACACTCTTATAGTATTTAAATCTATTCGATAATTTAAAGTAAAAAAGTCTGCCCAGTATATTCTCATATTCTTTTAAAGAATGTTTCCTTTTCTCTTAATTTTCATTTTGTTTCCTTTTCTATTTGGCTGTTATACGTTGATCAATAATATGCCTTAGCATGATCTTTTGTTTGTTAGTACTAGTTCTAATGAACCTTTATGTTTGTAAGCAAGATTTCTTTCAGATTTTGCACAAGACGAGCTAAAACAAGCATCCTAATTTGCTTTAATAATCCATTCAGTGCCATGCCTCATACAGCTAATCCTTCAAGCTGCAAGTCTGAGTCTATGCCCCACAAATCTACTGCACTATGTAGGGCCCACAGAATTAGTACTAAGTTTGTTAGGGTGGGCTCTTCCTGACCTGAGCAAAGCACAATGCTAGTCTCCTAAACTTCTTCACTCAGGCCCCTCTGGGTACAACATGAAGCAGAAATAAGTTATACCTTTCTTCACAAAGGGCCTGAGGAAATCACCTATAATTTTCTTCATGCAGGACCTTGCGGGCTCTACCCAAAACTGGAGATGCATGGTGTACCCAGGATTTGGCCCCACTGTACATAAATATTTTTTTTATGAATACATTATAGAAGCAAGATGGGGGTATCTGGGCACACAGCCTCCCCCCCTCCCCGAATGCACATGAGATGAGTCATAACTTTCTTTGCACAGGGTCTCTGACATGTTGCTTGAAGCAACAGACCTTTGGAGCACAGCTCTGGCTTTGCAGGTTCACCTAAGCCATAGGGCTGGGGGCTGGGGGTGTCGGGATGGGAGCTAGAGTTACAAATTCTTTGGATCCTACACAAAGCATAATCTGATCCTAGTTAGCTTCAAGCAGAGCTCTTTGGGCCTGCATGAAACATAGGTTGAGTCCTAACTTAATTCACCAAGGGCCCCAAACAGGACATGCAGAGCCTTTCAGGCAGTTCATGAAACTAAAATGTGTTCTGAAGCCCAGGGCCCTTTGGACCCCACACAAAACACATAATTCCTAGGCCCTTTGACTATTTTGCTGCTCAAAATATTCTGTCCCTGTTGGACTGAAATATTCAAAGAGGCATTGTGTTTTCCCCCGCTTAGGTCATGCTTGACTTGAAGAGTTATTGTGACACTTTTTTTTATCTTTCATGCTGTTCTTAAAACTACTTTTGCAAGGTTTTTCTGCTGGTCCAGAAAAGAGCATACTGCACATGCTCCTGGAATTTGATTTTTGTTTTACTTTGATTAACCCTTGCTGTGCCATGGACTGATATATTAGTCCAGAATTCCTATATGTCCTAATTCCGTGGGCAGCCTAAGGGTAACCTTTACCCATATCTAAATTATTTTTAGGGTAGAAGTTGCCACTCCACCTTGCAGCCATCATGTGGTGTATACTGTAGTTCTAAGAGGAGAAGCAGGCCAGGAGCCCATTGAGACTGAAAGTGAAACCATGTAAGTATAACCTTGAACATTCAACCCAAATGTGTTTTGGGAAGGGTTAATCACTAAACACACATTTTGGGTTAGATTTAGAAAGTACAATTTATATGGCCATCAGATGGGGGTGATGAATTTGCCACCTGAAAATTTGGACAAACAACCCCAAAATAGTTAGAATACGACAAAATAAAAAAAAAAGTACAAACAAATTTGTATCTGGAAATATGTGCAGTATGCTGTTTTCTAGATTAAGGAAAAAATGGCAACAGCCATTATAAACAATTTTCTGTATTTGAATTTAGAAAAAAAAATCTCAAAAGCCATTGTGAACAGTTTTCTAAATTCTGTAATATGCATACTGGACATTCTTCAAGATGTAGTACTGCTGTGCAAGTTGCACTGTTTAGTGACGGGTAGAGGAGCAGATCCAGGGACACCAAAGAGTCAACGATTGAGGGGCACTCCTGCAGGACAGGTAATAGGTGGGGGAGGAGAGTATCATACTGCAGATGTCAGTGGGCAGGTGAGGATGAGTTTTCCCCCAGGTTGACAGGAGCCATCTATGCTCGGAGGAGGGTTATGTGATTGCCCACTGTGGAAGCTGTAGAAAATGGCAGTGTTGTGGGGGGAGGGGTAGCATAGTTGCCAGATGGTGGGTGGGTGGGAGTGCCTTTTAGAGCTCTTTCTTTACATTTCAATCGTCAAGGTATAGAAGAAAGATGATGACCAATTGTCATGGAGAGAGGGCTGTGCTGGTCAACCACAATGGAGCATATATATTGAATACAAGAAAAAATATTGTTGGGGGGTATGGTGGACTGGGTACCAAATGGTTTGTGAGGGTGATGGTGAAATAGCAGCAGGATTGGGAAACCACTACCAAAAACACATAATAAATCAGGGTTACCAGGATGGAGATACTGGAGGTGAGATTGGCCACCCACTGCTGGAAACACATAACTCACGGGGGTACCAGGATGGGATGCAAGCAGCAGGATTGGGAATCTACTGATGGGCAACATTAATAGTGCTGCTGGGATAGGGGGACAAGTGCTGAGTAGAGATTCAGTGAAGTTTTTTTTTACTGATAAAGTGGATGCGAAACTGGAAAATTTGGGATTCACAAGTTTCCCCATGGTCACTCCAACTTTTCCAGTCATTTTTTTTCTTTTAAAAAAACCTCACAATTTGTAAAATCCATGCTCCACGAACTGCGCTATCATTTCCAACCCCCTCCCACCTCCCAGAAACTTTTTATAATAAATCCCCCATCCCCCAGCAAGCACCCTCCTTCTTCCTCTCCTCTCTGACTTCGTGAATGTTTATTAAAAAGAAGTACTTTCCTTTCCCCTCACCTGTGCACCAAAACATATTCCTTTTACCTCCCCCACCTGATCAGACCCCACTGGTTCATATTAAGAACACCCACTGAGCCCTCCGTTGTCCCCTATCACTTTCTGCCACCACCAGTACCCCAAAAAATACATTTTCAAATGCCCTGTAAACTATGAACACCATCCCCTGGTGCAGGCAGTGTCTGTATTGGTAATGGTATGAATAAACAGGGATATCTTTGCACCTAGTAAAATTGGGCTTGCTGAGTGCTCCAGCTGGAAGGTAATAGGCAACTCTGAAGTAATGATATATGTAGTATTTGTTTACATCAGAATCAGGCACTTGTTTTTTTCAGTTTTCACCACTCTGTATTGAACAAAGATTGGGCTGGGAGAGTTCTGCTATGATGAGGTAGTAATGTGTGATGTCAGGGAAACTTTACTTTGCAAAATACTTCACAACATTTCCTCGACTTAACAAAGTGTGAAGTGCCAACTTCATGTCTCTGTGTAGCGAAATTCTTTTTTCACTTAGTGAAGTATTAGGCAAAAAGATGTGCCTAACATGACTTTTTTTAAAGTAAAGCTTCCCCCTCACTGTCCCCATTAATATGTCATAGAACCCCCTCCCTTTCCCACCATATTTTGAATAAATACCCCCTTCATCCTACTAAAGCTCCCAAACCCCAGTATCAACTGTTCCATAATCCTGTAAAAAAGAAAAACATTCCACAGTTGTACATACAGAGTGACCGACTTTTCTCTTCAGTGTCTAAATCGGAATGAATCTTGAGTGAAATCAGTTCTAGTAGTAATACTTAATTCACTGGTTATCACCCTTTATTATATGTCTCACTTTCCTTTACTCTCTAATTCCTGTTTTTAAGGACACAGAAAGGTTTGCATCAGAAAGTCTGAGATGCCATAAACGTGTCCAGTTTCAAACAAGTCTTCTTTTTTATTCTGATATGCATTGTAGGAATATTCCTTCTGGCATTTATCATTAGCAACATGTGGCTGATCTGCCAAAAGATGTTACTGATATTAGATTATGGTTATTTAGTGCATGCTACCACTAATACCATTACTTTGAAAATTAAAATAGCCTTCATCTTAAGTCATTGTTTGCTTCATTGTCCCAATAAGCCTCATCACTGGAAAATTTACTCTAAACTGGAGGGTATTATCTACACATGTTCTAAGGTCTCTGCAGTGGCTTAAATTAGTAACTAATGGGGGGGATTTTCAAATGGCTTGGATGCAGATGCAAATGTATGCTACATCTACATCAGAATCCATCCACTTGTATACAGGCAGCCCTGCTGCTATTTTCAGAAGCTGCATCTGTACAGAATAAAATCTGGTCAGAGCCAATATGGCTGCTCAGTGCAGCGAGAATGCTGTGAGAGCGAGTAAAAGAATACTCGGAGCTCTCGCAGTGCTCTCATCACACCCGAGTCTCCCATTCCCAAGATGGTGGTGCTGACTCAAACTGTGCATGAGCTATTCTCTCGCATGCGCAGTTTGAGTCAGTGCCACCATCTTGGGCATGACAGTCATCACTTCTGCAATTGCAGAAGAAAAAGAAGTGCCTCATGAAGGGGATATGTTTATGTAGCCCATGGAGGGGAAGGACTTCATAAACAGCAACAGTGGACATTTACCAGAACACTGTGGCAGCACATCGGACAGTGGTCTGGTCATGAGCTTTCACAGTCCTCTTTTAAAGATATAATGGCATAAAGTCTGTGGAGCACCACCCATGCAGCCATAAAATGTCATGATTTGTAGCAGAAAATGAAGACTATAGTGAGCTGTGTCCAGTTTGGATGCCATTGCATCTATTTTTGGACTCAAACATCAGACATTGTTACACAGAGTAGTTTGTTTGTAACAGGGGGACCGGCACTTTCCTAGGCTTGTATCACGTATCAAAATACTGTGTTGTTGTTCTTAGGAAAAGTATAAGGACTTACTCAAAGATGGTCAACATGCATGGTGTGAAAATGTTCCTTTTTATTCAAGTAAATCCAGGTATATCTAAGTAAAAATGCAGTGCAAACAAATTCAGCAAAGTGTAGCAAAGCACAAGTACAAACAATGGTGGTTTCAATTTTCTGGTTTCTCCTCACTCTGTCATTCGTCACAGTGGGTCACCTGACACATTTCGCAATAGCTTGCTTTCTCAAAGGTGTCCATTGCAACTGTGAAGCCTGTCTTACATAGAAGCTTCTCTTAAAGGAATAGCATTCCACTAGCCATTATATGTATAATGTGCATAAGTGCTCAGATAGCCACAACATCAATAAACACAGAATGTGAAGTTAAAAACATGTCAAATATCAGTTCATATATTATTAGCTGACTAAGCACTTCATAACCATTATAAAAGAAACCCAGAGCAAATGCAATGAGGCATGGATTATCCTGGAGGATATTGGCCATACAGCCAAGTTTTAAAGAAAACAAATTGCACATACCCCAATAATGCAAAGCATCATGGGAAGCATATACACATGTCCATGAATTAATTGAGACTGGCTCAACTTTAAGCAAAATCGCATGGTGCCAGAAGCCTCACAATACAATCAGAAAAGGCTAAGAACAGCAGACACGGACACGTGTTTCATCCTCATTTGGACTTCTCAATGTGCCATATCTGTATCTCAGCCCAGGGAGAGGGGAGCCAGCCTATAGGGTATTTTATTTGTTAGGGTCATGGGCAGCCCAAAGTAGAGAGAAAAGAGAACTATAAAAGAACCCCGGAGCAAGTGCAATAGGACTTGGGTTATCCCGAAGTATATTGGTCATACAGCCAAATTTTAAAGAAAACAAATTGCAAATACCCCAATAATGAAACCATTCTACCATTATGTTATACAGCAAAAACTTTTTTGTATACCAAAAACATTCTCTTATATGTAATTGGGAAGCAAAATTCTCCATCGCTTGTTTATCTCATAGGTAAAGTGCAGTAGTGTTATTCTAAAAGTTGGAGTGCACTGTAAGGTAAAGGTTGAATTACCAAGGCACCTGGCCTATTATCAGCTAATACAATTTAGAACATGTGTATTTCACACCTGACACGTGATGTAAAGCCCCAGTAGATTGCACAGTTTTTTCTATAAAAACATGCAGCACTTGAAAAGGCTGATGCATATCTGTGAAAACAAAACAAGACAGCAAGGACTGAAATTATAAAACAACAATAATAACCTTTAAACATAAAAAAACATTTCCTGTACATGTATCAAAATAAGCCCAGATTAAACTGCAATGTCCAATATTTCATTTTTTGAGAAATGGTTTAACTTCAGTCCTACCATTTAATCCGTTTCCATCTATATCCTTTAATGAAAAGATCCAATACTGCTCTCTTTTGAGCAGGAAGTTATCATAATCCTCCCCCCCCCCGCCACCACCACCACCACGTCCACCACCTCTGAGAGAGAATTGGCTTTTCTAAGTCTGTAAAGCTAAAGACATGTTTGTTTATGCTTCTCATTATGTGGACATCTAGGGCATTTGTTTTATCTTCATTGTCTTTTGCGCTCTTGTACTCTCCTATATGGGTCTTAAATTCCCTCTTGGTTTTACCCACATCGTGGGAACCACATTTACACTCTGCTAGGTAAATGAGATCACATGTCACACAAGTCATGAAGCCTCTGACTTTATTCTCTCTGCCTGTGGTGGGATTCAAAACATTTTTTGTATTTTTGACCATGGGGCAGTATTTACAATTGCCACACCTACTGCACATATTGTCCCCCCCGGGTAGTCACATACATGGTGTCTCTTCCAAGTGTTGCACTGAATGTACCATACTATGTCTTTTATACATTTCCCTTTTCTGTATGCCATCTCTGGTCCCTCCTGTGGGACATCCATAAGACCTGTATCCTGTGATGCTATGTGCAACTGTCTCCCTACTATGTCATTTATCTGCCTGGACTGGGAGTTGTAAGTGCTTACAAAGCAAAGTTGTGCATCCTCCTTCCTGATATCACACTCTTTTTCCTCTAGTAGTGTGTCCATTGGCTATGATATTCTGGGCATATCCCCATTCCAGTTATCTTTTTGTTAGTTATATTGGCTCATGGGAATTTTTTTTATGACATGGTGTGGGTGTCTGCTGCTTGCAAGTAAGAGGGTATTTCCATCTACCAAAATACCTTCTTACTTGCAAGCAGCAACCACCCACACCATGTCATAAAAGCTATTCCCAAGGGCCAATATATCAGGACAAAGAGAAACTGTGGGTCAGAGAGACTATATCAAAAGAGGGTGGGTGAACTAACACAGAGGTTATTGGAAATGGGATATGTCCAGAATAGCATAGCCAGTTCTACAGAAATGGTTCAAAACATACCCAGGGAGACACAAGTAGAAGAAAAAGGAATGTGATACCAGGAAGGAGGATGCACAAATATTCTTTGATTTCTTTGTGTCACTAAGACGTAGACAGAGGCCACGCAGTAGACATCCTCTATCTTGATTTCAACAAGGCCTTTGACTCTGTGCCATACAAAAGGTTGATCAGGAAGTTGATGGATCTTTGGGTTGGGGAAAGATGGCCAGATGGATGGAAAACTGGCTGAGGGACAGAACCCAGAGGGTGGTTGTGGGGGGAAAGTTACCTGGTACCAGAGAGTGGGACCCCCAGTTCTCTGTGCTGGGGCCAGTGCTGTTCAATGTCTTCATCAGTGACATTGGAGATGGCATTAAGGGCAACATGTGCCTATTGGCAGATAACACCAAGCTCTGCGGGAGAGTGGACACAGTTGAAGGGATATGCTACCTACAGAAAGATCTGGAAAAGCTGGGGAGGTGGTTCAGGATCTGGCAGTTTGGTTTCAATGCCAAGAAATGCAAAGTTATGCATATTGGAGCCAAGAATCCCAGGACAAAGTACTACCTGGGTGAAGTCCAACTATCTGCAACAGAGGAGGAGAAGTACCTGGGAGTGATGATCACTAGTGACCTGAAGCACTCCACACAGTGCAAGAAAGCAGCAGGAAAGGCAAACAAGAAGCTGGGATGCATATCCAGGGGGATCAGTAGTAAGAGAGAGAGGGGGGGTTATACTGCCCTTGTACAGGTCACTAGTAAGGCCGCATCTAGAGTATGGAGTTCAGTACTGGTGCCCACACCTCAAAAAGGACATTAACCTGCTGGAAAAGGTCCAGAGGAGGGCTAGAAAGATTATAGTTGATCGGCAAGGTAAGGCATATGAGGAGAGGTTGGGGGCACTGAACATGTACTCCCTGGAAGAAAGTAGAGAGAAAGGGGACATGATTGGGCCCTTCAAGTACTTGAAAGGGATGAATAAGGTTGATAAGGAGAGTCCCTTTAAGCTGAGTGGCAACCATAACACTAGGGGGTACAGTCTTATGCTGGAGGGTGGGAGGTTTAGGAGGGATGTCAGGAAGCATTTCTTCACAGAGAGGGTGGTAGACATTTGGAATGCACTGCTGGAGGAGGTCATCTTATTGAAGACAGCGGGCAGCTTAAAGAGAGGCTGGGATAGGCATGTGGGAAAGTAAGGATCATGGGTAAGGAGGATGGGAGGAGTGGGGAGGGCGGGGACATTAGCTCAAGCTGTGGACCCTGCAATATGAGCACACTTGATAGACCAAATGGTCTTTTTATGCTGGCTTTTTCATATGTTCTTATGTTTGTAAGCACTTACAACCCCAAATCCAGGCAGATAAGTGATATAGTAGGGAGACACTGGCACATAGCATCACATGATCCAGGTCCTATGGATCTCCCACAGGAGGGAACAAAGATAGTATGCAGAAAAGGGGAATGCATAAATGAGATAGTGGTACATTCAGTGCAACCTTTGGAAGAGACACCACATATGTGGCTATCCAGGATGGATAATATGTGCAGTAGGTGTGGTAACTGTAAATACTGCCCCAAGGTGAGAAATACAAAGACCTTTTTGAATCCCACCACAGGCAGAGAGAATAAAGTCAGGGGCTTCATGACTTGTGTGACCTGTGGTCTCATTTACCTAGCTCAGTGTAAATGTGGCTCTCATTATGTGGGTAAAACCAAGAGGGCATTTAAGACCTGTATCAGGGGCACATGCATGCAATAGAAAATTTAGATAAAACACATGCCTTAGCTGTCCACATGATGAGAAGCAGAAATAGAAACGAACATGTCTTTAGCTGTACGGGCTTAGAAAGGCCAGTTCTCTGCAGGAGGTGGGGGGATTATGATAACCTCCTGCTCAAAAGAGAGCAGTATTGGATCTTTTCAATAAAGGCTATGAATGGGAAAGGATTAAATGGCAGGACTGAAGTTTGTTTGTTTGTTTATTTTATTTATTTATACTGGTAAGTCCATGTGCCAAGGACCTGTTTTCATGGTTGACCAGTTCCACATAAACACACAATTAGACAAATATACAATCAGACAGATATACATAAATACATAAATGCTTCTCACAATAAATTTCAGTACACCAATGATTTACATTGCAAAAATATCAAACAAAGCATTTACATTCACTTTCTAGTAATAAATAATTCCTAAGTCTCTTCCTGAAATACCTTAGTAATCCTTTCAGACCGTCTAAAATGGGTAACAGATGATTAAATAAACAAGGAAGAACATACAATAAAGTTTTTTGGCCCTTAGTGGTCTTCATCCTAGGTATTTCAAATTAAGTAGAGTCAACAGACATTGTACAAAAATAACTAGTATGTCTATTAAAAAGAGTAGCAACAACCTCAGGAATCCCGTTTAATGTTATTTTCTTTGCCAACATGTTTAGTTTAAATTTAAAGTGCAAGTCTAATGGCAAAAAGCCTGCATCTCTCAATAATAAACAGTGATGTGTCCTGGCTGGAAGTTGCGTGGAAAATCTAGAGATTTGATTTAAAAGAATTTTAACTTTGTTTATTAATCCATCCCACGTGGCATAATAAATCATGAGACCATAGTCAATAGTAGGAATAAGAAAGTTATTATCAAGTATTTTTCTAGTGGATGGTGCTAGAAAAGGAGTAAGTCTGTATAAAACCCCCAATCTCTGATGCATTGCTTTAATCAATCTAGAAATATGTGGTTCAAATGTCATGTCCTCATCTATTAAGAGTCCCAAATATCTAAATTGCTGAACTTGTTCAGTAATATTTCCCTGTACTGTATGTAATAATAACTCACTATATGTCCGTTTTCGTTTTCTTACCTTTGGAAAAACCATAGACTTAGTTTTATTTTCATTCAAAACAAGTCTGTGTTCCATAAACCAATTATGGGCTGCCTGAAAATCAGCTATCAGATCTCTTTCAAATTATATTAATATGTGAACCGCTCGTGAGGTTCACCGCATCATCTGCATAAAGTAATATCTGGGAACTAGTACAAACAGAGGGAAGAGTGTTTAAAAATAAGCTAAACAAAAGGGGACCCAAAATCAACCCTTGTGGAACATCCGATGAGATAAGTGCAGGTTCTGGAAAATATCCATTAATCTTTATTACTTGTGTACGGTGATTTAAGTAACTCCCGAACCACTCTACCACCTCACCAGACATACCCAGATCAAAAAGAGATGATAGTAGAGGCCATGATCAACCAAGTCAAAGGCCTTGGTGAGGTCTACAAACACTGCCCCAGTATATTGCCCATCATCTATGGCCAACTGGACAGTGCTCATGAATCCCACCAGAGCTGTGATGGTACTGTGACCCAGCCTAAATCCATGTTGAGCGGGTGTGAGAACATTGTACTTTGAGAGATACTCTAAAACCTTTGAGAGAAGTGCTAATAAAGAAATAGGCTGATAATTTTGAACTTTCGTTGGATCACCAGCCTTGAATATTGGAACCATAACAGAATCCTTCCATACTGTAGGGAAAACATAATTACAAAGTACTAAATTAAATATATGAGATAATAGATAGCAGAGTAGATCTGCAGTGATCCTCATGAGACGGTATTCAATCCCATCCCTCCCAACTGAAGGATGTGGGTCCATTTTTAACAGATATTTCCTGACTTCCTCCGGGGAGGTAGATCTAAAATAGAATCTTGGATACTGTAATTCAGCAACATTGTTTCTATTCCATGAGTTACCGACACCAGATGGGATATATTCAGATAAGTCAGTAAAAGTATTGTTAAATTCCTGAGCTACTGACTGAGGATTAATTATGATCTCATTGGAATTATCTAAGCACGTAATACTAGAACAGCACTTCTTGCCCAAAAGTTCATTTATCAATTTCCATGTATCAGATACATTCTTACCCTTAAAGTCCCTTTGTCTATCCAAAAAATTTCTTTACAAGTTACAAACTAGCATTTTACATTTATTTCTAATAACCTTATATGCCACAAGAGAGGCATGACTAGGAATTTTCCTATAAATTTTCCACAGAATATCTCGATCTCTCAACAATTTCAATAACTCAGGTGTTACCCACTTATGTTTATTTCCCCTAATCCTTAGTTTCCTGAGAGGGGCAAACTTATTACAAATGTTGTTGAAGAGAGAACAAAAAATGGATAGTGCTTCATCAACCTTGAAAGTCTGCTTTATTCCTGTCCAGTTTAAAGATGCCACAGCTATTTTATATGTTTCTGTGTCTATTTTATTTATACTATGTGAGAATATAAATACTGGAGGGACCTTCTTTCTTTTTGCTGTCCAACAGCAATATACAGATATACAGGACTATGGTCACTAACACTATCTGAAAGGACCCCTGATTGAGCAATTTTACCAGTGTCAGAGATCAATATCCAATCCAAAAAAGAGGTGAATCCAGATCTATAGTGTGCCCTAGTAGCGGCATCTATTAACTGTATCAACCTGTTGTTAGTAACCAGTTCTTTAAATTTCAACGAATCCTTTCTTAACCAGTTCATATTTAAGTCTCCCAAGATTATTAATTCTCTGTTTTTTGCAAAATGTCCCTCTTAAAGCTTCAATCAAACTTAATCCCTCCTCCTGGTGTCCTTGGGCTGCATAGATCACAACAAGTGTCAAAACGTTATGCTCTCCCAGGACAACAGATAGTGAAAGATAATCACAGAAAGGGAATTCAACAACAGGGGTATTTAATGTGACATTAAAATGATCCTTAATACAAAATAAACAACCACCTCCCCTCTTAGTCTTTCTAACAACTCTGAAGGTATTATAACCTTTTAAGGGAATTGTTTTATTCAAAACTTTATTTGTAAGCCAGGATTCTGTTAATGCTATGATATCAAATTGATACTGTTCTGACCAGACAGTGAAATCATCCGTTAAACCGTTTCTCAAAAAATAACATATTAGACATTGCAATTTAGTCTGGGCTTCTTTTGATACATGTACAGGAAATCGTTTTATATTTAAATGTTGATATTGCTGTTTTATCATTTCACTTCTTGCTGTCTTGTTTTGTTTTCACAGATATGCACCAGCCTTTTCAAGTGTTGCATTTTTTTCTAAAAAAGAACTGCTCAATCTACTGGGGCTGTACATCACATGTCAGGTTTGAAATATACATGTTCTACATTTTATTAGCTGATAGTAGGACAGGTGCCTTGGTAATTCAACCTTTACTTTACAGTGCACTCCAACTTTTAGAATAACACTTCTGCACTTTACCTCTGAGATGAACAAGTGATGGAGAGTGTTGGTTCCCAATTACATATAAAAGAATGTTTCTGATTATACAGAGCATTTTTTTATATATACATAGATACATAGATACATAGACAGTGTCGGCAGATAATGGTTATGAAGTGTTCAGTCAGCTATACAAGAACTGATGTTTAACATATGTTTTTAACTTTACATTCTGTATTTACTGATGTTGTGGCAATCTGAGCACTTAAGTACATTATACATATAATGGCTAGTGGAATGATGTCCCTTTAAGAGAAACTTCTATTTAAGACAGGCTTCACAGTTGCAATGGACAGCTTTGAGAAAGCAAGCTGTTGTGAAACACGTCAGGTGACCAACTATGACAAATGAGGGAGTGGGGAGAAACCAGGAAGTTGGAACCACCATTGTTTGTAAAATGCACTTTGCTACACTTTGGTGAATTTGTTTGCACAGCGTTTTTAGTTGGATATACCTGGATTTACTTGAATAAAAAGGAACATTTTTCACCATGCAAGTTGACCAGCATTGAATGAGTCCTTATACTTTTCCTAAGAGCAACAACACAGTATTTTGATACGTGATACAAGCCTAGGCAAGTGCCGGTCCTCCTGTTACAAACAGTCTACTCTCTGCATTGCTGATTAGACCATGGCCATGCCGCTCCTAGGAGCACCCACACTCTACTTTTGGAACATGGACACTGTTACATCATCTAATAGATGGTCTCACAGGCTTGGATGCATTTCTGCTTTAAACATTGCAGCAGACTTATCTTGGGCATAACTGTTAGAATATCCTGCCCTAAATATATAAATCTGGAATGGTCAAGGTGGTTGAGACCCTGCATGATGTCCAGCCTACATATGTAAGAATTTGATCCGGTAAATCTGGATCAGTCTGAGTCTACCTTCCTTGTCAAGGATCTGATCTAAATCTAAACCACATCACAAGTTAGGCTATATGCAAGGCAACACTCTGTGGCCTGGCTCTGAAATAGATCCAGAATGGTTTGGGTCTCTAAAAATAGCACTCTAAAAATCAAAGCAAATCAAAGGTGACCCTCTTTAGGGGGTGGCAGTAGCATGATAAGGGATAGAAGTCTGAAGAAGATTATCCATCCCTGCTCTTAATCATAATGCAGCATAACACTTGTTTGATCAACTAGTGCCAGCAGATACTAAATAATAATCTATATTTAAATAATGGTGCATTTTACTGTTACTGTTAATAAGCTATGATTTATGCTGTAAATGCACTGACAGTAGGAACCCCAGTGAGTTTTAAATGAATTGTCAATGTCTTGTGCTTAAATTTGCAGGCATTCCATTAGGACAGCACATAACAATGCATTAGAACATCAGTGACGTACATCATCTTTTCAGCCAGCTAGTGAGTTGGTTAAGCTTAGCAAAATTATTTACAGTAAATGCAGGAGGTAATATGGGGTTGGTGTAAGAGATCTACAGTAGTATATGGCAGTTTTTGTTCCTTCTGTAACTCTCAGGCAGGAAGAAAAATGATTAGCTCTAGAACAGTTACCAACTAGCATACATTATAAGCAGAGCTGAAGCACACTACTACTATTGCAACGTTTATTACATTGTTGAATACATACAGTATTTGCAGGTGAAATATTTATGTAGGTAATTCCATGAAATGGAGGTACTAATGTGTTAAATCCTTTGTAAATGACCTTTAGAAAAACTAAAAATAGCCACTGCAGTTATGATCAGTGAATTTAAAAGATGACCACAAGTATTGATACTGTACACTGCATAATTTGAAAAACCCAGGTGCATTCTTTTTAGTTTTTTAAATGTGCAGCTCCAAAATGACACAGATTTCATTCAGCAAAATATGACAAGCAAAACCACAATATGTTCCATTGCTTCTATGTAGACTCTTATTTTATTTGCACTTAAGTTATTTTGAAACTGCACCTGGTGTTGTCTTTTGTTTCACCCAGGTTTAAAATGCATATAAAGCTTCTGATTCACTCAAAGTTTTATGTGGCGCATGCAGCTGCAGTGTCTAATGAATTTACATGTTTCACATTTTCCCCAGAAAGTTCAGCAAAAGCATCCAGCTTCTTTTTTTGAGTGGTGAATTTTCTTTTGGGAAGGGTTTTTACAAGATCAGCTGGGACTTTGGTGAGTGAGGGATCCAGGCAATGCTTTTTTTAACTTAAACAGCTGTGAGGTGTCTATTCTTGTTTTGGGCCAGGAACATCGGGGGAAGAACAATGGAGAAGTAACACTGCAAACAAAAACATTGCGGTGGACACAACAAAGCCAAGCATAAATGCCTCTGAGCCCCAAACAAAACAGAGAAACACAGCAGCAACACTGTAGGTACACCCAAGGCACCATTTGGTGAGAAGGTGCCAGCACCACCCAAACCGGGAAACTGCCAGTAGTGCGGAACCACAAAGAAGGCCATAGAACCAGACACACTGAGTGGACCAGCATCAGATGGCACACAACGGACAGCACTTGACCAAAGGTGGGGAGGCACGAGCTGCACAGAGGGATATGGAGGAGGCACAAGGTGCACAGGACAATGGATGGCCCCTGAGATTGGGGGCCACAGCCACAGGTGAGCACAGAACAGGGCCCACTGGCAGGGACACACAAGAGACACAGGGGTGTGATAGCCACCATGCTGTTGCAGGGCCACACGGGTGACCCTGCCATGGAAGGGGAGTGCAGAACACGGGAAGGGAGGTAATGGAATGAGGGTAGGAGGAGTGCAGACCAGGACAGGACACCTGCACCCACCAATGCACCACCCACAGCTGCAAGGGTGGAGGGCCACAGAGGGACAGTGCCATTGCATGCACCAAGGGGACTGTGCCCAGAGCAGCATGAGCAGGGGTTGCACACCATGTGTGCCTCACAGAAACACACAGACACCATGATGCACATAGAGCAGGGGTGTGGCCACACTGCAGGGATATAATGCTAATAGGGCACACCTGTGAGCAGGGCAGGGGCAAGCCAGACCAGGTGCATTGCATCCCACACACAGCGAAGGGCCCATAAAGCAGCACAGCACACAAAGGGGCCTGAGGTGCATGGGAGAGTCGTGCACAGGAGCACCATTGTGAGTGAGGCACTAAGACAAGACACTGAACCATGCCATTTACCTTTGTGACCAGCCAAACAGGGAAGACCCTACTGCAGCATGAGGGCTTCGTCTATTACAAGAAGCATAACCTCAGTGAGAAGACGTACTGGAAGTGTGCAGACTACTACAGAGGGAAATTCCCTGGCCATGTCCACACCACCGGGGGGAGGAGGTTGTCAGGATTGTGAACAGCCACAACCATGTCCTGGACCTTGGGGCTATTGGCATCTGTGAGGCTGTCATGAACATCAAGCAAAGGGCACCACAGGCAATGGAGACATCACACCAGGTGGTGGCAGCATGCAGCAGCAGCACCATCCCCACTGCCATGTGCAGCAGGATACCCAGCAAATACCTCCTGAAAAGGAGTGTCCACTATGTGTGGACAGCTGCATACCAGCCACGACCCCTGCCAACATCCCTGGAGGACCTCACCATCCCAGAGGTGTACACAGTGATACACAATGGTGCATGCTTCCTGCTCCATGACAGTGGTGTTGCCTCTAGGATACTGATCTATGAGATGAAGATAGAACAGTGTATCAATGGACACTATGCACCACCATCGCGGAAATGGTACAAGGATGCAATAGACCACATACAACAGATTGTTGGGGAGTACGGCACCCAGAATACCTATGACTATCTCCGTGGCACCACATATAACTTCCAGTTGCAGATGTGACCTTGCATGCACCTGTATGTGCAGCCAAAAAGCCACGGTGCTTCAAGCACCATGACAGCTGTGTGGAACTGAGACTGCACCCATGGCATCAGTCCACTGTGTGTGCCAATGACTGCTGGACACTTGTGCTGTGTGCCACTGGCCCACACCTGTGTGGGGTGAGTATGTGTGCAACTGGTGTGGGGCAATGGGGTACCATACAGTGGGTGCCTACACACACACCGTGGGGGAATGTGGCATGCCCCTGATTGGGGGTGTTGCCACTGCATTTGTTGGTGATTGTGCTGCCTCTGATTGGGGGGGTGTACACTGCCTGTGCTGGGGATATTGTGCTGCCTCTGATTCGGGGGTGTACACTGCCTGTGCTGGGGATATTGTGCTGTCTTTGTTTGGGGGGTTACACTGCCTGTGTTTGGGTTTGTGCTTACTCTGAGAGGGGTTACTCTGCCTGTGTCAGGGTATGTGCTGACTCTGATGAGGGGGGTTTACTCTGCTTGTGCTGGGGTTTGTGCTGCCACTGATTGGCCTGAGACAGTGCAATATCCCAGGGATATGTGACAGTGGGGCATTAGGCTCTGCCTGTGCCCTGCTATGGTGGCATACTATGACGGTCCCCTGTCCTGTGCACTGCGCCATCCAGCATTGGTGGTGGGTGTGTGATGTGCACTCTGGTGTTATGTGGTGGTTGTGCTTGTGGTCTGCTGGGGGGCATTGTGTGACCACTATTGGTATGCACTTGTATATCTCTCATTAAACACCATCTGCATTTTGTGTTGGTGTCTGTTGGTCATTGTGTACCAGCGTAGGCCACAGTGGTGTATGCCGGTCTCCCTGTGTATCTGTGCCCCGGCATGCTGCCTACCTTCCTGGCTGATGCTGCACCCACACGGTTGTGTTGTGGCTTATGTCCATGCAGGTATGCCTACACCATGCATGGCCCTTGCCTGTCCTGAGGCCATGTTGGTCACTGGTTGTGCAGCCTCTGCATTCATGTGTGGGCAGCAGTGTCTGCCCGCATGGCACAGTGCACCTTTTCTTCCATGGCCATGGTGGCACCATGGCATGCTATCTTTGGGGGTGCCCTTGTGCATCGCACCTGGGAGTTGCAATCTTGTCACATGGTGCCCTCCCCATGGTCTTAGCCATGTCCTCTTCATCCCACATTGCTGTGTGTGGTGCTGGATGTACTGCACTGTCCGGGTCAACACACCATATGGCTACTTCCTCGTGGCATGGCAGCCCAGTGACCGGCAGTGGTCCACCATTCCATACCCACTGCCTCATTGCAGGGTGGCCACCATGTCCTTTGCTGTCTGTGGCTCATCCCCCTATGACATCCTTGCCTGGTGACACACATGGAGGCAGGTCAAAGCTGTGCACATGTGAGAGGTGCTCGGCCCCTGTTGTCCTCCCTCACCTTTCCCCACTGTGCTCTGAGCAGGAACTGGTGACCACTGCTGTGCCGGTCTCATTGTGTGTGCAGTGGATGTTGTGTCCCACTCTGATAGTCTGCCCAGCACTGTTGTTTCCTGCCTCATGGTGTGCCAGTGGCAGTTTGAGCAGTGGTGTGTTTTCTGCCTTTGTTGCTGCGGTCGGTGCTTCCCCCTGCGATCTCCCTCCTGGTGTTGTTTCTGCCTGGATTATGTTGTGCCAGCGGCTGTTCGGGTGGTGGTGTATTTTCCACCTCTATTTCTGCAGTCAGTGTTTCCCACTGCAGTCTGTGGCCCGGCACTGTTACTGCCCACATTCTGTTGTGCCAGCGGTGTTGCGGGCAGTGCTGTTTTGTCCACTTTATTTCCATCTGTGAAGTTATATCCCATGATGTTCATGGCCCAAAGCCTATTGTTACATGTTAAAAAGTGTGGTATCCACTGCCACTTGTGCAATGTTGTTTAATGTCCACTGTTACATGCACAATATTGAAGGAGCTTTTTCTTAAGTCTCTGAAACGGAGTTATCCCACAACATGGTACCGTTTCACTCTTTGGGCATAGTGTCTTGAAATACTTAGTAAAATAAAGTGTGTTTTTGTTTTCTTTTGTTTTGTTTTTTGTTACATAAACAGCTATGTGGTGTACATTGATACTGTATATGCAACACTGTGGTGTCTATTGTTACATGTGCAACACTGAAGGTGATTTTGTTTCAAGTATCTGTTAGGGAGACATCTCATATTATAGTCCCTTTTTCACTCTTGAAAAAAATATAAAAATATATTGAAAAAATGACCCTAATGTCACACTTCAGTACCCTTTTCATGGACATACACAGTTTGTGATAGAGTTATTGTATACCATAATGTTCAAGTGAAAATATTCTTAGATGCATATTTGGAAATGTCCTACAAGCTGGCAGTATAGCCTAGAGGGTCGAGCAACAAGCTGTGAATAAGCTTGGTTTATATAGATAGTAGACCTGGGTTTGACTCCTTCAACCTTCTCTCGCATTCTGTGTGGCCAAGAGCATGTCACTTGACCTTCCTGTGCTCCTGGGACTCATCCTGAAATGAGCTTTGGCTCAATGTGCCCTTCCCAGTCCAAAACTGTTAAAATTTAATTACATATTTGTAACTATGTATAGAACTTATACTGCCCTATTATTCCCAACACCCCCAGAACGTAACTTAAAATTGGACATTACCTTATTATATTTGTATTTTATTGGTAAAACCATTTCTAAATAAAATTATTTGTAGTGGGGAATGTGAGAAGGATCAGAGTTTAAAAATGGAGGAGTAATCTTATTTGAATTTTGTCTTTTATTTCTGCAAATGAAGAATAAAAGATAGGGGGTGAGTATACTTACACATAACATCTAACTTGATTTCTGAGGAATGTGTAGATCCAACTAAATTCTGAGCTGCACAGCTGTACATACCAGCATGACTGTTATCAATTACATTAAAGAGCAGATTTTTTTCTGAAAGGTTCCCATACAGCTTTTTGTTCCTGAACCAAGTGTAATTTGTCACTTCTGGGTCACTGCTGCCAACAGTGCAGGCTAAAGTCACAGCATCACCTTCCTTGATCCTCTCAGTGTTAAGTCTATTAACACGTACCTCTCTTGGTGCATCTAAAAAATAAATATTAGAATAAATATTGTAAAAGAGAATGTTTACTACAGACATATACTTAAAATATTATGTTTTCTGCTTATTGAATGTTACCATGTTTAATTTTAAAGATAAGGGATGGGGTTAAAATGCTTCCAAAGCTGACCAAGAGCATGAGCTACCAATGTCACATGAAAGCACTTGCACCCATGCTGCTGACAGCTATTTTCAAACCTGACGCCATTTAATAATAATAGACATGGTTTATGGCAGCTGCATTAAAAAGGTGCATGCATCATTTTTTTTGGATTCAAATGCCATCATTATGGACACAATTGCATCCAGTCTGCAGATGCTGTTGGACAAATAGATGGTTACACAGTATGAACGTACTGTAAGTCCACTTTGAAAATATGCTAACAGTTTGAAAACCCTGCCCCAAGACTGTAAATACATTCAAAAAGAAAGAAATAATGGCACTAGCTACAGTGGCAATCATGGAAAAAATTGAGTGATAGCACGGTATACTGAGTGGTGCGCAAGCACGGTACCCATTGAAAAACCTGTGTATCGTTACCAGGCAATGACATGCGGTGCACAGTACCAGTCAACTTTTGTGTGACTACCACTGTATTCCACAAATAACACTGCTGTTCCATTATTTTGCTAAAAAGGCATACAGTAAAAGTGCATAAAGATAATGACAGTGTCCGATATAGCGGAGTCAGCTGGGATCAAACGCAGTAAAAGGTGTTTCATAAATTCATGCATGACAGAACACTTAATTGCCATTGAACTGCACTGTTTCTTGCATCATACCGCAACACTCTACAAAAATATACCAAGGTATTGTGCTACATCGTGGTAGACTCCCCTCTGCTTACAATATATCATATGCATCTCATTTGATTTTCTGTTTGTCCTTCCTTGTCTTTTGTCTCTTTTCTCCAATGCTGTTTGTCAGGTGTCTATCTGAGCACCTAGATTTTGCAGTGATATCCTTTATCCTTCCCAAATAGCTATCCCAGAAAATGAAAGGCAAATTCTTCATTGAGAAAAGAAGTCTACGGATCAAACACTTTTGCTGCATCTATCAGATCTTCAAAGTCATTTATCAAGCCAACTGTGATATTTTAAATACATTGTTAATCCATTAGAGCTCTGTGGAATGTTCAAATTCTGCTTCTGTTGGAACACTGCAGAATTTCAGAAATCCCACCTTATTATGAAAAAATTCCATTGGACAGAACATTCAGAAATTCTGAAAGCTGATTGTTAACCGTGGAATCACATCCCACTGTTTACGTAAACCTCAGCTTTATTTTCTGCAAACTAAGGAATAAAATTCTGGGGTTGTGCAATTCATGGACTATTATTCCACAACTTACACAGAAAAGCTTTTTGGAATTTTGAAGAATTAAAAGAGAAATTCCAAAAATCATTTTGGAATTGTAATTGCCATTCTACATGAATTCTGCTGGCACAATTATGCATTCTGCACAGCTCTAAAATCCATATTAAATTCCAAAAGATAGGGATTATACTGTATGTGTCCATATAGGTACTCTCTTCATGATATGTTGTATTTGTTGTGATTGTTGGTGCATTTAAATGTATTCAATATGTAAGTTATATTTTGCAAATGCATATATTACCATCGGCATTTTTGTAGTTTTCTTCGTATCATTTTCCACTACTGACTCTAAAGTACTGTCTCTTTAAATTCCTGCAATTGAAGCAAGCATTGTCATCATTGTGGGCATCATTCCCTGGAGAAGGATATGGGGAGTAAAATCATTGGGGTGAATAATGGTGCTTGGGGTGTCTCCATATAGTTTGAGGCTCTGTCATTAACTTTACACATGTTTAAGCTTTTTATCAACTAGATGGTTGTTTTTAGAATTGCTGGTGCCATGATCCCTATATTTATGATTGTGCCTTTTTCTGGGCAGAACGTGCTTTTCCCTTGAGCTGCTTTTTTTCTTCATTTTTGTAATAAATGTATTCATCAGTGAAGATTGTTTGTTTGATTAATATATTAAAAATAAAGTCTTATTCAGCCCGTTGGTGCTAGAGGCTGTTCATTGTAAAGACATTTTGGAAACCTGGGTGTCTGGCTAAAGCCTCACTCACTGACCAGTTTGGTGGCATCTACACAATACAAGGACAGTGGTATGTATTGTCAATGCCCCAAATATCACGCTGCAGCCAGGTCTATTTTAAAAAGGCTGGCATCAGTGTACCCCTTCCAAGGGTGTCCTCCCAGACTAAAACATGCACTGACACTGCCAGGCTTGATGTTTTATGGCTGCAGTCTTGTGGCATGGTCCTCTCTGCCTTTGTGTAGACTGCTGCACACCTATGTATTGCAATGTCTACTGATACCTATACAGTAGTACTGCACGCATGCCATCTGCAGCTTCTGTCAGACTCCTCCATGCCAGCAGCTCACACCTTGCTACCCACTTCCCAGTTTCTGTTGTTGTGGTGGCAGTGCATGGGCCATTAGACCAGCTCTGGTTGGTCTAACCATGGCCGTGGCTTTCAATCAGTGCTGGGCTCTGAAAATCCTGCTGGTGGGGATATGGCAACCAAGTTGTGCCTCAAGTCCCCTCAGTGCCATGGCACAGCCTGTGCCTTACTGCAAGCCTGGTGCAAGCCTCCTGTTGGTGCTGCAAGCACCATATGAAAATTGGGTATGGCGCAAGGTGTGGCAGAGGATGTGCCTTGCATCATATCCCTTTGACTAAGACACCTTGCATCATTCCAGACCCTTTGAAAATCAGACCCAATCTTTGGTTTGGGTTTGACACTTTGGCCAAAAATATTTGAAGTCCTTTGTACTGGGGCTTAGAAAAATGCTAAATAGGAGTAACCGGCAACCCTTAACACTCTTGACTACCCTTGTCAATCTCAAATTCTCCCACCCTTCCCTGGTCCTTCAGACAGATTTTTAGGTAAAAAATCAGCACCTGGGACAGTGGCTGGATCTGGATTTGTTTTTTATTGCAAAAAATGCTGTGGGAAGGGCACAGGAAGGTGGTACATGACAGGGACACATATATTCATCCCAGTCATTTCACTCTGTGACAACTCACACCAGGCTATTAGTTCTGGTATCAAACAGCTCCCACATCAATTCATCCCCAGACAATTCACTCCCACTACATATCATACTGTACTCCAAATACAGTTTGACTTCCACTTCTACAACCTTCGAGCGCATTGCCTCATCTGGTGGGAGAATTGCACCCACCTGGAATTTATTCTATAATATTTATGCCGGGGGTGAATTGTCCATGGAAAAAGAGACATTGTAGTAAATTGGCGCCAGAGATAATAGTCCTGTGTGAGGTGTCACAGAGAAAAATGACCAGGATGAATTGTGATGTTGCCAGAAATGACAAAGGGTTAATACAGGTGTGGTCATTGGACTATGTCTGGCACAGTGCTAGTATCAGGAACTTTTGTATTATAAAAAAGTCTAAGGAGGAGGAAGGAGGGTGGGAAACAAAGAACTAGAAAAGAAAGACTAGAATAGCAGCACCTATCACGGCTGCCAAGTGCGAGTACATAAAGCATGTCACCATATTGTGGATGTCAAACCCAAAAGCAAGCTCACTGACGTTCATGCATTTTGACAGTGGGCTTAGGTTAAGTTGCGTTTTTTAAACATTTAAAATAAAACCATACTTACTGTGTAAACATTTTCTAAAGATCTGACTCTTTTTTTTTGATTCAGTGACAGCAGTTTTGTGAGCAGATGTGCAGTATAGGGTATAAAAAAATGTTCTGAGATCAGTCCTGGCTTGGGCTGTGCAGGGGGAACTGGCTGCAGTGGGAGGAAATGTACATTGTAGGGGAGTTGTTGTGGGGCTACTGCCTGCAGAGATGCATACTGGAGCAACTTGCTGTGCTGGGGGTTTGTTTCTGTGCAGGGGCATTTACTAGGCACAGGGACTGCTGGTGAGGACTGCTGAGGTGCACTGGCAATTGATGTGGACAAAACACATGAAATAAAACATGTTTTCCCCTAATGACCCTTCCACTTCACCCTGGGGCCCCTATACACATTTTGCTCCTTGTGGCTAACAAATTGCCCTAATTTAGTAAGTAGAAGGTTTTGTTTTCTACAGTTGTTTCCAGGTTTCAGTAAATGGTAATTTCATGTTATATCATAGGATTAATGATATGGGAAAAACTAATACTAAGCTAGGGTGAATCACTGATACTAGGAGCCCACACAGCCCTAGCTTAAAAAGTAAAATATACTGTAAATGCAGTGTTTTTAAGCTGATGCAAAATGCTTCTAAGTCGAAGCCAAATTCCATACTAAAAAAAATGTCAAATACTCAGTGGCATAAATATATACAGTACTCCACCACCTGTTTGCCTATAGGGAGGTATTCCTGGAATAAACCAAATACTCCCCTTCAAATTAATTCAGACAGATCAGCTGGTGGTCCTTTACACCTGCTTTGTCAGGAGTAGGCAGGAAAAGTTTATGACAAAGAAGAAAATGTAACGGTATATAGTATAGTCTACAGAAGACTGATGGCACTCCTAAAGGGAAAGTTGCTGATATGCATGTTCTGAAGAACTGGAAGCCTTTAAAGCCACCGACCACCCTTCTTGATCATGGACTAGCCACTCACCTATCTCCCCATCTGGCCTTATTGCTTACTTAAGTACTATTTGACAGTAATGTGCAGCATATGACTGAACAACTAAATAAAGTTTATTGTAAAATGTGATTTTCTACAAATTGATGACCAAAATTCTGCATTGGATACCACATTAAGCAAACAGGATTTAGAAAACACTGTATACCAAAAACAGGCAGAAATTGCTGGTTTTTAGAAACAATCTCATGGACTGATTTACCATCTGTAATATGTCAAGATTGCCAGCCCCATAGAGGACCATGCTTGATCCCCCACAGCCACGGTTCTAGATTCTGAGTTTCCCATGCCCCCCAGCACATGCCTCATGCTCCTCAGACCCCCAAATGGGGTAACTGGCTTCAGTGGATGAAAAGCATCCCACACACGAGCACCATCCCTGGAGATAGACCACCCCACATTGTGCCCATGCCAGCCTTTCCCCTACCTGGAGCTGGCTGTCCTTGCTGCTCACAAACGAGGCACCCCACATAAGGATGAACCCTATGTTGGCATTGCATATGGCACAGCACAGTGGTAGCATACATGTCTCAGCATAATAGCAACAGTGCATGTGGCACATTGCAGTGGCAGCAGTACACATGGTAAGGTGTAGTAACAGCTGTACACATGATATAGTACATTACATCCCTTGAACCCTTTGTTCAGAGTCCAACGCTATGTCCCACAGTGCAGCAGAGGCAGTGCACATGGTACAGTGCAGTCCCTCCCTTGACCCCATGCCTGAAATGCACACAGCACAGCACAGTGGCAACCCGTACATGTGTCAACACAGTGGCGGCAGTGTATATGTCAAAGCGCAGTGGCAGCAGTGCATGTGTCACAGTACAAGTACAGTGACAGACATACACATGGCACAGTGCAGTCCCTCCCTTGAACCTGGTGTCAGCAATGCATGTTGCATAGCACAGCAGTAGCAGTGCATGTTGCAAAGAGTAGTGGCAGCAGGACATATGGCAACACCCCTTAGCTTGATGGTAACACATGTCACAGTGCAGCATCAGACATAGATGAGGCACAGTTCAGTGTATTGCTCCCTCAGACCCTGTGTATGAAGACCTATACTGTGGCCCACAGTGCAGTGATAGCACTGAATGTGGCATAGCATGTGGCTTCTTCCTTGAACACTGTGTAGATAATGTAAGGGGCACAGCACTGTAGCAGCAGTACACATCACAATGCAGCAGTGGCAGTGCAAGTAGCAAACAGTAGTGTCAGCAGTTCACGTCATGTGTCAGTGTATAACTCTAAGCCTGTGGATGGTGGCAGGGCAAAGTCTTTTTAATTTTTACTTCGAATTTATGCTCCTGACTCCTGTCTGGTCCTTGGACCCCTTAGAGGTCCTCCCACTGCACCCCAGCTCCATCACAATGCCTTCTGCCAAGACTTACCAGCTGAAACAAACCACACAGGAAGATATGCCTGGGTCATTCACGTGGGGCTTCAACCACTTTTTTTAAATTGGGTTGGTCCACTGTAATTGGGTCAGGGCAAGTTCTGAAGAGTGGGGCAGCAGACTGTTGTGTGGTGTGGTGAGGTGTAGCCCCTATTTGTGGAGGGTTGTTGAAAGGCCATGCATGAGGGAAATGCAGGGGGTTACAGGGCCCTGTGTGGGGATTAAGTACAGGCCTTTGCATAGAAGAGGGATTCAGGCCTTTGAATGTAGAAGGGTGCAGGTGCCAGCATGTGGCCATTGTAAGACTGTAAATGCACAGGGAAAGAAGCACTCCAATTGGTTGTGATTGGCCCCTTGAGCTATAATTAATTTTGGATCCACCCCATCTACATTAATTGTATGCTTGCACACCAACACATGGCATACAAACCTGCCCTACATGATGCACAAATGCAGTCATTGGGCGTGTCTCCATGGCTGCTGCAATTCAAGTTGCAATCCACCCTGGAGCTGCCCCTACCTCCCACCCTTTTTATTAAGTGTGGTACATGAATTAGAATATTTAATTATTGAGTCTCCTATAAGGTAGCTGATCATTTTTTTTATCTCAATTTGTTAATCAACTATATTTGCAGTACATCTTTCATTTGTTTCTCAGGTCATATTCATTGGTCCATGAATATCCTTGTCTCTTACCACATCCATTATTTCCTGAGCTTCATTTTCTATATTTTCCATAAGATTCAGCAAAGGTGCAAACTGGTTATTGGTAGGGATTCTAAACTCCATTGCTCTTCTACCTTTTTAACTTGTTTGGGGCTTCCTTTGCTACTGATTTCTTCCCCTTCCTCTTTTTCCCTAACCCTTGTATACCTATGCCCTCAGTGTTGTTTCCTAAGACACTGTGACAATTTATTTCTTGATTTTTAATGTCTGTTTCAGAGAGAAACTTTTTAAACATTGTATTTGCAATTCTAGTCATATTATTGTAATCCTCAATTCCTTTAACTCTAAGGATTGTTCACAAGTGTACAGTGTAAATTCAGTGATGTCTGGGCAGACTTGATGGTTCAAAGGGTTCTTTTCTGCCATAAAATTTCTATGGTTCAATGATTCTTGTGTACTAAATTTATTACAAATGTTACATTTTATACCAATTTCCCCACTGACTAGGGTCACATAGTTGTAGTTCATTTCTTAATCTCCTTCCTGTGTTTATTGATTAGTAAAAGCTATATATTTTAGGCCTTTAATTCTTACATTTATGTTGATGAAAGTACAGGTCCCTACTTTGAAAATCAGCTGTACTATGTTTTGATTCTACTTGCACATTCAGATGTTTATAGTCCTTTACTGCAAAGAGTGATTGATCTAAGGAACTTGAACTTTTAATGGTCATAAATATTTAACAATACTTATCCAACTTAAAATCCTGGCCCCATCGCTGTCTTCCACGGCTGATGTTGGTAGATGCCACTTGCCTCTGCACAAATTGCCTCTGCTCAATAGAGGCAGAGTTTTTTTGCAGTGCTCTGCACTGATGTCAGTGTCTCCTGGGTGATGCTGCAACCAGACCACCAAAACAGGCAGACTAGATGGTATTATGTCTTTAAAAGGCAGTATAAACACCAATGGGGTACACAAAAGTGCAGTCCCAGTCACCAGAAAAGGTGACAGTCACAAGCTTGGACCCGCACTGCTCGGGGGTCATAGGGAAACACTTGTTTTACTTTCAGTTACTTGTGTTGCCCCTGTTGCTTTTCATCTCCCAAACTCAAAAACAGCATAAACAAGTATTTGTCAATGCCGAATGTTGTCTCGCTGGCATTGGCATTGGTAGTGCAGGAGTTAGAGATGCATAATAGGAATGGCAGTGAAGTATTGAAATGACACCAACCGCACCCCCACCCTGCAGAGACTGACAGGCGTTGGGGTGTTCCTTTGGGTCGTCAGCTATAATACTCATGCCATTTTACCTTGCCCTACCCTGTAGACACTGTCAAGTGTCATGGTGCGCTTTGGGGTCTTTGGGCCTTATACTTACCCCATTCCATAAGGAAATATGCTGAGGTGGGTGCAGTATAGGAGAATGGAGCGAACTTTAGGGCTGAACACTCCAAGGCACACCTTGATGCCTGTCACTGGCTGCAGGGTGGGGGTGGAATGGCATGAGCATTACAGCAGTGATCCAAGTCACACCCCTGACACCTGGCAGACTCTACAGGGTGAGGTGTTACAGTTGGAAACCCTAATGTAGGTGGTGTTTATTGGTATTTTCACTCCTAATTTTCAATATAGGCTTTCTGTGACCCCCACCTCATGAAGAGTGGCACAATTAGTTTGTTAGCTAAAAGGTGTTTTGCACAGTGGCTATGCCATTTGGTGACACAGGCATGAAAATACATTTTGGCATGATGTGAAAAATGACAACTGTATTGTTCATGAGGAGGTGTAAAAAAAATGGCAACGTTGAAAATCTGGAGTGAAAATATGAACAATTGGTGAAGTCATGAGCAGGCGTAGAAACTGCACAACACACGTCCATAACCCAATTATGTTTGGGATTTTTTTAACCACATTTCCAACATAGGCATTTTGGGACCTCTCCTCATGAATAGTGGCACTGTGATTTTGTTAATCTGTCCCAAAAGTTTATTTCCCACAGCGACCATGCCATTGTGCGCCACAGGTGCAAAAATACATTTTGGGCAGAATGTGAAAAATGAAAGCTATACTGTTCATAAGGAGGTGTGAAAAAATGCCAGTGTTGAAAATCTGGATATGAAAATATAGCAAATTTGCAAAGTTACAAGGGTGCATGTGAACTACGCAACGCACGCTTATAACAGTAATTTTATGGACTTTCATCATCAGATTTTCAACATAGACATTTTAAGACCTCCGCTCATGAACAGTGTCACTGTCATTTTCTCAAACTGTCCCGAAAACTGATTTCACACAGTGACCGCGCTATTCTGCACCGGATGTGTGAAACCATATTTCAGCCAGGGTATGAAAAATGACAGCTGTACTGTTCATAAGGGGGTGTGGAAAAGTGCCAATTTTGAAAATCTGGAGTGAAAATATTACAAGTTCACGAAGTTATGAGTGTGCTTGGAAACTGTGTAACGCACACTCATAAAACAGCCATTTTTTTGATTTTTTTCCACCAAATTTGCAAAATAGGCTTTTTGAGAGCCCCCCTCATAAACAATGACACTGTCATTTCATTAATCAGTCCTGAAAGGTGATTCCATGCAGTGATCGCAAAATCACCTTTCGGGACTGAATAACACCATGACAGTGACTGAATTCATGAGGAAGGGTCCCAATAACCCCATGTTGAAAATTTGGTGCCAAAATTCCCAAAAATGCCCAAGATATGCACCAAAGTTGAAAAAAATCTGTTTATGCCATTATTCAGCATACCAGCATTTCTTTAGTTCACGGTCGGCTTTGAAGAGTGCAGACGTGTTCCTGGTCCACTGCAGACCATTGCGCTGTGTTCCCGAGGTAATTATAGGGTGAGAGAGGTGGGAGGCAGGTGCAGAGAGGGTGGGTGGGTTGGGGATGGCCAAGGCCAATGGAGTCAATGTGGATCATTTTTGGTTTGCAGGTTTAAAAAAAACATAGCAGGACAGTTTTTGTTTTACACGGGCATTTGGCATGCTTGAGTGGGCTCCCAGCATGACACCTGACTGTTTTTTCGGGTACTGTAGTCAATGGGGATTGACACTCTATCAGCACATATCAAAGGGGGACAGGAGCCAAGGGGATTGGGCACCCCCTTAGCACACACAACAAAAGCAGCAGGGTCATTATGCCAATGGGAGGGCTCCCCATTGGCAAAATAAATGGGGAAGGGGGACTGAAACCGGCGGGGATTGGGCCCCCTGTCAGCAAAATAAGACTGGGAGGCACATGATGTTGAGAGGGATTTGGCACCCCCTTGGCATACACTTAAATTGGGAAGGGGGCATTATGCAGACAGGGAGTTGGCTCCCCCATCAGCAAATTAAGTGAGCTGGGGCACTCTGTGTGGCAGCAGTCAGTGCCACCATGTTTATTAAACTGTTTCACCAGGAAAGACACATCGCTGCATGACGAGCTTGGATCTGATTGCAGCGGACCTTTTCTTAGATCTGGTGGCCAGTTTACATGTTGCTGGTGTCAGTGTGCATGCAGCTGCCTTATTGAGGAATGAGGAATGCACCTACTAATGTGTGCTCTGCATTCGCGCACAGTGACTGCACCTCCAAATCTGCTACTACTGCAGTATGTTGGCTGGCGCGCACACGCAAGTCAACATAAAAAGTATTTAAAAGACTTCTCTGTGAAACTGGACCCTTGAAGCACTGTTCAAAAATCAAAATGAGGCCACTATGGTTGCATACAGTCACCAGCGCAATTTTAGGGAGGACCACAGAGCTATTTAGAGTTGTAAATGCAAAGATAATGGAAGGGACAATTCCTTAGCTTTAAAAAAAAAACACAAGTCATATAGATAAACTAGAAATACTACAGGGATTTGACCTACTGTGAACAGAATTTGTTATATCCAGTCTGGGGTTGTATTAGGGGGTGTCAAGTGAACAAAATTAAGAGTGAGGCCACCTATAATTTCTAGTGGCCCACTTGGTGGCTGTTTAAGGCCACCAGGATTTGTGGCTTGAGATCCACTGATCAAAATGCAAATGCATATGCAGATTGCTGGCTGGCAAAAATAATTTCTAATGCAGATAGAGTGGGAACAATTTTTTGCCAACAAGAGAGGGGAGTTGAGTGTTTCAAATGCCAGTGGTATCACTGTTATTGCCCCATACAATCTGCTAGGATAGTCTGAAGCTTTGATTGTGCACAATCCATAGAGTGGTAGCCAGCTCCAGTCATAACAATATTCAGACATATATGGGTGTGGCTTTTATCTTTGCCATTAAATAGAATGCCCAGTGACTTGCTGCAGCTAGCCATAACTAAGGATATCGTTACGAATGTCAGTTTCTACCACTGTACTTACCCAATGTGTCTTGCACAGGTTATGAACTTGGTTTGTGCACTGTCCATCCTGGATAACATGATAGTTCATGTTATCCAGGATGACATGATAGTTCATGAAGTCTGAAAGTGAATGGTCAATATCCACATTACTCAGTGTATCAAGACACAAGAAGGCATCAGCACATCGTGCGTGCCTCCCACTCCTAGTGGGTGTCAGTTTGTGTGTATCCCATCCCAGCTGAGCTGAGCACCTTGATATTGAAAGGTGCTATATAAATAAAGAATGATTTGATATCTAATTTTGATTTCAAATTGAAGATGTTCCTTGATCCCACAACTTCCTGCTGCACCACATTCCATTCTTTTGCAGGGTTCCACCATGTAGCGGTGACATGGAGCACAGCGACCATCAGTACAGCGATGGCACAACGCTGCCAACTGGTGTTGTGCCATCGCTGGAGTAAACTGTGTTTTCTGGGGGGGGGTTCCTCCCACACCCCCCATGCAGGGGGAACTGCCCCCTGCACACCCTGGACTTACAATAACCAACTCCGAGTTGGAGTTAGTTCAGAGAGGGGGCGAATATCCCAGAGGCAGCAGTGTCAGGAACTCAGTGGACCATCACAGCAAACTATCAAAATGTTGCTGTGATGGTCTTTGCTGTATTACTATTGCTGTTGTGACTTGATATCCTTTTGTAGCCCTTACCATAAATAAGTTATCCCTTTCACAGGTGTTTGTTTTTTGTATGTGGAGCTGTTTGTCATGACTTCTTAAGTTAACAGTTCTGTTTACACACTTTAGTCCACATTGTTTGCTAAGTTCAATATCAGCAAGTATGTTATAGAGCTGTAGCATGTCTACCCTAACTCTTCTATCATCCAGACATACTAGGCCTGGCTGCTGTAATCTTGATTCATAAGGAAGGTTTCTTAGGTTAGATATAAATTTTGTTGCTCATCTCAGGACTGACTAAAATTTTTATTTCCTTAATGTAATGAGGGTTCCAAAAAGGTGAGTCAAAATCCTATGCTTGGCCATATATAGGTTTGGTGCAAAGGAATGATGAGAGATTGACTTTTATTTACAAAGGTACTCTTTACCCTGTTTAATATAGAATTTGGCTCCGGGATTTATCAGCTGTTGTAGATTTATATGGTACACTGAATATTTGGTAAATCTGTATCTAGTAGTGCCTATCTACAACCCTCCAAACCAGAAACCGGTTACTTAGGCCTGCTCAGGAGCTTGGGTGGAGAACTAAAAGTGCTGTCCTGTGGGTGACTAGGGTTAAGTCAGAAACCAGGGACAATCAGATAGCTAAGTGCATCACAGACATAAGGTGCTCACTCCCATGTAGGGTGTAGACTGCCTGGCACCTGTAAAACCATCAAGCCAATTACAAAGCAGTATTGGCATGATGGTGAAAGCAGTCATTTGACAAGCCCCCAGAACATGGGAAAGGGGTGGGCATTAGTGCTTGGGTGAAACTGAGAAAGTCCATTTTGTGTACTTTTCACAAAACTGCAAATGTCACACACTTTCAGGAACTGAGCACAGTCCACAGTACCAGTAGCTTATTCATGCAAATTGAGCAAAATTGTACACTTTTGCAGACTAGAGTTTGTATAAATGCACAGTTTTGAAAGTGTTGTTATGCCTAGTCTATTACATTATTTGCTGAAATTATACCTTTGTAAGAATTCCCACTTTTAAGCATGCATAATTTGGGAACAAACTGTGCTATGTGCTGAGACTGTGCATTTGTTGACCTTTCATTTTTTTTAAATGCGTAAGCTGGTAAAAATTGTGCTTTTTGCTTTTTGCTGTTATGCCAGCAGTTATACCATAAACCCCCTGCGACATGGCGCTAGGGGGTTTATGGCAGCAGTTGCACCCCATTCGAGAAGGGCAACAACAAATTCCCCAATGTCGAGATTCTACAAGAACCCCCGGAGGAGAACTGGCAATGTAAGTTACACCAGCTTTTAGCTGGTGCAACTTACAGATGCCCCCAAGGGGTCCTGTTGACCCATCAGCAGTCCAGCAGGCAATCCACAGGTGCCTTCCCCCCATGCACAGCATACCCCAGTAGGTGCCCCGCAGGGTTGCCCACACCCCCTGCCCTCGAATCCCCAAATGGTGACTGCCCCACAGGGCTGCCCACACCACTTGCCCACTGAATCCCCCATCGCTATATGCCCCACAGAGCAATGCAGTCAATCCCCCACCCATGCCCTGACCCCGAGTCACCACTGCAAATGCTGGCATTATCCCAGACCAGCCCTGGTAGTCTAGTGGCCCCCCACTCCCCAACCCACCATGCCAGTCCACCCAGCACCCATCACCCATCCCCAGCTGGCAACTGGCACACCCCACCTCTCACTTCCATGGCTAGCCACTGACTAGTTCAGTTGGAGCGCTTACTGTGAGCGGCTCAGGAAATTAATTTCTGAGTGCGTCTATTCAATGTACACTCCTACTGACACACAGTCAGTGGCTGGTCGCAGGTGAGAGTTGAGCTGTGCCAGTCGTCGGCTGGTGACAGGTGGGGGTGCTGGGTGGACTGGCATGGCTGGGTGGGGGACCACTAGACTACCAGGTATGACAGATATGTTGTGCACACACATTGGACCTCATTTACTGTACATACTGTACAGTACACTAGTCACATGGGGGAGCAGGATAGGTGTTGAAGGACCCTTGGTGGCATGTCAGTGGGTGAGGGCCTCCAGCCCTGTGGGGCTCCATGGGGGATCGGACATGGGGGGCACTTGCAACCTGCATTAGACCTATTGTGGCTTGCGACTTGCAACATGCTCACCAGGGGTGCCCTCTGTTCAGCATACCTTGCCTCATGTCGCAAGTCACAGGACTTAGCCGTGGGGACCCTGCCCCTTCTAGAATAGGGTGCAGGATCAATGTCGCAGCTGCATTTGGTGCAAGTCACATTTGGTGGTGACTTGCGCCAACCTTCTAGAATCGGGCCCAATGAGTAACTACAATGTAAGGCAATTCCTTCCAGTAAATGACATATCATAAAACACTGCATGACAAAAGTGCTTAACTGCCATTTAATTATACTATTCCTTATAATATATTGTAGCATTTCTGCATTGCATCCTGGCTGGTGCCACTCTGTGTCTATATCTATATATGTAACTATCTATAGAAGAGTAAAAATGCATTTTAGCTTTATATTAGGAATTTGCTCTGAGAAACATGAAGGGGAAAAAACAATCCCATGCCAAAATCAAATTTAAATGTTGGACAAATGTCACAATATATTTCTTGAAGCAGTTTGATTATAGAAAACATATAAATCAGATGTTCAGTGAACCATGCCAATTTCAATTTTCCCTGTTATTTTTGGTAATAAATATGAAGAGAGATCATGATACTTACCTAAAACATTTAAATGAACTGAGTCAGAATTTTCACTTCCAATGTCATTTTCAGCTATGCACACATACCGACCAGCATGATTCTTTGTAATCTTCTTAAGTGTCAATATCTTTCCTTCATGAATCCGAACCCATTTGTTTTCAATACGTTTACGCCAAGTATATTTGCTGATTTCTGGATTGCTGCTGTCTATGGAACAGTTTAGTGCAACAGTGACCCCGACTTTAATGTTTCCTTCTGGATGTATGCTTATTTTTACTCCTTTTGCAGCATCTAAATAATCCATATAAGCATGTAGAAAATTAGTTAGTTAATTCTCCTTGAAAGATAATCTGTATCACAAGTCTTATTAAATATTCATGAGCCTTGTGAGGCTCCTGATTGGCTACTGGACTGGTCATTTACATCTTACAAATGACCAATCCAGCTGCTGATTCTGTGAGGCATACAACATGTTAAATGTAAGGCAGAGCCATGCTGCACTGATCATTCCACACAACTAAAAATGGCAAATGTAAGTAAAAAAAAAAAAAAAAATTAATGTTGATATTGTGATTAGACTTATAATTCCAATAATGACCTTGAGGGTGGTCACTTTCTTGGATTAACAATGGCTGGAGTGAGGGTCCCTTTGGCTACACCTTGGGCCATCCATCTCCCCTAGCTGGTTTTAGTCCCTCAGAAATAACTTGCTTCTCGGTTGTAATTGCATAATGAAATATATGATCTTACTGCTAATAATATATTACTTATAGTTACAGTAGCTACATACCATGCTAGATATGACGAAAATAAATTTAAAAAGATATTAATTGAATAATGCATTAAAATGACACCATCCTGCAAAAACTCCACCCCCAAGCTTGGCACCTTGTACAGGAACGGTAGTTGTTTACCACTAACAGTTAGGCGAGATCTTGTTCAAAAAATGATCCTCCCCAATTTTGACTGCTGTGAGATAATCTATAGTGCTGCTCCCAAGACTTTCCTTACCAGATTGGACACCATTTTCAGTTCTTTCTGTTGCTTTGCCCTTGGTGTTCCTTCCTGCACACATCATTGCTCCTTGTACCACTCCCTCGCCTTCCCCTCCCATGAGTCCAGGCGTCTATCCCACTGTGCCAATTTCACTTCTGAATTCTGGCTTGGTACTCTCCCCTCCTACCACTCCTCCTCACTTTCTGCCTCACCACCCTCCTCCCAACCTCTCAGATCCACTGACTCTCGCACTCTAACCATTCATCATTGCTCTACATCCATAGACCAGGAATTCTTCTCCTATTGCTTCTCAAAGCTCTGAAACTCACTTCCTCCTCCTATCAGACTCTCATCAACACCTTACTCAATTTCTCTAGCCTTCACAATTTTTACTCCCTTAGCTGTACCTGCTATTAGCCTCTTAAGACCAAACTTCACTTACCCTCATCAACTTTCCACCATTAAATTGCTGACCGCCCTTCAGCCCTCCCCTATCTTCCCATCCAGTACCCCCTCTCCACCTGACTCACCTGACCCCTTGTAGAGCACTTTGGGGCTTAGACCATCTCTCCCTCTCTGCAACCCTCTTCCCCACTCCCTTGCTTGCCCCTCTCCCTACTTTTACTTACTGCACCAACTGCCATCCTCCCCGCCACACTCCTTGCCCCCCCCAGTAATACTTATTCTCCAGTGGCCACCCTTCTCACTCCTACTGACCTCTGACCTCCTCTCCAGCTCCTGCTTCAATGCTTTAAACCTTCCTTACCCTTTCTTAGCTTGGCATTTTGATCCCCCTTGCAGGGTTCGCAACATCCTGAAGGGGGATTATATACTGGCTACCTCCCCCTCCCACTACCTTTTTCCCCACCATCTTTCCCTCCCCTTTACATACCCTATGTCCCAACTATCAAAAAGACCCTCCCTTGTGTTTGCATTAGCATTTCCATTCTTATGAAACACCTTCTTCCCTTGTACTTTCATCTGCATCAGTCCTTCCCTAAACCTCCTCCTCCTACAGGATCATCTATATTTAGATTATTTAAATGTATTTCTCATTGTTAGTTTGCTCCCCCCCTCATTGGGTTGGTTGAATCCCTCAGCTCTGTACCTTTACGCAAGGCTTTGTCTTAGTAAGTAGTCATTTTACTCTAATGTCCCCAATATGTTCTTGTTCCTGTGTATTTGATGTTTCTACTATTTGCTCAATGTACTCAAATGAGTTGTATTAATATTGTACCTGTACTGCTCCCACATATTGCACCCCTTCCCCCAGGATGCTTCTGGAAATTAGCTGCTTACAGCTTATGTTGTCTTTCCTGGTGAAACATTTTCCAAATAAAAATAAAATAAATTTGAGATTCCGTCAGCTGCTTCATGGATTTAGTAATAAGCAAACATGATACATTCAGTGCCATGGTTACTTACTTTTCAGGGGGTGAAAAGAAGAAATATAAAGACCGAAATATACAATTTCTTAAAAGGATCTGGTTCAAGAAAATGTTTGACCTAGTCCCTCACTGGGCAGTAATCAAGAAATTAAATTCATTTGGTACACAGCTGACAATCACAAAATGGATTTTGTCATATGGCTCGATAACAGAACCCAAAAAGTGAAACTTCACGGGTACTTGTCAAGGGAAGGGCAGTGTCTAGTGGGTGTCCACATGATTTCATATTGGGCCCATTGTTATTTGATGTAGTCATACCAAATATACATAGCAACATTATGAGTTGGTGTAAAAAATACATTGATAACACTGAGCTGGCTAATGCAAATGAAGATCCCAGTCAAACTGACACAGCTCAACTTGACTTAGATAAAGTCAGAGCATTGGCAGAAAAAATGGAGTATGCTTTCACTTTGACAAATGTACCATAATGTTCATTTGTAATACTAACATTAATCATAGTTATTTCCTGGAAGTTAGATTTTTAAAAATTGTCAAATGTGAAACAGATCTGGGCATAACGGTAAAAGCAGGTTTAATTCCACCAATCAGTAAAATTAGGTGGAACAAAATCAAATAGGGCCTGGTGGAATGTCAAGAGAACCATTCAATGTAGAAGCCCCACTGTAATTACACCACTTTGCAGATTCTATTGTATGTTCACCCCATACTTGATTATGGGGCTCAGTTTTTAGCACTACATAAGTAAGGTGCAATTAAAACATTTTAAAAAGTTTAAAGAAGGGTTATAAAAAGCAATAATGGAAATAAAGAAGTTGTCTTACCAGGAGGCGCTTAAAAATATGAATCCAATATCACTACGAGGGAGCTGTTTAAGAGGGGTTTTATTTCTCCTGTATGATATGATAAATGATCCTGCTTTAATGACAGCACTGAATATCAATTTCAAACAGGATAAGAGGACTCCTCCACAGATCCAATGAAGATTATGAAAATTTAAATGGAGAAAATACTTTTTCACACAGAAGGTAATATAGGTATGGAATGGCTACCACTTAATGTAATTATTAGAAAAGTCAAAACCAACAGAATAATCTAGACAGGTGCAAGATCTCCACACCATCATTCATTTATACCCACTGAATTAGTGGGAGATCAGTTTACATGGGAATTCAGCCTTCTTCTTCTTCTTCTTCTTCTTCTCTAAACACTGTAGTATGAATGTTAGTATACTAGAAATTAACCTGTTACAGTCTCATTAAGGAAGAATGGCAATTGTATAACACATTAAAATGTTTTTCAGAAAAGTAATAATAGAGGTTTTCATTGCACCCCATGCACCAAATTGGTCATGCAGGTGGCTACCAGGCAGCATGTAGATATGCCAGAGCTGCAGTCATGCTCTCCTCATCCAGGAGACCTAAAAGGTGCCCGCACTTCATAATAGAGAAAGACAGAGTGTTAGGAAGCAGTGAATCCCTCCTAGGTACCAGCATGATTATTTCACAGAATGGCACGGTATGACTGTCAACTATGCCCAAGGCAAACTTGTTCCACAAGGAACACCAATCCAAAATGAAGGTATCTATGACAGGCCCAAGGGGAATTTGGAAGATGCTGCATGACAATGAGAGATGAAACTCTGCAAGCATGCCCTATAGTAGTTAATTGGAATGATTGTGGAGGTCCAACATAAATGTCTATGTACAGTATGTGAGATTCTTATTGTGAAGCGATGTGCCACAGTCTCAAGGATATGGTTCTGTAGGGCCTCTGGGTCCCAAACATAATGGCACCATTGCGTCATCCTTCAGTTAAGTAATTCGTGTTGTTATTTAGAATATCATGGCCAGTATCAGGTGTTGTTCCATCTTTACTGGTCTTTTAGCAAACATAGTGTGTGTTTTAAACTCTGGTGGTGAGTATCTTTTTAGAATGTATGAGGTAGTTTACATCCCTTCCAATCAAAGAGTTCTATATTAAAACTAGAGAGGCGGTGAAGTTAAAACTTCGCCTTGATATTGGTGCAAAGTGAGAAACCTTGCCTTCACAAAGCTTGGGAAGTTCCCTTTGCCAGCATCAACTTCACACTTCACCACTTTACAATGTTTTTTCTTATAAAGTGGTATTTTTTTCAGTGAAATCATAGTGAAGTGCAACTTTGTTGGTAAATTTGCATGACTTCACAGGAGAGAAGTGCCACTTTGCCTGCTGAAAAACTTTGCAAAGTTTGCATTTCATAATTTGTGAAGTTTACAAATTTCATGAAGTGATTTGAGAAATTTGCCAACATTGCATTTCTCTAATTGATTACACTACTGCATCCCTATAGACACTTGCCCGACACCCAACATCCCAATGCCAAAATCTAGGCTGGCATTTGCTCAACGATTCAATTTTGATCATGACAGAGTTTTTTCAAGTTTCGGGGGGGGGATTCACCCCCCTGTGGCCCCTTGAATTTATGATTTTAAAATCTTCTGGGGGCAAAATCTAACTGTAGGGCAATTGACTGTTGGGATTTTGGCATCGGGATTTTGGGTGTTGGGCAACTATGTATCGGTGCACTGAAATGATACCCTTTATTTAGAACACAGATATATTGAAACAACGATGAAAGATCTTAACAAGGACAGGTAACACTTCATAAAGTTTTAGAAATGGTCCCTCTCAGCAGTGTTTGGAACAGAAACACTCACTGAATTTACAATAACAGTAATTGTCAGCTGATCCCACCAAGGAAATAAAACTCGCTCCACAACTGCTATCTTGGATGCTCGTTGGCAACAGTTTTATTAAGGCATTCATTTATCATTTAGGTTACTTCTTTTGCATATATCATCACTTGTCATAACAGTCAAAAACAGGTGTCCATCTTATTTCATCAGTATTTCTTCATTCCCGGTACTCTTCTTCTTCCTAGCTCTTTCAGGGCCCAGACCCTAAGATCCGACCCCCCACACCATCACCAGTAACAAGTAGTGACTTACCAGGACCCCAACCTCTTAGATCCAGACACGTGATCTGACTCCTAATCTCTATCCCTGCCCCAGCCCCATTTTACCCCACACCTGGGTGCCCTTTTTCCCAAGCATGTGTTGCCCTACCTACCTCCCCCTTTCTACCTACCCCCCATTACCCCTCCTTCACTCCTCCCCGTTCCTCACCAACCTCCCTCACATACTTCTTTTTCACCAGGCACTTGTTGCCCCTCCCTGACCAGGCTCTATCAGTCCCATAACCAGCTGCCTTGCCGCAGCACACCCCAACCCCTTTGGGGTCCTCTGCCACACCATGACACTTGCCGCCTAGCCAACTGCATCCCCTCTTGTTTGCTCTTCCCCCAGATCTGCTCTACTGGGTGGGTGGGTGGATGGGTAAATCCCAGCAAAGCAAGGCCTTGTAGGCTGCACAACCTCTATACTCCCCCAGGCCCCTCCTCCAGTTCTGCCCCTGGCCAATGGCATGCTGTCTAGCCACACTGTGTCAGATGACACCTGATGACCTCACCATCCTACCCCTCCCTCCCTCCCCTCCCCTATCCTTCTTCTTTCCTCTAGGGGCCAACTGACAATTCTGGCTGCCTTTGTTGGCAACCTTATTTATCAGCAGTAACAGAATCTGAATCAGAAATTAAAAAAAAAACATATTCTACAGATTCTACATAAAAATGATTTGCAAGTTCAGTGCAGTTGTCCTATAAGTAACAATGAGTGTTTGATGTACTGGGACACCATGAAACTGACTATGACCTTTGTGCCCAAATATTTTGTGTTGTTCAGATATTCCTTTCTACATATCTTTCCATATACAGTATAGTAATGAGACACTTTTTTTTTTAATGTAAAACAGAACCGCATTGTACGAGTTGGTTCTTTCAGAATGCAGAAGAGAAGATGTGTTATTAAATCTGGTTCAGAGATCTTTCCCTCCTGGGTAGCTATACCAAGGTAAACTAAACACCTTTACTAAAATAAAGATGCCCCAAACAAAGGCTTTATACTTGTTGGCATCAAGCCCTCCCCTTTCTCTTCATGCACAGTACTTGAGTATCAGTGACAGTAAACCACGTTGAGCCACCACACTATTTAGGGTAATCACTCAAGGGCACTGTTTACACCTAACATTTGCTTGAACTCCTTTTAGACAATTAAGGGTTAATTCCTTTGGGTTATGTCAAGATGCTTGCTGCAGCTGTGTGACTGTAAGACAGGTGCACTTATTGATATAATGTTCTATATAAAAGCTCTAAGTCCTTTTTGTAATGTTTTAGTATTTTTGTATCTGCCCCCATACTTTTCTTCTTTTTGCTCTCCTTTTTTACAAATGCAAAACTTGAGGTCAGCATGGCAGCACCCTTCTTTTTACTAGGAGGACAGCTGAATTATATACTTCACAATTAATGCCATTGCAATCACAGTCATTACCATGGCCAGATATTGCTGTATATTTTGCAATATTTCTAAAGAGATTCTGTATGGAGGCCCTAAAGTGGCAGTGCAGGAATTTCCTTACATATATCACAGAACTTTCAGGAAATATATGATCATGACAACTGCTGCAACTGTACCAGTCTTTGATCAGCCAGAAGGGATAGCATTGTTGGTCACCAAATTTGTTGTCAGCAAAATGACAACAGATTGGCTCTCTGTACAGCCACACTGAAGAACTGACAATGCAGCTACTGCTGTGTACCACTCAGAATGGTGATGAACTGACATTTCAGCTACTGCTGTGTACCACTCAGAATGGTGATGAAATCTTAGTGTAAGCACTTTGTGCATGATTTTTAGAAGGATCCACCCAAGATACGTCTGTTATTTTATTTTTTTTACCCTATATTTATCCTCCTACCTTCCACAGTGACCTCACTCTTGAGGGACCAGAAGCCTCCCTGCGTCCAAGCTCCTCCAAGGTTCTACAGCCCACATGGGTGCCCCACTTCTGAACCTGAGCAGACTGGGTATTTCCCCCAGCTGGAGTGGAGGAGTCACCCCCTTTTAACTCCCCCTAACCTGTAGCTGAGCATCCACCTTATGCTTACTTCTCATGGGTTCCTTGGATCGCCGGCACTGAGACCCATCTACTGGCACCACTGTGGGTTGCTTTTCCTGGTTTTCTCCCACCCCCTGTCAGTATCAGCATGCTGCCAGGGCCCTTGAGACAGAGGCACAGTAAGATGTGCATTTACTCAGGCCCTCAGCTGATGTCCACTCCTCCCAACTTGTCTGGTTGCCTCCTACTACACCTTCCACCTGAGTTCCCCCAGGTGGTGGTATTGCTGTGAGTTCTGCCATCCTCCCCACCTGGAGAAAAAATAGGAGAGCAACTATCAGGCGCTCGAGCCTTCTCTTCACCTGCTGATCACTGATGGTCCATGCTCATTCACAAACACAGGTTGCCAGGGTAGCGTGAGGTAAGGAATCCAGCACCTCAACCTGCAGCACCACTGGGCTGGCCCTGCTGCTATTTTCTAAGCAGAAATTAATCCAGACATGTTAGACCATCTATTAGATGACCTAACATCATCCAAATTTCACATCCAAAATCAAACAAAATTGCAACCAATCTGGATGCAGTTGTATTCAGACTAGACTTATCTTGCAATGGCATCTATTTTATGTGACAAATTGTTACTTTTTGTTCTAAATGGATGTAACTGCTGAAAATAGCAACAGGGCTACCTGGATGCAAGTGGATGGATGCAGACACAAGGATTGCATCCATTAGCATCTATCTACAATCCTTTTGGAAATCCCCAATTGGGTGGTCTTTTTAAGTCACAAAATTGGCAAAATCCCTATCTCTGTCAGGAAAATTCTTAAAAGTCATAAAATGGGTGCAGCTCTTAGTTGCATTAATATCTGAAACTGCCTTGGTAAGTCTACACCTAGTTCTATCTTGTTGAGCTATTCTAAACATTGGACTACGTCGAATTTGTAACTTATTTTGCGATATGTTGCATTCAGTTTTGGCTACAAAATGCTAATCATTGATGTAAATGCTAGAATAGGTTACATTCACTATGAAAATTGTTTCCAAACACATTTATTTGTAAACTTAGCAAAAGGGGCATAACTAAGTCAGATTTTGAACATTGGACATTGGTGCAATTTGACTTATCTCCAGAGCTGTACAATAGAAAAATGGGTATAGGCACATGTTTTGAAAATCCCCCAGCTCCACATTTATATCTGTTGACAAACAACAGTAACTGATTTCAAGCAGTTTTATAGTTGACATTGGACAGAGGGAGAGAAAGAGCGAGAGAGAGAGAGAGAGACAGAGAGACAGAGAGAACAGAAATAATTATACTTACACAAGACATTTAATCTTGTTTTAAATATTTCTTCAGATAGATGCTGATGTCTGCACGCATAGTAACCTGAATCATTAATGTTAACATTGTTAAGATGTAGTATAGCTCCTGATGTATTCCTGTAAACTTGGTTGTTTTTATACCAGATGAATTCAGCATCTGCTGGGTAACTGCTATTAGAGGCACAGGTTAAAGAGACATTGTCCCCTTCTTTAATTTCGCCAAGAGGAGTTATTTTGTCTTCAGTGCCAGAACTGAAGTCTAGAAAAATTTAAGAAACAACAAGTAAGAAAAATAAACTGGTCTGAATTCAATCCATTTTTGATTTGTTGCATGTCATATTCAGGACATTTTATATGCAATTTCTTTACAAACTTTCACTACCCCAGATAGTACAACTCCTGGCCCACCAACTGGTTGAATCTTTCTGTCTGCCTGGCTCATCCACTGTTGTTGGACTCTGTTTCCAGCATCCTCAGGCCCTCTACCACACCTATGAAGGCTTGAACCAACTGTGGAGCTCCCTGTCAGGAGTCCAGTCAGATACTGTATAGGTTTCAAGTGGATTGTTGTGACTACAGGGGCAGAACCATTGCAAGTGAGGGACAATGGCACTCAGAGGCAGTCAGAGGAATGCTTTTCACTTCTTGTTTGTCATTCACCACCCCAGCACATGCATGCTGTATGTTCTAGGACACCTGGTGATATGCAGTCACTCACATTTCCCAGAGTGCCACCAAGCAATCATACCATCATGATTTGATGTTTAACAATACAACAGAGCCCTCCCAATCATGGAAGAGAGCATACAAAGGATGTTTTAAATCATCCCTGACAGTCTCCATTCCAGATGTCTGGACATAGGCATGAATCTGAGTTGCTAGCAAGCCAAAGCTGTCCCTTACTGCTTGTCATCACAAAACTGGCATAATACTTACTACATTTAAGGAATGGTTGATGAAAATTAGCTATACTTTGGTCTAATCATGTGATTGTTTTATGACCACAAGCCCAGTTTCAGTCAACAGACATAGACAATGATGGCAGAAACAGACCAAAGGCCCATCTAGTCTGCCCAGAGTCATCGATCTGCACGAGAAGGAGAATGGTGAAACTGGAGAGGAGGCTGTGCTATTCACCTACCAAAGGATGTTATATAGAAACATAGACTGTATCAGCAGATAAATAATGCTCCTTTCTATACATAGCATCATGTTCGGCCTAAAGCCTGACTGGATTCAGAAATCAGATAGGCCTAGGTGCAAATTGTTACCTCCTTCTCATGTATCCCTTTCCCTCTTCTGCTTGTAGATCCCACTATTCCCATTTATCTGTATCATCCCACCTTTAATCCTTGTCACAGTCTTGGCTTCAAGCACTTTGCATTTCTCATGAATCCACCAACCAGTATCCGCCCATGTCCTCAAGTCCCTGTGTCCTCATTCCTCTTGAACAAGTCCTTGCAACCTACCCTTTTGATTCCTCTCAAGAATTTGTACGTCTCTGTCATATTCCCACATTCCTTATTGGGCTCCAGTGCCTATATTTTAAGGTCTGCCAACCATTACTCTTTTAACCTCCCCTGCTGCTACTGGATCATCTTAGTGGCCCTCACTTGTAAGGTCATTATGCAGTCCCTTTCATGCCTAAGATATGGACTCCAGAACTACACATATTACTTTAGGTGTGGCCTTATCAGGGACATACACAGGAGCAGGATCTGCTCCTTCAACCTATTATCAAATCCCCTTCCAGTACATCACAACATCCTGCTGGCATTCCCATATATGAATATACATATGAATATATGAAGAAGCCAGCAGAAGAAGGCCATTTGGTCTATCAAGTCTGCTCATATTGCAGGGTCCACAGCTTGAGCTAATTTCCCTGCCCTCCCTCCCCACTCCTCCCATCCTCCGTACCCATGATCCTTACCATCTCCCTATGCCTATCTCAGCCTCTCTTAAAGCTCTCCACTGTCTTCCATGAGAGGACCTCATCTGGCAGTGTACTCCTAGTGTCCACCACCCTCTCTGTGAAGAAGTGCTTCCTGACCTCTCTCCTAAACCTCCCACCCTCCAGCTTAAGACTGTGCCCTCTCGTGTTATGGCTGCCACTCAGCTTAAAGAGACTCTCCTTATCAACCTTATTTATCCCTTTCAAGTACTTGAAAATCCCAGTCATGGCCCCTCTCTCTGACTCTCCTGTCTTCCGTGGAGTACATGTTCAGTACCTTCAACCTCTTCTCATATGTCTTACCCTGCTGAATGGCTATCATCTTTGTAGCCCTCCTCTGGACCTTCTCCAGCAGGTTTATGTCCTTTTTGAGGTGTGGGCACTGGTACTGAACTCCATAATCTAGATGCGGCCTTACCAGTGACCTGTACAAGGGCAGTATAACCTCATATCTCCTACTACTGATCCCTCTAGATATACATACCAGAATCTTGTTTGCCTTTGCTGCTGCTTTCTTGCAGTGTGTGGAATGCGTCAGGTCACTAGTGATCATCACTCCGAGGTCCTTCTCCTCCTCTGTTGCAGATACTTGGACACCACCCAGGTAGTATTCTGTCCTGGGATTCTTGGCTCCAATATGCATGACTTTGCATTTCTTGTCATTGAACCCAAGCTGCCAGATCCTGGACCACCTCCCCAGCTTTTCCAGATCTTTCTGTAGGTCATGTATCCCTTCAGCTGTGTCCAGTCTGCATCAGAGCTTGGTGTCATTTGCAGATAGGCACATTTTGCCCTTAATGCCATCCTCAATGTCACTGATGAAGACACTGAACAACACCGTCCCCAGCACTGAGACCTGCAGGACCCCACTGGTTACCTCTCTGGTGCCAGATAACATACCCCCCAATTACCCTCTGGGTCCTGTCCCTCAGCCAATTTTCCATCTATCTGGCCATCTTTTCCCCAACCCAAGCTCCACCAACTTCTTGATCAGCCTTTTGTGAGGCACAGAGTCAAAGGCCTTGGTGAAATCAAGAAAGAGGATGTCTACCACTTAGTCCCTGTCTACTGTCTTAGTAACACAGTCAAAGAAGTCAATCAAATTAATTTGATATGATCTCCCCCCATAAACTCATGCTGCCTAGCATCTTGGAGACCATGCTCCTCTAGATATTCCACCAACCTTTCCTTTAGTATGGTCTCCATGAGCTTGCCCACAATGGAGGTCAGACTGACTGGTCTGTAGTTCCCTGGGTCATCCTTGGAACTACTTTTGTGGAGGGGCACCACATGTGTTGTTCTCCAGTCCTGCTGTACCACACCTGACTCTAGTGAACTATTAACTAGGTCTGCCAGTGATCCTGCCAGCTCCTCATATTCATATGCTTTGCTGCATGTACTTGAGGCTGCCAATAATGAAGACCGCCAAATCTCTCTCCTCCTTTGTCTGCACCACCCTTACTGCCCTGATCCAGTAGTCCATTTTAGTGTTCACTCTACCTATCTGCATTACTTTACATGATTTTACATTAAAATTTAGTTGCCAGTGTCGGCCCGTTGGCACAGTGGTTGGATTGCTGCTTGTGACGCCAGTGACCCTGGTTCAGAAATGGACTCAGGTGCTGGAGGACTGGACAGGGAGAGAAGGTGAAGCATTGGATGACTGCTTACCTTCTCTTGGGGGGGATGTGACTTTGTCATTTGCTGACCCCTGGTGGAGGTCGGGGGCTCGGCAATACACAGGGTCCCACAATTCAATGGGGCATGGTGAACATCGGCATAAGCCTGACATTAGTGGCATGCCATGTCCATGAGGAGCAAATGGGAAAGAGCCCCGAGGTCAACCAGATGATGGCCACCGGCTCCCGCGAGACCCCAGGCAGTACACAAACCACTCTAGCAGTACCCGGGGTAAGTATGGCGCTGGCCACCCTCCCGGTGCCTTCCCTCTCAGAGTTGGGGGACACACCCGATGAAGGGTTACATCCAGGGGTGACCCGGTGGGCTGTAATATAGGGTGAAGAGGTGGCTGTACTGGGGCAGTGTGGTTCAGAGGGCATAGGAGGGCCTGAAGGAGAGGCCGGCCCAGAGCTGGGGGAGCAAAGCAAAATAAAAATTAGTTGCCATAATCTGGACCACTTTCTGATTGCCCTATGTTCCTTTTTTGTTTCTCCAACTCCCTCCTCAATGCAAACACTGCCATAGATCTTAATGTCATTAGCAAAAAGACATCTTTTAATCTGGATTTCCTGTACTTTCTCACAAATGAAAATGCTGAAGAGCACCAGTCCCAAACCTGGTTCCTGTGGTGTCCCACTCCGTATTCCTTTGGGCTATAAGTGCACCCTACTGATAACCATCCTTTCAGCCATGCCCCCTGCCAGTTCCCTGTAATCTGATCAGTTTGTCCCCTATCCCCACATCAGATAGCTTTTTTGTTAGCCTTCTGTGAGTAATAGAATTGCAGGCCATTCTAAACTCAAGGTACAACACGTCTAGTGCTTGGTCCCAGGCCACCACCATTGTAACCCAATTAAAGCAGTCAGGTTACTTTGGCAAGATCTCCCTGCTACTAACATATGCTGCCTCCTGTCATGCAATCCATTTAGCTCCAAACCTTCGACTGTATGTTCTTAAAGAGCAGCTGATGCCATATACTGCCTCAGGCAGGCAACTCATACCAAAGGGTTGCCTGCCTGATGAGCTAATCTAGATTATTATAAGGGTCTCATGAATGCTGCAACCTGATTGGTTAGCAGCATTCTGAGAGTGTTATGTTAATCTGCTTATTAATGTACTTGTCCAGCCTGATCACAAGAGTATTAATTTGCCTGGGACTAGTTTTTTAAATGAATTCCATTTTTAGAATTTATAGCCGCCGTTAAGTTTCCGATAGACATGTTAGTCAGCGTAAATCACATTTTGAAATAAACATAACAGTGAACGTACACTTAATGTTTGAATGTGATCCATCAATTCTATTTGTATTTAGATGTTTTTGTTTGTAAATTAAGTACTCTCCACACATAAGAAATCATTTGCTGCGATAGTGAATTTGTTCAAAACCACCAGTGAAGTTGTGTGGTGGGGAAAAAAAACTACCTAGAGATGTCTTGCCCCAACACATACATCAAACCACAGAAATATTATGAAGTAAATCAATGAGTGTAACAATTTCAGCAATTTTACTTAAGCAGCATCTTGGGCAAGGTCCAGTGATATGCGTGTCTCCCTGCCCTGTAAGTTGTCTGTGGCTATGTGTTGGGGTTCTTAGTAGCATCCAGCACCATGACAAGCAATGTGAGTTCTCTTCCTGTTGTAAGTTGCCTTAGTGACCAAGTGCTAATCACTCCACTCTGATCAGCAGCACTCGGAATCAATAATAAAAAAAATGATCTTGCAAAGTCTGGGGTGGCTCCTGTTCACTGCAAAGCTTCTGTTGCTCCATTTTTTTATCCACAGGTCTGTAGCCAGATCATGAAAGATTTAAAAAGTCAAGTACCCACCACAATCAGAAGCAGGACGTGGAACCAGAAATAAAACCACAGCACTCAGAAAGAGCAGCTACTTGCGTGTTTAAAAGTTAAAATAAAAAAAAAATCTCTAGCTGTTTTTTTTATTAGAAAGACTGCAAACTCTGGTGCAGAGCTGGTGCAGTAACAAGAGGCTGCGAACATGATGGTGCAAACCAGAAAGAAAAAGGAAACCACTCACAGAGACTCGCCAACACACTTCTCAGATTTAGTAAGCCAAAGTGGCAGCAGCAGTGATCAACTGCTTGTTCTGCATCCACACTTTTGACTGTGTAACTTTGCTAATAACACATTTTGGTTTACTTTATCTCAGAAGTGCTGGTGAATCACCATGAGTATGTTTCCATTTTTTTCTTTGTGGTTTGCATTGTCATGCTTCCAGCCTCTTGTTTCTGGACCAGCCCTGCACCGGAGTTTGCGGTCTTTCTAATAAAAAAACAGGCAGAGATTTTTTGTTTCATTTTAATTTTAAACACATAACAAATGGCTGCTGTTTCTCATTGCTGTGGTTTCATATCTGGTCCTGTGTCCTGCTTCTGGTTTTGGTGAGTACTTGACTTTTTAAATCATATACGGATCTGACTATAGACCTCTGGATAAAAAAAATGGAGCTGGCAGCTTGTTGTTGCTGCACCTCCCCTGCACTGGAGTTCATGGCCAATTTCTCGGGACTGTCTTTTTTTTATTATCCTGGATGCATCCTTAATATGCGAGTTACTAAGACAGGAGCATACCAAAGCTGACACTGAAAATGCTTTGGGTAGCCATGACTTGTGCAGCAAAGTTCAGCTCAGTAACGGCAAGCACATTTACCTGATAGTGTTATAGTAGGACCCCGTTCAAACACCACGCTTACTGGAATGATAGTGCTATATACGATACCGTATTATACAGGGAGACACAGATCGAGTTCATTAGATAGGGAGTTCTGCACTGGTAGTTCAGGGTTCATTAGATCGGGGTCCTGCTGTAATCAGTTTTACCCAGCTATTTGTTACTGTTTGTCCCTGTTTATTTCTTGTTACATGACTAATGTAAACCTTTGGCAGAGGGACTATTTGCATCAATGGTTTAGAATAACTAAAATAGATATAGTATGTAACTGGAAAGTTACAAAAAAAATTTAACCCAGTTATAACAATAGCAATAAGGTACTCCCAGGGGTTATGTTAATGTTCAGTTAATCACCCTACAAGTCAATAAGACACTAAATTGCCTTGTGTCACAGTATGCCTCAGGGAAGTACCTTATTGCTTAAGTAAAATGTAATTCTTTAGTGCAGCAAATAAAAAAAAGGACTTACATTTGAAAGCCGGCTTGTAACTTCTGGCTACGAGCAGAGCTGCCACAGAGTGCTACAGCTCAACCACTAAAATCACTAGCTTGATGTTGTGAAGTAGGGAATGGGGCTGCAGGTGCACTTTATATATATATATATATATATACACACATATATATATATATATATATATTCTATGCAAAAAACTGTATCAATGCATCATTTAGGGTTAAAACACAAAAAGTCAGGACCTACCAGTCAGCCCAAGATTGGCAGATGACAGGGTGTGTCATTAGGGTTATGAAGACCTAAATGTTGCCCTGTTCTTGTGTAATCATGTTGAGAAACAACAGTGAACAAGAATGGGGCAACATTTAGGCCTCACAACCCCAATGACACACCCCGTCATCTGTCAATCTTGGGATAATTGGTGAGTCCACGGGAGGTGGACAACCCTAAAGATTTTTAATTTCCTGACTTTTTGTGTTTTAACCCTAAATGATGTATTAACACAGTTTTTGGCACAGAATTTCCTTACCTTTTGAGAAAGAATAGAAACCTAAGAACTTGTGGAAGTTGGTGGGAGCGCAGGCCCTTTGGCCCCTCGCGCCCACCAACTTGTAAATGTGTCTCTACCATCAACACCCTCCAAATTTCAATGTAAAAGACCAAACCGTGTCTGAGATATAACATGTCAAAGTTTGAGATTTTCATTCATCAGAGTTGCAGAATTCTGTACCTGTTGACATTTTACAGACACAATGACTGAAAAGTACATCCATGACACTGAGGCTTGGTGCCCTATCAATTTCAAGGCACCACCACAATGCAAAACACTGTATGCAAAACATAAATTGCATGACGCAATAGCTCCACAAAAAATATTTTCTCCGACACATAAACACTGTACTTCACATGTACAGGACATGCTGTCAACACCCTCCAAAAAAGACCAAACAATTTCCGAGATATTTAAACTTAAAGATTGTGAAAATTGGTGTATCTATTCCATTATAAAATCTGGCAATCGTGTCCTTCCCTCGTGATCAAAGATGGCAATCAAAGAATCTCGCAATCAAAGAATTTGCAGTCTCGTGATCAAAGAATTTGCAGGCTTATGATCAAAGAACAAAAAATGGTGAAACTCAAGGTTTTAGGCAGAATTACATAAAACCACTGCCATGCCTCAATAGAACGAAGCTCCCTGAGCAAAACCCACCCTCATTTGTGTTCCTAGGCCACCACTGGTCTGAGAAATTAGAATTTTTTAAAGGGCCATCTGGTCATCTCATCACGATGCAAGATTACGATCAAAGAATCTTACAATCAAAGAATTTGCAGGCTCATGATCAAAGAATAAAAAATGGTGAAACTCAAGTTTTAGGCAGTATTACATGAAACCACTGCCATGCCTCGATAGAAAGAAGCCCCCTGGGCAACACCCACCCTCATTTGTGATCCTAGGCCAGCCCTGAGCTGAGAAAATTGTATTTTTACCCCACTGTGCGAGATTGCGATCAAAGAATCTCACGATCAAAGAATTTGCAGGCTCACAAAAAAGATCGTTAACGAGTCACGATCAAAGAATTTCAAACACTATAACTCTATTTTTTGACCATTTTAGGTGAAACCAAAGGCATGGGTCGATAGATTGAAGCCCCCTGAGTAAAACCCATGCAGGTTTTACTTCAGGAGTGACCCCTGAGATGAGATATTTGATTTTTTCTGACAGAATTTAAAAAACAAGATGGCGAACCTCACAAAGAATTCTCGGGGACAAAAATTCTTTGACAGCGAGGCTGAAAATTCTTTGACCACAGGCAGGATGAGATGGCCCAAACCCCATTCTTTGTTCACAAAACAACCATATACATTTTCCCATTGACTTATAATGGGAGCTTAAAAGTGCCATAACTTTTGAATGCCTTAATATTTTTTCACCAAACGAAAAGTGCCATATTTGGTCACCAAGGCTCTTTCAGATGAGTCATCTTGCAGACCAGCATGCCACACAATGGCCGCACAGGTCCACAGGCAAATTCCCCCAAACTGCCTCCAAACCTGCCGAAAAGTGCATTTTCAGCATTTTGGTGCGCAAAGACCGTCGGGTCTACTGAAATGAAATTTGGCAAATCAAGAGATCTACCATGCCCCACTATGCATGCCAAATTTCAGGCACATCCGTTGAATGGGTCCAAAGTTATTAACATGCAAACATTTGACTTTAACATAGAAGTGCTTTCAAACCCTATGTATATATATATATATATATATATATATATATATATATATATATATATACATATACACACACACACACACATATACATATATATATATATATATATATATATATATGAATAACAGTTATATCTAATTCAATAGGTGGGGTTATCAGCTTGTTGTACTGTTCATTCTGTATTGACATTCCTCGCCGTCTGGTTTGTTTTCCTGTCTTCTTCTTCTTGGTCATTGGAAAATTTAATAAAGTTGGAATTATAAAAAAATAATATGAATAACAGTGTAACTGTAGAAGGGGGGCCCTCTAAACACCTATTCAGCTTCTTTGCTTCCAGTTATACTGGACATGTATGGGGATAAAACACAATGTATATTGCAGCCCTTTACATGTATAATTGGAAGAAAAGAAACGGCATGCATGTTTAGTGTGCCCCTTTCCTCAATCACACTATTCTACGTATAGCACACCTGCGGCCTTATTTCCTATTTCATGTTATCAGACTAGGGGATAAGGTTGTAAAACTTGCTAGTAAGTTAGATTGCACTCAGAAGTTGTGAGCCGCACTTTCAAATATAAGTCCGCATTTAATTACCACAGTAAAAAAGTGCATTTTATTCTAGATTAGCTCTTGGGGCAAGCATCTTCTTAGTATGACTCTATTATGCGTTGTGCAAAGATTTTTCACTTTGCACCAACTTCATAGGCAATGATGTAATTTACAACGTCTCCAGTCTTGGGTTGTAGAGTGTGTAGAGTATCACTACTAGCATGCATTGCACAGCTTGTTTCTGGGTGCATCTTGGGGGGGCATTGCATGGTCTTGTTTTATTGGCAGGGGAAATGTTGGCAATGATACTGAAAAACTGCTCTACTCTACTTCAATACATGTCATAGGATCTTTCATTTCTAACTGAACAGTTGCCAGAGATGGGCAGACGGGTACTTGGTTTAAAGTCTCATCTGAACGATGGCACCTCAAGAGTGTAGCACCACCATGCTTTTACTGCGCTGCAGTGTCAGTTATGGGTACTACCCCAAGTACCTGGTGTGAGACTACAACCCATGGCTTTTTCATCGTCCAGCCCCGGAGGTAAGTATGGCACCTACTGAGGCACTGACATCACTTAAATTACTAGTTGTTATAACGATAAATCCCACATAAAGTAAGGCTCTCAATATTAACCTTCAGGTTTAATATTTAAACATGTAGTATAACTTAGAGGTTAGACCAAAGAGCTGTGAATGAACTTCATACATCCACTGGATATGGGTCTGAGTCCCACAACCTCTACTTGCAGATTACATGACACTGAGCAAATCATTTAACCTTCCCAGTGCTTCCAGGTCAGCCATGTAAATGTGCCTTATGCCTAGTGGACTTTTCACTTTTTGCAAAAGAACAACAAAAAGAAAAAGAAAGAAAGAAAGAAAGAAAGAAAGAAAGAAAGAAAGAAAGAAAGAAAGAAAGAAAGAAAGAACATAATGCACACATAAGGGAATCATTGGGACTGGCGGTACAGGCTAGAGGTTAGAGTAATGAACTTAGTAGATAGAAACATAGACATTGATGGCAGATAAGGACTGCAAGGCCCATCCAGTCTACCCATGTTTTCTACCTTATGAATGTGCCATAGGCCTTTACTCAGTCAATGGCCAATCTATTAAGACTCATCTGTATTGCTCCCTTATGCCTGTCTCATGCCTGTTTGAAGCCCTGTACTGTTTTCATATCCACCACTTCTTGAGGCAGGCCATTCCATGCATCCACCACCCTTTCTCACATTACCCCTTGATCAGCCTCCCTCTAATCTCATGCTGTGTCCTCTCGTCCTGCTATTTTTCTTATATTGAAACGTTACTCTTTCACCTTGTTAATGCCCTTAAGATGTTTGAATGTTTCGATCATATCACCTCTCTCCCTCCTTTGCTCTAGGGCGCACATATTGAGCTCTGTTAATCTGCCCTCATATGTTTTCTGATGCAGTCCCTGCAACATTTTGGTTGCCCTTCTCTGGACTGCCTCCATTTTGCTAATGTCCTTGTGCAGGTGCAACCTCCAGTACTGCATGCAGTACTCCATATGGGACCTAACCAGTGTCTTGCAAAGATGGATTATTATCTCCCTCCTATGACTTGTGATACCCCTACTAATACACCCCAACATCCTTCTAGCCTTACCTAATGCTTTAGTGGTCTGCTTGGATGATTTCAGGTCATCTGTGATGATGATGCCCAAGTCTCTTTCTTCCCTTCTGATTGCCAGCAGCTCTCCTCCCAACCTATAGGTGGCTTCAGGGTTTCTGTTCCCTATGTACATGATCTTGCACTTCTTTGCATTAAACCCCAGTTGACACTTCTCTGACCATTTTGCCAGTTTATCCAGATCTCTTCTCATTCTGCCCACCTCCTCTGGATCATCTACTCTGTTGTTGGTGTCATCTGCAAACAAACAAACCTTATCCTCCAGTCCATCTGCAATGTCACTGATAAAGATATTGAAGAGGACTGGCCCCAGGACTGATCCCTGAGGTACCCAACTTGTGACTTGCATCTTTTCTGACTGTATACCATTTACCACCACTCTCTCTTTTCTGCCCGTCAACTTGTTTGCCACCCAATTGACCAACTTCTGACCCACCCAAGCCTACCCAGCTTATTAATCAATCTTTTATGGGGAACTGTATTGAAAGCTTTGCTGAAGTCAAGGTAGGTGGCATCAGCTGCACCCCCTTGGTCCACCACTCTGATTACCCAGTCAAATAAATCTATGAGATTAGTTTGACAGGATCTTCCTGGTGTAAACCCATGCTGTTGTGGATCCTGTGTTCCTATGGATTCCATATGTTGCACTGTCCTTTTCTACAGGAGTGCCTCCAGTTGTCAGTGTCAGTGGCTCAGTAGGTAGCACACTTGCCTCTAATGCCGGGATATCAGAGGGCTGTGGGTTCAGTTCCCACATCTGGCACTTACGAACATATGAAATTTGCCAGCAGATAAAGGCCTAGAGGTCTATCAAGTCTGCTCGAATGTGCAGCTAGCACCCCTTATTCTGCAGCTGCCCCACCCTCCCCCTTGTCCTGTCCCATCCCCTTTGAAGCAGTCCACTGTTCTACTGCATACCACTTGCAGGTAACGATTCCACCCAGCCACCACCCCTCTGTAAAAGTGTCTCCTCATCTCCTCCTGAACCTTCCTCCTCCAGTCACATATCATGGCCCCTGGTGGCCCTCCCCTCCCTTACTTTGAAGAGCCCCTCTGTACCCATCTTGTTTATTCCTTTCATGTATTTAAAGGTTTCAATCATGTCACCCCTGTCCTTCCTTTCCTTCAGTGAGTACATGTTCAACTCCTTCAACCTCCTCTCGTATGATAAGTCCCCCAGTCCCTTGATCATCTTTGTCGCCCTGTGCTGTACCCTCTCCAGTAACTTAACGTCCCTCTTCAGATACGGGCACCAGTACTGCACGCAGTACTCCAGGTGTGGTCTAACTAATGACCTATATAGTGGCAGAATCACCTCCTCCATCCTCGAGGATATGCCCCTTGCAATACAACCCAGCATTTTGTTGGCCTTTGCAGCTGCCTTCCTACATTGTGCTGAGTTGTTCATTGACCCTGTAATGATCACACCCAATCATTCTCCTCCTCTGTCTGGGCTAGTTGCACCCCCAGCTGGTAACTCCTCCTTGGGTTCTTCATCCCAAATACGCACCCAGCACTTTTGGCATTAAACCCCAGTTGCCAGGTGTCTGACCAGGTTTCAAGCTTTGCCAGATCATCCTGCAACCCTGCCATCCCCTAGGTCATCCACCACTGCGCCTACCTTGGTATCATCAGCAAACAGACTGATCTTGCTCTTGATGTCCCATGATATGTCTGCAATGAATATCCCAAACAACACTGGTCCCAACACCGAGCCCTGTGGAACACCACTATCACTGCCCTTGGGTGTGAGAGCCCTCACCCACCGCCACCTCTGTTGCCTTCCCTGAAGCCAGTTCCCTACCCAGCTCACCAGCTTGCACCCACCCCTGTGCCTACTGACTTCCTTCCCAGCCTTCCATGCAGCACCAGCCAATGCCTTACTGAAGTCCAGACAGGACATCCACTGCATGGCCCTGTCCAGTTGCCTAGTTACCCAGTCAGAACCCCACCAGGTTGGTTTGGCAGGATCTGTCACGATGCGAAGCCATGCTGTCTGCTGTCCGTAGTCCTTGGCTTCTAGAAGGGCCACCAGCCTCCTTCAGGGTAGTCTCCATTAGCTACCCACTATGGATGTGAGGCTCACTGTCTGTAGTTTCCGGTTCATCCTTGGGGTCCACTCTTGTGGAGGGGCACCACATGAGCCATCCTCCAGTCCTGAGGTACACACCCCAAATGTAGTGAGGCATTAAATAGGTCTGCCAAAGGTCCTGCAAGGACCTCTGCCAGCTCCTTCAGTACCCTGGGTGGATGCCATCTGGGCCTGGCGCCTTGTCCACCCTCAGTGCCTTCAAACCTCTCAAACTCTGCCCTCCATGATTTCCCATCTGTCATCACATCCCCTGCTTCTGCCATTTCTCCCACCTTGGTTTCACCCCTTCTCTTTGGTAAATACTGAGCAGAAGTACTCATTTAGTGCTTCTGCCTTATCGCACCCTGCTTCCACCCAACCCCTACTTCTTATCCTTACTATGTGGTCCTTACAGCTCCTTTTCTCCCTGATGTACTTAAAGAAGTCCTTCTTCCCTTCTTAATGCCTTGTGCCAGCCTGAGTCCGAGATGCTTTGGCTCCTTACTGCCCTTGTCACCTCCTTCTGATTCTGTCAAGTACTCCTCCTGTCCCTCCCCTCCTGTTTTCTTGTACTTCCTAAAGACAGCTCTTTCCTCCTTACCTTTCCATGACCTCCTTGCTCAACCAGCTCGGTTTCTTAGCCCTAGCTCTTGCTCTGGGCTTTGCAACAGGTTTTGGTTGCCTCTACTATCTCCAGCTTCATGAGCTCCCACCTCTGGTTAGTGTCCATACTAGATTGAATTCTGGCCAGGTACCCTTTTACCACTTCCCCCATCCTCCCAAAGTTGGCCCTCCTGAAGTCCATCACTCTTGTGCCAGATTCCACTCCTTCCTTGCCCATATCCAATGTGAGCCATACTGAGTGGTGGTTGCTCCCTGACAGCGGTTCCTCCACTGTAAGTTCTCTCACAAAGTCCCCATTTGCCAGCACAAGGTCAAGGGTATTCCCTAACCTGGTTGGTTCACTGACCATTTGCAGCAGGAAGCTGTCCTGAAGGCATCCAGCAGTACCTGCTCCTCTGTTCCTGGTTGTTGGGGTGCTCCAGTCCACTCCTGGCATGTTGAAGTCCCCCACAATCACCACACTACCCTTCTCGCAGGTCCTCCTGATCTGTCCAGCTAGTTCCCTGTCTAACTCCTCCATCTGTGATGGTGGTCTGTGCACCACTCTCATTCTAAGAATCCTATTCTTGGAATCCTGGATTTGCACCCAAAATGAATCCGTACTACCCTCCTCCCCTTCCTCCCTTACACACTTCAGTCCTTCCTTCGCATATAGTGCCACCCCCCCTCCTTTCCCAATCACCCTGTCCCTACGAAATAACCTGTACCCCGGTACAGACAGGTCGCAGTCATTGTATTGGGTGGCCCATGTTTCTGTGATGGCTGCAATGTCCACCTCTCCCTCTGCCATGAGAACCTGTAACTCTGCAGTTTTCCTCCCAAGGATCCTAGCATTAAGGGTAACCACCTTCCACCCTTTTCCCTCCTCCCATCCTGCCCTCCTTTCCTAGCATCACCAATAGTACTTGCCATTTGTCCTTTGTCACTGTTATGAGGGGTAAGCTCATATGGTTTCCCAACCTGTGGTCTCTGCATATCTCTTCCCCAACTGACACCCCCACTCTTTGTTTAAATTCCCAACTTCCTCTATGTACTCCTCCATCCTCTGTTTCAACACTTTCTTTCCCTCCTCACTCAAGTGTAGTCTGTGCTTGCATAGAAACTACTGTCCTCCCAGGTCCCTCCCCACCCCACCCCCAACAGCCCATACCCTTAGCACAACAGCCCATACCCTTTAGCACAACACCAGGTTCTTAGCCATCCATTAAATTCTATTCTCAGCTTTCTTGTTGTGCTTGCTTTTGGCACCAGAAGTATCTCTGAAAAGTTACTGATCTTCCTGCCCCTCACATAATTGTGCTAGTTCCTCAAACCTTCTTCTGACTATATCTACGTCCTTGTCAGCCAGGTCATTTGTCCCAAGATGTATAATTAAATGAGGCTTGTCCTTACCCTTCTAGCATATTTGAGAACGGATTGTCCCACCCTTTCCGCTGTCATTCCTGGCATGGCCTCCACCCAAATGTGACTATGCCTCCCCTTGCTACCTCACTTTGACCTCTTAGTATTGAGTCCCCAGCACCAAGATTCCACCCTCTTACTCCCTGCTTGCTTCCATTCATCTCCTTCTCTCATTTCCAGCCTCTTCTTCCTCCAGCACATTATTTCCCTTTACCCTGTTGCAATTCTCCCAGCAGAACTTCCTCCCGCTCCAGTTTGGTCCAGGCATTTATCAATTACTCCTCTAATTTCATCATTTCCCTCCTCCACCTTCTTCCTCTCTAGTAGTGCAAAACTATTTCCTGAAGACCCTTCACAAATGCCTGCTCCCTCTCTCTTCATAGTAACCTGTTCTCTCCTTTCCATTCCATGACTTTTGCCACTTCTTCGCCTCCCCTCACAAGTCCCTATCTCCTCCTTCCATTTGTCTTTTGTCTCCTGACCTGGTTTCCCCAGCAATCATTCTTCCTGGCCTGGGCCCCTTTGTCTCTGCTTTCCTTCTTCTGACCCTCTCTCACCACTGTTGGCTTAAACGCCTCCTCATCTCCCTTCTTCCTCCCTCCCTCCAGTACTAGGCTAAACCACCCCAATCTCTTTGCCTGTCTTAGTTCCTCCTCAGACCCTCAATATCCTTTTCTAAGTTTTTCTATGTGGTTGCACACTAAACATCCTCCCACACTCCAGGCAATTTTTAGAAGATTGGTGCACCACAGTTGTTGCAGCCTACCACCCTACCCATTGCTGTCACTGCCCACCAGCAACCCCCCACCCTACCAGATGCAGGATACCAAACACTCCCCCAAGTCTTCCCTCTCCCTCCCCATCAGTGCAAAACATTTTTATTTCCTTACCTTTGTTGCACACGCTTAGATACATTGAGCAACTGCTTTTTTATTCCTATCCTTCCTATCCACACTCAAAAAGAGACTTTAAGTAGCCATTGCACAACCTTCTTCAAACTCTACTCTCCTTCCCCAAATGCAATATCAATGTGAAGAAGTAATAATGAAAGTGCCTAGATTTGCATTTACTTCCTTCCACTGAGATAGCAGTCACCTCTTCACTTGCTGCTGTTCCTTTCCTGGATGTCTGCTTCTGCTATGACTGGTGCATATCCTTGCCCGTTTGAGGAAGTGATGTCAGAACCCTGGTATAAAGGAAATAATGGACCAGGGTGGGTGGGGTGAGGAGTTTGGGGGTGGGACCACTCAAGTCTTCCAGAAACAATCAGGTAGCTGAGACCCTAGTCAGACCATTAGCACCCTTCCTCCACTCTGCACTAAAACTTTGCAGCTAGTGAAGCCAGCAACAATGAATCACAATTCTACTCAAAGCCCCCAAAATAGGTTTGCTACCCAAAGAAACAGGACTCCAATTCAAACAGCTTCACCAACAACACATCAAAATAGGCTTGTAATTAGGAAATATAGGTCTCCAATTCAAAGAAACGGACCCAGTTAAATCACACCAATTATGTTTTAAAAACAGAAGAAATAGACCTCTACAAATGCAACCTGCCACACAGTGAATCAAACAAATGATCCCACTTATAGCTACCAAAACAGGTTTCAAAATTCCAACAGCCCCAAACAATACCCTGCTAGCCCCTTAGTAGTAAGAAATAAAAGAAATAACCTTCTACCAAGTAGAATCCACAAAAAACAATGTAAAAAAACAACAAGAAGCTACTGTACTGTAGGTCTGATCCTGTCCCCCTTCTAGTTCCTTCCACTTGGGTTAATATCCCAGTACTGACAAAGTAGTGCAGCATGAGAGGGGTGCTGCACTTCTGAGGTGCCATCTTTTGGATAAGACGTTAAACTGAGGTCCCAGCTGCCTGGATTGGTGGTAGTTCAGGTGGATGTTAAAGATCCCATGGCACTTTTTGAAAAGAGTAGGGGAATTTCCCCGGTGTCCTGGACAAGTTTCCCTCATTCACTAAAAAAATACCACCAACAGCTTAATCTGGTTCAAGGTCAGTTGGCATTCATCTGTATCCCCCTCCCCTGGGTTGTGCCTGAAAATAGGCAAGATTTGTCTAGTGCACTTGCTTGGTCAACACAAACTAAACAAAATAAATAAATAAATAATCTTGCCCACTACTGAGGTAAGACTGACTGGTCTGCAGTTCCCTGCCTCCTCCCTGCTACCACTCTTGTAAAGCAGGATCACATGAGCCCTTCTCCAGTCTTCTGGGACCTCTCCTTTACTCAGAGACTCACTAAAAACTTCTGCTAATGGCTCTGCTAGTTCTACCTTTAGCTCCTTTAGTACCTTTGGATATATGCCATCAGGTCCCATTGCCTTGTCCACCCTGAGCTTAGCAAGCTCTTGTACATCCCTTTCTTTTGTGAAGGAACTAGTGCACACCTCCCCCCCATCCCGTGTCCATGGTGCTGAGCTATGGGCCCTGCCCTACCTTCTCCTCAGTAAATATTGAGCAGAAGTATCTATTTAGGATAGATGATGTTCCTCGGTCCTCCTCCACACACTCCCCCTTATCCCCTTTGATCTTAGCAATACCCCGTCTGGACTTACTCTTTCACTAATGTATCTATAGAAATTCTTGTCCCTTCTTTTACTGTCTGTGGTAGTGTTTCCTCGGTTTTGGCCTTTGCCTGCTCTTACTACCTTCCTGATTCCCTTAGGGAAGTTTGGTATGCCTCTCTATCTTCGTCCCACTGTGTTCCTTATATTTCCTGAAGGCCAGCCTTTTGGCTCTGACCTTTTCTGCTACCATTTTGAGAACCAAAGTGGTTTTCTTTTCTTTTGCTCTTGCTTTCTCTCTAACACAATGGGATCCAGCAGACAGATCTATGTTTGATTCCCCAACCTCCACTTACATTACTGTATACTGAACAAGTCATTTAACCTCCCCAGTGCTCCTGGGTCACCCTTGAAAACAAGCACCTGTGCCTAGTGGGCCTTACCCAGTTAACAAAGAATAAAATAAAAAACAAGCATAATGCACATATGAGAGAATCCTACTATGCTGCAATTAGTACAATACTGTAACCATTCTACAATAATTTATAAGCAAATCTTACCAAAAGGAAGGACCAAGGTAAGCAATAGAAGGTAGTTCATTCTTCTGTCCTGTATTCTTCAAACAGAAACCTGAAAAGAACAAAAAACTGCTGGCAACATATCTATATATTACTTAACATAAAGGAGGCAGTATGGCATAGTGGTTTAAGGCACTGAGCTGCAAATCTGGATTCCTGGGATTGAATCCTACCAGCCTCCACTTGCATACTGTGACCCTGAACAAGTTACTTCACTTCCTTGGGCTCCAGGTCACACCTGGAAAAAAGTTTTGGCTAGTAGTGCCTTTCCTGGTTAAACAATTTCCCTTTCCTTTCCTTTTGTTAAAACTGACATTCTGCAAATGTCAAAGTAATGATAAGTATTTTTTGTTAACCTAGGAGACAACATTTTCAAAAGAAAACTTTTTAAACTAAGTTGTTGTTTAACAACTTGATTTCTACTTACATACATTAAACATCTATTATTTGCAATCCCAGGTGATATATTTCTGAGGCAAGCTATTTCTGAAGAGAAATAGCAAACAAAACAAAAAAAAGGTCTTGTCTTTCGTTGTCCGACTCCAGTTTACAAGTTCTTTTCCACCAGTTTTTTTATTTTATAATCAACAGCATAATGTGCTCATGAAACATGATGTGTGAATCAGTTAAGCTAAACAACTGTAGCAGAAAATAATCTTTATCAGAATCCAAATGCATATGTTGATATATCTTCCAGATCCTGGAGATATAGGCTATATGTCAGTATACTAGATGAAAATTCCATACAGTTTCAGTCTCCAATAAAGCTGTACCCACATACTGTATCTCAGGTTTATAAAGTTCTTAGTTACTTTGTAAGGCAAGAGGATCTGACTATATGTGTTAGAATAAAGCATACTATTTTTGAATACCTCTTTGTGAACACATGTCAGTTTCTCATGGCAGACAAACTGCTAAATATACAGAAAAGAATAATTTATGACCATGTTTATTCTAAGACTCAACATCTGTGCCAAAAGCAGAAAGGCTACATAGCTGAGCACTGGTCTGCCAAAGAAACTTTGACATGGGAAAATTAAAACAAATTAAGTGTGCACAACATATGTAAAGTGATCTGTGAATACATTTCTAATAATAACTCCATGACGATATTGACTGGGCCAATTTAAATCATAATGAAAAGGGTGCTAAGCAACATATATGTCTACCTATACTAAAATAATTATTTTCCATATAGGAACATTTTTTTCCTGGAGCTAGTGTAATGGGAAATAGTGTGATCTAGTTACTATAGTGTAGTGCTGTGAAACGAGTCCAAGGTATGAATTTATATATTCTCCATGCTTAAAGCATGAGTACTTGCTACTTGGCAAAACATTTAATCATATAGTTTTTTAGCAAAAATATATATATTTTTAATATCCTTAGATTTAGCCTCAATATATTTTTAGTTTTTTCAGATATCGTTAAAACAACTTTTACTGTAAATTTTGCAATTAATGACTTGCATCATTAATAATGGCTGCCACCTGCAATTTTTCCATTAAGGTTACTTGTTGAATGCAAGTGCTAGATTCGTACTGCAGATGGTTCTAGCCAGGAACATCATGGGAAAAAACATTGTGGCACAAAACACTGCAGGTAATACTTTGCCACCTGCAATGTTGGCTAACAATAACATTGCTGGCCTGTATTGTGCAGGCAGTACAATGTGAACACAACCCTGGTGGCAAGTTGGACCCCCATCCCACCTGCTGATCACTGGCCCCAGTACAATTATTAATAGAATCCTTGGTGTCATGGCCAGTGTTCCCCTCCCAACCCACCATTGTGAATCGCCAGCACCAGTGTATCCGCATACATTGCATTGCAATAGTACAATATATCCCTGGTGTCTAGTGGACCCCCATCACCCACCATGGCAGGTAGATCCTTATCACCCCTCACACCAAAAATGAGCTGGAGATCAGCACAGCCCTCCACTCTTTGCCTGGCTGACTGGCTGACTGAGCAGAAATTAATGAGTACATATCCATTTATGCAGTCATTTATTGCAACTCAGTCAAGTAGCCAGCTGTGATGATGTGGAGGTCTGTGCTGGTTGCCAGCTCGTTGCCTGAATATGGAGAGGTGGGGTGGTGGGGATCTACCTGCCAGGGTGGAGGGACACTAGATGCCAAGGATACATTGCAATATTGCAGTGCAAGATATGCAGAGTCAATGGTGTCAGCGATGGCGGGTTGGGGGACACTGGCCATGACACCAGAGATTCTACTATTACTTGTATTGGGGCTGGTGATCAGTGGGTGGGATGGGGACTCACTTGCCACTAGGTTGCATTCATTTGTACTGCCTGTGCAGTATGGGCCAGCAATGTTACTTTTAGCCGATATTGCAGGTAACAATGTATTGCCTGCAGTGTTTTGTGCCACAACATTTTTCCCACTATGTTCCTGGCTAGAACCCTGCAGATGCATTAGGATGGTGCTACCACTTGTTTCTGATGGTAAACAGCGTGACTCTGTACCAAGATATTCTATTTTGTCATGACTGGCATGGCACAGGAGTCAGAACTTTTAAAACTTCAACAATCTTGTATCTTGCTTCAGGAAACAGAGAAAATGAAAAGAAAAATGTATCTTGATATTTTGCCAGATGAACATTATTGTTGGGGGAAAAAGAACTACATGATTAATATCAAATACTGCTGCTTTAACCTCTCTGCTACCTCTCTCTAATGTCTCTAATCTTTGAATCCCGATGTGTAGCGAAAAGGACAGCAACATTCTCTCCAGTCCCCCTCCTGGTCTGTGAAGTAATTTGGAAGGTGTTTGTATGAAGAGAGCTGTATATGAAAATGAACAATATGCAGTTGATACATTTTCAGCACAGAATAAGGTGCATGTGTATTACATATATAGACATATATTTTTAATATATATGGCATAACAGAATATATGTCTCCACTTTCATTATGGTAAAGTAGTGTCATTATACAAAGTTAGAGTTGGGAAGGCTTTGTCATGCAAAACCCAACATTTTGACAACTTATATCTCAGCCTAATGTTGATGTGCATCCATGAAATTTTGAAGGCACTCATTATGGGTCAGACTCTCAAGACCTGTCAGTGTTGATGACGTTTGGTGCTGTGGAGTTCATGCTACAAAGTGGCAGAACACATTAACATAATAAAAAAGTTCCTTTTTTTGTTCATCAATAACTAAACAAGCATTTGTCAATGCCGAATGTTTGCTTCCTGGTATTAGCATTAGAAATGCAGGAGTTAGATGCAGAATAGGAATGGCAGTGAAGTACTGAACTTCACATGAACCCCACCTCCATCCTGCAGAGACGGACAGGAGTTGGGGTAAGTTTTTGGGTCGTCACCCATGACAGTCTAGCCATGTCACCTCACCCTATTCTGCAGACACTGACACGTGTTGAGATGTGCCTTAGGGTGTTTGGCTTTACAGTCACCCCATTCCATAAGGACATATGTTGAAATGGGTGCAGCATAGGAGAATGGGGTGAAGTCTTGGGATGAAGAGTCCAAGGTACACCTCGATGCTTGTCAGTGGCTGGGGGCTAGGTGGTGGTATGGCATGAGCAGTACAGTTGGCAATCCAAAGACACACCCCAATGCCTGTCTGTACAGGGTAGGACGTTATGGTTAGAAACCGTAATGCCTCAGGAGCTTGTTGTTATTCACAGTACAAATTTTGAACATGGCCTTTTTGCAGCCCCACCTCATGAAAGCATTTGGGATCTCTTGTCATGAACAGTGGCAGTATGATTTTGTCAATGTGTCCTGAAAACTGAATTCCAGCAGTGACAATGGCATTCTGCACCACATGTACGAAAACATAGATTGGGCAGGATGTGAAGAATGACAGCTGTATCATCCATAGGGAGGTAGAAGAGATGGCAATGTTGATAATGTGTAGTGGAAACATTAAAAATGCTTGCACTTCTGAGCATACATGGAAACCGGACAAAGCATGCGGTAACACAGTCATATTATCGAGTTTCATCACCAGATTTTCAACATAGGCATTTAATGAGCTGTGGTCATGAACAGTGTCACTGTGATTTTGTTACTGTGTCCTGAACACCGATTTCCCACAGCAACCATGGTATTCTATGCTGGAACTGCAAAAACACATTCCGACCAGGATGTGAAAAATGACAGCTGTGCTGTTCATAAGGAGGTGTGGAAAAATGGCAAACATAGCCATTTTAAGACCTCTGCTCATGAACAGTGTCACTGTGATTTTCTTAATCTGTCCCAAACATTGATTTCGCACACTGACTGCGCCATTGTGCACTACATGCGTGGAAACACATATTGGGCAAGATGTGAAAAATGACAGCTGTACTGCTCATAAGTAGGTGTGATAAAATGGCAATGTTGAAAATCTGGAGAGAAAATGTTACAGATTTGAGAACATATGAGCATGCAAAGGAACTGCACAATGCACGCTCATAACACAGTAATTTTTAGGAAGTTTTTCACCAAATTTCAAACATAGCTATTTTAAGGCCTCTGCTCATGAACAGTGTCACTGTGATTTTCTTAATCTGTCCCAAACATAGATTTCGCACACCAACTGTGCCATTGTGCACTACATGCATGGAAACACATTTTGGGTGAGATGTGTAAAATGACAGCTGTACTGCTCATAAGAAGGTGTGATAAAATGGCACTGTTGAAAATCTGGAGTGCAAATATTACAAATTCTCAAACTTATGAGTGTGCATAGGAACTGAGTAACGCACGCTCGTAAAACAGTCATTTTTAAAATTTTTCACCAAATTTGCAACATAGGCATTTTGAGAGCCACTTCATGAACACTGGCACTGTTGTTTCATTAATCGGTCCCGAAAGGTGATTTTGTGCAGTGACCTAAAGTCACCCTTGGCCCGATATACCATGACTGTGACAGAATTCACAAAGAGGGTTTGCAAAACCCATGTTGAAAAATTTGCCAAAATTCCAAAATGGCCAAGATATCCACAAAGTTTAAAAACCCTATCTATCCCATTATACAGCTTACCGGCATTTCCTCAGTTCGCGGTTGGCTTTGAAGAGCGAGACATGTTCCGGTCCACGAAGATAGTCATACTGGACTCTGGAGGTAAGTATATGGGGGTGTGGGAGGCAGGGTGCACAGAGGGTAGGTGCGGGTTGTGGGAGGGGCCCTGGAGACTGTGAGGGACCGTTTTCTGCTTTTCAGATACAAAAGAAAAAAGACAACACTGGACGGTTTTAATTTACAGGCATTTGGCATGCTGGGTGGGCTCCCAGCATGCCAAGGGAGTTTTGGGGCAGCTGTAGCCAATGGGGGATTGGGCTCCCCAATCGGCACCACAAGAATGGGGTACCATCATGCCAACAGGGATTGGGCACCTCACGACAAGAAAATGGGGGACATCATGCTGATGGGAGTGGGCTCCCCATTGGCAGACAACAAAATGAGGGGTTACAGCATGCCGATGGGGGTGGGCTCCCCTCAGCAGACAAAGACTGTTTGGGGGCACATGCTGCCAAGGCGATTGGACACCCCCTCGGCGATGGGACCACAGTAACATTGTTCATGAACCGGGTGTCAACTAACTGCCATGTTCACAAACAATATTACAACAGCAACATTCCGCCCAGCAATGATGGGTCGCTCCCTCATTGCAGCAAATCGCTGACGCTGCAATGACGAGGTGGCCCGCGATTGCTGCGGTGAAAACGTTACAACTTGGTGCAGCTTCTGGAAGCCAGTGTCATCAGTACACTGTGTCTTCATTGGTGCACCATGGCCAAGCCCCAAAATGCTGTGCCTCCCTTGGCTGCTACACTGCCGCGCCTCCCTAACCCCCTTCTCTCCTAAGCTGTCACATAATGTTTCTTGCGCATGTGTGAAAGCAAACATAAAAATGGCTAGGATTTGAAAAATTACACAACCAAGTTTGTTAGCACTTGTCCCAAGGGTGGATGCTTTTGGTGTTTTGAAAATGAAAATAAAAAATAAGCTGTTGATAATTCAGAACAGGAAATGCATCAGGCAAGACCATAAGGGTTTTTCACTTTTAACTGTACTTCACAATATATTTGCACTAGCATTTTATTCTTTTAAATTACTTAAAGACTGGTCATTTTGAACTCCTTTATTGTAAATAATTTTCAGTAGCCTACAGTGGTGAGTGCTCTGATTTTTCTAATACCTCAACTCCCAGATATGAGTTGAGCAGCTGGTTCCAAAGTGGCCTCTTGCCAGAATTTGTAATATGTCAAATAACGCACAAGATCTGTGTGAGAGCAGATCACAAAAATAAGCTCAAATCACTCTATTATCTATACTTCATCTTTCCAGGTGTGTGCATGGCCATTGCCATGGCAGCTGTGGATTTTGGACTGTTCACATGTCACAGTAGTCTGAGATACGTGGAGGTAATTATGCTTCCACAACAGCAAACAGATCATTATATCCTGCTTTGTGTGCCTATAAAAAATACATAGAAAATTTTGCAGTGGCCAGGAGCCAATCACCTGATTTCTTTTCTTTGATAGGCTGCATATACTATTTTTACATTCAGATTACAGGAGCTGAACCCTAGTGTCAGACACACATTTAAAAAACAGAACAATAACAAAACATGCCACCACTGGAAGCTTAACTCCAGTGCCACTGAACCTTCACTGATTCTGATAACTGGTGTCCAAGCCAAGAGTTAGAAAGATAATTTGTGGCTGCCCACCCCTCAAGTGGCTGCCATTGGGAGCCACACCTCAAGATCTCATTCTGCACCATGGTAATCGGCATGAATCCTTCACCCACCTACTCATCCAGCCACCGTCTGAATCAATCACAGCTCATGAAATACATGTGCACATGCACACATCATGCAGTGCATAAATCCCAGTTTGTGATGTATGGCAAACAGTGTTTTATGATAAACATATCTTGTATGCTAAAGCACTATTTATGGTTGAACTTTATTGCCACAAAAGTAAGGAAATGTGACATTATGGTAAAGTCTAAAAAAGTTCCCTGAGTTTCGTGAATTTGTTGTGTGGGTGCTTTACTGGGGTTGAATGATCATCCAATACAGCATTGGTACTGCCATAAAATCAGCACCTTCTCTCCAAGCAGACTGGCGTGACTATTTTTCTGTGCCTGTAAAGACAGTTCTGAACTTAGGCAATGCCATTTTCTCTGAAAGAACTCTATCAGAATATTTTTTTAAAGTTCTGATAAGGTTGTGATTGTTTTTAAAAACCATGGCCCGGATATTCAGAAGGGTTGCATATGGCACAACACTGTTGCACCATGCACAACCCACTGATGCAACCCGGCGTGATATTCAAACGGGGATTGAGCCTGGCACAAATCCCGATGCACCGGAGTGCATCAGTAATGTATGCAGCACAGGTGGGGGGGGGCATGCCCATGCATACTCCGCACATCCCGATATTCAGCCTGGGATGTGCTGAGACCATGCATGTGCAACCCCTACCTGTGCTGCACAAAGGTGAGCCAAAAAAAAAAGAGCAATAGCTGGCCACCCACAGGTGAGCTGCCATATTGCAGGGCACAACATGGCAGCTGCCACCTGTGGGTAGCCACCGAGCTCCGCTGCACCTTTGTGGTGGTGCCCCCATGCCTGATCGTAGGCATACGAGAAGAAGGATAGTCCTATATTCCTTGTGGTCCAGAGGACGTGCAACCCAATCATGGGCATAAGTCTGTTTAGAACATTCAACACTATCCCTGGTGGTCCAGTGGACTGCTTGCAGCCCGATCTTGGGCATTAGTCTGTTCAAAACATTCAACACTGTCCCTGGTGGTCCAGTGGACTGCTTGCTGTCCAATTGCAGGCATATGTTGAGAAATATAAATGTCCCATATCCCTGGTGGTCCAGTGGACTGCTCACAGCCCGATCATGGGTGTCAGTGAAAAATAATGCAACACCAATCCAACCCTGGTGGTCTAGCAGTACCCCCCTCCCCACTAACCCACTGAACCCCACCGCCCGCTCCCCCCCAGTCAGCAGTGGGCAGCTCCCCACCCATTTCCTGCCCTGCCGCCCGCCGGCTGACACCGTATGGTAGGACTGTAAGCCATTGGTCAAGCGTGAGCCAATGGGCATGCAACCTGTACCGTACTACACAGTGCAGATACGTGAATGGATCCATTCACATATCTGGATTGTGTAGTACGGTATGGGCTGCACGCTGTGGACCAATGGGCGTACAGCCCTACCGTACGGTGTCAGTTGGCGGGTGGCGGGGCGGCAGGCAGCGACCTCCAGGGATATGGGACATTTATAATTCTCAACATATGCCTGCGATCTGGCTGCAAGGACAGATTTTTTTTTAGGTCTCAGTTTATGCGCCGATTGCTTGGTCCTATCTCTCTGGAGGGTGCCCCCAGTTCTGTCCCCCAATGTCTACCAGCTGGCGCTGACCATTACCCCCAGGACTTCCTCCCAGTGGGGCCAGTGGGGCTCCTCAACACCCGCTGGAAACTGGATCCAGTGTGGCCAGTGTTGTGGCTATTTGGAGGCGGGACCTGTGAGATGCCCTTTGTCATCTGCTGAGCAATCCGTTTTCTCCTTTGGTGTACTCCCCAAGAGGCAGGGCATGCAATGACACCAGCGATGGCAGCATGCATGCTTCCATGAGTGCTCCACCAGGCATATGCCCATCTCTGCCCCATGTCAGCAGCATTGGTTTGCATCCCCAGCTTCCACTAGAGGTCAGTCATTTGCCAACAACTGGAGTCCCCCCTCCATGGAGAAGGAGAGCAGTCCATGGGAGACATGATCCTTCTCCTTCTCTGCTGACCTCCAATGGCCCAGGCTTGTTCCTGAACACAGGTCACCAGCATAGCGTGAGTGTTGCTTAGAGTACCTCAACCTCAGTGCCACTGGGATGGCTTAGGAGGACAATTTAGTCCCACTTCACAAAAGTGGCAGCAGGGATGAGACCGGCAATTATAGGCAAGGCCACTGATTTCTGATGAATAAAACAATGAAATTCCATTTTCAAGACTTCAGATTCCAGAATTGCACCGGTGATTGTTACTCTAATTTCCGGATTTTACCGGGATTCTGCTATCATTCTTTTAGCATGTGCATAAAGAATCAGAATTAAAGAAAGCTTAATATACAGAGCCTTAAATAAAGCAAACTGAAGCTAGTACAGGAAGGAATTATAAGAAAAATACAAGTTTTGTAGATTTACTGATCTGATATAAAATGCCAGATTCCATGAAATCTTTGTTTTTACCAGTTTTCAGGCAGTCCTAATTCCGGAGTTTTACCAGGTTTTCCAGTAAAAACCGAAAAACAGTGGCCTTGATTATAGGCCACTCAGTCAGACATTGGTGGTGGAAATGTTAATGGAAACACTGCTGAAAGGAATATCTTGAACCCAATGAGTTGCAAGACCTGAGGCAGCATGGATTCACAGAGGGAGGAGATCACGTCAAACAAATCTGATAGACTTCTTTGACTGGGTGACCAAGGAACTAGATCAGGGTGGAGTAGTGGGCATGGCCTACCTAGATTTCAGTAAGACTTTCAACATTATTCAATTAGGAGACTTGTAAGGAAGCTGAGTAGTTTAGGAGTGGGTCTAAAGGTGATAAACCAGGTTAAAAATTGGTTGAGGAATAAGTGACAGAGGCTGGTGATAAACAGAGTTCATTCAGAGGAAGGGAGGGTGACCTGCAGGGTGCCACAGAGACTGGTGCTGGGACTTCCCCCATTTAATGTCTTTATGAGTTGCACTGCAGAGGAGATGAAAGGGCAGGTCAGCCTCCTTGCAGATAACTCCACAATCAGCAATAGGATGGGCACTCTGGGGTTGAAAGATGAGCAGATATCTGAGAAACCTTGAGGAGTGGTCATGGGTATGGCAGCTGGGTTTCAACATGAAAAGGTGCAAAATAATACACTTCTGACACAGAAACCCAGAGGCAGAGTATTAAATGGGAGGAGTGGTACTGACAATCATCAAACAGGTAAGAGACCTGGGCTCAGATGACCTAAATGTGGCCAGATAATGCGAAAAGGCAGTTGGGAGGGCTAGTGCAACAGTGGGCTGCATAGGGAGGGATATCACCAGCAGAAAGAGGGAGGTGGTATTGTCTCTGTATAGATTGATATTAAGACCCCACCTAGAGTAGTATGTCTGGTTCTGGAGACCACATCTCTGGAAGGACATAGACAGAGTGGAGGGGAGGAGGGCAACTAAAATGGTACAAAGTCTGTATCAGAAGCCCTGTGAGGAGAGACTTAGGGACCTAAATATTACACACTGGAAGACAGGAGGAAGAGGGGGGATATTACAGAGCTGTAGTACTTCACTGGGGTAAATAAGGTACAGGAGGGAAGTATTTTTCAGAAAGTAAGTACTGAAGGATAAGGGGGGAATGATAAGAAGCTGAAGACAGATGTGAGGAAGTACTTCTTCACAGAAAGAGTGATAGATTTCTGCAACAGTTTTCCTGCAGAGGTGGTGGTGTTGAAAATAGTGGTGGGGTTCAAGAATACATAGGATAGGCTCAAGAGAATATTATGGAAGGGGAGGAGGGGGTGGGTGAATGGTAGAGTTCAAGTAGGATCTGTGATGATGCTATAGACAGGGAAACATAGGCATACCAGGTGGGCCAAGTGGTCCTTATCTGGAAGTACATTCTATGTTCTTATGAAGACTGACGGTAGTGTAGTAACACATCAGTTTGTTTTTAGATTCCTTTCTCTATACTGATAATAGCTTAACGGTGGACAGTGATGTTTAAAACAGTTATTTGTTTTTTAAATAAAAAAAAGTTCTGAACATTTTGGCAAGTTCTGATCACTTTCTTGACACAAGCAGCCATGAATCACAGACACTGTTGCAAATACTTTAAAACAATTAAAAATGGCAATCATTTTAACACATTATGGTGGATGCAGATACAGCCCAAAATCAGAAGATATACATATGTTCTCTCCTTTGAAAAAAAATATAGACCTGTCATTTCAATTGGGGATTGTCAAAAATGTTTTATGGAGAATTTTTGGATGGGCTACTGAGATGTGGTTTTAACTCTGGAAAGCATAGCTAAGCATTTAAATATGGTTCTCTAGTGAACTGTAATAGCAGACATTATGTTTCTGAAAGCACAAAGTGAAGGGCAGAGCAATTATAGCAGTATATCTTAGAGGTTAGAGCAATGAGCTGTGAATAATCTTGGTGTATCCAGCAGCCGTAGGCTTGATTCTCACAACCTTCTCTTGCAGACTGTGTGACCATGAGCAAGTCATTTAACCTCCCCAGTGCTCTCAGGTCATCCCTGTAAACATGCTTTGTGCATAGAGGGCCTTACCCAGTTACCAAGGAATAAAAAAAAATCTTTGAAAACTACAGAGTTCAAACATAGTGCATTCCAAGGTTCTACCAATGTACACACACACATATATATATATATATATTTTAAAATCAGACTTCATTTACTATGTGTTTCACTTTTGCAACAAGGAGAATGAGTACATTATTTTGTTGTGCTTTTTACGTTCACTTATGTGCATGCGCAAGGAACATCTTGCAACAATACGACTTTTGGAGGTGTGTAACCCTCCTCATGAATGTAGTGCTCAGAGTAGTAGGTGCAACCCTACTGGACCAAAACATGCTGAGCTGTGTATGACAGCAGTTCGACTGTGGTGGTCTTCACTTCTAAGAAAAGGTCCGCTACAATCAGCAGTGGTAGCATGTATGCATTTAGCATATGCACGTCAGCCGAACTGCTGTCAAGCACAGCTCATCATGAAATCCCTCCTTCTGCTGATGTCCTCCCCCTCCCTCGTTACTGTTCTTCCCAGCCCCCATGTTGTGTGCCGAGGAGGGTGCCCAATCTTGCTCAGCTCATGCATCACCCCAGCACACTGTGTGGGCAAGGGGTGCCCAATCCCCATCAGCTGCAGCCCCTCAACGAACAACCTGTTGGCACTCTGGAGCCCACCCCAGCATGCTCAGGCTCCCCCACACACACACACACACACACACACACATGTATGGCCAGCAGGGTGCCCAATCCTTGCTGGCTCCAGACCTCCAACAAACATAGGTGGCATGCTGGGAGCCCACCAGCATACCAAAAGCATCCTTTTTTTAAATTCCTGTGAAACAAGAAAACAAACCCTCAGTGAATCCTTCACTCCCCCTGACAACCCACGCCCTCCCTCTGCGCAACTACCTTCCCACATCCCCCCTCACCCCATACTTACCTCTGGAGCCTGGTGTGACAATCTTCGGTGGACCGGGAACATGTCTGCACTCTTCAAAGCCAACTACGAACTGAAGAAATGCTGGTAAGTTGTATAATGGCATAAATAGGCTTTTTCCAATTTAGGTGGATATCTTAGCCATTTTCTTTTACTTTTGTCACCAAATTTTCAGCATGGGGTTCTTGGCACCCCTTCTCATGAACTCAGTCACTGTCATGGCATTATTCAGTCCAGAGAGGTGATTTTGCAGTCACTGCATGGAGTCACCTTTCTGGTCTGATTAATGAAACAACAGTGTCAGCATTCATGAGGTGGGCTCTCAAAAAGCCTAGGTTGCAAATTTGGTGACAAAAGTCCATAAAATGGCTGTGTTAAGAGCATGCATTGTGCAGTTTCCATGCATACTCATAAGTTTGCGAATTTGTAATATTTTCACTCCAGATTTTCAACATAGACATATTTCCACACCTCTTAATGAACAGCGCAGCTGTCATTTTTCACTTCCTGGCCAAAATGTGTTTTCACGCTTCCGATACAAAATAGCACGGTCGCTGTCAGAAATCAGTGTTCGCTACAGAGTAAGACAATCACAGTGACACTGTTCATGAGCAGAGGTTCTAAAATGCCTATGTTGAAAATTTGGTGACATAAGTCCATAAAATGGCTGTGTCATGAGCGCAGGCTATGCAGTTTCTATGCACACACAGAAGTTCATAAATTTGTAATATTTTCACTCCAGATTTTCAACATTTGCATAATATCCCAGTACTGACAAAGTAGTGCAGCATGAGAGGGGTGCTGCACTTCTGAGGTGCCATCTTTTGGATAAGACGTTAAACTGAGGTCCCAGCTGCCTGGATTGGTGGTAGTTCAGGTGGATGTTAAAGATCCCATGGCACTTTTTGAAAAGAGTAGGGGAATTTCCCCGGTGTCCTGGACAAGTTTCCCTCATTCACTAAAAAAATACCACCAACAGCTTAATCTGGTTCAAGGTCAGTTGGCATTCATCTGTATCCCCTTCCCCTGGGTTGTGCCTGAAAATAGGCAAGATTTGTCTAGTGCACTTGCTTGGTCAACACAAACTAAACAAAATAAATAAATAAATAATCTTGCCCACTACTGAGGTAAGACTGACTGGTCTGCAGTTCCCTGCCTCCTCCCTGCTACCACTCTTGTAAAGCAGGATCACATGAGCCCTTCTCCAGTCTTCTGGGACCTCTCCTTTACTCAGAGACTCACTAAAAACTTCTGCTAATGGCTCTGCTAGTTCTACCTTTAGCTCCTTTAGTACCTTTGGATATATGCCATCAGGTCCCATTGCCTTGTCCACCCTGAGCTTAGCAAGCTCTTGTACATCCCTTTCTTTTGTGAAGGAACTAGTGCACACCTCCCCCCCATCCCGTGTCCATGGTGCTGAGCTATGGGCCCTGCCCTACCTTCTCCTCAGTAAATATTGAGCAGAAGTATCTATTTAGGATAGATGATGTTCCTCGGTCCTCCTCCACACACTCCCCCTTATCCCCTTTGATCTTAGCAATACCCCGTCTGGACTTACTCTTTTCACTAATGTATCTATAGAAATTCTTGTCCCCTTCTTTTACTGTCTGTGGTAGTGTTTCCTCGGTTTTGGCCTTTGCCCGTCTTACTACCTTCCCTGATTCCCTTAGGGAAGTTTGGTATGCCTCTCTATCTTCGTCCCACTGTGTTCCCTTATATTTCCTGAAGGCCAGCCTTTTGGCTCTGACCTTTTCTGCTACCATTTTTGAGAACCAAAGTGGTTTTCTCTTTCTTTTGCTCTTGCTTTTCTCTCTAACACAATGGGATCCAGCAGACAGATCTATGTTTGATTCCCACAACCTCCACTTACATACTGTGTGACTCTGAACAAGTCATTTAACCTCCCCAGTGCTCCTGGGTCACCCTTGAAAACAAGCACCTGTGCCTAGTGGGCCTTACCCAGTTAACAAAGAATAAAATAAAAAACAAGCATAATGCACATATGAGAGAATCCTACTATGCTGCAATTAGTACAATACTGTAACCATTCTACAATAATTTATAAGCAAATCTTACCAAAAGGAAGGACCAAGGTAAGCAATAGAAGGTAGTTCATTCTTCTGTCCTGTATTCTTCAAACAGAAACCTGAAAAGAACAAAAAACTGCTGGCAACATATCTATATATTACTTAACATAAAGGAGGCAGTATGGCATAGTGGTTTAAGGCACTGAGCTGCAAATCTGGATTCCTGGGATTGAATCCTACCAGCCTCCACTTGCATACTGTGTGACCCTGAACAAGTTACTTCACTTCCTTGGGCTCCCAGGTCACACCTGGAAAAAAGTTTTGGCTTAGTGTGCCTTTCCTGGTTAAACAATTTCCCCTTTCCTTTCCTTTTGTTAAAACTGACATTCTGCAAATGTCAAAGTAATGATAAGTATTTCTTTGTTAACCTAGGAGACAACATTTTCAAAAGAAAACTTTTTTAAACTAAGTTGTTGTTTAACAACTTGATTTCTACTGTACATACATTAAACATCTATTATTTGCAATCCCAGGTGATATATTTCTGAGGCAAGCTATTTCTGAAGAGAAATAGCAAACAAAACAAAAAAAAAGGTCTTGTCTTTCGTTGTCCGACTCCAGTTTACAAAGTTCTTTTCCACCAGTTTTTTAATTTTATAATCAACAGCATAATGTGCTCATGAAACATGATGTGTGAATCAGTTAAGCTAAACAACTGTAGCAGAAAATAATCTTTATCAGAATCCAAATGCATATGTTGATATATCTTCCAGATCCTGGAATATAGGCTATATGTCAGTATACTAGATGAAATTCATACAGTTTCAGTCTCCAATAAAGCTGCCCACATACTGTATCTCAGGTTTATAAAGTTCTTAGTTACTTTGCAAGGCAAGAGGATCTGACTATATGTTTAGAATAAAAGCATACTATTTTTGAATACCTCTTTGTGAACACATGTCAGTTTCTCATGGCAGACAAACTGCTAAATATACAGAAAAGAATAATTTATGACCATGTTTATTCTAAGACTCAACATCTGTGCCAAAAGCAGAAAGGCTACATAGCTGAGCACTGGTCTGCCAAAGAAACTTTGACATGGGAAAATTAAAACAAATTAAGTGTGCACAACATATGTAAAGTGATCTGTGAATACATTTCTAATAATAACTCCATGACGATATTGACTGGGCCAATTTAAATCATAATGAAAAGGGTGCTAAGCAACATATATGTCTACCTATACTAAAATAATTATTTTCCATATAGGAACATTTTTTTCCTGGAGCTAGTGTAATGGGAAATAGTGTGATCTAGTTACTATAGTGTAGTGCTGTGAACGAGTCCAAGGTATGAATTTATATATTCTCCATGTGCTTAAAGCATGAGTACTTGCTACTTGGCAAAACATTTAATCATATAGTTTTTTAGCAAAAATATATATATTTTTAATATCCTTAGATTTAGCCTCAATATATTTTTAGTTTTTTCAGATATCGTTAAAACAACTTTTACTGTAAATTTTGCAATTAATGACTTGCATCATTAATAATGGCTGCCACCTGCAATTTTTCCATTAAGGTTACTTGTTGAATGCAAGTGCTAGATTCGTACTGCAGATGGTTCTAGCCAGGAACATCATGGGAAAAAACATTGTGGCACAAAACACTGCAGGTAATACTTTGCCACCTGCAATGTTGGCTAACAATAACATTGCTGGCCTGTATTGTGCAGGCAGTACAATGTGAATACAACCCTGGTGGCAAGTTGGACCCCCATCCCACCTGCTGATCACTGGCCCCAGTACAATTATTAATAGAATCCTTGGTGTCCTTGTCAGTGTTCCCCTCAGCCCACCATTGGAATCGCCGCACCAGTGTATCCGCATACATTGCATTGCAATAGTACAATATATCCCTGGTGTCTAGTGGACCCCCATCACCCACCATGGCAGGTAGATCCTTATCACCCCTCACACCAAAAATGAGCTGGAGATCAGCACAGCCCTCCACTCTTTGCCTGGCTGACTGGCTGACTGAGCAGAAATTAATGAGTACATATCCATTTATGCAGTCATTTATTGCAACTCAGTCAAGTAGCCAGCTGTGATGATGTGTGGAGGTCTGTGCTGGTTGCCAGCTCGTTGCCTGAATATGGAGAGGTGGGGTGGTGGGGATCTACCTGCCAGGGTGGGAGGGACCACTAGATGCCAAGGATACATTGCAATATTGCAGTGCAAGATATGCAGAGTCAATGGTGTCAGCGATGGCGGGTTGGGGGGGGGACACTGGCCATGACACCAGAGATTCTACTATTACTTGTATTGGGGCTGGTGATCAGTGGGTGGGATGGGGGACTCACTTGCCACTAGGGTTGCATTCACATTGTACTGCCTGTGCAGTATGGGCCAGCAATGTTACTTTTAGCCGATATTGCAGGTAACAATGTATTGCCTGCAGTGTTTTGTGCCACAACATTTTTTCCCACTATGTTCCTGGCTAGAACCCTGCAGATGCATTAGGATGGTGCTACCACTTGTTTCTGATGGTAAACAGCGTGACTCTGTACCAAGATATTCTATTTTGTCATGACTGGCATGGCACAGGAGTCAGAACTTTTAAAACTTCAACAATCTTGTATCTTGCTTCAGGAAACAGAGAAAATGAAAAGAAAAATGTGTATCTTGATATTTTTGCCAGATGAACATTATTGTTGGGGGAAAAAGAACTACATGATTAATATCAAATACTGCTGCTTTAACCTCTCTGCTACCTCTCTCTAATGTCTCTAATCTTTGAATCCCGATGTGTAGCGAAAAGGACAGCAACATTCTCTCCAGTCCCCCTCCTGGTCTGTGAAGTAATTTGGAAGGTGTTTGTATGAGAGAGCTGTATGAAAATGAACAATATGCAGTTGATACATTTTCAGCACAGAATAAGGTGCATGTGTATTACATATATAGACATATATTTTTAATATATGATAACAGAATAATATGTCTCCACTTTCATTATGGTAAAGTAGTGTCATTATACAAAGTTAGAGTTGGGAAGGCTTTGTCATGCAAAACCCAACATTTTGACAACTTATATCTCAGCCTAATGTTGATGTGCATCCATGAAATTTTGAAGGCACTCATTATGGGTCAGACTCTCAAGACCTGTCAGTGTTGATGACGTTTGGTGCTGTGGAGTTCATGCTACAAAGTGGCAGAACACATTAACATAATAAAAAAGTTCCTTTTTTTGTTCATCAATAACTAAACAAGCATTTGTCAATGCCGAATGTTTGCTTCCTGGTATTAGCATTAGAAATGCAGGAGTTAGATGCAGAATAGGAATGGCAGTGAAGTACTAGACTTCACATGAACCCTCCATCCTGCAGAGCGGACAGGAGTTGGGTAAGTTTTGGGTCGTCACCATGACAGTCTAGCCATGTCACCTCACCCTATTCTGCAGACACTGACACGTGTTGAGATGTGCCTTAGGGTGTTTGGCTTTACAGTCACCCCATTCCATAAGGACATATGTTGAAATGGGTGCAGCATAGGAGAATGGGGTGAAGTCTTGGGATGAAGAGTCCAAGGTACACCTCGATGCTTGTCAGTGGCTGGGGCTAGGTGTGGTGGCTGGCATGAGCAGTACAGTTGGCAATCCAAAGACACACCCCAATGCCTGTCTGTACAGGGTAGGACGTTATGGTTAGAAACCGTAATGCCTCAGGAGCTTGTTGTTATTCACAGTACAAATTTTGAACATGGCCTTTTTGCAGCCCCACCTCATGAAAGCATTTGGGATCTCTTGTCATGAACAGTGGCAGTATGATTTTGTCAATGTGTCCTGAAAACTGAATTCCAGCAGTGACAATGGCATTCTGCACCACATGTACGAAAACATAGATTGGGCAGGATGTGAAGAATGACAGCTGTATCATCCATAGGGAGGTATGAAGAGATGGCAATGTTGATAATGTGTAGTGGAAACATTAAAAATGCTTGCACTTCTGAGCATACATGGAAACCGCACAAAGCATGCGTGTAACACAGTCATATTATCGAGTTTCATCACCAGATTTTCAACATAGGCATTTAATGAGCTGTGGTCATGAACAGTGTCACTGTGATTTTGTTACTGTGTCCTGAACACCGATTTCCCCACAGCAACCATGGTATTCTATGCTGGAACTGCAAAAACACATTCCGACCAGGATGTGAAAAATGACAGCTGTGCTGTTCATAAGGAGGTGTGGAAAAATGGCAAACATAGCCATTTTAAGACCTCTGCTCATGAACAGTGTCACTGTGATTTTCTTAATCTGTCCCAAACATTGATTTCGCACACTGACTGCGCCATTGTGCACTACATGCGTGGAAACACATATTGGGCAAGATGTGAAAAATGACAGCTGTACTGCTCATAAGTAGGTGTGATAAAATGGCAATGTTGAAAATCTGGAGAGAAAATGTTACAGATTTGAGAACATATGAGCATGCAAAGGAACTGCACAATGCACGCTCATAACACAGTAATTTTTAGGAAGTTTTTCACCCAAATTTCAAACATAGCTATTTTAAGGCCTCTGCTCATGAACAGTGTCACTGTGATTTTCTTAATCTGTCCCAAACATAGATTTAGCACACCAACTGTGCCATTGCACTACATGCATGGAAACACATTTTGGGTGAGATGTAAAATGACAGCTGTACTGCTCATAAGAAGGTGTGATAAAATGGCACTGTTGAAAATCTGGAGTGCAAATATTACAAATTCTCAAACTTATGGTAGTGCATAGGAACTGGAAATGCATGCTCATAAAACAGTCATTTTAAAATTTTTTCACCAAATTTGCAACATAGGCATTTTGAGAGCCCACCTCATGAACACTGGCACTGTCATTTTGTTAATCGGTCCCAAAGGTGATTCTGTGCAGTGACGGAAAATCACCCTCGGGCCGGAGTAACGCCATGACAGTGACAGAATTCATGAGGAGGGTCCAAAACCCCATGTTGAAAATTTGGTACCAAAATCTCAAAAATGCCCGAGATATGCACCAAAGTTAAAAAACCTATCTATCCCATTATACAGCTTACGGCATTTCCTCAGTTCGCGGTTGGCTTTGAAGCTGCAGACATGTTCCCGGTCCACGAAGATAGTCATACTGGACTCTGGAGGTAAGTATGGAAGGGTGTGGGAGGCAGGGTGCACAGAGGGTGGTGCGGGTTGTGGGAGGGGGCCCTGGAGACTGTGAGGACCGTTTTCTGCTTTCAGGTACATAAAAAAAAAAAAAAGACAACACTGGACGGTTTTAATTTACAGGCATTTGGCATGCTGGGGTGGGCTCCCAGCATGCCAAGGGAGTTTTTTGGGGGGGCAGCTGTAGCCAATGGGGATTGGGCTCCCCAATCGGCACACAAGAATGGGGGGGCACCATCATGCCAACAGGGATTGGGCACCCCAGTCGGCACAAGAAAATGGGGGGGACATCATGCTGATGGGGAGTGGGCTCCCCCATTGGCAGACAACAAAATGAGGGGGTTACAGCATGCCGATGGGGAGTGGGCTCCCCCCCTCAGCAGACAAAGACTGTTTGGGGGGCACATGCTGCCAAGGGCGATTGGACACCCCCTCGGCGATGGGACCACAGTAACATTGTTCATGAACCGGGTGTCAACTAACTGCCATGTTCACAAACAATATTACAACAGCAACATTCCGCCCAGCAATGATGGGTCGCTCCCTCATTGCAGCAAATCACTGATGCTGCAATGACGAGGCAGCCCGTGATTGCTGCGGTGAAAACGTTACAACTTGGTGCAGCTTCTGGAAGCCAGTGTCATCAGCACACTGTGCCTCCATTGGTGCACCATGGCCAAGCCCCAAAATGCTGTGCCTCCCTTGGCTGCTACACTGCCGCGCCTCCCTAACCCCTTCTCTCCTAAGCTGTCACATAATGTTTCTTGCGCATGTGTGAAAGCAAACATAAAAATGGCTAGGATTTGAAAAATTACACAACCAAGTTTGTTAGCACTTGTCCCAAGGGTGGATGCTTTTGGTGTTTTGAAAATGAAAATAAAAAAATAAGCTGTTGATAATTCAGAACAGGAAATGCATCAGGCAAGACCATAAGGGTTTTTCACTTTTAACTGTACTTCACAATATATTTGCACTAGCATTTTATTCTTTTAAATTACTTAAAGACTGGTCATTTTTGAACTCCTTTATTGTAAATAATTTTCAGTAGCCTACAGTGGTGAGTGCTCTGATTTTTGCTAATACCTCAACTCCCAGATATGAGTTGAGCAGCTGGTTCCCAAAGTGGCCTCTTGCCAGAATTTGTAATATGTCAAATAACGCACAAGATCTGTGTGAGAGCAGATCACAAAAATAAGCTCAAATCACTCTATTATCTATACTTCATCTTTCCAGGTGTGTGCATGGCCATTGCCATGGCCGCTGTGGATTTTGGACTGTTCACATGTCACAGTAGTCTGAGATACGTGGAGGTAATTATGCTTCCACAACAGCAAACAGATCATTATATCCTGCTTTGTGTGCCTATAAAAATACATAGAAAATTTTGCAGTGGCCAGAGCCAATCACCTGATTTCTTTTCTTTGATAGGCTGCATATACTATTTTTACATTCAGATTACAGGAGCTGAACCCTAGTGTCAGACACACATTTAAAAACAGAACAATAACAAAACATGCCACCACTGGAAGCTTAACTCCAGTGCCACTGAACCTTCACTGATTCTGATAACTGGTGTCCAAGCCAAGAGTTAGAAAGATAATTTGTGGCTGCCCACCCCTCAAGTGGCTGCCATTGGGAGCCACACCTCAAGATCTCATTCTGCACCATGTGGTAATCGGCATGAATCCTTCACCCACCTACTCATCCAGCCACCGTCTGAATCAATCACAGCTCATGAAATACATGTGCACATGCACACATCATGCAGTGCATAAATCCCAGTTTGTGATGTGTATGGCAAACAGTGTTTTATGATAAACATATCTTGTATGCTAAAGCACTATTTATGGTTGAACTTTATTGCCACAAAAGTAAGGAAATGTGACATTATGGTAAAGTCTAAAAAAAGTTCCCTGAGTTTTCGTGAATTTGTTGTGTGGGTGCTTTACTGGGGTTGAATGATCATCCAATACAGCATTGGTACTGCCATAAAATCAGCACCTTCTCTCCAAGCAGACTGGCGTGTGACTATTTTTCTGTGCCTGTAAAGACAGTTCTGAACTTAGGGCAATGCCATTTTCTCTGAAAGAACTCTATCAGAATATTTTTTTAAAGTTCTGATAAGGTTGTGATTGTTTTTAAAAACCATGGCCCGGATATTCAGAAGGGTTGCATATGGCACAACACTGTTGCACCATGCACAACCCACTGATGCAACCCGGCGTGATATTCAAACGGGGATTGAGCCTGGCACAAATCACGATGCACAGTGCATCAGTAATGTATGCAGCACAGGTGGAGGCATGCCCATGCATACTCCGACATCCGATATTCAGCCTGGGATGTGCTGAGACCATGCATGTGCAACCCCTACCTGTGCTGCACAAAGGTGAGCCAAAAAAAAAAAAAGGAGCAATAGCTGGCCACCCACAGGTGAGCTGCCATATTGCAGGGCACAACATGGCAGCTGCCACCTGTGGGTAGCCACCCGAGCTCCGGCTGCACCTTTGTGGTGGTGCCCCCCCATGCCTGATCGTGGGCATACGTAGAAGAAGGATAGTCCTATATTCCTTGTGGTCCAGAGGATCGCGTGCAACCCAATCATGGGCATAAGTCTGTTTAGAACATTCAACACTATCCCTGGTGGTCCAGTGGACTGCTTGCAGCCCGATCTTGGGCATTAGTCTGTTCAAAACATTCAACACTGTCCCTGGTGGTCCAGTGGACTGCTTGCTGTCCAATTGCAGGCATATGTTGAGAAATATAAATGTCCCATATCCCTGGTGGTCCAGTGGACTGCTCACAGCCCGATCATGGGTGTCAGTGAAAATAATGCAACACCAATCCAACCCTGGTGGTCTAGCAGTACCCCCTCCCACTAACCCACTGAACCCCACCGCCCTCCCCAGTCAGCAGTGGGCAGCATCCCCACCACATCCTGCCCTGCGCCGCCGGACTGACACCGTATGGTAGGACTGTAAGCCATTGGTCAGGCGTGAGCCAATGGGCATGCAACTATGCCGTACTACACAGTGCAGAATCACGTGAATGGATCCATTCACATATCTGAATTGTGTAACGGTATGGGCTGCACGCTGTGGACCAATGGGCGACAGCCCTACCGACGGTGTCAGTTGGCGGGTGGCGGGCGGCAGGCAGCGACCTCCAGGGATATGGGACATTTATAATTCTCAACATATGCCTAGATCTGGCTGCAAGGACAGATTTTTTAGGTCTCAGTTTATGCGCCGATTGCTTGGTCCTATCTCTCTGGAGGGTGCCCCCAGTTCTGTCCCCCAATGTCTACCAGCTGGCGCTGACCATTACCCCCAGGACTTCCTCCCAGTGGGGCCAGTGGGGCTCCTCAACACCCGCTGGAAACTGGATCCAGTGTGGCCAGTGTTGTGGCTATTTGGAGGCGGGACCTGTGAGATGCCCTTTGTCATCTGCTGAGCAATCCGTTTTCTCCTTTGGTGTACTCCCCAAGAGGCAGGGCATGCAATGACACCAGCGATGGCAGCATGCATGCTTCCATGAGTGCTCCACCAGGCATATGCCCATCTCTGCCCCATGTCAGCAGCATTGGTTTGCATCCCCAGCTTCCACTAGAGGTCAGTCATTTGCCAACAACTGGAGTCCCCCCTCCATGGAGAAGGAGAGCAGTCCATGGGAGACATGATCCTTCTCCTTCTCTGCTGACCTCCAATGGCCCAGGCTTGTTCCTGAACACAGGTCACCAGCATAGCGTGAGGTGTTGCTTAGAGTACCTCAACCCTCAGTGCCACTGGGATGGCTTAGGAGGACAAATTTAGTCCCACTTCACAAAAGTGGCAGCAGGGATGAGACCGGCAATTATAGGCAAGGCCACTGATTTCTGATGAATAAAACAATGAAATTCCATTTTCAAGACTTCAGATTCCAGAATTGCACCGGTGATTGTTACTCTAATTTCCGGATTTTACCGGGATTCTGCTATCATTCTTTTAGCATGTGCATAAAGAATCAGAATTAAAGAAAGCTAATATACAGAGCCTTAAATAAAGCAAACTGAAGCTAGTACAGGAAGGAATTATAAGAAAAATACAAGTTTTGTAGATTTACTGATCTGATATAAAATGCCAGATTCCATGAAATCTTTGTTTTACCAGTTTTCAGGCAGTCCTAATTCCGGAGTTTACCAGGTTTTCCAGTAAAACGAAAAACAGTGGCCTTGATTATAGGCCACTCAGTCAGACATTGGTGGTGGAAATGTTAATGGAAACATGCTGAAAGGAATATCTTGAACCCAATGAGTTGCAAGACCTGAGGCAGCATGGATTCACAGAGAGGAGGAGATCACGTCAAACAAATCTGATAGACTTCTTTGACTGGGTGACCAAGGAACTAGATCAGGGTGGAGTAGTGGGCATGGCCTACCTAGATTTCAGTAAGACTTTCAACATTATTCAATTAGGAGACTTGTAAGGAAGCTGAGTAGTTTAGGAGTGGGTCTAAAGGTGATAAACCAGGTTAAAATTGGTTGAGGAATAAGTGACAGAGGCTGGTGATAAACAGAGTTCATTCAGAGGAAGGAGGGTGACCTGCAGGGTGCCACAGAGACTGGTGCTGGGACTTCCCCATTTAATGTCTTTATGAGTTGCACTGCAGAGAGATGAAAGCAGGTCAGCCTCCTTGCAGATAACTCCACAATCAGCAATAGGATGGGCACTCTGGGGTTGAAAGATGAGCAGATATCTGAGAAACCTTGAGGAGTGGTCATGGGTATGGCAGCTGGGTTTCAACATGAAAAGGTGCAAAATAATACACTTCTGACACAGAAACCCAGAGGCAGAGTATTAAATGGGAGGAGTGGTACTGACAATCATCAAACAGGTAAGAGACCTGGGGCTCAGATGACCTAAATGTGGCCAGATAATGCGAAAAGGCAGTTGGGAGGGCTAGTGCAACAGTGGGCTGCATAGGGAGGGATATCACCAGCAGAAAGAGGGAGGTGGTATTGTCTCTGTATAGATTGATATTAAGACCCCACCTAGAGTAGTATGTCTGGTTCTGGAGACCACATCTCTGGAAGGACATAGACAGAGTGGAGGAGGAGGGCAACTAAATGGTACAAAGTCTGTATCAGAAGCCCTGTGAGGAGACTTAGGGACCTAAATATTACACACTGGAAGACAGGAGGAAGAGGGGATATTACAGAGCTGTAGTACTTCACTGGGGTAAATAAGGTACAGGAGGGAAGTATTTTCAAAGTAAGTACTGAAGGATAAGGGGGAATGATAAGAAGCTGAAGACAGATGTGAGGAAGTACTTCTTCACAGAAAGAGTGATAGATTTCTGCAACAGTTTTCCTGCAGAGGTGGTGGTGTTGAAAATAGTGGTGGGGTTCAAGAATACATAGGATAGGCTCAAGAGAATATTATGGAAGGGGAGGAGGGGGTGGGTGAATGGTAGAGTTCAAGTAGGATCTGTGATGATGCTATAGACAGGGAAACATAGGCATACCAGGTGGGCCAAGTGGTCCTTATCTGGAAGTACATTCTATGTTCTTATGAAGACTACGATGAGTGTAGTAACACATCAGTTTGTTTTTAGATTCCTTTCTCTATACTGATAATAGCTTAACGGTGGACAGTGATGTTTAAAACAGTTATTTGTTTTTAAATAAAAAAGTTCTGAACATTTTGGCAAGTTCTGATCACTTTCTTGACACAAGCAGCCATGAATCACAGACACTGTTGCAAATACTTTAAAACAATTAAAAATGGCAATCATTTTAACACATTATGGTGGATGCAGATACAGCCCAAAATCAGAAGATATACATATGTTCTCTCCTTTGAAAAAAAATATAGACCTGTCATTTCAATTGGGGATTGTCAAAAATGTTTTATGGAGAATTTTTGGATGGGCTACTGAGATGTGGTTTTAACTCTGGAAAGCATAGCTAAGCATTTAAATATGGTTCTCTAGTGAACTGTAATAGCAGACATTATGTTTCTGAAAGCACAAAGTGAAGGGCAGAGCAATTATAGCAGTATATCTTAGAGGTTAGAGCAATGAGCTGTGAATAATCTTGGTGTATCCAGCAGCCGAGGCTTGATTCTCACAACCTTCTCTTGCAGACTGTGTGACCATGAGCAAGTCATTTAACCTCCCAGTGCTCTCAGGTCATCCCTGTAAACATGCTTTGCATAGAGGGCCTTACCCAGTTACCAAGGAATAAAAAAATCTTTGAAAACTACAGAGTTCAAACATAGTGCATTCAAGGTTCTACCAATGTACACACACATATATATATATATATATTTTAAAATCAGACTTCATTTACTATGTGTTTCACTTTTGCAACAAGGAGAATGAGTACATTATTTTGTTGTGCTTTTACGTTCACTTATGTGCATGCGCGAGAACATCTTGCAACAATCGACTTTGGAGGTGTGTAACCCTCCTCATGAATGTAGTGCTCAGAGTAGAGTGCAACCCTACTGGACCAAAACATGCTGAGCTGTGTGACAGCAGTTCGACTGTGGTGGTCTTCTACTTCTAAGAAAAGGTCCGCTACAATCAGCAGTGGTAGCATGTATGCATTTAGCATATGCACGTCAGCCGAACTGCTGTCAAGCACAGCTCATCATGAAATCCCTCCTTCTGCTGATGTCCTCCCCTTCCCTCGTTACTGTTCTTCCCAGCCCCCATGTTGTGTGCCGAGGAGGGTGCCCAATCTTGCTCAGCTCATGCATCACCCCAGCACACTGTGTGGCCGAAGGGGGTGCCCAATCCCCCATCAGCTGCAGCCCCCCCGCAACGAACAACCTGTTGGCACTCTGGGAGCCCACCCCAGCATGCTCAGGCTCCCCCACACACACACACACACACACACACTGTATGGCCAGCAGGGTGCCCAATCCTTGCTGGCTCCAATCTCCAACAAACATAGGTGGCATGCTGGGAGCCCACCAGCATACCAAAAGCATCCTTTTTTTAAATTCCTGTGAAACAAGAAACAAACCCTCAGTGAATCCTTCACTCCCCCTGACAACCCACGCCCTCCCTCTGCGCAACTACCTTCCCACATCCCCCCTCACCCCATACTTACCTCTGGAGCCTGGTGTGACAATCTCCGGTGGACCGGGAACATGTCTGCACTCTTCAAAGCCAACTACGAACTGAAGAAATGCTGGTAAGTTGTATAATGGCATAAATAGGCTTTTTCCAATTTAGGTGGATATCTTAGCCATTTTCTTTTACTTTTGTCACCAAATTTTCAGCATGGGGTTCTTGGCACCTTCTCATGAACTCAGTCACTGTCATGGCATTATTCAGTCCAGAGAGTGATTTTGCAGTCACTGCATGGAGTCACCTTTCTGGTCTGATTAATGAAACAACAGTGTCAGTCATTCATGAGGTGGCTCTCAAAAGCCTAGGTTGCAAATTTGGTGACAAAAGTCCATAAATGACTGTGTTAAGAGCATGCATTGTGCAGTTTCCATGCATACTCATAAGTTTGCGAATTTGTAATATTTTCACTCCAGATTTTCAACATAGACATATTTCCACACCTCTTAATGAACAGCGCGGCTGTCATTTTTCACTTCCTGGCAAAATGTGTTTTCACGCTTCCGATACAAAATAGCACGGTCGCTGTCAGAAATCAGTGTTCGCTACAGAGTAAGACAATCACAGTGACACTGTTCATGAGCAGAGGTTCTAAAATGCCTATGTTGAAAATTTGGTGACATAAGTCCATAAAATGGCTGTGTCATGAGCGTGCGTTGCGCAGTTTCTATGCACACTCAGAAGTTCATAAATTTGTAATATTTTCACTCCAGATTTTCAACATTTGCATTTTCCCACATCTCCTTATGACCAGTATAACTGTCATTGTTCACATCCTGGCTGAAATGTGTTTTCGCACTTCCGGCATAGAATAGCACAGTCACTGTGGGAAATCAATGTTCGGTACACAGTAAGAAAATCATAGTGACTGTGTTCATGACCAGAGGTGACAAAATGCCTACGTTGAAAATTTGGTGAAATAATTCCACTGAATGACTGTGTTACAAGTGCACTTTGTGCAGTTTACACACAGGTTCATACCCCTGAGCATGACCAGTGCGTTAGGGTTCCTAAGACAGACACTTAAGAAGTGTGAGGGTGAAATGTTGATCAGATGCAAGAGAAGTTGCAGAGAGGTACTCTGTTGAGATATGGATGCTGAAGGGACATGGATACAACTGAGGGGGCCTGCATAAATGCCAAACACCAATGCAAGTACCTGCAAGCGAATGTTCAGCATTGACAAATGCTTGATGGCTGTAGTTTTCTCTAAAAGAACACCAATGAGAATGATGTTTAGTGTCTGTTACTAAAAACATTAGGTTTGTTCTCAAACATTAAACAAATAATATTTGATCACCTAGAAATGTCTTGGTAGTACCCTAAATTGTCCAACAAATGTATCTTTTCTTCTCTCTTGGCTGGAGTCCCTATCTTGACTTTCAGTACTGGATAATTTACTTTTTCTAGGGTTTACTAAGATGATATAGGCAGGTGTAGACCATGGGGTCTATTGAGAATGCCTACACACTTCTCAAGTATGTCTGACTATAGTATGTCCTGATATGTGGCTGGCAGTATAGCCTAGAGGTTAGAGGAACGAGGTGCGAACAAGCTTGATACATCCAGCAGACCAGACCTGAGTTTGATTCTCACAACCTCCACTTGCATACTGTGTGACTCCAAGCAAGTCACTTAACTGCCCAGTGCTCCCAGGTCTCCCCTGACAACAGGCACTTGTGCCTAGTTGGCCTTACCTGGTTACTAAAGACTAAAATAAATAAATGTGGTGTTCAGTTTTGCACAACATTATGTACAGTAGTAAAAGTGCAAAAGAAAGTCTATAATGAAACAGTAATGAATTTGATAAGTTCTCACTTTGCAAACAGATGCAATGTAAGATATGCAAGGAACAGCAGTAAAGACTATGATTTTACCTAGCAATGGCCTCAGCTAGCCCAGCAGAAGATCAGAAAAGTGTTCTGATATACTATAAGTTGAGGGAAGACCTCAACGTCTGGCATGCCTTTCTGACTCGCTAAAATGTGGTGTCCATGTGGCCGGTGACTATAGGCTGCAATGGGATGGAACTGTTTATGGGCACATCTGTTTTGTTTGGGTTTGGAAGGTTTATTTCAAGAGGTGCAAACTTTCCAGTGTGGCTCAGCATCTATAGAAATAAACACAGCGGGAGGAGTCTGCCCCAGATAAAGCCAATAAATACCTAACAAAATCTGGATAAGTCAGACTCACTCAACCAGTACATGACTTATTCAATTTATTCTGAGCAGCCTGGTAATAGTATTTGAACAAAAGCCAACTTTTCAAGGATAACTTCCTCTTCATCAGGGTGTACAATTACTGCACCCAGATGTGCTATAATTCTGCCATGTGCTACAATTCACTGTTCATTCTCTTGTCTTTTAAAGTTCGGCTTTCTGCCTTGTTGGTGTCTTGCAAGTGCTGCTCCCTTTAGACTTCATTCCTACCCTGTTGCATCTGTGAACTTCTTGGTGCCTTGTCTGCCAAGGTTTTGCAGTATCTGGCAGAAACAAAGCACATCTGGGTAGAGTAATTGTAAGCCCTGATAAAGAGAAAGTTATCCTCAAAACATTGACTTTTGTACAAATATTGTTACCAGTCTGGTCAGGATGTATTAACTAAGCCACATATTGATTGAATGAGTCTTTTCCACACTTTGTTAGGTACTTATTCAAAGGGGGCATGTTGTGCCTCTGGCTGGCCGGTAAGTTGGGTAGAGGCAGGACTCACCTGACAGGTCACACTGCTTGAATTCTTCCTAATAGTGGTGACACTGCTAGTTTGATGGCATTATCTGTGGGACAGGAAGGTCATCTTTCAGTCTGGCAATACAAGGGTAGTCCACACCATCAAAGGACAGCTGGGTGCAAAAGGATCATTGAGCAACCTGATGAGACTGTATCCTCAGATGTCTGCTGCTTAACATTCATTTCAAAGTAGTTCATGTTCCTAGTTATGAGAACGGCATTGCTGATGCTTTGTCTTGCTCCCAGTAGCAGAGGTTCAGGAAACTGGTTTCACGGAAGAATGAGATCTATTTCCAATCCAGGCTTCTGAATGGAAGGTGGTGACCCTGTGGCCTAGTAGAGGATAGATAGCTCATTCACACCCCAGAGTAGTGCAGGCCTATCAGTGAGGAGTCAAGCACTTCCACAACACCAGATCAGATGTAGTATGGCAAAACAGGTGGCTGATCCCAGAGTAGCATGAATGCAGATACATAATGACTATGAGATGGAGATGCCTGATGGTAGAGCTGGTGGGACAGCACTTTGTGGAACTCTCCTAGTTTACCAAGTGTTAGGTTTTGGGGACATCACTCAGCCTTTCAAGGTTTGCAAGATCCTTGAGTGCTGGAACAGGGGAGCCTCAAAAGCAGACTTATAAGAGTGCTAACCTGGATCTGATATGTGAGACCATGCTGGTAGTCTGCTGGTCAACGTTTGAGGCCACACTCTTTAAGACTACATTATTATTGGCCTTCTGCAGGGCCTTTAGGATCTTGGAGCGGGTTCTGTTAGTCAAGGATGGGGTTACATCCTGCCTACAGTGTGAGGGCATGGCTGCGACTCCAAAGGATGTGTTCATGTGGTTACTCCAGAGAATGACTGATGATGTGTGCATAAGCTGTAGGTGCACATTACAAACCCCATCTAGAGTCAGATTAGGACAACAATCAATACAATGAGCAGTCTTCCCAAACAATTGAAGTGGATAAAGCTTTGTCTGTGGCCCTTCCCAAAAACATGCTCAGCAGATAAGCAAGTATAGTTCCTCCCCTGGGGCAGAGAGGTCCGCAGGGATGACCTGTGGGGGATGAACCACAAAGGTCCTCCACAGGGTCGTGGCTGTGCTAGGAAAATCCCAGCTTACTCTGAGCCAGGGGAAGGGCCAGCATCTTTCCTAGGCATCTTCTAGCCTTGCAGTCTGACACCAGACCATGAAATAGCCAGAGTGGCCAGCCTGTGGATGAGGCCCACCCATCCTCTCTCCTTTTGTCCCCAACAACACTTCATATCTGAGTCACTGGAAGGGAGATTGGGGACTACAGCACTCTCCACTCCACCACAGAGAATTCAGGATGATCCTGGCATGGCCGTATCCCATCTCTTGACTCACACTACTAGCTCCCCTCCACCAGAGGCATAGCCTGCCCCTGCACTCAGGAGGGGACAGGTGATATTGTTTGACCCTATCATGGCACTGCCATGGGGGAAAACTGTGTGGGCACAGAGGGGGTAAGCACCAGTTATGTGATAGGAAGCAGCTGGGTCCTACTGGCAAATGGGGAAGAACCAAATTTACAGAGGCATGAAGAAATACAAAAAGGGAGCTACAAACAAGTGAAAAAATGCGTAACAGTTGGCATCAGAGGACCTAAGTTATGCAACATTCCAAATAAACAGCAAGATGTATTTATTTCAGTTTAGGATTAATACCTTTGAGTCCAGGACTTGTTTTCAAAGGTTCCAGGTCATTGTTTATCAAACATTGCAAATATAACAGTGTTTACAGAGAACAGAAAACAGTTACACAGACATTCAAATACCAAAGAAATCGTATATATCCAACTAAAGGTTGAAGACGATAAGGTATATAGGGTTCATCCTTGTAGTTCACTATTTAGTTGGTCAGTCTAGCCTAAGGGGGAGGTAGGGGGTCAGCCAGGGATGGCATCATTGTGGTGGAAGTGGTTTGTCAACCGAGTGGGCCTCGTTTGGGGATGGGGGATTGATGAGATAAAAAGGCAGGGGTGAAAGGGAGAGGGTTGGGTGGCTGAAATTCTGCCATATTAGTGCAGGCAAGCACAATTCTTTTTTGTGTCAAGAAGGGATCTGAGCCCAGATCTGAAGGTACTACTCTTAGGTGATTCTGTAAGGTTAGCAGGTAACTCATTGTACCATTTTGGTCCGTGGTACAGGATGGAGTTCTGGGCGAGTTTCGTCCTTTTGAAGAGAATCACCAACCTGTCTGTAGCTGTGCTTCTTGTTGATTTGGTGGGAACTACCAGCGTAAAGAGGCAGCCCAGTGTGGGGAGCCCAAGAAGCACTTTTTACAAAAGTTGGCAGGTTTGGTATTGTGTTTTAAGACTGATTTAAAGCCATCCAATTTTTACTACTAGGGGCATTGTAATAGTGTTTGAATGGATGCATGGCATTTCTACTTTTCACTGTGCCTGCTTTGAGTATTTTTCTGTTATTGCAATCATTGTATTCTGCTTATAACTCCATTATCTGTTACTGTGGATTACAGCAGGGCAATATGGCAAGCTCCCCTCTAAGTAGATTCCTCTGCAGTAAGCAATGCTGTAGGATGATGTTCTCATCTCAACCATTGCTAAGTGTCCCTCAGTCTAACACAAACATGGACCAGACAGCATTCTCAGTAGCGGGTCCTACATTTTGGAATAGACTACCCTCCTCTGTTCTCAACCTGGGCCTGACACTGATCTTCATATCCAAATTACTCTCCACCCTTCATTCCAAATCTACATGCAATTTCTCCCTAGAGCATCTTGACACCCACACATTCTCTCCATCATGGCTACACCATCATATTGCTCTGTCATACTGTTGGTTGTTGTGTTCTTAAACTGTAAGACACAACTGTTAAATCCTAGTTCACCTCTGTAGTTATCTTTTACTGTGAAATCCTTGTAACTTTCACTTGGTGTATCTACAACCTCTGTATCTGTGTATGTGCCATCTCTATGGCCCGGGTCATGCCTGAAAATGGTCCCTGGGTCCAGTGTACACACCCAGTTAAATAAATAAATAACATAAATAAGTAGGAAAGATTACCAAAAATCAGATGTTTTTTAAAGGAGCAAGATCTGATTTGCAAATGCCCATGGTAAAAAAAAAAAGAAAATAAATAAATAAAGAATGCAATGGTTTAAATTCCAAATGTTAATGTGTTTTCATTCAGTTCCACTTATCAGGAACCAGGTCATTTCAGTTATCTCAACCCCAAATCAACTGCATTGCCTTCTGGTCAGGTGCCAAATAAGCTTCAGGATACAGTATTCAATCTTGTGTAGAAAACCCGTAATGGAACTAACCCATCCAATTAGGCTACTCTGCTGATTTCTTGGATCCCCTTCAGCCTATTAGTTGTACAAACTTGGGGCCTGCTTGAGACCGCAAACTCAATATGGTACTATAATATAACTTTGTTTAATTTTTTTTCTTGTGTTAGTGTTCAGTTTTTATTATCAGCTAAACCTTCTTCAGGTGAATAAACTTGTCTGATAAAGTTATTTGCCAGAAGCACGCCAGATGACCATGAACAGTAATTATGATCTCTTTGTCCTGTACTACAGGAACCCCTCACCAGTTAAGTTGTGAGAGCTGAAAGCAAAAACAATCATTTCATGTTTCATGGAGGACCCTAACAAGTGAAGCACCCACTCCTCCTGTGTGAGACAGAAGGGAAGACAAAGGGATTGACCTTGAAATCCACAAACTCTAAGATTCCAGTTTGGTCCAGTTTTTCCAGATGGGAGGCCTTCCAGGACACAAAAGAAGTATCAAATCTATGCTGTCATGTCATCAAGGCACAGGCCAGGAAGCACAGGAAAAACAAGGAGCAGTTGCAAAATTCACAAGAGTATGTGTCTGTGCTAGCAGTAACATTAAAAACAATTATTCAGTATAATTATTTACAAAGGCCAAATACACAGAAAAAGTCTATCTGAGTTTTCCTTCAGTCTCTGTGTTCCTTTTCTTTTTTTTAAGTAATTGCATCTCAGCTCTCTTATAAGTCCTTCCAACCCCCCATTCTTAACAAGCATCTTCCAAAGTGTTCTTGTATGTTCCAAGCAGGTGCAAGCAGGAACATAGTGTGCCTGAGCTGAGGACCTGTTTCCACAATTCTTCAGCAAAAGGCTTAACAATTGCACTCAGGTAACCTTTAGCGTTTCCAATAGCTTTTTGCAATCATCTCAAACTATAATTATACACCTTTCAATAGTAACACTATATATTTTCTAAACAAAGGGATCCCAATATCAGTTACATTTCCACATAATAATTTACATATATTTTTATACCAGCAGATATGTAAGGGAGGAAAAAGACAAGCAGCAAAGGAAGACTGAGAGATAGTGAGAGGCAAATAATTGCGAGACTGTCTGGGTGATCAAATCCTAGGTCTCACAGGAAAACTTGGTTGCACAACCAGACAGAGAAGAAAGAGGAAAGAAAAGAATGGAACAGATCCCTGCATTCAAACACTTTCCATAATGACTGGGACAGGGTCCTATTCCACTTTGTCACATGCACCCCCTTCCTTAAGAGGAAACCTGTTTTATCAGACAGGTTTCCAAAATGTTCTATTAATTCTCTACTAATATTGGCTTCTAACTTTCAGAAATTATGCACATGGTCATGTTCCTTTTTTTCTATAACAGCACAGCAAACTGTAAAGTTCAAACTCACACATTTGTTTTTCAACCTTCAGAACCCTCAATTCCTGACTCATATCTTGACAGAAAATCAGCATTGCTATGCTCTTTACCACATTTGTGTATCACCTAGAATTTAAATGGCTGTAGTGCCAGGTACCACCTTGTGATTCTGGATTTTTTATCTTTCATTTGGTTAAGCCAACAGAGAGGATTGTGATCTGTTATAAGTACAAAATCAGTTCCTAGCAAATAAAATGTAAGGGACTCCATGGCCCACTTTACTGCTAAACATTCCTTTTCAATGGTGGAGTACATTTTCTCTCTGTCATGCAACTTTCTACTTATGTACAGAATAGGATGTTCTGTTCCATCTATATTTTGAATCAGGACTGCACCTAGTCCTATCTCTGATGCATCTGTTTGTAACAAAAATGATTTCTCAAACTCTGGGCTTCTTAAAACAAGGGCTGAACATACTGCAGCCTTAATGGCTTGAAAAGCGTCATCACACTCTGGGGTCCATTTCACATTATTTGGGTACCGTTTTTTCATGAGTTCAGTGAGGGGAGTAGCTAACTCAGCAAAGTCGGGAACAAATCTCTGATAATAACCAACCAGCCCTAAAAATGACCTGACATGTTTCTTTGTTTTAGGGACAGGGCTGTTAGCTACAGCTTCTATTGTAGAAATGTCTGGCTTAACTTCTCCATTTCCTAGCACATAGCCCAAATATCTGGTTTCCTCCATGCCCAATGCACATTTGGTAGGATTAATTGTCAGACCTGCATTTTTGATAGCTTGGATAACTGCTCATAAGTGTTTCAGGTGGCTTTTCCAGTCTAGACTGTACACCACGATATCATCCAGGTATGCAGCACAATAACCAGTGTAAGGTGATAAAATTACATCCATGTACCACTGGAATGTAGCTGGTACACCATGTAAACCAAATGGCTTGGTGGTGAACTGATAAACCAACAGGAGTGGCAAATGCAGTTTTGTTTCTGGATTCTTTAGTAAAAGGTATTTTCCAGTAACCTTTGGTGAGATTAAGGGTACTGGTGTACTTTGCATTTCCCAGTCCGTCCACCAAATCATGTATTCTAGGTATAGGATAACTGGCAAATTCTGACACTTGATTAAGTTTCCTAAAATCAAGGCAGATTCTAACACCCCCTTCTTTTTTGTTTACAATTACCATTGGAGATGACCAAGCACTCCTCGACTCCTCTATGATACTCAGTTCTTTCATTTGTTGTATTTCCTTAACCACGACACCTCTTAACTGCTCTGGTGACCTGTATGTCTTTTGCCTAATAGGACAAACATTCCTTGGCACTATTATGTGCTCAACCCCTTTTGTTCAGCCACGTACTGTTGTAAAAATACTGTTAAATGTCTTTAGCACATTACAAATGTCTGCAGTTTGTTTTGAGGTTAAGGAAACATTCACCTTTACAGCATCAGCATTTACAGTTTGTTCCAGTCTATCATAAGCTACATCAGTATCTTCTTTATCAGTTTCTGGTAAAACTAGCAAAGTAGTTTTTGACATTTTTTAAACCATTTCTTGAGGAGGTTAGCATAATATATATTAGTAGGATTTTTCCTGTCAGGGGTCCCAGTCCTGTAGTTAATGATGACAGTATGTCTAAGAATGTTATAAGGCCCTTGCCACTTCATTAACAATTTATTTTCTGCTGTGGGTAACAGTAACCAAACCTTTTCACCTGGCTCGAAAACTTTTTCTTTTATCCCATGGTCATAATATACCTTTTGCTGGTTTTAGGCCTCTTCCTGATTACTATGGGTAATTTCAACATATTTTGCCAGCATCTTTCTTAGGGTACACATCTAAGACATTATAGATTGTTTCGGAGTGGGGTTATCTTCCCACATTTTTTTTATCACATCCATTGGCCCTCTTGGCTGTCTACCATACAGCATTTCAAATGGTGAAAACCCTGGTGATGCCTGTGGCACTTTTTTGTAAGCAAAAAGTAAGTAAGGCAAGTATTGTTCCCAGTCTTTCCCTTCCCCTTTTACAAACCTTTTTGACATGTGTTTTAGGGTTTGGTTAAACACTCAACAAGACGGTCTGACTGAGGGTGATGGGGGAGGTTCTTATGGCAGTGATACCTAGTAGTCTGTACAGCTCCTTAAGTAATGCAGCACCAAAATTACTACCCTGATTAATAATAATTTCTTTAGGTATGCCCACTCTGCTGAAAATTTTTGCAAGCTCTGCTGCCACTTTTGAAGCTGTGACAGTACACACTGGAACTGCTTCTGGGTATCGAGTAGCATGGTCGTATACTAACAGATAAATCTATTACTCTTTTTACTTTTGTCTAAAGGACCAACCACATCCAATGCAATTCCTCAAAAGGCACATCTATCAAGGGTAGGGACACCAGAGGCACCTTGTCTTTTCTAGTGATTGGGGCTACTTTCTGACACTCAGCACAGGAATTGCAATAGGTAGCAACATCTTCATGAATTCCAGGCCAGTAAAATCTATACAGCAATCTGGCAAGGGTGCAATCCCTCCCTGAGTGACCAGCCATAGGACTATCATGTGATAGCTGTAGTAACTCTGTTCTATACTTCTGTGGTATAACCAATTGTTCTGTCTGTTCCTGTGTCTGAGGTTTAACCCAAACTCTGTACAGTAACCGATTACATTTTTTAAACATTGGACCACCCTACTTTGGTTTCACCCCCAGCTGCTTAAAATAACCCTGGAGAGAAACATTGTTAACTTGCTCTGAAAGAAAATCACAGTTATCATCTATATTTCAACATTTTCATATTTTAACCCTTCATGTCCATCAGTCATTTGTTGCCACAGTTTCTTCAGGCATACAGTAGTCTTTCTTTCCTTGATTTCTGGATTTTGGAGCTGTGCTCAAACATGTCTGAATCAAAATCACTGAAAGGAAAAGTGTCCCCACCATCTGAAATTTTCTTTGCCTGAGCTCTTGTCACCACAGCTGCTGAAACATCAGGATTTAATCCTTTGATTAACTCAGAAAATCCTGGAAAGTCATTTCCAATAATCACAGGTATAGGTAACGTAGGTACTACCTCCACTTTCATTTGTTGTGACACACCCTTAATGGTCAGAGTCACTTGGGTGGTGGGATAGTATTGAGTGTCCCCATGGATGTAGATGACACCAGTACCTGGTCCTTTTGCACAATGTTTTTCTAGCACTTCACAAGCACTAGGGTCTGTCTGCTTCCTGAATCAATGAGTCCATTTACAGTCTTATCCCCCACCTTCACATTTGTTAAGTACTTGCCCCAATCTGCCAAGGACAAATCTGATCCATTGCCACTCTCCTTACTATGGCAATTTCTTGCCATATGACCTGGCTTATTACAGTTATAGCAAATAGCATCTTTAGACACAGATGTGTTACCCCACCAGAGTGCTTATCAGGCCTGGAGTTTAAATGGGAAAAAGAGTGTCTTACCAGTGCTTGGCTGTTGCCTCACTGCTGTGGTGTCTGTCTGGCCATTTGGTAGTCTTGGGCCTTTTCCCCACTTTCTGGTTGGTGTTCCTTTACCCAAAGCTGCACATCTGTAGACAGAATGTTGATGAATTGCTCCACTGCAAATGTGTCGATGATTTGTGGGACTGTTTTGCCATCTGGTTGGAGCCATTTTATCAGGAGTTTCTTGAGCTGGGTGAAGGCTTCTCAAGGATTGTCGACTGAGTTGTACTTCAGAGATCAAAATCTCTGCCTGTAGGTCTCTCCTGAGATGTCATACCTTTTCAGAATTTTGCTTTTCACCAGGTCATAGTTTTCTGACTGTGCATTGTCCATATTGCTGTAGGCAAGTTGGGCTTTCCCTGTCAGGTAGGGTATGAGTCTGATTGTCCATTGCTGCTATGGCCATTGGCAGTCTGTGGCAACTCTTTCAAAAGTTGTCAGGTAAGCCTCAATATCATCTGAGGGACACAACTTTGTAAGTTTAATGGCTTTTAAGTTGCTTGTGTTTTGTTGCTCATCTGGATGTGTGCCAGATCCTCTGCTTTTGATAGCTTGCAAGGTATCTAGCCATCGCTGCTCCTGTTGCTGCATCTCTTCTCTCATCTGCTGTTCCTGTTGTTGCATTTCTTCATTTTGCTGTGCTTCTAAATGTTGAAGCTCTTTTCCTCTCTGCTTCTCTGACTCTTTTTGTTGTATAGCCCACCATTTGAAAAAGTCCATCAGGCTAGGTTTTCAGGTTCTGGCACTACCTGTTCCTTTTCCATAACTTATGCTGGCTGTACAATCTCAGCTTGGACTTCTGTCTCTGCTAGTTTGGCTGCTATTCCCCTGGTAACCACTCCTGGACTTGCTGCTGCAGAATCCATACCCTTCTCTATGCTTCCCTGGTACTATGTTCAGTATCCACGCACATAACTCCTGGCTTAGAGTATGCATGGCATAAATCCCACTTCAACCACCATCTGTCATTGAAGCACAGGTTAGGAAGCATAGGAAAAACCAGGAGTGGTTGTAAAATTTGCAACAAGATTATTTATTTGTACTAGCAGTAACGTAAAAAAATAAAATTGTTCAGTATAACTATTTACAAAGACCAAATAAACAGAAAAAGTATATCTGAGTTTTTCTTTAGTACCTGTGTCCCTTTTCTTTTTTTTAAGCAATTGGAGCTCCGCTCTCTTATATGTCCTTCCAATCCCCCATTCTTAACAAGCATCTTCCAAAGTGTTCTTTTATGTTTCAGACAGGTGTTGGCAGGAACATAGTATGCCTGAACTGAGGCCCATTTTCCACAGTTCTTCAGCAAGAGGTTTAAAAATTGCACTCAGATAACCTTTTGAGTTTCCAATAGCTTTTTGCAGTCATCTCAAACTATAATTATATACCTTTCAACAGTAACACTATGTATTTTCTAAACAAAGAGATTCCAATATCAGTTACATTTCCACATAATTATTGACATATATTTTTAAACCAGCAGATATGAAAGGGAAAAAAAGACAAACAGCAAGGGGAGAATGAAACATAGCGAGAGGCAAATAATTGCGAGACTGTCAGGGTGATCAAATTCTAGGTCTCACAAGAAAACTTGGTTTTCTCAACCAGACAGAGAAGAAAGAGGAAAGGAAAGAATAGAACAGAACCCTGCATTCAAACTCTTTCCATAATAACTGGGACAGGGTCCTATTCCACCCTGTCACATGTCAGAATGACATACTGGATGGCTTACCACAAGAAGCAGGCAGCTGAAGGGTCTTGAGGACTGCCTGAGCCTGAAAGAGTTAGTCAGGATGGGACTCCGAATAGTTAACATCTAAGGTTCAAGTCTGCCCTGATTCCTCAAGGTGTCCTTTGTGGGTAAGGCTTTCTATTTTGGGACTATGAGGAAGTGCAGTAAGATTTTTTTCTGTGTGTTCTTTTTCTGCTATGAACATTTTCTTTTTTTATTTCTGTAGAATTACTGTTTCCCATAGTCTTTGTGTAGTATCCAATATAATATGTATAAATATCTTGAAGTATTAAAATAATATTTTTATATACATTATGCTTCTGTGACTGACTCCTTGGAGATGCAGATAATTGATTTATGACTGACAATTTCTGACTCTGAAGAGAAGGCTATCGTTACTATATTTGTTTCTAAAGTATAGTGTTTTCAGCTGTGCCATAGAAGGAAGGGTCATTTGCCAATGGGCAACAAGCACTATACTGTATGAGCAGTGGCTCTGGAGGGATTCTGACCTAGAAATATGCTGAAAGAGTGTCTATGCTGAGTGGTGGCAGCTACTGAAGGCTTGAGAAAGCTTTAACAGTCACAGGCTGAGTCTGGGAAAGACCAGTTTGCCTCAAATACACAGAGGGAGAAAAGGTATTTTTTACTTATGCCAATTGTCTCAGAGGCTCATTGTTCCAGGACAGCCTCCAAAATTATCATCATTTAAGAAAAAATATTAGAATGTGGGTTTTAAGAAATATGTTTGGTTAGATATTGGGGCCTGGATAATCAGACTGTGCCAGGCAGGGGTGCAAACCTGTGCGCAGCACAACTGGGCTGTGCCATGGCATGGACCAAGTGATACTCAATGGTGCTGTGCCATGGCTCAGCACCATTGAATATGGCACTGAGGGTGCACACACTATGCATGGTGCAGTGGCACTGCGGCAGTGCAAGTGGCAGAATGGGAGCAGGAGGATGTGCTAGCACAAGTGCAGTTGTGCTAGGTGCATCATCCATGATATTTAGCACTGGGCATGCAAATGAGGCCATTATGCATGTAAGGTGCAAATGGGACCATTTGCATGCCATTATGGCTCATTTGCATGTGGTGCACTGATCCTTGGCGACGCGCACTTGGCACCCTGCCAGGCTGCAGCTGTCGGGGACTGACACCTGCAGTCCCATGGCGTCCTCTCCCATTCACCCAATCAAGGCATAAGTAGATTTAATCTCCCTGGTGGTCCAGTGAGCCCCATCACTCAATTGTGGGCATAAGTTAAATATAATCCCTGGTGGTGCAGTGGAAAGTCCCCCATCTCCAGATCATGGTGAAAACATCACTCGATACCCTGGTGGTCAGTGGTACCCCCTTCCCACCACCCTCGGGGTCCCGCACTAGCACCCCGTCATCGGTGGTGGTAGCACCCACCCGCATGCCACCGGCCTTCTGCCGAGCGACAGTGTACAGTATGGTCTGTACACCTGTTAGTCCTGCATGGACCAACGTGGGCATGAACCATACTGTGCTACCTGAGTCTGGATACGTGAATGTACAAGTTCATTTCACATATTGGCCTGTGAAATAGTATATAGTCTGCATGCCCATTGGTCCATGCAGTGGACCAAGAGACATACAGACCGTACTGTATGCTGTCATTCAGCAGGCGGCCAGCAGCATGTGGGTGGGGTGCTGTTGCCAGCCAATGACAGGGGGTGCTCGGTGGGGGACCTCAGCAGATGGGTGGGGAGGGGGTACCACTGGACCACCAGGGTATCTAGTGATGTTCCCACCTGCGATTGGGCAATGGGGAACTTTTTACTGGACCACCAGGGATTATATTTCACTTATTCCCATGATGGGGCACTGCAGGGTTTCCCCCTGGACCACCAGAGATTATTATTACTTATGCCTGTGATTGGGCAATGGAAGGCTTTCCCCAGGACCACCAGGCATATATATTTACTAATGCTCATGATCGGGTGATGGAGGGCTTTCCCCTGAACCACCAGGAACTACATTTTACTTATGCCCACAATCAGGTGACAGGAGGGGGCACACTGCTCTCAGGGAAGGGAGCATGTGGACAGTGTTCTTGGTTTGTGGGTGGCCACCCACTGACAGTGGTTGCTGTGTTGCACTCTGCAGTATGGCGGCTCACATGTGGTTGGCCAGGACTTGTTCCTGGTTTTCTAGGGCACATCTTGGCACCCCCCCTGAGCAGCGCAAGGCAGAGTTGAACATTAATTATACATGATGCTGAGATTGATAATTTGATACAGTTTGAATCCATTGAACCAAAAACCCTTGAAAGGAATTTTCCATGATTTGGGAAAAAAATACTGTTGCCAGCCTCAGGACTTAAATCTCATAAGATGCTCCTCCTCCCTTCACCAGTTTGAATGTATGGGCATTCTATTCATTATTGCAGAGGACATCTTCATGAAAAAAAGCAGTCTTTCCTCCTTAGACTTCATGAATCCCTGTTGCTTCTCCTGCTCCAATGTCATAAGCCTCTGTTTCTGAAATCACAACTGGTTGTGATGGCACAAGCATAGGATTATGATTTCACAGCCAAAATAAGCACCTGGAAAAAATGAAGTCTAAAGGAAAACTATCCTGTGTTTAATTAAAATGGCTTACGTAATTAAAAATGTATGGTCCTGAAATCCAGTTTTGGAGGAATTTTATGTAGCAGAGATTTCTTGATGCCAACTATGAATTTTTTTGTGAAAATCACAAACTCTCTTGAAATGACTTTTAGACTTGTTGTGTGTTAGAGCTGCTCAGAATATAAAATTCTGCCAGTGGAATGCCTGCGGAATGACCGTTCTGATTCTGTGGAGTTCCATGGGATTTTAGTGAAACTTATGTGGAATTTTGCAAAAGTTTATATTTCAGTTATTTCACTATAATTTTAAAAGTACACATCCAAATAATACCAACTCTGGGAAGCAAACAGTGCCCCATAGCGTACAAGACAGTACCAAATTTCAGAGTTGCAGATTTAAAGGGGGAAGAGCTATGGGTGGGCAAACATTTAATCAAAATGTAATTTTCAGTTATTTTGAGATAATTTTAAAATTTCTTATCCATATTTCTTCACAATATTAGGATTTATAGAAGTGCCTAGAATATGTATATGCATCATGTCTTAAGACTCAAGCTTCAATGGACGCTGAGTTAGAGTTATAGGTAGCCAAATATTTTGCCAAAATTTTGATTTCTGTAATTTTATTATAATTTTGATAGTATTCATTGAAATGTTACAAAAATGGACAGATATGCAGGCTATCACTACTTTTGTATATGCACATAATTTCAGACTTCTAGCTTTAAATGGGTCTGTGGTATAGCCTGCCAAACATGTTTCCAAAATTTAAATTTTGGTTAGATTCCTCTAATTTTAAAACTACATATCAACATTTAACCAGTGTTGAAACATTTAAACTACTGGACCACATGATCATTTCTGAAAAAGTTTATATTTGCAGCTTTAAATGGATTGAATTAAAAGTAGTCAAACTTTCACAACATTTAAAAATTTAATTTTGCATGAATGTAAACTGCAAATTTATAAACCCCAGAAACTTTAAAACTAGAGAATGCGATAACATTAAATTTGGCAGATTCTTAGACCTTACAAGGAGACTTACAAGGAGACAGAGACATTTAAGTACATCAAGGGGATAAACAGGGTAAGAGATGGCAGCGTATTCAAAAAGAATCTTGAAGTTAAAACAAGAGGTCATAGCTTGAGATTAGAAGGAAGTAGATTCAGAAGCGACATGAGGAAGTATTTCTTCACAGACAGGGTGGTGGAGCCATGGAACAGTTATCTGAGGAGGTAGTGAGTACTGAAACTGTAGAAGGTTTTATGAAAGAGTGGGACAGGTATAGGGGTTGGGGGATGAGAAGCAAAAAGTGTCTCTGATAAAGGGAAACAGGTAAGGGGAGGGATGGGGATACTGGAAGAATGGATGGACCAGGATGGTCCTTTTCTGCCATCACAATACTATGGAACTACGAAAGACTGTGTGTGCCAATTTTATTAATTGCTTGCTGTGAGAAATTACAAAATAATATCTGTACTTACATAGAAACATAGAAACATAGAAGTTGACAGCAGATAAGGACCGCAAGGCCCATCCAGTCTGCCCATTTCTTTTTCTACCTTATAAATGTGCCATCGGCCTTTGCTCTGTCAGTGACCTATCTATTCATAGTCATTTGTATTGCTCCCTTATGCCTATCCCATGCCTGTTTGAAGCCCTGCACTGTATTCATAGCCACCACTTCTTGTGGTAAGCCATTCCATGCATCTACCACCCTTTCTGTGAAAAAGAATTTCCTCACATTCCCCTTAATCGGCCTCCCTCTAATCTCATGCTGTGTCCTCTTGTCCTGCTATTTTTCTTATATTTAAACATGTTAGACTCTTTCACCTTGTTTATGCCCTTAAGGTGTTTAAATGTCTCGATCATTCACCTCTCTCCCTCCTTTGCTCAAGGGTATACATATTGAGCTCCGTTAATCTGTCCTCATATGTCTTCTGATGCAGTCCCTGCACCATTTTGGTTGCCCTTCTCTGGACTGCCTCAATTTGGTTAATGTCCTTGTGAAGGTGTGGCCTCCAATACTGCACACAGTACTCCAGATGGGGCCTTACTTAAAGTTAAATCCCATAAGTCTTTGTGAAAATTCTAGAATTTCATGAAAAATTCCATAAAACTGGAATTTTCTAATTTCACTCTGCCTTCTCTGGGGGATTCTAATTAAAGGATATATATATAAGAAGCAGATAGTGTATGGGGTCACCAGATTCTGGAGTTAGATGAACAATTTCACCAAGAGATGGACATCTGATCTGGGTAGCACAACAGTGGTAAAACCCCAGGTTGGAGCAAGAAAGCACTGTGTCAACAATTCCAACCTGAATGCAGGATATTTAAGGAACACATAGAGTAAATTTATGATCTTGGGAGCCTGGTGTACATGCAAGTTTAGGGTGAAGAGGTACTCATAAAGATGTAGTGGGGAAGACAATGTCTTGGACAGCAGGAAGAAAGAATTCTGGCTATTCCAACAGAGTAAGTCGATAGGAAAAGGAGTAGGTGACTCACATTTTAAGCGAGTTTGTCACTGTAAAGAACAAAGATGATATCAATGGGATCAGTAGTTCTACTGAGTCAATCCAGCTATGCCAAAAGAGAAGGGAGTGGAGAATAATCACCCAGAGAGGAACAGCAGGATTGCAAAAAGCTCAGCCCAGCTTATCAAATGAAGTAGTGATATGTGCATTGTTAATGTTAAATTCAACACAAACAAATACCAGGATACACCGACTACAGATATGCATGTGAAATGTTAACTCTATGCATGTAAGAGTAGATAAGTTACAAACTTTCACATTTTTAATAGTTTTCATAAAGGTTTTGTAAATATTTACATAGTCAAGCTGTGAACCCCTGTAACTTCTAATTCTCTCCATATTTAGATCATTCTGTAAGCATTACAAAAAGGTTACCGGTACTAATGTACACATGCCTAGCTCCAAAGGTGCCTGAATAATATGCAGATGAAATGTTTTCATTAAATTTCCTGAAAAAAAATACAATGACAGGTTTTGGGCACGTATAATTTTGAGATGATGCATCATATTGTCATGAAATCTGGCATATTTTTAAAACACCTATCATCAAGAAATCATACCAAATTTAAGATCCCTGATCCAATAGATGGTTAAGGTACTGTATATGCAAATAAAAATGTTCATGAAATGTTGCACAAACAATAAAATGACAACATTTGAACACCTATAATTTTGAAACTGTGTATCTTAATGTCATTAAATTTGGTAAGTCAATGGCCACTGATGCAATGAGTATATACAGTATTCCAAATGTCAGAGTTCTCACTTGAAAGGTAGCTGAGTTATAGCCAAATTACCACATTTTAAAAATTTCATGAAATTTCAATGACATTCCACAAAATTTCATGGATTTTGCAAAATATCTTCAAAAGTCTGTGGATTTGGAATTTTCCCATTCCACAAAGTTTTAGTGTTTAGGCATTAGAAGCTGTGACTTTTGTTTCTACCCTTGCTGTCTTCAATAAAGCTATATAACTGTAGTGATCAAGTCTGTATATGAAATACATTAGCTAGCAAACCACAATGCACACAAATTAACTGCTAAGTATATATCTATCTATCTATATATATACAGTATATATACTACATATATATCTATATATATACACACACACATACATATTATATATATATACATATATATATATATACACACACACACACACACACACACATACATATAAATAAAATGCAATCATGCAAGTGCTGTATATAGAATAAAGGATGGGGAAGTGTGTGATATGAGAATTTAATGCACACCCAAGGTGTGGGATGCTACATAAACTCCAAGGGCTAAGCCCAAGAGGTTTATTAACATATCCCATACTGAGGGTGTGCATTAAATTCTCATATGCAAACTTCCCCATCTTTTATTTTATATAATTGCTGGTCAGCAATTTTTTTCCAGCTCAAGTTCTGTGAGCATGTGTGACTGGCAGGCAGACATTCAGACATAGACACACACACTCTTCAGACTGGTAAACAGCAGAATCAACCAGATATGAGGTTTTTTATTTTATATTTAATGGTAGGATTAACCAGATGGGGGAAAATAATTATGCAATAGTGAAGACTGTTGTTGTGGCAGCTCCTTGGTAACAGACATAAGGAACTGCCATGTTTGTGGTACTGTTCAACCTGCCACTCCTGCAATGATAGCCAATGAAGGAGTGCTCGGTGTTGACGGGCACAGTACATGAATGCTGTAATAACCCACAGATTATTATGGCAAATTACAACTCGGTCAGCCCATTGAAAATAATTGCTGACCAGTAATTATCTATCTATCTATCTACAGACAGTATGTATCTATCTATCTATATATCTATCTAGCTATCTATCTATCTATCTATCTATCCACCTATTTGAAGACATGCAAGTGCAGAGATCCAAGAATTAAAGAATTTAAATAAGCTGCCTATAACAATATTTTTTTTAGAGAGGCAGAAGGGAATAATTTCTGGTGTGTGTGTGTGTGTGTGTATGTGTTTGTTTGTGTCTGTCTAGATAGATAGATAGATTTTTTGCAAAAACTATGTTACTACATTGTTGGCATTCCATAGACACAAAAACAGAGAAATGTGGCATTAAGATTTATACAGCACTAACTCTTATCCCCCTCCACAAGTCCCTCACCTTATGAGACCAACAACAGGTCTGGGGTTTAAAAAATGAGGTGAATTTCAGAGTAGTAATTTATGTGTTTGACAGTTTATATCATGTGGGTAATTCCTTTCTATTTCTTGTGTTGCTAAATATCAGATTTTTCACAAATAAATGGTACTTTGGAGAGGAACAAGTGGCAAAAGCAACACTGTTTTTTAATTTCATGATATAAGTTTTGTGAATGTTAAAATTGGTTTTCTAAGAGCTTGTAGTTTTCATGAGTATCTTGGAAAGGACTTCTGTGAAATATCTTGATTGTTTTGGTAAGATATGTTTGCTAAGTTCATGTTCTGTGGAGTAATTTGGTTTTCTGTAATAGCTACAGGACCCTACAGAGGACCATAGGCACAATCAGACATACCATACTCGTGGCATAGGATCTGCAGGGCCCTACGCATCCTGGCATGAAGCTGGATGGTGTCTGGTAGCATATGGCCAGTCAGATAGTGGTGCTGGGCACTGTAAATCTTAGTATGAGGGTGGCTGGTGTCTAGCTATACACAGAACCTGCACAATCTTTCATAAAGGTGGTTGGTGTCCAGCTGCATGCAGGGCCCACAAGGCCCTGCAGACAGCCAGATTGAATGTGCTGCTGGTGCAGGGTCTCAAGGGCCCTGCACATCCTGGTATGAAGGTGTCTGGTGTCTGGCTGTGCAAATGGCCATGCATGCAGCCAGACACCCTGTGCTGGCAGTAAAGGGCCCTGAACACCTTGATGGGAAGCTGGTTGGTGATGCAGTGCTCAGCATACTGTATGTCACATATTCTGTTTATTCTGTTTCACACAATTCCAACATAGAGATGTGTGAAACTGGCAAATTTCATTATGCAAAATATTTTGTGGAATTCATCCATTTTGTGAAATGTTTTGTTTATGTGAAATTCAGAATTTCACCTGTGTATTGCAACATTATGCCTACAGAATTCAGAATTTCACCTGTGTAATGTGAAATTTCACCTGCAGAATGCGAACTTTTGCATGCAGAAGGCAAAATTTCACCAATGGAAAGTGAAATTCACCTTTCGTTGGCAAAGTTTCACCTCTTTAAGAATTAAATTTTGCATTTAGCAGTAGAATTTCCACATTTCGCACTCGGCGAAATATTTCACGTAATGGAAGAATTTCGCAAAATATTTCACACAGCAAAACTGCCGACTACGCAGGAATTTTGCCCTGGCTAAATATTATTTCTCAACATTCATATTCCCACATGCTGTGGACTTGTAACTTTTCCTTTGGTCATGATGGAACTTAAAGAGTGGGTAGGCATTAGATTTAAAAACCCCAAGGAATACCTCATCACAAAATTGCCAAGCCTCCTGAGACTCAAGCCCTTCATTTTTTTTATATGGATGGGAAATTTTCCACATGCAAAAGGCCATATTTTTTCCCCTTCATAATTGAATAAATAATCAATGAGAAAACTGCACTACTATAAAGTATACACCTACAGTACGTAAAACCCAAATGGACCACACTAACTACAACAAATTACCAAGTGAGTTAACCAATTAATATCTCTCAACCTACAAAAGAGCCTTTAAAAACCTACAAGTACTAAAGCCTTACACAGCATAGCCTAAAGCAATGTTAATACCTAAAACTGTGAAAAATAATTTCTTATCAAACAGTAATACCTTTGATACTCCACAGCACTCACTAGATACTGTGCCTTCAATGATGCTTCAGTCCAGGTCCTCCATGATGAAGATGCCATATCCTTGCATTCTCACTGTTCTGCAGTTCACAGACAACTCTCTAGCGATCACTACTCCTATTCACACCACACCAAACCTCAGAATCCACATGCCACCAACAAAACACTGAACAAGCCATATGACTGCATTGCTCCTGAATGCCCAATACACACACCACTGGTACAGAGATGCCACTCACAAATGCACCTACCACATGCCACAACTGAACTAAAGCAAGAAACACAATGAAAGAGCCCTCATATTGGAGGCCATTGCACTACAAAAAAACAAAGGTGGCAAAAAAGAAAAGCAAACCCAAAAACGTCGGCACTACAAAATCCTTAAGGAGAAAACAAAAGCTGGAAGATAATGGTATTTTGATTCTAAACACAAATTTACCATCACACACACACACACATATACACACACACACACACACACCTGTCAGTCTGTCTGTCTATCTGTCTAATCTATCTATCTATCTGTCTGTCTGTCTGTCTATCTATCTATCTGTCTGTCTGTCTGTCTGTCTCTCTGTCTGTCTGTCTATCTATCTAGGTGCATTTCCACCTGTATGTTAGGATTGAGTAAGCAAATTAATGTTAAATCCTATTTGGGCACTTTAATAACTTATGCCCTGTTCTACCGATTTCCTCAAAATTTGGTAGACATGGAGTTTGGGACAGGGTCTCTGGATCTTGAAACTTTTGTGTCAATTGGATTAGGGAGGCAACATCACAGAGGTACAAAAATGCTAAAATTGACCCAAATTAAGCTTTTTGTTTGTTTGTTTGCTTGCTCAGTTGTATGCAAAAACATCTTTTTAAACCTGAAACTTGCAGGTTTGGTAATGTCTAACCCAAAGTACACACCTTTGCAAGTGTCAAGTGTTTAACTTATATAGTTTTTGAAATGTAAGTTAAAAACTGCAATTTTCTGAGCATGCTCAGCTCAAAAGATGAACGTTCTAAGGATAGCTGGATTTTTGCTTTAGCTGGCAGATCGAAAGCAATTTCATTCAGATTACTTTCATCAGCCATGGTTGGTGAAAGCAGTGTGAAAGAAATCATTTTCAACCACACTGCCTCTGGTCCTGGCTATCATTACAACCTCTTCCTCCTGACCATCCATTACATGTAACTGAACAGTGGGTGCACAATCCCACTGCCAGTATTTCCCCCTCCCGACCTTAGTTTAAATTTAAACAGCCAGCTTGCCCAATTCTGCCACCATGATCTGATCATCCAAATTTTTTTATTAATTTTCTGACACCTGTGCTGCTTACTAACATCCTCCTCAACTTCCAAATGTGATGAGCAGCTCTGGGATGCCCTCCCCGGTGCTGCTGTATGTGTTGTATTGATTTCACCACCCCAGTCTCCATGATGTTTACTACCATATTCCAATCAATACCTGGGTGTCCACCCTCCTGTGTGGCTAAACAGCTAACTGATACTGGGGTGCCCAATCATCTCTGTCTGTATTCCTTTAAAAAAAGAAAACTGTCCCTCAAGGTTTCTTTGCTTGTTTTTTGGTTTTTTGTTGCATTAGTAACCTGAAAAGCAGAAAACAGATCCTGGCTAGTGTCTGACCCTACCAACCCCAAATCCTCATTCAACTAAAAGTCATCCACCACTGTTCTACCAAGAAAGACCCTCCTCCTGCCAAATTTTCAACTTCGTCTTCTTATGACCCCATCTCATCATGGACAAGGTATATACGAACATACGAAATGCCAGCAGAAACAGGCCTCATGTTCTATCAAGTCTGCTCAATTGTTCATCTAACCCCTCAACTTGCAGATGCCCCACCTCACCTTCCCCCCCCCTCATAACCACCCCCTCACTCTGTTCCACCCTCTCTCAAATCCTCCTACTGTTCTACTCGATACCACCTCCTTGGGCAGAGTGTTACACTTAACTGCCACCCTTTCTGTGAAAAAGTGTATCCTGATTTCTCTCCTGAATCCCCCCTCCAATCTCAGCTGATGCCCTCTCATGTCCCTCCCCCTTCTGATCTGAAGACTCCCTTCTGAATTAATCCTGTTAATACCCTTTAGGTACTTAAAGGTTTTGATCATATCCCCCCATCCCTCCTCTCTTCCAGGAAATACATTTGCAGCTTTCCCAGCCTCTTCTCATAGGATTTACCCTCAAGCCCTTGTATTATCTTCATTGCCCTATGCTGCACCCCCTCCAGCAATCTGATGTCCCTCTTCAGAAATGGAAACCAGTACTGCATGCAGTATGCCAGGTACGGCCTGATCAGTGACCTGTAATGGGGTAGGATCACTTCTCTGTGCCTAGAGGAGATTTCCCTCACTATGCACCCTAGCATCTTGTTTGCCTTTGCAGTCACCTTTCTGCACTGAGTAGAGTGGTTCATACTCCCCATTATTAGTACCCCTAGATCCGTTTCCTCCACTGTGTTTACCAACTGTACCCCTCTCCTGGTTCCTTGCTCTGAAGTGCAGTACCTTGCACTTCTTGGTGTTGAATCCCAACAGCCATGTCTCCAACCATTCCTGCAGTTTGGTTAGGTCTTCCTGCAGACCTCTCCACCCCTCCATCTCATCTGTCACTTCACTGATCTTAGTATCATCTGCGAACAGACTGATCCTACTCTGGATCTCATTTGAGATATCAGCAATGAATATCCCAAACAGCACCGGTCCCAGTACTGAACTCTGGGGCACCCAACTCATAACGTTCCTTGGGGATGAGAGTTCCCCCACCACCACCACCACCCTTTGCTGTCTACCCCTCAGCCAGTTGGTGATCCAGTTGACCATTTTTGTCCCCATCCCAATGTATTCTAGTTTCCCCCCAGCCTGCCATGTGGCACCGAGTCAAAGGCCTTGCTGAAGTCTAAATATAGGATGTTATAGGATGCCCACTGCATGGCCACTGTCCAGTCCCCTGGTAACCCAGTCATAGTACTCAACTAGGTTTGTCTGGTAGGATCTGCCCAATACAAAGCTGTGCTGATGGCTGTCTTGGAGCCCATTGTCTTCAAGAAAAGTCACCAGTCTCTCTTTTAGTACTAACTCCATGAGTTTCCCCATGATTGAAGTGAGACTCATCGGTCTATAGTTGACTGGATCATCCTTCGGGCCACTTTCATGAATGGGAATTTTTCAAATATGGCTTGAAATATGACTTTACAATCACACCATGAAATCACCTTTGTGCAGGATTTGAAAAATGTCACCTACCAAATTCCTGAGGTGGGTCATAAGAAGTCTATGTTGAAAAACATTGTATACCCTGCATAACCTGGCATGCCTCCTCCACATATGTAACACTTTCCATATGGACTAACTTACATCAGTTTATTTCCTTGAATGTCCAGAGTCTAAACTCCCTTATCAAAACATAGAAACCTAAGCTGGCCTGGTGGCGCTGAGGGTTGAGGTGCTGGATGCCACACCTCGGGCCACACTGGTGACCTGGGTTTGGGAACAAGCCCAGGGCATTGGGGTTCACAGTGGAGGGTAGGGATTGAGCATCCGGAGGACAGCTCTCCCTCCCTGGGGAGGGGGGTTCCATGCTCCCACAGTCTACTGGCCTCTGGTGATTCTGGGGGCTCACAGCAGTTGGCATGCCAGAAAGATTGAGATTGGCTTGGAGGCACTCCTGTGGATGGTCTCGGTAGCGAGCATACAGTGTGCTGGAGTGCATTGCACTTCCCAGCCAATAGGGGGTGAAAACATGAAAATTCCCCTACCGCCGGGTGAGGCAACGGTGACCATCAGGTGCCCCAGTCACATGCCCAATGTCAGTCACAACTCTCAACTCTCCCCCTGGGGACTCGTGGGCCTCTTCATGGGGTTAGGGGAGCCCGGAGTCCTGATCCTGATGTAGAGATGGGAGAAGTGGTTCAGGCGGATGGTGAAGCCGTAGAGCAGAGTATGGGACACTGAGAGATGCCTTGGTCAGATAGGAGCATAAAGAAAGTTAAAAAAAACTAGAAACCTAGAAACATAGACTGTGTCAGCAGAAAAGGAATGGTAGGCCACCTAGTCTATCCTATTTTCCCTGCTCAACTCTACACCTTGGACTCTATTTACAGGTGTCCCTCCCGCATCCCTTACCTCCATTAACAATGACCATGTGCCTATCCCATGCATGTTTGAAGCTCCTCACCATCTTTTCCCCTACCACCTCTTCCAGCAGGATACTCCAGGCAATCACAACCCTTTCTGTGAAGAAGTATTCCAACACATCCCTCTTAAACTCCCTTTCCCAAGCTTCATATCATGCTCTCATGTTCTGGTGCTCTTTGTCCTGTGAAAGAGACTCCCTTACTGGACCTTGTTCAGTCCTGTGAGGTACTTACAGGTCTCAATCATGTCCCCTCTCACTCTCCTCTCTTCCCTTCTAGGGAGTTCATGCTGAGCTCCTGCAGTCTCTCCTCATATGGTTTCTTGTGCAACCCCTACACTATTTTAGTAATTCACATCTAGACCACTCCTACCCTGATGGTGTCCATGCAGAGATGTCGCCTCAAGAACTGGACACAGTACTCCAGGCACAGTCTCACAAGTGAGTGATATGGAGGTAACACCCTCTTCCTTCTGCTGCAGGAGATCCCACTCCCAAGGCACCCCAGCATCTGTCTCATCTTACCTACTGCCCTGATACACTGCTCTGCCACCTTGACATCATCATATACGATCACCTTAGGTCCCTCTCTTGCTTGGTGACTGTAAGTACACCCCCCCGATGCATAGCCTGCAGCTTCCCCCTGGTCACATAACTTTGAATTTTTTGGCATTGAAACCCAGCTACCACTCCTTAAATCCCTTTGCATTCTCTCCACCCCTCCTAGTTGTTCACTCTGTTCAAGATATTTTTGTCATCTGCAGAAACACACATTCCCCTCCACTTCCGAAGCAATGTCACTTATGAAAACACTGAAGAGGACAGGATCCAGTATCCATCCCTGTTGTACTCCACTGGTCACTCTCCCATCCTCCAAGTGACTGCCATTTGCCACCACCCTTTGTCTACCATCTTTCAACCAGTCAGATAGTCAGCTCAACACCTTTTCCCCCACCCCCAGCCTGCTGAGTTTCTTAATCAGCCTCCTGTGTGGTACAGTGTCAAAGGCCTTACTGAAATTCAGATAGGCCACAGCTGTTCCCCTCATCTGATACACCTCCCTAGTTAGCTAATCAAAGAAATCTATGAGATTTGTTTGACATGACCTCCCCCCTGTGAAGCCATGCTGCCAGTGGTCCTGCAATCCTTATATCTCTGGATACTCGATCAGTCTCTCCTTCAGCGGGGACTCCATTAACTTCACCATCACTGATGTGAGATTGACTGATCTGTAATTGCTGGCCTCTCCTATGTTGCTTCCCTTGTGCGGAGGCACCACATCGTCCCTCCTCCATTCCTCTGGAACCACCCCGGTCTCTAATGGGGTGCTGACTAGTTTTGCCAGAGAGGTGGCTAGCATCCTGCTTGGTTCCTAGGGTACCCTAGGGAGGATCCCATCTGGCTCATTCACCTTTTTTGCCATTAGAGCTTCCAACCCCCCCCAGTAGTCTTTCTTTTCCATGAACAGACTTATGTCCACTCCCTCTCCCCCCACTGCCTGTTGATGTATGTCGGCCTGTCCCCCCTTCCACTCTGAAGACCAAGTAGAAGTGCCCATTTAAAATTTTAGCTTCCTGCCTCCTTTTGTTTCTCTAGATACACCTCTGTTCTTGAAAGATGTTTTTTTCCTCACTTATCACCTTTGCCACCTCCTTAGAGAACCAAAGTAGACTATTTTGCATACTCTTTCTTATTGCCTTTCAACAGCTTGCCATTACCTCAGTTATTCCTTCCTTTATTTTATTCCATTGTGCCATTGCCCCTTGCTATTCCTGTCTTCAAGGTATTTCCTTAGGCAATCTCCCATCTCTTTTAAAATATCTAGTCTAGAAATCCAGGGTCCTCATCCTAGTGCGTTTTTTCTTCTTTCCAATCCATATGGCAACCCACACTGTACAATGATTGCTAGCACTCAGGGATGCCCACTATGATGTCTGCAATGCTGTCCCTGTTTGTAAGTACCAGATCTGGCACTGCCTTGTCTCTATGATCTGAAAGTAGCTGTCTGATAAATGCCCCTTAGAGGGAGATCAGTATGGCTCTGCTCCAAGCTGTAGCTGTGGCCAGGATGTTCCAGTTAACATCTGACATATTAAAGTCACCCATGATTACTACATTCCCTTTGCTTTCCATTTTGTCTATAGGCTCCTGCAAAACACTATCCTAGTCCTTCTTCTGTGGTGGTGGCCTGTACACAACCCCCATGCATATAAAGATCCTGGACCCTGTCTCTAAGTCAACCTAAAGAAACCCCAGCCCCTCTTTTCCCCCATTGTGTCCTTGAATTTCCATGACATTTATACCAGGTTTGCCCCGTCAGTTCAGTGGTTGGATTTCCACTTGCGATACCAAAGATCTGGGTTCAGGAATGGACCTGGGTCATCGGATGGCCAGCCAGGGGGAGAAGGATAAAGCATCCCAAGCACTGCTCTCCTTCTCTGGAGGGAGGGAGTGGTGTGTTGCTGGTGCATGAGGGACCCCTTGGGGACACCGGAAACCACAGCGGCTGGTGCCATTGAGGATCCAAGGGGGCAGGATGGATGCTGGAGTTATTGCATATTCCTGCCCCTGCTCACAAAAAAAAAGGGTAAAAAAGAAGCCTGCCCATTGCCTTCATGATGCCCGCCCCTCAGCTGCAATCGTTTCCCCAGGTCATCTCCCACCCTATCCTGTCATTCATGGCACCTTGGGCCAGGTGCCATGACCCCACCCTGGGGAGCAAGCCAGGGGGTCCCAGGAGAGTGGTTAATGTTAGGAAGCCACAGCCGAGGGGGTCCATGACAGGGCAGATGTCCCAGCAGTAAGGGTGGGCACCAAAAAGTATAAATAAAAAAATAGAATTTCTCATAAGCTAGCAAACACAGCAAAACAGTATCTCTTGATAAAGGTGCTGGGGAATGGGCACCTACAATAACAGTGGCTCACTCCCCAATGCATTTCAGGGATGGATATGGGAGGGTAGGGCAGCCAGATGGGGAGTGGGTGAATATAGTGACAGGATGTTGCTATATGTACATGAGTGGGGGGGTTGGAGTGGGCATGCACAGTGGGGGATGTGAGGGGTGGTGCTATGGTGGGTTGCTGAGCTGACCCCATGGCGTGGTGGGTGGGTTGCCGGCATTGGTAGGCAGGGTACTGGGTTTGGTCCAGGCACTGGTACATTTTTGTTGCATCTGGCCCAAACCTTTTTTTTAATGCCCCCCCGACATGCAACATCCTGGAGTTGAGAATCCTTTAGTAGGGGGGTACGGGGGCCAAGCTGTGCAATGGGGTGTCAGAGTGCCAAAACAAATTTTCTGCACTCTTGACTTCTGCATAACGGTGATCACCTTTAGGCTTTTGCTGTTATGACATAGAACCTAGGAAAACCTCTCCTAGCCCAGATTAAAAAAATGGCTGAAGATCCCCCTTAGACTGTGATTTAGAATTTAAAACAGTATACTGTCTCCTCACATCCCTACCTTACGGAAATGCAATATCACTTGGGGAGTCCAGTTGCAGGCCCACATCCTCAAGAAGACTCGGAAGCCATGCTCAAACATGGACAGTCCAACTTCAAGGACATGTGTTACCAGCTCATACAAAATAAATTCTCCATAGATGGTATCATACCCCTGATGTATTAAAAAACATTGCCTTATGTTGACAGATATCTGTTGGAGACATCATCAGAACTTGTGAACCCTCAACTACTTTGCATCCTCTGTTCCTTCCATACTTTCACACAATTTTAGTCACAAACCTTGCAATTTTTGCAGGAGAGTTATTGGGATGATAATACATCCAGATTCTGAGTCCTTGTTAAGGGAGGTGGGGGGGGGGGCAATCACAAATACACATTTCACATTAAACCATAAATATTGGCTACTGCTGGCAGCACTGGAAGCAAAGTGACAAATCCTCCTTATGATTAGATCTGACTCACCCCCCACCACCTTCTCAGAATGGTTGACATAACTTATTAAACTGGAAAATATTAGAGACCGACTCATATAGTATACTTCAACGTGTGCAAGTTCAAAGCCATATGTAACCCTTTTTTCCAAATTACTCAGGTTTAGGGGGTCTGTTTTTTGTGTGTTTTGTTTTGTTTTTGTTATATAATTTCAACTGTAGGATCTTAGATGTTGTATCCTTTTAAAAGTTGATATTTTAGACACATTTTTTCCAAAGCAAGACTATTAGATAGAAATATCTGTTATCAGTTATCTTATATTTTCACCTGACATAAAAGTAAGATGAAGAACTGCAGTGATTGTACCTGATTCTTCCATATTTTAATTATATGTTAGGGGGACTGAAAGTAAAAATGGGGTTGGGGGGCACAGATGTTTGACAGCAGAGGATATGGTGAGGACAAGGCTACAAACATTGAGGGTAGATAAATCCCCAGGCCCAGACAGCATACACCCAATGGTGCTAAAGGAACTAGTGGAGGAGTTTGCAGATCCCTTGCTGGCCTATTTAATAGCTCACTGGAGTTGGGTGTGGCACCGCAGGATTGAAGAATGGCACATGTAGTGCCCCTCCATAACAGTGGTCCCAAGAATGACCCAGGGAATTACAGACCAATCAGTTTGACTGCAGTCATGTGCATGCTCATGAAGACCATAGTTAAGGAAAGGTTAAAGGAATATGTGGATAAGCATGCTTCTCCCAGATGACGGGCAGCATGATTTTATGGGAAGGAAGTCATGTCAAACAAAACTGACTGACTTCTTTAACAGAATCATTAAAAGAGTGGACAATGGCCAAGTTGTGGACATCCTTTACCTGGATTTTGCAAAGGCCTTTGACTCTGTAACCAACAAAAGGTTGATCAGGAAGTTGGAGGATTTAGGGCTTGAACAGAAGTTGACCAGATGGGTAGAAAACTTTAAGAGGGGCAGGACCTAGATTGTGGTGGTTGGGGCTGAGCCATCTAACATCATGGAGGTCACCAGTGGGGTCCAACAGGGCTTGGTGTTCAGACTGCCCCACCTCCTCTGAAGCCCTATAATGTAGAAAGCAAATGAATTTTACTGACGTGAGAAAGGTTACAAACTGGTGCAAGAACTATGTTGCTATGGTTCAGATGTAGTCATGCAGAGCTTTTACTCTTGCCATAGCAAGTATACAGCTTAGCTTATACCTTCCTACAGGATATGTATCTAATTCCAAAGCTATTCTTAGTGTTCACAAAGCATTTAACCATTCAGAATTATCAAAATAGGTCAAAAACATGTTATTAAGTTAAGAATTCAGACAAAGCCTGACACACTTAAAAATGTATTACTTTATATCTCTAACTAAAGCCAATCTAGTTGGGATTATTACAACATTATTCATTCATAAAACATGCATTTTCTTGTTTGGCTACTTCTATGAAAATATTTGGACTAGCTGGCTGATAACGAAAGTGACGATGCAGTAACAATCAATTTCTCTGAGGCTTTTCTTATTTTCCATAACCATAATTCCAATGTTGTGTTTGGAATTAGAACTTTACAAGCCTGCAGCACATGAAGAAAGATAATATTTGTTTTCATTTCATGTAATTTCCTTGAGGTTAACCTCTGAGACAACATGTCTCATATAACGGAACAATCCTTGGAGCAGCAACCACGAAAACAGCCATAAAGACAAAATATTACAGATGTAAAAGAAAACAAGATATGATTACATGTTATCAACAGAACAAAGATAACATATTATCAGGCATTACAGACTAGCCATCTAAGAGTAATGCTCTGCTACAGTTTTACTATTCTGGTAGTGGAAGGAGCATCAGTAGGTAGAGGGCTGCAGGCATAACAGTTGGTTAACTTCTGATGTAGGGATGTGAAAACTGGTCAAGATATACTCAGACCCAGTGCACTATTTACAAAACAGAACCCTAAGAAGTTTCCTCATGGCTCAGTTGGTAGACCATCCTCCTCTGGTTCAGAAGGTTACATGTTCAAGTCCCATATCTGGACTTGAGGTCATACCTATACTGCTGGCACTCCAATGCAGTACCAGAGGTTTGCTGCACTGCAGCGGTGTGCTATTCTTCAGATAAGATATTAAACTGAGGTGCCATTGGCCCATCTCTAATGCTATCATCGTGGAGGTCAAAGGGTTCTTACCAAGAGATGGGGATTTTTTATATTAAAAAAAAGTGTGACAATATTTAAATATAGTGTACAGAAAAAGAGATTTATATAGAAAATAATTGCAAATGAAAGAACACTGGAGTAAAAGGAAGAAACAAGACCATTAAGAGGCATACAAAAGAACAGGCAAAGAAAAAATAGTGTATACTGTATATCTATCTACAGCATTTCTCTAGCTATGTATATATATTAGAGGCAAAAAATCCATTTAATGCATCAGTTAGGGTTGTTCCACAGTGACAAAAGTAAGGAAATTCAGTGTTAGGGTTGAAAGCCCCCCAGGACACCTCCAGCCGGCCCCCCCAACCGGCATTGGGGTGCGCATTGGGGTTGTCAGCCCTAACTCTCACCCCATCACATGTGTAAAGAAGCAGAGGTATAGGACAATGGGACGAGAGGTAGGACGACGTCCCCAACGTGTGCCCCCGATGCCTGTGGGGGTGGGCTGGAGGCGCCCAGGGGCTTTCAACCCTAACACCAAATTTCCTTACTTTTTGTCGCTGTGGAACAACCCTAACTGATGCATTAAACTGAGTTTTTTGCCTCTAATTTCCCTTCTTTTTGAAAATGATGCCGAGAAATACTAAATGTAATGCAGCGTCAGGAGCGCGGGGCCTCCTGCCACATGATGTCTTGTGACATAGTAACAGGAACAGCAATGCAAACACAAGGTGGAATTGCAAATGGTAACAGTAAGAAAAATGCAAGGGCAAATGACAATGCAAAGGGTAACACACACGGTGGCACACACAGGAACGGTAACACTAACAGGTACATAAATGCAAGGGGAAACAGTAACTGTAATGGTAACAGAAGTGAGTACCCTGTTTTTGCTGGATAACTGCATAGAGAAACACAGTGTGTACAAAGAATGTATGCATTGTAATGGCAATGGAAGCTTAAAACGAGCATTGGAAGTACTCAATTGCAAATATCTCAGCAACCGTACAACGCAGAAAAAAAATGTAAATGTCACAGAAATCATTATTTTCCTGGCTACCATTTTGCTTTACATAGCCCAGAGGGCTATGGAACTCACAACAAAAAATCTGTATCTTGCACAGTTTTTGAGATACGAGCCCCAAAAGGCACGGAGAATGCCACCATGTTAGTCTAAGGGAAAAAGCATCAACTTCGGAGTACCGTAACTTTGAAGCCATATGATATTTTTTCACCAAACTACCTAAAGGCACATCTGTGACATGATGGCTGTCTTCCCTCCAAATTTCAGGCCAAAAGACCTAACCGTTCTTTTGCAGCGTGGTGGCAAAGAACTCCTGTCATTTTGGCCACAGTGTTGCAAAGTACTTTTGTGATTTGCGAAAACATTCGCACAGATTGGCGAAAGTGTTGTGCGTGTGAAAGTACTTTTCGAAAGTACTTTTTCCAGAAATTTTAAAAACATATTTCTGCAATGTTCAACCCCAAAATAAAGACTTGGCTGGCATCCCCAGGCTCCGACTAGGTGAACACAAAAAAAGTTGTGTCCCTAGATGGTCCCAATTTTAAATGCCAAGCATTTTTCTGATTACTAACTGAAAACAAAATGGCGGAGTAGTAGGGGCATTTGTGAAAGTAAAAAGTGCATTTGCGAATGTGTTGAACTTTTTGTTAACTTTTCCCTTTGACTTATAATGGAAACTTGTTTTTTGAATAACTTTTGAACCGTTTAATATTTTTTAACGAAATCTTCAAAAGGCACATCAGGCACACTGGCCGCACGGTCCTTGAAAATTTTGGACCACTCACGCAAAACATGCGACCTGTAGGCAATGGCAAAGAATTAATCAAATAGTATAAATGCGCATGCAGATCACGCTTAATAATTCCACAGCCGTATATCCAACTGGTACGAAACTTGGCAGATCCCAAGGTGTAAGGTTCTTGATCGTGCATCCAAATTTCAGACAAATCCGTTAAATGGTGCCAAAGTTATTAAGGTGTAAAATTTGACCCTTTAACCTTAAAAGGGCTCCTCAATCCTTACTATGGTAGCACTACCATGCTATCATTATATATATATATATATATATATATATATATATATATATATATATATATGCAATGGGGTGGAGATAAACAGAGTGTGATTAATCCATTTATCCAGTAACTGTGTACATAAATTACATTAATGTATACAGTGCTTATGTCATCAGCCGTTTATCCACACAGTGCTTATGTCATCAGCCATTTTTCTATATAGTGCTTATGTCATTTAGAATGTTCAGCCTCAGCAGCAGTATTAACCATATTCAAATGCGAATAACTTTAAAACAAAAAATTATAGCATGGTACCATGAGCATGAAAGTTGTTCAGCTTGGAAATATCTACAAAATGTGTTAGTGTTTTATTTATTGATACCTGTTATATTTTTTGATAATTAACAAAAAAACAGAAGAAACTTCATATTATTTTTCATTTTGTCTGCAAACAAATGTAAAAATAACTTTAAAATGAAAAATGATAGCAAGGTACTGTGAACTGAAAGTTTATTTAGCACAGAAATATCTCCAAATATATATATATATATATATATATATATATATATATATGTATATACAGTATGTATATGTGTGTGTATATGTCTATATATGCTCGTGTTAATGCTCCACTTAGGGTGACTTAACACTACAAAACTAGATAAATGTAGCATTAGGGTTTCCAACCCTAACTACTAACCCGATCCCCACAAGCAGCAAAATGAAAAAAATATTAGGGTTTTGGGTCTCTGGAGTCTTGGTGAATCAGTAGCAGGGTCTTTCTTGGGGGTATCAGCCCTACTGCTCAACCCATTTGCTGAGCAAATAATGTTACACATGATCTCCTTTCTTCAGCCAGGGCCAAACACGCTACAATAAACTGTGTTGGCAACACATAGTGACAGATGCTTATCTACCTTTGAAGAGTGCATCAATATGAGGCATTGCCTTGGACCTGTACCTTGTGCTCATACTGGATGCTGCTGGCTGGGGGGAGAGGTGAGCATTATGGTTGGCAATCCCAAAAAAGACCCCACCACTGATTTACCAAGACTCCAGATACCCAAACCCTGAATGGATTTCCTTTTGCTGCTTGCAGGAGGGTGGGGAAGTTATGGTTGGAAATCACAGTGCCACATTTCCCTACTTTTATGGCATGACATTACCCTAACTGGTGCAATAACAATGTTTTTTGCAAAGAAGTTCCTTTCTTTTTCAGACAGTGGAATTGTATCCTCATTCACACAGATCCCTTCAGTACCAAAGTGAACAAGTACAGATGTGCAGGGCCCTTTGGGGCATGTGCTATTGGAAGATTCCATCCACCTTCAGAAGTTCAGGGAATGGCGCATTCACTCTTCACATATTCAGTACACATTCACTCTTCATGCATTCACTTTTCACATAATAACTCTTCATTCATTTATTCTTTTTTTTTTAATTTTGACCTCAAATTTTCAAGATTGTCATTTTATGACTGCCTTTATAAACATGACATATATAATTTACTGCATACTGGCTGAAATGTAATTTCACACCACAAGTGCAAAAACCTATTTTGCCAAGGATTTAAGAAATTACACCTGTCACATTTACAAGGTAGTGTGAAAAATAGGTATATTGAAAGTATGGAGTCAAAATATTGAAAATTTGCAAACTTATCAGTGAACGTTGAAATATTGGACTGTTCAGTCACAACTTGGGCATTTCACTATATTTGTACACCATATTTCCAGCATAGTTTTCTTATTACCCCCACATCATGAACCCGGTTGGTGAAAATTTTCAAACCCCTACCAAAATGGCATTCCATGCCACCAAAACATGATTCCATGCCAGAGGTGCAAAAACAAATTTTGGCCAGGATTTGAAAAATGGCAGCTGTCACATTTGTGAAGTGATGTGGAAATATGACCATGTTGAACATTTGGGGTCAAAATATTTGAAACTAGCAAAGTGACTAGTGAGCATAGAAAAATATCAACATATTCACAATATATGATCCCCAAATTTTTAACATAGCCTTCTTATGACCCTAGAAGGTGCAATTATACAGCTACCCTTCCTCAGTCCCTCACACTCACTCCAACTTCTTAGCCATACTTGGCAGCCACCCCTTCATACCCTCCTCACCTCATCCCCCTTTTTCCTCTCTCCCTCACCCCCCCATAGAATCAGACAAGACAAAGCCACTTCTGGTTGCTATTTTGTTTTCTATTTTCTTCCCACCCTTTGTACTTAGCAACTTACTTCTCAGCACTTAACAATTGGTTTTGATTTTATTCTGTGAATTTTTTACTGGAGTTAGTAATATACCCTGCTTGTTTACAAGTCTGTATATGTTTTCTGTTTTTCCTATGTCCCACTGATGTAATCCTAACTAACTACCCTGACTATCATTGCCACTGTAAGTCTTTCTGTTATTTACTGATTATTATTGCCACTGCAAGCTTTTCTATCATGTATTGTTGTTTTGTCCATGACATGGCACCTTTGTATAAGAGCATCTTGGATCAAAGGTTGTAATTCCAAACCTGATATAAATAAATAAATAAAATAAATAAAAAAAGTTAAGTGGCTCAGTGGTTATTAGAAAATTGCTAGTTTACACATTTCTCACTGCCCACAATACCAAATATTTTACAACTCTATTGGCTCTTTCTAGAGTTTGTTAACACAGTATTGACTCAGATGCAGTATCTTGTTTTCTGTGGTGAACTGATTTCATACATTTTTATAGTGTAACTATTCTGAATAGCCCAACTGAGATGTAGTATCTCATTTTTAATGAGGTCCCAACCGTGAGGCAATATCCTATTTCCAGAGGTGGCATGTTTTTACCCATTTGTATACTGCATTTCACCAGAATATTGCAGCTGAAATGCAAGCTGTCATTTCCCGTGAGGTCATGCTTTTCCCATTTTTGCAGCGCATTTCATTTTCATTGGGGTCCTGCTGTTGACAATCTACTCAGTGTGTTTACTCTGGATATCTTAGCTGAGATGCAGTATAGTATTTCAGTGGGATCCTCAATGCACCCATTTGTACAATGCATTTACACTGGCTGGACTAGCCCAGCTGAGACTAAACATCTTTCTTTCTGTGGATCCTGATTTTAACAGTTGTTACTCTGCTATGTATTTGCCCAGGGAGGTCAGCTGAGATGTTATAGCTCACGTTTAGTGGTGTCCTGCTTCTACATATTGTTGTAATGTATTTTCCATTGGCAAGACCAGCTATGATGTAATACTGTACATGTGACAATGTATCTTGTTTTCAGAGTGGCTACAACCTTTTAACATGCTTGCACTGTGTTTAGCCAGAATATTTCAACCCAGTTGGGATGCAAAATTATTGTTTTGAGTGGGGTTCTTTCTTTACTTGTTGTACAGAATATTTGGCCAGCTAAGATGCATCATCCTTTTGTCAGTGGTGTCCTGGTTTAACACATTTTTATATTGCATTTACTCTGGGTAACCCAGCTAAGATGCTGCGTCTTGTTTATTCTGTATTTATCAAAGATAGTAAAGCTGAGATAAACAAGATATTGCATCTCATCTGGATTATACTGGGCAGAGACTGTACTTTGTAAATCTGAGTAAATCTAGGACCTCACCAAAAAATGAGATATTGCATGTCAGCAGGTTATCCTAAGAAAAGACATAATAAAAACTGTACTCCCTCCCCCACACTAAAACCAAGATAGTATATATTAGCTGGAATATCCTGGGCAAGTACATTGCAAAAGTGCATAAATGCTGGATCCCACTGAAAATAAGATATGCTCAGCCACATACATAGAGACACACACACACACATAAATATACACACACATACACACACACATGCACGCACGCGAACACACACACACACACACACACACACTCCCCGGCATTTGAATATACCACTGCAAACAAAATACATGCACACACACACACACATACACAGGCTGTACTACTAGCAGGTACAACAGTGTCATGCACACAATAATACACAATGAGACACTCACACAGACACCACTGCACATTACTACCTACTGCACACACACACACTCCCTCAAAAAAATCTCACCACTGCACTGTAGACTAATGAAGAATTATTTTTCTTTACACTCTGATGCAGATTCCTGCTGGTTCCTCACTCTGCACCACATGTGTTTACAGACAGTCCAAAAGCAGCCCAAATTGTGGGGGATGGCTGAGAATCATTCGAAATTTCAATGACCCTAGCTTATGCCACCCCAACTAAAACACAACAGAATTGCAAGAGGATCAGTGGGCCCAATACAGGAGTTGGGAGTGCTGGAGCCCTTTAGCTCAGATGCACACGCACACAGACGTCTTCACACAGAAACGTGTACACAAATCCCACCAGGAAAACAATACCACACACAACATAGCTAGGCACACTCAAACATATGCCAGTGTACATCACTGTATACATGAAGCCCCCCTTCCTCAAACAAATAACACATACTCTAATGCACATATATTAATGCACAGTTTTTTTTTACCTTCACACTGTGCTGCTGGATCCAACTGGAGCTTCACGCTACATGACTTGTAGCATGGACTGCCCAAGGTAGCCACTACCCCAACCATCAGCAGGGGGAGTGGTGGTAAGGGGAAGCCTCACTTGGAATCCAGTGGTCACATCTTCTGTCACCCCTTCCAAGAGCCAAGACAGCTAGGGGGTAAAAGTGACCCAATGTACAAGTTTAAAGTAGCACAGCTGAAATGTCATACAAATTTGTTAAGCCTCAACCTGGGCCACATGGCAAAGATCTCACAACAGTGGTTAGAGGCCTGGCTGGGCCTGGGAGACTGAGCTGCTGTGTGTTGCAATAGTAAGATGCCCAAGTGGTGACACATGAGTAAGGTGCTGCTGTGGCAGGTGTCAGAGGCCATACTGGGGAATCAGAAGTGAGCAGCTGTGTCTGGCATTGCTCAGAGACTTGATCTTAGCTGCTGAAGTGAGCTGCTGTGTGTGGCAGTGGTAAGAGGTCCAACTGGGTCTGTGGAGTGAGCCATTGTGTGCAGCAGTAGTGAAAGATTCAACTGTGGCTATGAAAGTGAGACACTGTGTGTGGCAGAGGGAGTTTGGTGGTCAAGAATAGGTTGGGAGGTGATGAATATTGGCACAGTGACAGGCAGTTTGGCAAGGATGAAATGTATAATAAGGCAACTGGGAGTTATGCATGTCCTCCTTACAAGTCTTCTTAAGTGAAATGGTAGACTTCATATAAATTGATCACTAATGACTAAGCACAGAAAGGTAATCAGTGCTCTTAGGGGACTGAAAATACTCAGAAAACCTGCCATAGATTGCAAAGCACAGTTACACAACCTTGAAAGTGCCTGATAGCCTACCATTCAGCAGTGGAAGAGCAAAACGTGCAAGGGCATTTCCAGCCCAAGTGGGATGTAGTTCTAGTTTAGAGGTAGGCTGAACTAACATAGTAGCTGTCATTTTTGAACAAAAAAATTGCAAAGTGAATGCAGTACATAGGCATGCCAGTGGCAAGGCAGGATAAAAAGAGTGCATTACATAGTCTCACACAAAGCAGAAATCAGCATTCGCTCTCCAAAGTTTCTTGGTGCACACGTTCTCTATTGGTGCATACGCAGGTAATGAAAAACAGCTATAAATTTCCCACAAATTCAGAGCTGATTTGCTTTCTAATGTTTCATAATGCATCTCGTGTTACTTGATCTGAGCTGTTTTTTACAGAGAAATACTTTGTAGGGTGAATACTGATTTCTATTTCACGTGGGAGAGTGTTTCCCTCTTTTCACCCTGTCATAATTATTTAATTCTGGGAGATGCTCCACTATACACTGGAAGCAGCTAGCTGATTTGAATGACTTTGACTATGGCAACCCTGTAAAAAAGATTCAGCTGGAAAGTTGGCCATTTCAATGCACTTCTCCTTTGAAGGCACTGGCCAATATCCAAGGTAACATTTTCCACGTATCCTCTCCTTCCCCACACTTTATCAGCTACAGTTACACACTTAATGTTTCCCTGTCTCTGCCAGAGAACTATCTTCTTGCTGACTTAGCCAATGGCACTGTCATGTTTGTATATTTTTAACCTTTATTGTGCCATTTTGCCTGTTCCTATAATAACGTGTGATATGTGCCTCCATTATATGCTATTTAACTCACTCCTCTGTATAGCTGTTTGGAACTCCTATTGTACAGCACTGTATGTGAATTTGTTTTTACCTGTTCTTTGATTTGTGCTCTCCTGGGTCATGCCTGAACATACGCAGTTCTGTCTAGTGCACTTACCCGGTTACTAAAACAATTAAATAAATAAATAAATAAACCTTTCTTAATAAGTTTCTGTGCAGTATGTCACATATTTATATTTTCTTTTTCTGTGTGTGAATTTAGAGCTTGTGAAATGTGCTGGACTGACAGCAATGGAACCTGAAGTCCTCCGTTTATCCACATGGCAGGTGTTGTATGGGTGATCACAGTAAATGCCTCCCCCACTGCACTGCCAATGTGCTTCAATCCAGCCATGGAGTGACCACCACATGGGTGAGAGGGCAGTTCAGCCTTCATGCCCATTTGATCATTCAAGTTTCATGAGGGGCTGCCAACAAGGGTGTCAATTGTGTTGCTGGTTTTGTAATGCAGACACCTGTCCACTGGAAAGTGGACTAAAATCAGCACAACTCACTTTACATAGACCATCTAACATCCCTCAGGTGATAATGGCTTTTGGTTACTACTGACCTGTGCTAGATTTGAACCAGAATACAACTATGTTCTCTATCATCCTTATTATTTATTTCTGAGGATATTTGCTTGAAAACTTACTTCCCTAGATTTCTTCGTATCCTCTTTGTTTTTCTTTTTTTTTTTTTTTATTAACCAGGTAAGGCCCGTTAGGCAGAAGTGCTTGTTTTCAGGGGTGACCCAGGAGCACGGGGGAGGTTAAGTGACTTGTTTAGAGTGACACAGTATGCAAGTGGATGTTGTGGAAATCAAATCCAGGTCTGCTGGATGTGCCAAGCTCATTCACAGCTCGTTACTCTAAACTCTAGGCCATAATGCTAGCCCTCCTAATGCTCTGAGTGTTGGACGGTGGGGCAGCCCCTGGATCACTGGCTACTTGTGGGCATTTTGGGTCACACAAACACTGCAGTGGTTCCACCCTCACACCTAGGAGACACCTCAATAGATAGATATGGAAAGCAGCCTGACTCTGGCACATACTCCCACCCCCCTTATGTTTTCCCCCACCCCAGAGCACTGAATATCCACCCCAGGAGGGGGGATTTTAGGGTGATTGCTCCCCCCCAAAAGTGAAGTTGTACCGGGGTGTGATCTGGAATTAGCAGTGGCAAAATGGAGCTAATTGCTACCTGGGTGATGTGAGGGGAGGTAAGCCAGAAATCTAACTGACTGTACGTGCCCTGCACAGAAGAATGGCAGAAATAATCCCTGTCTTCTGGGTGGAAAAGGCACCATACATCTGCTAAGCCCTGTTCTTGCATAAGCAGTTTTGGGATTACTCTTGTTGAAACAAAGCATCAGGGTAAGACTGAAGTTCCCGCCCATCGGAACTGGAGTGTTGGCAGTGGTAAATTCATCACCTTCTGTGCAATTTTGTGAAAGAACACAGTGTCATTTTCATTTGGGGCATAAATATTAACCAGGAAGATAGGTCCAGATGTTGTCTCTGACACACAGCATCCAGTGGCCCTGATGGTCCTGCTCTACTGAAGTGGGAGATCATCTCAACGATTTATTCAACAAACAGCTACTTCCCTCTTTCAGGTGGGGGCTGAGGCAGATATTACTTGCCTGACTCAATCTCTCTGAAAGTGGAGATGGCCATTTGAGAGCCATTTAATTTACTGCAGAAAAAACTAGGGCCTTTTTAAGGTGTTTTACATATGCTAGGACTTGCTTCCTCTTGACTGGGAAGTTTAGACCACGGATGTTCCAGGCATAACATACTGTATGATATCACCCATTATTCAGAAGGAGGTTAACAGTTGTGGTCAATGGGTGATGCAACCATGGGTAACTCACACAGAAAAGGTAACTTGAACACCCAAGCCAGAAGCTGACCAGTGATAAGGGGAAGGCCCAGGCCTGAGAAGGGAGAGAGGCAGGTGGGTATAGAATATAATACCATGAAAATCTCTGATCAACAAGACATTTATACAGTACACCACTGTATATTACACAAAACCATTGAACACAAAATAAACAAACAGGTAACAGTGTTGTAATTAGTTTGGGCATGAACAGGACATGGACTGGCTACAGAGAATGGCACAAAGCCCTCAGCTTCCTTCCCAGCAGCATGACATCGGAGCACAGTGAAGTGACGAACACTAGTATTTGAAAACTCATATTAAGGTTAAGGTTGCAGCTCACTGTTAAACCATAGGAACCCTCCCCCACCTCAATCCCAATTTAAAATATAGAAGGAATGCCAAATAACATCAACTTATGAAACTATAAGTTGTTAGCTACAGTAGCTTGAGCCCTATGAGATCTAGTGGGGCCTGAAGTGCCCTTGCAGCTATAATCATAACCCTAAGGGTCAGGGTTAGAGTCCTTTGGATAATTCCAACCATGTGCATGACCTAGATTCTCTACAAGGCTGTCATTTATGTAGCAGGATAGTCACTGGGGCTTGGAGCAGTTATCATAGGCACCCCACAGAGATCCCGCATTGTGGGAATCTACAGGTAAAGGCCCATGACATGTGTATGCAACCTATAATGCAGACACCACCTCCTCTGGCTAAGTGGGTTTCCAGCCACCATCTCACCATCCCCTGGAATATCGTGCAGGTCAAGGAGAGGGTGGAGGCAACAAAAACTGGAGTTTGTGAGATGTTCTCCCTTAAGTAGGTGGAGACACAATGTGTCAATCACTTTGAGAATTGGTCAAATGCAAGGTCACAGGTAATATGCCATGGCTGGGGCACCTGACAGTATGAAATTATGCCCTCATCATGAATTACTAACAGATACGGTTCACTGCTACGCAAAAAAGCAACAGTGAATAACAATATCACAGAGCGCTAATGCATATTTGCATCAAATGAGTAGCCCCTTAAGTGGTCACTTGGTAGTGACTGCCCTGTAAGGCGTGTTCCAGAGAGAGCTGTCCTAAGTTAGTGAAAGAGAAGATGTGGATCCTGATGCAATGGAGGAATACTCACACCTCTTTGTGAAACCCTCAGCCCTTATGTAGTTCGAGAATGCCCTGTGGGATTTGTTCAAAGTTTGTACTTGGGGCTGAGATAGTTAAGTTGGGAGAGTAAACTCAGGCTGGGGAGGTTTGAAGTCTGTGGAGGTCTGCCACTATGTCCTAAACAATGGACCTTGAGCCTTATATGACAAAGCAGTAGCCCCCCCACACACACACACTTTGCACCCTATCCTTCTGGACAAAGATAACATTGCAGCAGTGGAGCAAAAGTCACTCTGAAGCCAGATCTGAAGTTCCCTCAGGTGGTAGTTCATACAATATAAAGAGACTTAATTAAATCAGGGTATGGCACTTGGTGGGGGGGGGGCATCTCTGAAGTTTGTTAAAGCATCAAGGTCCAATTCAGAGATCTCTCAAGGAATCAGAGAGGTGGCTATATTCAGGACCAAGCTGGCAAAGCAAACACAGAATTAAATGGGAGGGCAGTGGTCATGGTATTCCAGGGCTCTCTATTAACATACAGAAACAATCAGTCGATGGGGAAGGTACAGAGTGAAAAACAATTATGGCAACTGATTCTACTTAGATACAGCTTTAGCAAATAGAACTGCATCTACTTTCTTGTCTGTCCTGTTAGACCATATCATATATTAAGATCTACTAAGATCACAGACAGTTGCTATAAACAGAGCAACTGACATTCAGTAAGTGCTGCTGTTAGAAGTAACCATGACTGATGCATTTCCTGCACACTGTTTGATACAAATATATAAACGCAGCTCATGCCTTATTTGTTCAAACACTTTGCTACTCCAGAGGACCCCATCCTTGACTTCCTGACTATCAATATTTCAGCTTGTTTGCACACATTTCAGGACAGTTGAAAAAATCTATTAGTGCAACAAATGTACTTTTTTTTAGCACTTCCCTGAACCTAGAATTGAGCTCATGGCTAACTCACCAATGCAGAATTGGGAAATCTCTCTGTCCTCCAGCCAGCTCTTGCAATGAAGGATGCAACCTGAGGTTTAGGCATGCTTACTTTATATACTGCAACGTGGAGTTTATGGTAATGTCACCAATGACATCAGAGCAGAAGAGCTCTCCCCCCCCACCCCGCTGCCAAAGATCTCTAAAAACTACTTGGGAGTCTTCCACAGCTAGTAGATCAGCAGTCTGGAGCAGCACACCATGCTGAACTGCTGGCCCAGAGCAAACAGCAAACAAAAAAATTGAAATTGGTGTTTCCCTCAAAATGTTGCCACCCTAAATGAAAAGATGTTTGATCCCAACTGGATGAATATTTCTCAAGATGGATGGCACATCCGTACTGTATAACGTGAATTTATGTACACCTGACTGGTTTTTAATGTAGATTTTAAAGCTGATATATCTATAACTCTTTATCCCTGACACACGTACAGCAATAGAGCCAAGGCACAATGAATGGACTTTCTATTTGACAACAGTACAGAGTGGCCAGAATATTGAAGAGATTTAGTGGACACTAACAGGATTAGTGGTTCACTGAGTGTTTAAATCGGAGGAATTGCTAAAAATGCTCTACTGAAAGGCACAGGTACTGAGGCATTAACCCATTAGCAAGCAGCATTAAAGTATGCCAGGACACCTATGCAACTGCATGACTTTGACTTGCATACAGGCACTCAGGCAGACTCAAAGCTTTGTGGAAATATTAAACAACCATTAGTGCAATGCTATTTAATACCTTCACAAACTGGATCTTAGTACTATAGCATTGCAGTCACTCATCTGAGTCCTGATCGGTATGAATGTAATCCCTGCTAGTCTAGGTGCCCCACCCCCACCCCCGGTAACCAGGACAACATTTGTTAAACTGCCTCCCTGGTTGTTTAGTTGTCTCTGACCCCCCAAATTGATAGTTCAGTTGTTGTTTAATTCCATTCCCAGTAGCCTAGTAGTTCTCTCAAACCCAATAGCCAGTTCAATATCTGTTAAACTCCCTTTGCAGTAGTCTAATGGTCCCCATCACTGATTGTCATCCCCAGGATTGTTAACTACTTCCCAGGTAGTCCAGTGGTTCCCACTTCCTGATCACATGCCGTTAATGTGTTGACTAATTACCAGTGCAGTGATTTTGTTGATGGAACTTTGCCGCAGACTTTGTGGGCTACCTTGATTTGTTGTCGGGCTGTGTTTTCAGCTCCAGCGTTTTTAGAGTAATGTGTTGCTGGAGTGCTCCTGAGTGTTGCCCTCAGTCCACTGCGTCAAGACATGGAGATTATTAAATTTGCTCTGGGGGGGGGGTGTGTGGGATTTGAAGCCTCCTGTGTCCAGTGGTGTGGGGCACATAACCCCACACAATATTGCACTTTGTTTCTTCTTGTCGTATGGTACTACAAGTCCCCAGCAGCAAATTGTCAGGGCACCGTATTTGCTGTTGATGGATTGCTTGCACCATAATTTACATCACTCACTTCCATGTCACTGTCGCATCAGTGAACCCCACTCCCCCATCACTGTTCTAAGTATTAAGAAACTTCTCCCTGGAAGTCTAATGGTCCCCACACTCTGCTTGCTATGTTGAGTATTGTTAAACTGCCTTCCTGGTAGTCTAGTAGTCCCCGATCACAGTTCTCATATAGGATAGCGCATGGGGAACAGTTGACAACAGGGCTATTCTTTCACCGAGTTGGCACTATGACAGTTGATTATCTCGAGGCGCAGCTCGAGAGGTAATCGATGTCATAGTGCCAATGAGGTGAAAGATGTCCCGTTGTCAACTGTTCCTCTATGCACTTTCTTTATGGTGTAGTAGGAACGTCGCTTTTTGGGAAAAAACAGTTGCTAGAAGGAAAAAATTTACATTGTAATGTTTTCCTCTAACCATTAGTACTGCCCCGATATTGCTGCTTTAGCCATGTGTCCTGTCTATGATGAGCCCTAACTGTCAAATGCTGCTCGAGGACACAGTGTGACGTTCGCAGTACAGCAGAAAACATCATTCTGTTGTACTGCGAACGTCACTAGTGTGTGACTACAAGGTTTCGAAAACGATCGATTTCGCTGGAGAACGACGCTCCACCATACACTATAGTATTATTAAACTTACTTCCCTGATAGTATATTGGCCACCACACCCACAATTGCCATTATGATTATTGTTAAACTCCTTCCCTGGTGGTCTAGTGGTCCCCTACTGCCTGAGCACTGTTCTGGATATTATTAAACTTCTCTCCCTGATAGTGTATTGGCCACCCCACCCGTAATTGCCATTCTGAGTAGTGTTAAACTCCATCCCTTGTAGCCTAGTGGCCATCACCCCCCGATTGCTGTTCTGAGTATTGTTAGTCTTCTTCTCTGGTACCCTTGTGGCCCTCCACATCTGATCACTGTTCAGATTATTGTTAAGCTATGTCCCTGGTAAATTAGTGCCCCGCCACTCCCGATTGCTGTTCTGAGTACTGTATTATTAAATTGCTTCCCTGGTAGCCTCATGGTCACCAGCACTCCCAGATCTCTGCCCCAGCATCTCTGTTCCAATGCCCTCCACGTTAACCAATGGTCCCCAACTCACCCACCATGCTGTTAGACCCAATAAGTCAGTAACTGACACAAACCCTCTACATACCACCTTGGCTGGCTGCTGACTGACTGACTGACTGACTGACAGGGAACAGGTATGTGTGCACTATTAGTCCACATAGTTATATTTCAGTCATAGTAACAGTCATTTTTTTATTGAGATTTAGCTTTTTACTTTCCTCACCCAGTTGATAACTTATATCATGATGGCTGCCTCAGTTCCCTCACCCTTACTTTTCCTAGGCCTTATATCACCACTTTTGGTCTCCATGGGCATGCCCCCCTGGTGGGGTTGTCATGGATCTGGTCAGTGGTGGCACCTGAGTCATCAGGTGCAAGGGACTCCAGGCAGCTAGAGTCATCCTGTCAGCCTGGGGTTATTTCTGGCCTTGGCTGTCTCCCCTTCTTAAGGTTGTTATACATGTGACAGCATGGGTGTGAGGCATGAAGATGCCACTTATGCCCATAGGTCAGTACCTGGCCCTTCAAGAGGCAGTGTCATGCTGTGCCACCAAGACTCCACTAGGTGGCAATCAAGCAATAGTATGCATTGCCCCCCCAGCCTTAGGGAAGAGGAGAGCTGTCTCTAGATGCTCCTGCCTCCTTCCTTTGGCCGGCCCTGAACTACTCCTGTCCATTCTCAAACCTGGGTCATTGATGTGGCAGGTGAGGTGGTAACTGGTACCTCAGGTCACCATGCCACTGCTCCAGCCCTGGTAGCATAGTAGTTTAAGGTCAGAAGAGTCTTCAGGTTCATCATGTCCACCCCACTCCTGCTTCATAAGCAGATACAGAATAAGATCTGGTGAGAGCAACAACAGCTGCTAATGCATTAATGTGATATGAGATATAGAATTCATGTGCAGCTGAGAGACAATATCTTCTTTTCAGCAGGTTCTCATATTTTGACCCCAAATTTCAAAGTATTTTTGTGTGTTAGCCATGTTTGACGTCACAGAGAAAACCCTGAAAGCATAAAACTGAGACAGAATTTAACTTACAATGCAAATATTATTGCATTCCCTTCCCCTTATTAATTGCCTAGGGCATTTGCACAAAACTGATCTTAGTCGCACTATTCATGTGCTCTAAGTGGTATCATATTCTCTGCTAGTAGCATCATAATATTTCCTACAGCAAACATGTCACAAAAGAGGAGTACAGTCAAGTTGGGAGTGGTAGTAGACAGCAGGGAGGGGAGAAGGACACTCCAGGAGGACCTGGAATGACTGAAACAGTGGTTACACAAATGGCAACTGGGGTTTAATGCTCAGAAGTGTAGCATAATGCATTTGGGGGCTAGAAATCCTAACAATCTCGATGGAGGAAAAAGATCTGTGTGGTGGCAATTGATGCCAGAATAAATCACTCAGAACAGTACAGGAAAGAGGTGGCAAAGGCAAAGAGAAGGCTAGGGTGCATAGACAGGGGGATCACTTCAAGGAGGAGGGAGGTTATCCTGCCATTGTACAATTCCCTGGTTAAACCACACTTGGAGTACTGTATGCAGTTCTGGCATCCCCATTTGAAGAGGGACATCATGCTCCTGGAGAAAGTCCAGAGGAGGGCAGCTAAGGTGATCCATGGAATGGGGGAAAAGTCCTATGAGGAGAGACTTAAGGAGCTAAACATGTACTCCCTAGAGGATAGAAGGCACAGAGGGGATATGATGGAAACCTTTAAATACTTGAAGGGGATCAATAAAGTGAACACTGTTGGTTTGCTCAGATTAAAGGGCGAGGGGACCACAACATAGCCTAAAGCTGGTAGGGGGTAAGTACAGAAGAGAAATGAAGAAACACTACTTTACAGAGAGGGTGGTAGCTCCCTGAAATGTGCTACTAGATTATCTGATTTCAATGGAATCAGTAGGAAGCCTCAAGATAGGATGGGAGAGGTACATGGGTAGGGTGCAGGTTGGAGGTGAAGCAACCAGTCGGGGGATTCAGGGGGAAACACCTTGGAATAAGGAAAGGAAAAGGAAAAGAGCAGGAGGCAGCAGCAGTGATTGTACTGTGAGCTGAATCTTGAGCAGACATGATAGACCATTGGGCCTAATGTGCTGGTATCTTCATATGTTCATATACTATAACTCAGAGAGATGCAAAAATCATCAAGTACAGCATGTCATATTACACTATATTCATCTTGGGGTGAAAAGTGCTTAGAATATAGTGCATGATGTACTGCACAGATTCAAAGCAAGTTTTTGTAAATACTGATATAGTGGAACTATCTTCATCTCTACCAAGAAAATCTAGAGACCCTGTTATAAATAATTCAGGGAAGCACCTAATAGAGGTACTTCAGGATTTTATTTTGTACCCCCTAAATGTGCACTTTAAGAGGGATATGGAGGGTGATTTCACCTTCATATCTACTAGAGGCGCCTCTATTATTGATTATGCTTTCTGCACAGGTAACCTACAGTATTGGTGCAACTTTTCCATCCCAGTCATACCTGAAAGTGACCATTTTCCGATTGTGTTAGAGATTACAAAGAATTGGGGAACACAGACTCTAAGAGATAAAGCCAATTTACCTTTTACAGAAATTAGAGTCTCAAAAAGGATAATATGGAGCCAAGAATTGGATTTGCCATTATTAGCTATCATACAAAACTCAATTGTAAGTTATTCACCACAGTCGATTGACAATATGGATTTCTTGACATTGTCCACTCTAACAAATGCCCTATTTTCTGAAATTAAGAACAAATTGGAAAGGTATAGACTGTAAAAAATCTAAGTCTGGTATCCAAAAACTGTATAGAAAATATAAAAATTCTGGTTCTAAAACAATTCTAGCAGAATTAAATAAAGAAAGAACAAAGCATAAGCAATTAATTTTGGGGAAAAAACAAAGTTTTTACACAAAACAGTAAGAAAAAATATTAACTGCAGTCAAGAATAAAGCTTGGAAATTATTTTGGACACTAGTAGCCAAAGTGACTGATAAGTTTAAGTCAGATATAAATGCATATATCTCAGAGTACAAATAGAGAAACTATTTTACTAGTAACTTTTATGACCCACTGAAGGAAAACTGTCCCACCTTATTTTTCAGGATTAATACTAATTTTCAAACAGTTACAGCAGATGAAATTTATCTTGCAATATATACACTAAAAAGATGAAAAGCACCTGGACCAGATGGGATCCCAGCAGAAATCTTTTTATCTGCTGTTTCTTTATGGACCAAGTTCCTGACTCTATTCTACAATAAGTGTATTATCAATAACAATTATCAAAAAACATGGGCTGGTGCTAATATTGTACCTATCCACAAGAAAGGGAGCCTAACAGACCCCATAATGTACAGGCCTCTCAGCCTACTTGATGTAAATTTACAAATGTTCTCCATGTTGGAGAGACTTAAAAGAGAAGTAGACAGAATAGGTGGAATTTCAATATATCTTGCTGGATGTTGATCCAGCTATTCAACGATTGATAATATCTTTGCATTAAAACATCTTATTGAAAAGTATATAAAGCTAAGGGGTCAGAAACTTTCTGCAACTTTCATTGATTATTCATCTGCCTTTGACAGCACCTCTAGAGGGCTGTTATGGAAAATGCTTGTGGAAAGAGGTACTGAACAAAACTTTATGGTTATTATAGCACAACTTCTTTCAAATACATGGGCCAAAGTTAGAATTGGCTGAAAAGCTCAATTGCCAACTTCCTTTAAATGTAATAAGGGCGTGAGGCAGGGCTGTGTATTGGCCCCCCTACTTTTCTCCCTTTACATTGACAGTATGCTAAAAAGCTGTGAAGAAAGTGACAAGGACTCTCCAAAGATCAACACAGTTCCTTGTCCACTTTTAGCTTACGCAGATAACATTGTCATTCTGTCAGTATCAGCAAAAGGCCTACAGAACAAATTAAGCTTTGTTAATGAAAGGTCAACTGAACTTAAGTTGAAAATCAATATGAACAAATCTAAAGTGATAGTCTTTGGACAACGGAAGGCTAACGGTAGATGATCGGTGGGTAATAATGTAATGGAAGTTGTCACTAACTACACCTACTTAGGACTTGTATTTCAAGAAAATTGCTTATGGACTATCCACATTGAGAGATTATTAGATAGATTAAGGCAAACAGTAGCAGGTCTAACAAGATTTAATTTTAAATATGGTGGTTTTTCAATTAAACCCTTGTTACATGTAATTGGAATAAAATTTGACGCTCGGCTCCTATATGGAGCTGAAGTCTGGGAAGAAAAAAATACTAATAAACGTATGATACCTATCTATAAAACTCTTCAGAAAATATTAAGGTTGGATCATTCATGCCTTGCAGCCTACCTGAGGTCAGAACTAGGTTTAATTAATAACAATGCAGTCATTGAAAATAGAAGGATCAACTACTGGATAAAATGCACACGGCTAGAACAAAATAAACTGGCCAGGCACTGTCTAAATGAAAAGCAGAGATGGCATAGGATGGGCTATAAATATGGATATTGGTTTAATAACATACCTACACTATTGACAAAACAATAACCAATCTCAGGCAGGCTGCTTATCAAGGAATAACTTTACACTTGAAATATAAGAAATATATGTCAAGAAAGGTGACTAGATTCTAGAATAAGGATGACCTAGACATATAATGAAATCACACTATGCTAAATAATAACAATAACTATTAATTGCATTTAAACCATACTTAGATATTATAATCTAATGGAACCTAGATATAGGCTTGTATTTTTGAGCTATAAATTTGAACAGTTTCATAGTAATTTATTGGCTTATAGATACAAAAACACAGACATACAAACAGTTGAATGTGATTGTGGTCTTGGAGAAAAAGAAGACCTAGCACATGTACTGTGGAACTGTAGATGGTATTCAAAGCAATGATCTTATTAGGTAGGACCATTTGTTAATATCTATCAGACAGATAAATTTCTGCTTACCAACATACTTATCCATAAAGAAGATGCATGGTCTCTAGATAGGTTATCTAAGTATGTCTTTACTATTAAAGAAATAAGAAGGAAAATAAATGTAATTTGATATGTTAATGAATGTCCTCCCATCTATAGATGTGATTTATGAATTATACTTATGCTGCTGGACATGATATTGTTGCATATTAAATAAAATTGTAGAGTTTTTAATGACTGTATTTATGATGTATGTATACTGTATATATTTTCTCTGTACTTTTACTGTCATTTTTGTTTGTAAAGGCTATTTAGCCATACAATAAAATGAGTTCAATTGATTGATTCAAAGCAAAATCATAAAACAGTACTTATTTTTAAGAGCAACTCACCCCTCGAGAAAAAAAATCAGCACCATGTCCCTCCAGAAAAACAGCACTTAAAATCATAATACTTAGGTGCAGCTTTATTATCTTTTCATATATTTTGTACAGTTTTGTTTCTTTATTTCATGGAGACAGACACTGAGGACATGATTTTTGGCCACAAGGGAATGGCAGTTTTTGAATATTACAAAATGGACTTTTTATTTGGATGCATCTGATTGGCTGGTACCCCTTCTAGAAGGGTACATTAACTTTCAATAGATGCCCACCAAATAAAAAGTCCAAGCCCAAACCTGCCTCATGCCCAGCCTGCTTCATCATTGGCTGATGCACTGATCACACAATTTCAAATTGCCGCCATTTTTTCACATCACTTAGTGAGAGTGAGAGCCCCCCCCACACACACATACACAGGCACGACAGCAGCCAGTACCAAAAGAAATGTGTACCTATTTCCAAGTTTTTATTAAAACAGTCTCTCTTTTTCTTTTTTTTTTCTTGTCTTGTAAGAAACTCCTGCTGCCACTGCTCGTTTGCCTGTGGGTGAACACATAATTTGCCCCAGAACTTGAATCCCATAAATGGGACACATTTGATTTGCCTGAAAAAATGAAACTACACCCCCCTTCAGTTCCTCCCAACTCTGTTGACTCCCCCTCATATCACACTTGAAAACTGTATCCCTAGTACCATCAGTACCCTGCACACTGCCTAATTCATCATATGTTCAAGTCTAGCAGTATGCCACATCTAGTACAACAATTCGCAAGTCTTTGCTAGCTGATGGTATAACATTCTGATTGCATTTAAAAAACAAACAGAAACAGATTTAAAATGGAAGACCAGCGTTACTGAGCCACTAAAGTCTAACCAAATCAGCCACCATGTTTAAGGCAGCGTCAACATCGCTCCCTGGTTTTGCCAATCGCGATCCCTCCGGAGTACTCTCTCTTTACAACACAACAGCAAATTAACAAAGACTACACAATAATAGAACAACTAGTAAAAATAAAATAAAACTTTTATTTTCTTCACAAAATTGTAGGGCTGAATGAAAATAAGGAAATTAACTTTGCTAGGTAATCACAGGCGCAGCTTCCGATGTCCCACTTGCTCTCATCTTCTGCTGGCACACAGGGCAACTCCCATTGCCGATCCAATGTTAAATAAATCTGCCCCAACAAATTCACTGTCATTCATTCACTGATTTATTTTTCCCAACACAGTAATTATGTTTAATTTTTCCCCTAAAAAAATGGCTGTTACAATAGAAACCAGTAACGCTAGGCTAGCACATCAGTACTTAGCACTACTCTGACCTGGGCTGCTCATGCTGAGTGAACTCTCCACAAAACAGAGAAACACCATGAACAAAATAATTTATTTATTTAATATTGTTTTTTTACCAAAACCAGTTATAGCTGTTCCCCCTCCATCACCGACCAGCAATGCCCATTGCAGTCTGCTCCGATGACAGGGCCCCCCAACTCGATCACTTACGAGGATCAGTAGCAAGCTACAAGACAGGCCAGAAAAAAACAGCAGTTCATAAGACAGAAGATGATAACACAGTACTAATTACACACACACACACACGCGCACACACACACACACACACACACACACACACACACACACACACACACACACACCACTAGAGTACAAGTCACAGTAAAACAACTGAAAAAGGCTATAGTACCCTCTACTGGCAAGTATACCAGCAGAGGGACTACTTGTCCACTAAAACAAATTTCTGTTTATTACAGTCATGTCTTACAGACTTCTTATTTATTTTATTTTTTTACTTCCTAATATTATCACACATAGCCCATTTTCTATGCACAATAATACCATCCAGAGTGGGTGGTATGGGCAATACCAGACCTTTCAGGGGCTATAAGGCCCTCTGGCTGCTGTGTCAGACCTCATTATGCCCCTGGGAAGTCTGGTATTGCCCAATACTGCCCACCTTGTTGGGTATTATTGCTTGCATGATGGTATGCTCAAAGGGTGCTGCACAACCTTTCGAGTCCAGCTCCCATCAAAGTGCAATTGTGCACAGACAGAGGCAATGTCACCCAGCATATAGCATGAATTAATACTTACAAAGTGTGACAATCTTTGCTGATGCAGTCACACTTTTTCCTTGGTACCTGCTTTTAAAACATTAATGGACAGGGGTGAGGCATTGCAAAAATGTTGCCAGCCCCTTTATAGCCAGGGTGGAGCATTGCCTCTTTCATGATGAGTAACCAAGCCATAAGATAGCTTTTTTTGGAGACTGGGGCTAATGGGGAGACTACCAGGAAGAATTTGGACTGTACAGTGGAACTGAGGCCACTGAACTTAGAAACATAGAAAAATAGAAGTTGACAGCAGAAAAAGACCTTCTGGCCCACCCAGTCTGCCCTAAAGTCCTTACCAACTGGTGTACCATAGACCCTAATTGATCTCCAGACTTGCCCCAGCCCTGTTAATAAGATCCCTCTGTGTCTATCAGATGCATGTTTGGCAAGGCAAATTTTATTTATATGGCGCCCTTCTCAATGGCTCAGACCACCTCACAATCCATAAAGCAGATCACACATTTAAAAGAACATTCAATAAATACATCAACTTATTAAGAAATCACGAAAGTGTTCAGGTCATAAATTAATTAATAATCAGGATAGGCCTGTGTAAATAAATATGTTTTTAGCCTGTGTTTAAACATATACACAGTGTTGGTGGAGCGATTGAAGCCTTTTACCATTTGGTACCCACAACCTCTGCTGGGAGGCTGTTCCAGACATCCACCAACCTTTCTGTTAAAAAATATTTCCTCACATACACTTGAAGTCTCCCTCCTTCCAGCTTTATATCATGCCCCCTTGTCTTGTCTTTGAGCATCTATTTCTGTGCAATATTCCACCCTCCTGGACCTTGTTGATACCCTTGAGATATTTGAATGTCTCTGTCATGTCTCTCCTTTCTTTCCTTTCCTGCAATGAGTACATATTTAACACCCTGAGTCTTTCCTTGTAGGGCTTCTGATACAGGTTCTGTACCATTTTGGTTGCCCTTCTCTGTACCGCTTCCACCCAATCTATGTCCTTCCTGAGATGGGGCCTCCAGAACTGGACACATTTACTCCAGGTTTGGCCTCACCATTGGTCTATACAGGGGTAACATTACCTCCCTTATTATGTAGATGGTACCCTTCCCTATGAACCCCAGCATCCTACTAGCCTTTCCCACTGCTTTATCACACGGCTGTGCGACCTTCAGATCCTGAAATATGATGACCTCCCCAGATTCCTGTCTTGCTGTGTGGTTGTTAACACCTCCCCCCAGCTGGTACACTGCCCTTAGGTTTCTGTGCCCATGTGCATAATTTTATATTTGTGGATGTTGAAGCCCAGTTGCCAAACCCTTAACCAGTTTTCCAGCTTTCTTAGATATTCACTCATTCACCCCCCTCCCAGTGTGTTAACTGTGTTGCAGATTTATGTGTCATCTGTGACCAGGCATGCCTTTCCCTCCAGACCCTCTGCAATGTTGCTAATAAAGACATTAAAGAGGACCGGTCCTAGTACCGACCCCTGAGTCACCCCACTAGTTACCTTCCCCTACTCTGAGTGAACTCCATTTACCACCTCTCTCTGAGTTCAGTTACTTAGCCAGCTTTGTACTCATTTTACTGTCTTTGGACCCACTCTCAGGGTGCCTAGCTTGTTTACCAGTCTTCTGTGTGAAATGGTGTTGAAGTCCTTACTGAAATCCAGGAAGGCCACATCCATTGCTCCTCCCTGGTCCACCTCCCTGGTAACCCAGTCAAAAACTCTATCAGGTTTGTTTGGCATGATCTCTCTTTCGTTAACCCATGCCACCTCAGATCCAGCAATACAATGTTTTTTATTTTAATTTTATTTATATAGTTCTCAATCCATCAAGGGCTCTGAGTGCTTCACCGAGACCTATACAAGTCAAACACAAGTAAAATACAAAATTAAGTAATGGCTAAAAAATTAAATTGGATCATGTCATATCAAATGCTTGGTCAAATAGAAAAGTTTTCAATGAGGCTTTGAAGGCTTCCACTGTGCTTGCTGAATGAATGTAATAGATGACTGAATTCCAGATAATAGGGGCTGCACTCCAAAACCTCTAGCTCCCAATGATTTAAGCCTTGATGGAGAGACAACCAACAGATCAGCTTTGGTGGAGTAGAGAGGGTGGACTGGGCGGTATGGAGTCAGGAGCTCTTTTTAGTCTGGTCCCAGACCTTGTAAGGCCTTGTATATCAAAAAGCAAATCTTGAAGGGGATGATCGAATGCAAAGGCAGCCAGTGCAAGGTAAGCAGCTGGTATAATGTGGTCCCTAAATGAAGAACCCATCAACAGCTGGGTTGCAGCATTCTGCACTAGCTGCAGTTGATGCATCAAACCTCCAGATAGCCCTAGGTACAGAGCATTGCAGTAGTCCAACATGGTGGTGATGAAAGCATGGTCATCCTGAACTAAGCAGGGCTGCATCCTAGAGATGTTCCAGAGATGAAAGAAGCCAAATCAGACAACAGAAGAAATCTGCTTTTCAACTGTCAATCTGTCATCCAAAATGATCTACAAAGCCCTCACTGCACTAACTGCTGCAAGGGATTGGCCTCCCAATTGAGGAAGAGCCATAACCCCCACCACAGAAAGGCCCTAATAACCAGGTTCAATAACCATGTCTTCTATTTTACTTGGGTTAAGACATAACCAGTTGGAGGCCATCCAGTCATTAATCTCAGCCACACAATGGTTCAGCACCGTAAAAGCAGATGTATCATCAGGGGCACCAGTTAATTACAACTGAGTATCATCTGCATAGCAGTGGACATCCACATTGTACCACCTTATGAATTGCCTTAGCTGCAGCATATTCACTGAGAGTAAGATGAGGTGAGAATCAAACCTTGAGGAACACCACAGGACAACACAGATGGCTCCGAGGTAAAATTGCCAAGAATCACCTACTGCATCTTTCCAACTAAGTAATAACCAGACCAGTGCATGACTGCACTGGTGATGCCAACATAATTCTTCAGGGGATCCAACAACACCTCATGATCCACAGTATCAAATGCCAATGAAAGGTCTAAGTGCACCAAGATTGTACATTGCCCTTGGTCTCTTGCTAGAATAAGATCAGGAGCAACTCTGACAAGAGCCATCTCCGTGCTGTGCCAAGGCTGGAAACCATACTGGAGAGGTTATTGGATTGCAAGAGACTCCAACTGATCTATCAATTGTTCAACCACCACCTTCTCAATAACCTTCCCTAAAAAGGTTAGGTAAGTGTCCAGCATATAATTTACTACAACAGTAGGGTCCAGAGATGGCTTTTATTTTTTAGAAGGGGCCTGATCATTGCCCTTTTCAAGACCAAGGAAAAGATACCCTTCATCAAGGACTCATTCATGATCTCTACACAAACTGGACCTACAATAGGAACTCAGCAGAGCTGATGATCAGCCAAACTGGACCCAGGTCTAGTTCACAGCTTGTGGAACATAAACTGAAAACCACTCAAAGAACCTCAGCCTCAGACACCAGTAGAAACTTATCTTAACATAGAAGTTGATGGCAGATAAGGACAGCAAGTCCCATCCAGTCTGCCCATTTTTTCTACCTTATGAATGTGCCATAGGCCTGTACTCTGTCAATGGCCTATCTATTCATATTCATCTGTATTGCTCTGTGTCAGCGTGACTCAGTTGGTAGCACATCTGCCTCTAGACCAGAAGGTTGTGGGTTCTCATTCCACACCGGGATTAGACTTGCACCTAAAAATTGCTGCCATCTGAGTGCAATATTGGGGGGTGCTGTACTGCTGGGGTGTGCTGTCCTTCAGATAAGACGTTAAACTGAGGTCCCTTCTGCTCATCCTGGTATTGTCCAGGTGGAAGTAAAAGAACCCAGGGCACTCTTCACAAAGAGCAGGGAACAGTCACAGTGTCCTGGCCAACATTCTGCTTCCCATAAACTGGTTCATGCAATTACCCAGACTGTGTGTGGGTGATGATGTGCAATATGGCCACCATCACACATTCAGTCACTTCACTACCAGTCTAGCATTGCTTGTAAAGCACTTTGGGATACAGTGTGTGAATAGCGCAATATAAATGCTGATTCTTCTTCTATGCCTGTCCCATGACTGTTTGAAGCCCTGCACTGTATTCATATCCACCACTTCCTGAGGTAGGCCATTCCATGCATCCACCACCCTTTCTGTGAAAAAGAACTTCCTCACATTACCCCATAATCATCCTCCCTCTAATCTCATGCTGTGTCCTCTTGTCCTGCTATTTTTCTTATATTGAAATATGTTAGACTCTTTCACCTTTTTAAACTCTGAGTGGCCCTCGCCACAAACAGGAACTGTAACTGTGAGACCTGAACTCCCCCACACTCTTCCCTCCTCTTTCCTGCTACCCTCATTCTAACCTGCACCCTTGCCTTCTCCTCTCTTCTTGCTAACTAACACTCCTCTAGTAGGCTCCAGGTCCAAGCCTCAGCACCCCCCTCCCAGTGAGTCTAGCCCTCCTTTATGACTACACTCTTTAGCACTTAAGACAAAAGAACTGCTGCCCATCAAGTTCTTGCCTCATTGCATTTAATATTAATTATTTTACAGATTATATCATCCTCGGTTCCCTACCTGATTCACTCTCTATCCTGTAGATTGTCAAGTTGTTCACTTAACAACCTGTCAACCTAGCCGCTTTAAATTATGTATCTGTATATTTTTACTTATATAATCCCTGTTATTGTAACTATGTAACCTCTGTAACCTGAAGTACTTATGTCTTTCTAGGCATGGAATCTCCTTGTATCTGCTTATGTACTTGTAACCATTGTAAATGATGTTATGCCCATGTATTACTATGACATGGAATCTCTGTAAAAGAGCCTTTGGCTCAAAGGTAGTTCCTAGAAATAAATAAATAAAATAAATAAATGCCCTTAAGATGTTTGAATGGTTTGATCATATCACCTCTCTCTCTCGTTTAGGCTGGCAGATCTACATCACCATAGGTTTGACCACACCCACTCCAAGTCAGCCCACTAGAAGAAATACCTGATCTAGTGGCTGACACTTTTCCGGTGAAAAAATATCCAAACTCATCACACCTTTCTGTGGAAATAGCTCACTCGGACTGCAGGCAGGGAGGCTTTAACCATCTGTCCACAGTATGAAAGAGTTGGGTTGGGCAATTGTTTGCCACAGCAATTGACCACGACAGGAATTCTGTCTTTATCACGTCAATTACCTGTTGATATTAAGCATAATTAAGCCTCAGCGCCAATCTGTCTTCCATAGATATACAGATCTTCTCCAGGAATGCTCCAACTTATGCCTCTTAGTCTTCAACCACCGTAGCTCAGCACAGTACCACATTGAGCCATGGCGGGAGGTCAAGGGACAAATGTGGAAAGGTACAACAGAGTCCAAGGCAGCCATGAGTGCCATATTATAGCATTCCATGGCACCCCTGGACCTTGTTCACAAACTAGCAGCATACCCAAGAGTTTGCAAGGTTCCAATTTATGTTTAGGGCAGCACTAGATAATTGCCATAAAGGGATTAATAGAACAGGGGACACCACATTGGAACTCAACCACATGATGATATGGCCAAGGGACCAGATCAACCTTGACCACAGTAATGTCAAGTCCCAGTGAGCAAATCAGATCCAGTGTGTAGCCATATTGATGTGTTTCAGAGGCAACTGCCTGTGCCAATCCCACTGAGGACATGAACTGGAGGAGTGCTTGTCCGAACCGCAAGGATTCATTATTGTTCCAGGAATTGAAATCCCCCAGCACCAATAACCTGGGGCATCCAATATCTGTTCAGCCCATAGGTCGGTAGATGAGAATGATTCTGTTATTGACACCTGAAACACACCTGGCCATCACACATTCAAAGGATCTAAATGTTCTCACCATGAGTACAGTAAGTCCCCGGAGGATAAATTAGAATTCATTCTACTTGTTGTTTGAATAAAGCTGAATTAAAAAAAAAAGTTATTCAGCCTATGAAATGTTTCAGTCTAAACTGCCAAGCTGTTTGAATTGTTAAACTCAAATGCAAATTATCAGCCTTTAAGATCGGATCAAATGTCTTTGCTACAGCCTGGAATAAAAACAGTAATGGGACTGTCAACCTTTGCTTCTGCCACTAAAATTTGGAATATTGTAGTCTGATGGGTCATTTCAAGGGAGGATTTTAATAAATATTTAGGAATTGGTTGGTAGGATTCTTAACTGAGCAGTTTGCCTGTGGTTGCACTGGTGATAAACGCAACTAAATGTGGGCAACTTTATATTTATTTTTTTATTATGTTCTATTTCATTGAATAGTACTGATTATACTTTGATGTCACCTGTTTTTAGGTTTCAAACTCTTTTTATTGTGTATTATAGTAAATGTAACATTTTTTATCTTGCCTTTTATAACTCAGTGTTTCCATGGAATATATGTAATTTATTTGGCTTTCATTTTGAAGCCAGCATCATCCTTAAAAGAAGGTATCTCAGTGGGCTAACCTAGTAAAAAAAACTAAACTGTTTTTTAAGAAGAGTTTGACAGTAATACCAATATAAGACCTCGGCCTTAGGGTATACAAACGGCGAGGTTTGCCTGGAAGGGTAATTATCAGTTTGGCATTATTCTGTAAGTGTGACCTTGGCATGGGTGCAGCCCTAGGGCACACAAAACCATTTGTAATCCATGAGCCAGTCTGACTCCTGAACCTGTAACACAGGAAATAGAACAAACAACTTTTAACTTCTACTCCCTTTCTTTTCCCAGTAGAGATTTTTATGCTCCTGGGCAGAACAGGATGGGGGTATTCAGCCCTGTCCTCATGCACTGCTGGCCAGCAACTCATCTCTCTCTCTGCTATTCCTCCTTGTCACACTCTCTCTCCAGAGCTGCAGGGCAGATCACGGAGCCTCAGGTAGGGCTTCACTAGCCTGGTTCCTCCATCTGTTTTTCCTCCTAATTTTCTCCCTGGAGCCATGGCAAACACATGGAAGTTCATGCACATGGAGCCATGAATGTGCACCAAACAGTCAGACACACTCCACCTGCCCAGCATACAGCCAGTCCCCAAGCATCAGCGCTACCACTAGGTCTCCACCTGGTGGCAGCCAAAGAGCTGGGGATTTCTACCTCTGATGGAAGAGCTGTCAGGAGGCTGTTTGATCTTCTCCCAGCCCCCACTCTTCTACCCCCCACTGCTGACCCCTGTCAAACTGTGCTCATCACTGAACTCAGGTCACTGGTGCCTCAGCCCTCTGTACCACTGGGCAATCAATAACTTCTAGATCTTCTGTTTCCCCTCTCACGCAAGTGCCTTGTCTTTTCCCTCCTTCACTGTGACTTGAAAATAACTGGAGTCAACACCTCATCAACATGACTGTGAACCAGTACAGTGTTTATATAATCATAGTTCTCACTCCTTGACTGATTCAGTACTGAGCAAACCATCAATTTCTCACATAACAGAAAATTTCATTACGTTCAGGACAAGACTCTGATCATGTGTACACATTCCTCCCTCTCTACATGGTTTAAACAGTAACTGGACAAAGCTTCACTTTTCCTGTAGTGCAAAATTGGAATATTTCACTGAGTGAAATATTTCGCATAATTAACACATTACATGAAATATTTTGCTTGGCAAAATGCAAAATTTCACCCACGGTTGTGAGCAAAATTTCACCTGCGGGTGAAATTTCGCCACTGTGGGTGAAATTTCACCACTGCTGGCAGAATTACACCACTCGTGGATGATATTTCACCTCCTGTGGGCAAAATTTCACCATCTATGGTGGACTGCCAAAATTGCGGGTGAAATTGTGAAATTTCGCAGCAGTTATGCAAAACATTTCGCATGGCTAAATTGGCAATTTCGTCTCAGTTTTGCCAGTGAAATTTAATTTTGATGCATCCCTATTCACTTTATAATACCATGGAGATTTACCCCACAAGTGCTGTGCTGTCCAGTTCAGCTTGGCGCACCTTTGGGTTGGTGGTCCAGCTTCTCCCTTTGTCAACAGAAGACCCTAAACAGTGCCCTCCTCAGCAGTGCAGGACAGGCTAATTAACTAGCAGGTAGCTGGAAAACAATAGTTCATTGCAGACTGGCACTAGCATGGGGTGCACTGGGAACAGGGTACCTAGGGCCTAACCACACCTCAGTGCAGAAGTCAGGTAGTAACAGCAACATACACCCTTGTGCAGCTAGGGCTAGGGCAACCCAGGAGCAGATGTCTGCTGGGGACCTGGTTTTGCATCTGGATCTGGGGATTCTGTGCCTCACTCAGGTTAATAATTATTCTCTCCCTCAGCTTCACAGCCTACTGGATGCCCCAATAGCAGCACTCCTCTGTCATCTCTGATTGCCCTCCTTTTCCCTTTTATTTACTGGGCTCCATATTCATACAGTGCCTCTATTCAACTCATGCCACCTCATAGCTTTACCTGCACAGTGGAAGCAGCAATGTGATTAATAACCCATCTTGCACCAAATGGGGACAGTTCTACTTGTAACAATCATTGTAGATAACCAGAACTCATTAATAGGTGCCAGCAACCTGAATTAGCAGTGTTAATTTTTCTCAGGACCTTTCGTCTTTTACTAATACATCAAAACTGCTTACAGTATATTAAAAGTTTATTGGGATGCATGGAGTGTCTTTTATGACTATAACATGACTTCTTCTGCATTCATGGAGTGAATGAATTGCAAACCAGCAGCAAGAAGATCTGGCACCTTAATGATGCATGAGGAGACACATTTATAGCCATTGAGAATGTGGTCATTTTTGCAGTTTCTCTACCGTCACCTCTCCCCTCACACATCACTGTCTTCTCTATTCTGTTCTCTCACTTGCACCATTATCGCACAGGAAAATGGTTCACTGCAACTCCCTTGCTGCTAAGTTCTGGTCTGGTACTCTACCCCCCCCACCTCCCCTCTTACCTCTCTCAAGTGACCACTTCTACATACTCTCTTCACTGCAAAGTCACATGTACCTTCTCTATCCATTGCCCCCATTCTGCTGCTGGCCAATCCACCTTATCCTATCATCTCCAACTTCTCTGTAACAGACTTGTCTCTGATATTCATCTATCCTCCTCTTTCTCCTTCCTCAAAAGACTCCTCAGACTTCTCCCCTGTCCACACTGCTCACAGTGCTTTCAATCCTCTCCCACTATCCAAAGCGGACTCTCACCCTTAGAAGCCAGTTTCACTTCCCCCAATTCCAAGTGCTCCAGTGGTGAGTGATGTATTCTGCTCTGAATATACAACACCAGAACAACAAAAATTTTGTTGATCAATGTTACAGTGACACCTTTATGTCAACTGCATTTGCAGTCAGCATAAAGGTGGTCATTGTCTCCCATTTTTTCTTCAGGGGGCTTTGCCCCCCAAATCCCATAAGTGGCGGTCTGTACTCCCCACACCCCCCAATTAAACTAAACAACTCTGAGTTGGAGCTGATTAGGGGAGGGGTGCAAGACCCTCAGGAAACAGTGCCAAGGTCAAGTGCTGACACTACAATGACCTGGTTCTGTTGTCACTGTAGTGTCGGTCACTGTCGACTTGTCGCTGAGGGGGGTGTATACCCTCTGCTCCTACTATAACTAACCTGAATGTTCTAAACTTATTTGTTACTTGTCTGTCCTATGCCAGAATTTCTTTCTGCAATCTGTATCTGTATTGTGATTATTTTATTGTTGTATTTAAGAGCTTCAATAGTGTATTTGGTCTTGTAACCGTGACCTATTCATTTGTTTTTTTTTGACACAGATTATTTGCTATGTCCCCGGGTCACACCTGCCTTTCCCGGTTACCAAATTTTAAATAAATAAAATATAGCCATAGAGAAATGCCAAATGTCTCAATGAACATGTTATAAGTCATCAAACTATGTTTTGAGGGCTTAACCCTTGCTGTGCCATGGACTGACATATCAGTCCAGAATTCCTGTATGTTTTTTTTTTTTTCTCCCCCCAGCTCTAAGCTGGCCTCTCCTTCAAGCCTGACTATGCCCCTCACTTGTCACACTGCCCCGATGTAGCTATCCATCACCCCACAATGCAGCCCCTCTGGTAACCTGGATGCAACCCTTAGCCATGTGAGTCCCTCTCCTCCAAAGGAGAAGGCACCAGTGGGGTAACCAGCACAATTCTTGGCCTGGGTGCTGCTGTGGTGGTCTGTGGACTGCTCGGGGTCTCATGGCAGTGGGAGTTGGCAACTGTCATCCGGTCAGCCATGGGGCTGTTTTCCCATTTGCCCTCTGGGGGGGAAGCATGGCATATCACAAATGTTAAGGCATATGCCGACATTCACCATGCCCCATTAGTTACTGGGACCTAGTGCATTGCTGTACCCCCAGCCTCTGCCAGGTGTCAGCAAGCACCTGGCCACATCCCCACCCTCCCCCCAAGAGAAGGCAAGCAGTCATCTGATGCTCGCGCCCTGTCTTCCCAGCTGGCCCTCCAGAACCCATGTCCATTTCCAAACCTGGGTCGCTGGTGTCACAAGCGGAAATCTAACCACTATGCCAGCATGCCGGCTCCTATATGTTCTAATTCTGTTAGCAGCCTAACGGTTAATATGTTTAAAGTGCAAAACATTTACATTTTTTTAAAATATAAAAGCACAGATGTCCCCATTTGAAACGTGGAACTTTCCCTATACATGCTGCTTGCAATGCACTGTTATGGTTATCATAGAGGGAGTGCTCTTGACCAGTCTGAATGCTCCTTTCTCCTGTTCATGAAGCATCTTTTCTATAAACAGTGTATCATTCACACAGGTGCCGTTGGAAATGAGTCTGCTTGGGGAGGGTTTTAAAATTTTAAATGCAGTGCCATTTACCAGGATCAAGTGCTCTTATCACATTTTGCATTGTGATAGCTTGCTGGATACTGCAGAAACTCATTGTGATCCAGTGGTAATTACTCCAATCTGTCAAGCAGTAAACTGTGAGATCTCAAACAGAGTGCTTGATCTGGCAGATTACCTTTAGTTGTATCGATTGCCCTCTATCAATATTATATTGTTACATCATCAGGACCACTCTTCTCGCTTGTAAAAGTGGTCTAATTTACATTCTTATGGTAAAAGAATGATTCACCTTAGATTTGCAGTTTTCATGTCCTACGCATGCATGTGAGACCATGCATTATCATAACAGGGGTTGCCACAGACATATTACAGCATCATGCAGGAATGGTCCTCATGTGCAGGAAAACCTTACAACTTTGGGCTGAATCAGCGCCGGTTAATCACAGTGCAATATGTAATTTATGTTATCAAATAGCATATTAAACAAGTATTTAGAAGGAAACATGTAGGAATATTCTGCACAAAGGTGTACGTTGCCGGAGCTCCATGATTATTGCCAGTAAACAATATATATATATATATTAAAATCATTAAAATACTGGCTTTCCAGCTGAAGTCAAGCACATTTATTTTGCAACAAATGTTACTTCAATCTTGGCAAGGTAGAAGAAGAGAACAAGGTAGGTTATTGACAACTTCAATAGTAACAAGTAATATTTAATGTAAGTTGTTGTTTCAATAATATTGTAATTTCAGTCTTCATTAGGGTAACACTGCAAATGAGCTGGGTTGAAGAACTAGTAGACCAATCATCATGATTGAGTTTTTAGTTTCTCTTCTTGCTTGCATAGTTTAACATCTGCCAGACCATGATAACATTTAAAATGCAAGGCTTCCAACTGTAAGTTTATGAAGTCAGCAAATAGGTGTAGCACATTACTGAGGTTGAGTTCAGAGCCATAGTTTTTTTGGTTTTTTAGTTATTTAACCAGGAGTAGCACACTAAGCTGAAAGCTTTTTTACAGGAGTGACCTGGGAGCACAAGGAAGTTAAGTGACTTGCTCAGGGTCACATATTATGCAAGTAGAAGCTGTGGGATTCAAACCCAGGTTTGGTCTGCTGGATGTCACCAGATTTGCAGCTCAGAACCTTAAGCCACTACACTATATTACCTCTCTCCTTGTGTTTGCAAGGTTATATAGATACCTATAACCCCTGTGATGATGTTTTTCAACCACTGAAATATTATTTTTATAGGGACTACATGCCGCTGCCTGTCTATTAAATGGGTCAGGATACATGCATTGGAAAAAAGTGACACCCTCCTAGGTGAAGAGATTCTTTACAGAGCAAAACATCTCTGATAGCTTTTTATGCAACTCTTCAATATGCTGTTTGAATGACAAATTAGCAAGTATGCACACCCACATATTTTGCTGATTCTGCCTTTTTTATCTACCATGATACATAAAACAAGAGAAAGTTAATAGTTTTCAAGTGATTCAAGGGCACACAAATTAGTGGAACACATACTAGAAAAATAATTATTTCATTCTGTACATTTTGTGTCAAAGGTAGCCAACAAGAATCAGCTGTTTTTTTTTCAAAATAAATACAATTTTCAACCATTTGTTACATTATCATCATCATCCCTTTTATTTATCTATGCTTTTATGCAAGCAATCAAAATGTGTTGCAATAATAAATACTATATTTCCAAAGCAGGAAAACAAGAAACAGACTATTAAACATGCTGTCATGCAGTAGTAACAAAATTTCTGTTTCCACAGGCTACTCTGAAAAGTAACTTCAAAGGTCTGTTAGCTTTTCAAGCTGATTCAGAGTACCAGTTTATTTTCTAATTTTACTGGTTAGCTCGTACTTGAATTTTCTTGTAAGGTGTGGCATTCTGGCCTAACCAAGACAGATGAAAATAGAACTGAACTTGTTTCAGAGAAAACAGTAAAGATCAGATGATGATCCTTCCTATACCGAGTCATGGGTTAAAAAGGGGTTTCATTGCATTTGCTTTCTTTTTGCTTTTTTACTGATATTTGACAAAACATATGTATAGAAAGTTCAAAAACAGGACCTGTATGAATTCAGAAAAAAATCTAAGTTCTTTCCTTTTCCTTTTGTTTAACCATAACTAAATGGATACAATTCAGTTAGTTTCCAAAAAGTTAAAACAAATACATAAAGTGCCACTCATTAAGTATATCTTTGACTGTTTTGCTTTTTACTGATCCAGAGGCATAGCTTTTAAATATAAAATAGTATGTTCTTACCTACACAGAAGTCTTTTAATTCGTAAGCAGTCTCTTCTCAGAGAAAACCAGCAAAACAGATTTCCAAAAGGAAATACTTATTGTGACTGAAATAACACAGCACTTCCACTTATTCCTTTGGCACTCCAACCTCTGCGTGTCCTTTTGTTGAAATGTGCTTGATTAAACTTTCAGTGGGCACAAATATACTGAAGGAAGTTTATTCTTCTGGCTATAGTGGGCATTATATACCCATAACTGACAGCATTCTTATATAAATTGAGTCACCAAGGGCTGTAACCTCATCACTGGCATGCATGCAATTCAGATAATGAACACATTTTCAAATACCACTGTTTCTCATTGCTGATAAAAAAAAAATGTTCTGACAGTTATTCAGGGTGCCAAACAGTGCACGTCTCCAGCCTGTTCTTTAGCCAGAAATGAATTCCATTGTCTGTGCTACCAAGAAATTCACAGCAGGTGATTAATATAGCTGGCAACAACAACACACAACTAACACTCATGTTGTGCTCAACCCAATGAACAAGGCTGCTTGAATTCCATTGTCACGAAGATGTTATTAGTCCATGAAATTATTTTACTCTCCCCATTGTAAAAATAACTATTTCCAATCACCAAGAACTGATCTTTTTTCCCCAGTAAGCAAAAAACCTTGGTGTCAAAGGAAAGTTAAAGAGCAGCTGACATGAATTTTGTCTCTGAGCAGGCAACCCATACCATGGAGTTGCTTGCCCTGGGAGCTAACCGAGCTTTAATATGCCATTTGCTGTGTAGTATTTAAAAAGTTGTAGCCTCCATAACACTCAGCTTATAAATTCCATGTACGAGCTGGATGATGACTGAGCACTGTAGCTCTGCTCCAACAAACAGCATAATTATAATGTACAGTAGGGAATGGGGCTGCAGGCACTTTATGGATGATGTGTTGGAATCAGGGGAGGGGGCTGCCTAAAAGTACCTTGATTATCTTTGCTGACAGGTATACATGTATGGAGCTATATTATATTATATATTATATAGCCCCATACATGTATACTTGCCAGTAAAGACAATCTAGATACATTTACAAAGCCCCTCCCCTGATTCCTTTACATAGTCCATAGTACACCTATAGCCCCTTTCCCTACCACATATCATAATTATTCTGTTTCTGTGGGTGGGGCTGCAGTGCTAGGTGATCACCCAGCTCTTACATGGAAGTTATGAGCCGGGTGTTACAGAGGCTATAACTGTTTAAATTCTACACAAAAATGGCACAATATAGCTAGTATAGTTCCTAGGGCAGGCAACTCCATGGTATGGGTTGCCTGCCAGTATGGCATCAGTGGTTCTTTCAGGGTAACTGTTTACTTTTTGATTGCCCCCCAAATAAAGGCAGTCATTCTTTATAGAGAGATCAAATAGATGGCGCAGTAGAAAGTAATAAAATAGATAGATAGATAGACAGACAGACAGACATATACACAGACAAATAAATACATGCAGATAGTTACTATTGACAGATACATAGATCGACTGATAGACAGACAGACAGACAGATAGATAGATAGATAGATAGATAGATAGATAGATAGATAGATAGATAGATAGATAGATTGATAGATAGATACATGTAGTTAAATAAGTAAAGGTATGAGAGGCATACTTCAACTTAAGGACATGCTGATACCTTAATTTCAAATATGTACTGAAAATTAATATCTGGGATCCTAAATATTAATAAGTATTGATTATTCAGGCCAAACTTAGATGACATAAAACCAAAAAGGTATTAAAAAGCTTTACTCCTCCCCCATTTAACTGCAAGGGACATTACCACCCATCACATGTGGTTATATATCTGAATAATCTAGTTAACCTCCTCTAATAAATTCCCCATCTGTGACCGTCTGCAGTCTATTTGAACACAAATAATATGCACAGATGTACAATCCTTTGTACCCCCCACATGTAGCAATATTAGATGAGAGACCAAATATTATTGTTACACTAATGTATGCTGTACCAGCAGTTGTAATTGACCACATGGGTTAAACGCTTGCATTGCATTATTTTATAAAATAAAACATAAGTTTAAAACAAAATAATAGAATAGTTTAAAAAATATATAGACACCTTTTGTCACATGGCATTAATTATACCCAATTTGAGTATGGACACACATCCAAGGTTAATATTCAGAATGTTATCCCTATTCACACTGTTCATCCCACAGTGCCATTCTTCTTCAGAAATGTGTCTAGTCCTCCCTCTGAGAACTGAATTGTACTGTCTTCTAAAGCCCCCACAGGATCGGCTTTTACACATACTGGCCACCCGCTGTGTAAATTATTGCTTCCAGTTATCCTTATAGTGCCCCTCACAGAATGAGTGCCTGCTCTTCAGTTCTTGTTGCATTCACCAGTTCAAACAACTGTGTAAACTATGCAGTCATACAGAAATTCAGAATGTGATAATGTCCCCTTTTAGCCTTCACTTTTCTCTGCTGAATCATTTGAGTATCTGCAATTTCTTCTCAGAGACTGAATAACCTGAGTATGTGCAGTCTATTCTCATAGATGTTTAGCTAACAATATGCTTGGCAGCCCTGTGTGGGACCATCTCTGTACAGGGACAGTCCATTTTGTGCTGCAGTGACAAGAATTCGACCCAGTACGTCAGGTTTATTCGAATCAAGGTCTTGAAAGGTAGGAAAGCACTTTTCTTGTCCTGATTCTTACATCCTCCCCCACCCCTGCAAATGTATTCCATTTTCTTACTTGTCAGTGGCAGGCATTACCTGTTTGGTTTCAGTTTAAGGGACACCTGTCAGCCCCCTTAGGCCTCAAGCTGTCCCTAGTTTACACAAGCATTTGTCACTGCTGAATGTTTACTTGCTTGCACTGAAGTTGTACCGAGTCTTGATTGTACACATTTTCACTATATATTTACCCAGGATAGCCCAAATGAGATGCAATATATGTGTTTTTACACATTTTTAGACTGTATTTTCCTAGGATAGGGCAGCTGAGAGGCAATGTATAATTTTCACTGGGCTCCTACATTTTGACCCCAAATTTCCAACAGTCTTTTTATGACCTTACATTATGATCAGGAGGACAGATTGGAATTTTCTGAATCCTATCTGAAAGGTGATTTTGCAGTGTGACTGCAGAAACAAGTTTCAGAGTGGATTTAAATAAGCATTTGTCAATGCTGAATGTTGTTTCGCTGGCATTGGCATTGAAAGCGCAGGAGTTAGAGATGCATAATAGGAATGGCAGTGAAGTATAGAACTGACACCAATCCTACCCCCACCCTGCAGAGACTGACAAGCTTGGGGTGTGCCTTTGGGTCATCAGCTATAACGCTCATGCTATTTCACCTCACCCTACCCTGTAGACACTGACTAGTGTTGTGGTGTGCTTTGGGGTCTTTGGGCCTTATACTTACCCCACTTCATAAGGAAATATGCTGAGGTGGGTGCAGTACAGGAGAATGGGGTGAACTTAGGGGCTGAGCACTCCAAGGCACACCTCGATGCCAGTCACTGGCTGCAGGGTGGGGGTGGAATGGCTTGAGCATTACAGCCGATGATCCCTAGTCACACCCCTGATGCCTGTCAGTCTCTACAGGGTGGATGTTACAGTTGGAAACCCTCATGCCTTAGGTGTTTGTCGGTAATTTTCACTCCAGGTTTTCAACATGGGCTTTTTGTGACCCAACCTCATGAAGAGTGGCACTATCAGTTTGTTAGCTGAAAGGTGATTTTGCACACCGACTGTGCCATTTGGCGCCAAAGGTACAAAAACAGATTTTGGGCAGGATGTGAAAAAATGACAACTGTATTGTTCATGAGGAGGTGTAAAAAATGGCAGCATTGTAAATCTGGAGTGAAAACATGAAAAATTGATGTCATGAGCATGCATAGAAACTGTGCAACGCACATCTGTAACCCAATTATTTTGGGGATTTTTTTTAACCACATTTTCAACATAGGCATTTTGGGACCTCCCCTCATGAACAGTGGCACTGTGATTTTGTTAATCTGTCCCAAAAGTTGATTTCCCACAGCGACCATGCCATTGTATGCCACAGGTGCAAAAACACATTTCAGGCAGGATGTGAAAAATGACAGCTGTACTGTTCATAAGGAGATTTGAAAAAATGCCAGTGTTGAAAATGTGGCAAGAAAATATTGCAAATTTGCAGAGTTACAAGGGTGCATGGAAACTGTGCAATGCATGCTTGTAACACTGTCATTTTATAGACTTTCATCACCAAATTTTCAACATAGGCATTTTAGGACCTCTGCTCATGAATACTGTCACTGTCATTTTCTTAATCTGTCCCTAAAACTGATTTCCCACAGCGACCATGCTATTGGATGTGCAAAAACACATTTTGGCCAGGATATGTAAAATGACAGCTGTACTGTTCATAAGGAGGTGTGAAAAAATGCCAATGTTGAAAATCTGGAGTGAAAATATTACAAATTCATGAAGTTACGAGCGTGTGTGGAAACTGCGCAACACACACTCATAAAACAGCAATTATTTTGGATTTTATTCTCCAAATTTGCAACATAGGCTTTTTGAGAGCCCACCTCATGAACAGTGGCACTGTTGTTTTGTTAATCAGTCCTGAAAGGTGATTCCGTGCAGTAACCCCATGTTGAAAATTTGGTGCCAAAATTCCCAAAATTGCTCAAGATATGCACCAAAGTTGAAAAAACCCTATTTATGCCATTATACTGCTTACCGGCATTTCTTCAGTTTGCAGTCGACTTTGAAGAGTGAAGATGTGTTCTGATCCATGGAAGATTGTCACACCATGCCCAGAAGTAAGTATTGGGTGAGGGAGGGTGTGGGGAGACAGGATGTGCAGAGGGTGGGCGCAGGGTTGGGGGAGAGGCTACTGGACTCAACGAGGAACTTTTTTCTGTTTTACAGGTTTAAAAAAATATGAAAAACATTGCGTGAAGGTTTTTTTTTTTTTACAAGGACATTTGGCATGCTGGGGTGGGCTCCCAGCTTGCCACCTGAGTGTTTTTGGGGGTGTTGTAGCCAGCGGAGATTGGGCACCCCCATCGGCACATACCAAGAGGGGAGGGCAAGATCCAAGGAGGATTCGGCACCCCCCTCAGCACACAACAAAGGGGGGGCATTATGCCGATGGGAAGTGGGCTCCCTCATCAGCAGATTGAACTTGGAATGAGAGGACTGAAGCTGATGGGGATTGGGCCTCTCGTCAGCAAAGAAAGACTGTTGGGGTGCAAGATGCCAAGGGGCATTGGGCACCCCCTTGGCACACAATTGAAATGGGAGGGTGACATTATGCCAACAGGTAGTGGGCTCCCCGTCGGCACATGAACTGGGTTGGGGCATGCTGACAGTGGGATTCAGCACCCCTGAAGTCAGCATTGTGGCAGGTGATTGTGGCAGTCAATACCACCATGTTTATTGGAATACTTCACCAGAAAGGGCACGTTGAGAGGTGTGTAATTGTGCCACTGCATGACAAGCTTGCCTCTCATTGCAGAGGTCCTTTTCTTAGATGTGGTGACCAATTTACATATTGCTGGTGTCAGCACCTGCATGCTGGCTTATTGGGGAATGAGGGATGCACCTACTGATGCATGCCCTGCATTCACCCACAGTGACCGCACCTCCAAATCTGCTACTACTGCAAGATGTAGGCTGGTGCGCAAGCGCAAGCCAACATAAAAATTACACCTGCCACGTTCAGTAGGTGGGGTGACACAAGGGACATTTGAACATTAGTCAGCAAAATCTGAAAAAGTAAATTTTGAATAAATGTTGCAACAGTTCAACATTTCTTCATAACTCAGTTGTTTTTTCACATTTTGACCCCAAAGTTTCAATATAGTCTTTTTATGACCACTCCTTCTTTACATGACAGGTGTCATTTATAAAACAGTGGCTGAAATGTGATTTTTGCACCATAAATGTGAAAACATAATTTGGCCAAAATTTATTTTTTAATTTCAAATTTATTAATTTTAAAGAAGACAGAGATAATCAAAGGCATTACATAAAATCAACATACAGTTCCATTCAAAGATGTAATACAAGGATCGCTATCAATAAGTGTAGTTATAACTATATTTGTATCCTGAAATAGTACTAGTAGGTCTTAAAGAACGTACTCTAGACAACCCACATTGCAATTATAAACAAGAACAAGGTCATAAGATCTAAGTAACAATGGTATACCTGTCCAACAACTTAACTGATTACAAGTTCCAGTGTTTCAGAGTTTCAAGAAGGGGCCCAAAACTTATTCAAATAGACCAGGCTTTTCCTGAAGTATATAACAAATTCTTTCATTATTAGCTGGTGTACCCAAGTATTGATGCTGCTGTAGCATTGAAGGAACTGTGTCCAATTTCCAGTGGGTTAGTATTAGACACTTAGCACCCAGGAAGGCTGCTAATAACCACAATTTTGAGTTTCTTCCCAAGAATATATTATCAAGGAAGATGTCCAGAATAAACAGAGATGGTATGAAAGAAAGATTAACGTTTACTTCTGAGCATGTGCTATGTATTGTGAGCCAGAAGTGTAAGAGCTTAGGACATTTCCAGAGCATGTGTGACAAGTCCGAGTGCTTGTGTGAGCATCTCCAACATGTTCCATTCATGAGGAATCCAGTGCTCTCTAACTTGTTTGGGGAGAAATAAAAGTAGTGCAGAATTTTGTATTATATAAGTCTCCCCTGAGTTTTCCTACTGGGCAACATAGCATTAATCCATATGGAGTCATTCTGAACTGGAGATGATGATGTTTAGTTCACTTTCCCATTTTCCTTCTGGGGAATTTGTTAGACCATCACTAGTTTGAGTTAATAGTTTATAAAGTATGCTTGTTTCTTTTTCGGCTGCTGTTAATTTCCTAAACTGTGACCACTCTGGGGGATTTGTGATACTAAAATTCACACAAGAACCTTATGCAATGCTTCTCTGAGTTTTAAGTAAAAATGAAAGTGAAATCTGTACAAAATGACTGCTGTCACATTCATGAGGCAATGTGAAAAATGGCTATATTGAAAATTTGGGGTAAAAATATTGAAAATTACCAACGTTACAAGCATGCATTGAAAAATCTCAACATGCAAACATAACTTTGTTGTTTTTTAATATTTTTACCCTGAATTTTCAACGTAACCTTCTTATGACCCCACCTTCTGAAAATGAGCAGAGAACATTTTCAAATTCTGCCCAAAAGGTGATTTCATGCCACAAGTTTGAAAACATCTTTTGGCCAGGATTTGAAAAATGGCAGATGTCATGTTCAAGAGGTAGTGTGAGAAAATGGCTGTATTGAAAGTTTGAGGTCAAAATATTGAAAATTACTACAGCTACAATAGTGTGTTGAACAATTTCAATATAAGCCAATAACTTTGTTGGCTTTTTTAATATTTTACCCCAAATTTTCAACATAACCTTCTTATGACTCCACCTCATGAACAAGGGTGGAGACAATTTTTAAATCCTGTTAAAAAGTGATTTTGGGCTGGCCCTGTGGTGCCAGGTGATAGGGGATCATCTGACATGCTGGCAACCTGGGTTTGCACTCGAGCCTGGGATGACAGGAGTGGTAGCTGGCAGGGAGGGCTCAAGAGAGTCTCATGGGTACTCTCCTCCCAGGGGGAGGGTCAAGAGGACATCACTCTTTGGTGGCTCCTGGTGGCCAGTTCCAGCATCACACATTGCAGCTTGTGTGACCACACATTGTATGTACATACATCAGGATGCCATGGTGTGCGCTCATGTGGGGTGGGAGCAACTAAGAACAAGGAAAATGGCCACCCAAGCCACCAGATGATGGAAGCCTGCCATCTGTTGCTGTGAAGCAGGGAGCCCAAGCTGCACCCTTGCTGCCCTCAGCAAGGATTGAAGGTGTGCTTATGGGCACATGATAGTCTCCTCTCCCAGTCCCCTCCACGGGTAGTGGGGGGCCCTCCCAACAATGAAGGGATACATTGGGCCAGTCAAGGGGGTGGCACCTGCAGGAGCAGCAGACAGTGATTGGAGGAGTTGTGTGGTGAAGCTTGGCAACCCGAAGGAGCAAGTGGCTGGGCTGGTAAGGGGGTGTATAAACAGATAAAGCAAAAACAAAAAGTGATTTTGCACAGTGACCACAAAATCACCTTTCAGGACTTCACCACCTTGTACTTGAGGCTGGTTCCCAAAACGACCATGTTGAAAATTTGGGGAAAATATTAAAAAATGTGCAAGTTATGAAAACAAGTTCAAGACCAATTGAAATATATTGAACCGCATACCTGATTTTCTCAGTTCCTAGCCCAGCATTGAGGAGTGAAGACATGTCTCCGGTCCAGAGATTATTATGGTGTTGAACCCCTGGTGGGTTAGTAAGGGGTAAGTGGAGTTTGTATAGTGGGTGCTGAGTGGGAGGGTTGGTGGGGGGTAATGGTGGCACTGGGCAGGGGATGCAACAGACATTGACGAACAGTTTTCTTTTTTACAGGGTGCATAAAATTAAAAATGAAAATAAAATACTATGAGGGATGGCTTTTTTTTATTTCGGGTACCCACACTGAAGATTGGCCACCCCAGTGTCAGTGTCATGTTTGGCGACACTGGCAGTGCACTCCCCAGTATCACACACTGAAAACAAGCATTTGTCAATGCCGAATGTTTGCTTGTATGGTGCATGTGTCAGGAGTGTATTAAAGTTATGAGCCTGTGTTAGCAGAATGCAACATAGCCTGATAACTTCATTGTTTTTTTGCCACGTGTTCAACATAGCCTCTTTATGACCCCACCTCATGAGCAACGTTGGAGAAAATGCTCAACTCCTGCCCGAAAGGTGGTTTAGCAGTGACTGCGAAATCACGTTTCAGTATGCTGTGAGAAGACATCTGCAAAATGACAGCTGTGTTATTCATGAGGTGCTGTGGAAAAATGGCCATGCAGAAAATTTGGAGTCATAACACATGCAGTCTGTGTTTGTTTCCATGGACAACTACCCGAGAAGAACATTTGAATGTAAGTACGGAATGTGTATGGGCATGGTTAGATCACCCTGTTAACATTGCATGTCTCAAACAATTACAAAAGTACAGTCCAGCAAACTGCACCACTTTGCTGGACTGTGTTTGATGTGTGGAGGTTTGCTGCTTCGAATGTTGTGCTGGCAAATGGCCGAGACGCTTGAGATGCGGAGGAGCTTTGGGTTCAGTTACAGAAGTAGAAGGGTTAGGGAACTTACTGCTCTGACAAGCCTTCCCGAAGTCCTCACAAGCCACCAGGACAGGAAAAACAGCAACAGAGGTGGTTGTAATGGACACGGACGCCCATTGCAGTCAACCCACCCAAAACAAGATTAAATAAAGGGACTTACCTCCCGCAGGGTGCCTGGGTAGATGTCCAAAGCGGTGACGCCAAGGCACCTGTAAAATAAAACATAAAAAGGGTCACCAAGGATCCAAAGCTCTTAGGGGAACCAGCAGGGCAGAAGGGATAGGATAGAAATAAAACTAATACTTATCTGATTAAGGTAGAAGCCCTCGTTTTGTCCGACCTGCAAAAATGGAAGAGAAATAGGTTAATTAGATGAAAAAGCAGTAAGAAGGCAGAAGGAGAGAAAGAAGTGAGGTTTGGGAAAAGGCGGCTCAGCTGTGAACCTTTGCTCCTAGTAGTGGCTGAGTGGCCAGTAATTTATTTAGTAGCCCTAGTGGAGGCTAGGGGCCCTTCTGTAGAAATAAAAGTAGTATTGGTGGTCAGTGGGGCTTGGAAATGCTCTGTAAAGGGGGGGAACAACATAAAGATAGGCCTGGTGACCTAGTGGGCTTCTCCCGATGTTCTGATGCCAGCATTTCTTTTAAAATAAAAGTTAAACCCTTCCTGGGTCTGAGGGACTTCCCTGAGCCCTAGTTATGCTGTTGGCAGTGATGGGGAGTTTATTTGTGGTGGTAGCAGAGGAACAAGTTGGACTGCTGGGTAGCATGTTGATAGAGCGACCCCACTATAGCAAGAGTGCCTGCTGATGCTGTAGAACTCTCAGCCCATACGGAGCTTAGGCTGCAGCCTACTCTGCATGGATGGGAGACAGAGAAAGGTGTGAAACAGCAAGAGGTGGAGGAGGCATGTAATGAAAGTACCTCCTCCCCAACTTCCTGATTGCCACTCTGGCAGCAGTTTGTTTTTAAATAATGTATGCCCTACAGCTATGGGGCATAAGAGAAGGCAGACAGGGCACAAATGAAGCCAGCGGAAGGTGAAGGAGGCATATTAGAAAGTGCCTTCTCCCCTCTTTTTTGATCTCCACTCCAGTGGCAATTTTGTTTATTTAAATGATACCTTACGAGGCTTAAGAAGAGCAGCCAGGGGGCAGGAGAGCAGTAAGATGCTGCTGTAAAGTAAAAGCACTCTGGTGGCACTGTTGAGAGCCCTGAAGCACTGTACAAGGAGGCAATGGGGCTGAGGAGGAGTGTGCAGGGCAGCAGCAGCCACAGCATTAGTGAGAGCTGGGGAGGCCTGTAGAGTGCAAGGCAGAGTCTTGTACAGTGTAAGGTGGAGGTGCCACCAAAACTGGAAGCCACATGGCAGCAAAAACAAATGTAAAGTGGGGTTGGGGGTTAAGAGAGAGTGAGGAGATGGCATGAATGCCATGTAAATGAAAGTCATACGGCTTATTGAAACAGACAGAAAGGGGGATAAAATAAAGAGCCACATTGTGGTGGGTAGCAAGCCCCAACGGCATGTAACAGAAATTGGGGGAGAGCTAAGGAGAAGAACCATAGCCACACAGGAGGCCAAGCGGAAGCCAGCACTGGTAAAATGACATCATGCTCTGGGATGCTGAAGGGATGAGGAGGAGGCAGAACCAAAACAAAGGAAGGGCAAAAGAAATAGAAATGGGACCGATGGTGGAGGCCAGAGTGACAGAGATGAAGGAGGTAGGGAATGGAAGCTGGGGAAAAAAGCACAATGTAGGAAGGGGAAGAAGTAGGTGTTAGCAGCTGGTGCTTTCTTTGAGGTGGCAGTCATTGTTTTTTTCTTGGGGGTGTTGCTTATGCAAATGAGAGGAATGAAGCGCATGCTCTCATTGGTGCGGTTCATTTCTGTCAAGTGAAGGACAGCACCCGCTGTGAAATTCCAATGGCTGTTACACTGGGCTTCACCATGCATTGGTGTTTCAGGGTTGCACCCACAGTGCAGTGCTCTGCACTGGACTCTTTCCTGACACACCTCTGAAATGCGATACTGTCCCAAGGTGTTTCTTGCGCAAGAGCACAAGTAAACAGAAAAATGGCACAAGAGAGGAATTAAATTCACCAAAAACATGCCTGTAGCACCGATACTGAAAGAAAGAACACCAATCCTTTCGTGAAACAGAAATAAATTCTGTGTGCTTGAAAATGAATAATTAATAGAAATTGCTGCACTGTGATTATCAATCCAATGTGCATGCACGATAAGCAAGTCTCAAAAAGATCCCAGGAAGTCCAAGAGAAAATAAACAAATTTTGCCTGGCAAACTATTATGGGACAAATAGCCAGACCTTCGAATTGCTAAAAATGATATAAGTGGCACAGCCAGATTCTAATTTAAAAGGAGATGAAACCCTCAAGTAAAGCTCCTCACTGAGCCACTGTATATAAGTAGAGCATCAGAACATCCCCATTCGGGACATCTTGCATTGGCTGTGAAGCTGAAAAGGCAGAAATGATATGTCAGTGCTCAACGATCTGCTTTGCAACATGATAAACTGTTCACCTTTGTGCAAGCAGGGATGTGTTAAAGGGTTGATATTACTACACACCAAGATTCATTTTTAACCAATGGGGTCTTTATCCTGCACCATTTACTTTGAACCAACACTACTAAGTATGGTGATACTGGGCAATAGTCCAGAAATAAGTGACTATTTCATTCAACAGCTCATTCATACTGCACCTTGCCGTAGTGGCTACTTTGACTTTTGTGTGGCATATTTTGGCCTAGATGGAGATGCGAGTTCCAATATGCTGACTTTATGTGCTGCAGACCTGTGAGTCTGCCAGCTGTGTAGGGGTATAGAGTGCAGTCTTTTGTCCTTTTCATGCCTAGCTCTAAAATATCAACCCTTTAACAGATCATTGCTTGTGCAAAGGTGAACAGCCTATCTTGTTGCAAAGCAGGTAGTTGAGCACGGATATATAAATTCTGCCTTATAAGCTTCACAGCCAATGTAAGATGACCAAAATGGGGATGTTCTGATGCTCTGCTTATATACAGCGGCTCAGTGAGGAGCTTTACTTGAGGGTTTCATCTCCTTTGAAATTAAACGAATTTGGCTGTGCCACTTTTGTCATTTTTAGGATCTCAAAGGTCTGGCTATTTGTCCCATTATAGCTTACCAGGCAAAATGTGTTTATTTTCTCTTTGGACTTCCTGAGATCTTTTTGAGAATTGTTTATTGTGCATGCACATTGGATTGATAATCACAGTGCAACAATTTCTATTTCATATTCATGTTTTAAGCACATAGCACTTTGTTTCACTAAAGGATTGGTGTTATTCATTTCAGTATCGGTGCTAAAGGGATTTTTTTTGGTGTATGCAATTCCTGTGTTTTGTGCCATTTTTTTAAATCAATTTTCTAGATAGCTGAGAGTTGACTAGTTTAAACATTTTAGAAGGTAAAGTGTAATTGAAAGTAACATGTACTAATAAAAAGACAAGAATTTATTTCAAGTTTTCCTGACCTGTGCTGGTGTGTTCCCCAGGTGGGGTTGGGGGCATTTGGTTCCACCTATCCTAACAAGGCTTCACCACTGCTTGAACGTACATGCTGTAGTGCAGTGATCAGAAGGATCCAGGAACTGGGACCAGTTTTTCCTTTCTTTGCACTGAACCAAGTATGTCTTTTTTTTAACAGAATCTCTCTGTCTCTCTCACACACACACACACACACACACACACACACACACACACACACACACACACACACACGCACACACCCACCCACACACACACACACACACACATGAGTGTCCTTGTTTAAAGTATACAATTAATAGGTAGTTTAAACTATGGGTGCTAAACATGTTAATATAATTGTGAGAACGCTCTTGTCATAAAGGCTGCAGATTGCAATGTCAGAACCACAACTTTCTAATAAGAAAAGCATGCATTACATCTAATCAGAGATGTTTCTCTTGTTTGTGAAAGGTGTTCATTACATGAGTGGCACAGATCAGAGCAATCCGAGCAGACAGGAATAATCTCAAATCACAGCACTCCGTCATATGCATATACATCAGCGACACCGCACCTACATAATAATGTTCTCCTTCAGCTGTAACTAGACCAACTAGTTCTCTATTAAAGTTAAGTTAATATCTAAAGACACTTATCAAAGTACATGTACAAATAGACATTATGCTGCTCCAATTAATTTGTAAATGTATAAACAAAGTCGGACACCTCATTCCTATATGAAGGAGTACAGCAAAAAGGTTTTTAGAAGTGCACCTTAATATATTCATCATCAGTATACCGCTCCACTTTATTTCCTAGGAGTGCTATTAAGCAAACAGAAAACCTTAATCATCCTTATTGAGAAAAATGGTTTAACAATCAAGTGTGGAGACACATAATGATTCTCTAGGCCAGTGATGGGTAGCCTGTGATAACCACAGGGCCGCAGGTGCGGCCCTCAAACACCTCTGAGGGCTGCAGGACCATGTGCGACCCCCACAAGACCCCCTTTACCTAAGAATCAATCAGAAATTACAGATTTGATTGTAATAAACTTTATGAAAAGGATTGGAAACTTCATTAAAAGTTGTAAACTGCATTAAAAGTATTAAATACTGTACAAAATATTAAAGAAATAATGTATTTCAATGTGACTTCTGGGTGACATATTTCTCTAAAGGTCAGAGTAACTCCACTGAACCCGAGTGCCAACTGTCATACACAGCTACTGTAAATGAGAAAGTTAAGCAAGCACCCATTCCCCGACTTTCAAAACCCACAAACCTTATTGCTGGAAATTGGTTCTCTGACCTGCTTTCAGCCACAGCTTCACCACCAAAGCTGTTTGAAACAATAAATAAATTAAATCAAACACCCGACTTTTAAAAAACACCCCACCCACAAGCTGTTGAGCTACACCCAACAATACCCAACCCCCGACTTTCATCCACTGCAGTTGTAAACGAAGAGGTAGGTGTCCAACTGCAAAATTAATTCACCAGTTTCTAGCATTTAAACTTCAGTGCACATTCAGTCACAACAAAAGTCACCATGAACACACAAGCAGTAAATTTACGAGACAGCGTGTGTGTTTGCTCAGACCGCGGTGTACTATAATTAAAAGAACAAAACGTTTTATTTGGACTGTCATCCACTGCAAACTGTTAAATCCTCTGTATTCCAGCTCCTTGCAGAACTTGGTACCATTTCATAAAAACAGAAATCCAGGACAGTTAGGTGGGGGGTGTGTGTGTGTGTGTGTGTGTGTGTGCATGCGTGCGTGTGTGTGTGTGACAGATGGATGCAGCAGACTGAAGACTAGGGAATCTGGAGAGAGTTTACCTGACCAGTACCCAACCCCAGACTTTTACCAGCAGCTGTTTTAAACCAGAATAAAGTAAAACAAGCCTCCAACCCCCACCATCAATATGATTTCTTCACGCTCACTATCTCCACGGCAATCAAACACCTCGTTATCTCCTCAGAGCTTAATAAAAGTGATAGTTTCTTTGAGGTGGGTGGATGCAGGGCCACAGGTTTCAAACCACTGCCTAGGCCACTTACAGAGTTCCCTCCCAAAACAAAAAGAACTCACCGAATGCCAAACAGCAACTGTTAGTCAGAAGGGGAATATCTATCACATCTCCCTCATATGACTGAGAATGTAGAAAAGAACAAAAGAGCCCAAAATTGTATCAAATATAAAGTTGTACCTGGGGGGAGAAAATACAGCAAACCAGCATTTCCCCAGATCTGAAGTTACATTCATGTCATTAGAAAGGATGAGCAGTAGTTATCAGTGCTGGCCCGATACTCCTTTCCTAATTTTGGGTTCAAATGATTTAGAACAGTAAGTGCAAGCAATCTATCCAACTGAGAGCTCTTTAACCTTTCCAGGGACAAATCTCTCTAATGTTTATGCAGCAGATTTTTAAGTCTTTTCGACTCTTCAACCTCAGCAACATAAAATCCGGTTCCTCAAACCTCCATTATACTCATGTCTCCAGGACCGAATTTATATTGTCACATGAGAAAATAAAAAGAGAAATAAAATTAACGTAGTAAATTTGGCAAATCCAGTGCTTATTGAGACACCCCCCTCCCCAATGGTATCATACCTTCTTAAACTATAAATTGGGCATTTCAACACATATAGTGCATCTGAGAACCTCACTGGCATTCTCATCGAACGTCTCCTGGTTCCAGATAAAAGGACAGGCCATCTTCCAAAGACTACTGAAAGCTGCCCTGCTATTGAACAACAGGCAGTAAAATCTCTTGGTTTGATATAAAATTACCGACAGTGTGTCTCTCGAGCAAACAGCTCCTTGCAAACAGCAAATTATTACAAAAGTTCAAAAGTGCTGAAAAAAATTACCACTGCAAGTAAAATACTAAAATAGGAAAGCTTTCATTTAGCTAATTTAGAATTGCCAGGGAATACAAAAGATTTGATAGTAAAATTGAGCAAACCTGCAAGTAACCACACAGAGCGGGGAGCGGAGCAGCGACCCGGCCACCTTGCTGCTCCACGCCAGACAGACAGCATCAACCCGGCACTTTGAAGTGTGAGAACTGAGGACTACAGAAGTTCACACAAGTGTGAAAGTGCCATTTAGAATTGGCACCTTAGCAGAGGCGATCCAACATAACAAGATGAAAAGAAAAATAAAAAGCGCATATCGTGCCGGGACTGGGGGGGCTGGATGCTGTGGGTGGGAGCTGAAGGGGCCGGGGAGGCAAGAAACTCAAACAGGAGGACAGGACACAAGGCAATTGAGGGAACAAAATATATTTATTTATGTATCTGCTTTTGGTTAACGGGTGGGTGCACTAGGCATAGGAATGCCTATTTTCAAGCATGACCCGGGAGGATACAAGAGGACATACATGAGTATACAGGTGATGCAGCACATGAGATGTGTAATGTAGTGAGAAGAAGGAGCACATACAATCAACTGTAGATTTAGAGAAACATTCTTCAGTATGATACAGTCAATAATACTACATGGCTGAAGGTTTCCTAGGCTGTGTGATGTCTGTGTTACACCCCTGCCCTTTGGTAAAGGAAGGGTTAGGCTGTACAATGGAACAGTTAACACTTAAATGAATAACAATCCATTAACTCTCAAAGAAGGAGGAAAACAAACACACAGAATAGTGTCTGCCAATATTCAGCTGCACATCAAACATATCACTTGGACATTTAGCAGCCGCTCCATGTTTAGTAACTACAGCCAGCTGAAGCATATTGTTTTGTATAATCATTTTACTAATGGCCTTAATTAGACCTCAAAATGTGCATCCTGTGTCTTATATATGCAAATCTAAACAAACTTTCTCTCTGCTACTCCTCAGCAGACTGCTAGCTTGTTGCATTTACATCCAAAAGCACTGCAGATCACACGTAAGTGCAAAAAGCCCACCCCTCCACAAAGTTACATTCAGAGAACCGCAGATCCCACTGATCAAATACTGAACCAAAACTAAGTACATTTGTAACTGAATATGGACAAACCAAACCCAGCAGTGAATAAATTAGCAGGGCAACCTGTGACAGCAAGGACAAATATGCATCAGATAACAAGTCTCCATCAATAACATTTCCCTACAGCTGGCCAAGAAGGCATTAGAAGATGCTGACTCAAGTTTGTGCCATGGGCTCAAACTTCCAAGTTTATTTTCCCACTGCAAAATTAGTTTTTATTTTTACACAAGTGGGCCCTTTTTCTTTCCAGGCAAGTGCTTTGATGCTTTGTGGCTCCCATGCAATCATGCAATTGTGCAACCCAAACACTCCTCCTGGTGAGAGCTAGCAGCCAGTGAACCTGATGATTAGCCCAGTTAAAATTATGGAGCTGGATCAGGATGGCTCAACTCCTGTTAACGCCCTCTGATAGTACTCATTATGTGTGTGTGTGTGTGTGTGTGTGTGTGTGTACACATTACTCATGCAATAGCTTCAGGCGCAACTTCCTAAACACAACTGCCACAATCTACCCCCCAGGAGAACTAAAGTCTAAATTAAACTAATAACAGATCAAGGTTTCAGTAAGAATCTGCATAGTCCTTTTTCTAATACCCAAGTTTTCTAATGCCTAGCTCCGGCACTCCTAGGTTATTTTTACTCTCTTGCTTGTAGATGCTTACCAAATCAGAGAAGCAACTCTATATGTTCTCCCCTTTCCCCGTGTATGTTTCCTATAATTGAGTACCTGCAGAGAGTGAAATGGAAATGTTTAATAAGATTCCTATTCAGTTATGCTTATTTGTGCCAGGTGGGGACCAAAGTACCCAGTGACTATCAAGACAGACAGGGGTACTCACCTAACCATCTAGGACAGAAGGCTTGTACTGTATATATTATGTCATTTGTACAGCACTGGTACATTCAATTAGTACACCCCCCCCCGCCCAGCAGGCTTAGCTGGGTTTGGGTGATCTATACCGTAGTTTTGCTTATCTTTTATCAATGGATGCAACAGCTCCTCTCAATATATACAAATAACAACAGTCAGTGACAGAGTAACAAAACCATAATAAAAACACAGATTTGCAGTGATCCTTAAAGTACAACTCCTCTAGCGTCTCACCACCAATGACTTTGGAAAACATAGTGGGTATTTCTCTCATCTATATTTGTTGCAATGCAAAGTTAACAGGTTCTCAGCAAGTCAGTCATCCCAGCACATTGTACAGACATTAACAGTAGTGGAATGTGGAAGGGAACTCAGAGAACTCAATTTCAGGAGGGAAATAAAGCCTAGTACTCAGTTCCAGGAGCAAAATGTGGAAAGACAGTATGGTCGGTCTCGTGGTTCGATTCTACAGAATGGTGATTGGTTCCCCAACTACATTTTTTCATTTCCAATACTAAACATTATTAATGAATGACTGTCCATGCATGCATGCATGCAAAGCATTGGGGGGGGGGGAGTCATAATACGCTCCTCTCTGCCCTTCACGCATCAGTCAGCAGACTGGGAATGCTGGAGGATGACACGTCTTAACTGTCCACATATTCCGGCGACTGGATGGAGTTCCCCACACTACAGGCTCAGCTCACCTTTAGTCTGTCTCTTTCTCCTTGATGAGCAATGATCCTCTGTATTTCCCCCCTCCACGCGATCCTAAGTGGCTTGACTCACACTGTTCCTGTTCAGTTCATCCCCGCACACTAGCTGCTGCCCCCAACTTCAGTCCGCGCCTCTCAACTGGGACACCACTGGGCTGAGAACTCCGGTCTGTACAGTACAGCAGGGCACTAGAAAGAAATGACCGCACGGGCCGGGGAGCAGTGGTGAGGATTTCTGCACTGGGGAATGGGAGGGTACAGAGAGGCAGGTTGACTGCTGAAGCAGTTGTCCTCCAAGTGAGGTAAAAAAAATAGGGGTTTCCCTTTCTTCATCTTGGCAATGCTGCTCAGCTGTCTGTTGGTAATGGCGGCGGCAGCGTGGCAGGTGAGATGGGGAGGCAGGCATTAAATGAAATAAAAAAGTAACACATGGCACAACATGCATGTAAAGTGCAGACATGTTTCAAGCACTGATTGAGAGAATGGTGTATACTCTGCTGGATGTCATAGTCACGGCAGGGCATGACGATCAAAGTAAGAGGTAGCACATATACCGTGGAGACATGTTTCACGCAGTGATTGAAGCGGACCTTTTCTTTGAAGCCAAGGCCACTGCTTTCAATCTGCTGCTATACACATCTCGCACCTCCATTGGTGCATATGGGATGCACCCTGCAGATTGAGCACTTCACTGGCAGGGACAGGCACTCACCTCCAGCAAGTCGTATTCTCCCAAGATGTTTCTTGCGCATGCGCCCAAGCAAACATAGTGAGAGGGGTGGAGCGTACTAGCTGGCACCAGGGATTGTGCACCCCAGTGTTAGCCAATTAAGAAGGAAGGGGTGGCAGGAAACATTTTTATGTTGGGTGGGGGGGCCACAGGAAGCTGATCATGATACTGATCTGCTCTGCTTGCTGAGTGGCTTTCATGCAGACTATAGGAAAGTGCTGCCCTATGATTTGGATGGCTCTTTTCTTTGAACTACATATAGCTTACACCTAGCAAGACTAGAACAGTGTCTGGCTGATGACTGGTCTGACACTGCTGAGCCCCTTGCAGACTGTCTTGTATTTGACTGACAGTGACACCCCTTAAAACCCACTATCATACCAATATGTTTGCTTTGTGAAAGCACAAGGATAAACATAAAAATACACTTTAAGATTGTTTGCATTCTGTAGAATGTGCTGATGCAGTTTGTAGTTTAATTCTGTATAAGTAAAAACAGGCTGTTGCACAACACTGGTGTTTCCACATGAAAATGTGTTTGTTTACATTTTGTAATTGAGTCCCACTGCTTTTTTTCTGGACTTGGGAACACCCTCAACAGAGTCTAGGCACTCAAGATGCAGTGTGTGTAGAGGAGGCTATTGCATCATGAGTGGCTGCTCTGTTTGGGGTGTTCCTAATGTTCAGGAAGTATGCAGTAAAAATAGATCAGGGATTTGAAACAAAATGAGGCTGGGTATAATTTATACCATTAGCATGCATTTCAGTTCTATTAAGAAACGAGACAAATTAAACAACCATCAACACTAACACATTTTAGAGAAGGTAAGTATTCATAATATGTGGGTTTTTAATGAGAAATAGAGTAAGACATAAAGGGTTGACAGTGTCCCTTTTACTGTTCATAATTACCTCTGAATCTTTTTCCTCCATTTTGCTGTCTGCTGTTTGACCACAGAGGGCTTATGTGTGACCCAGTTTCCTCACCACTATGTGTAGTACTAAGAACTTCCCTATATTAAATCTAAACCTCCCCTGTTAACCCACACCTCAATTGTACACTGGTGCCCTGTAGTGCATCCCACAATATGGCTGTGTTAGCTCCTGCCAATTTTTCATTACCAGCAAGTTTTAGCAACCTGCTGGCCCAGTGGCACTTAAGGTTGAGGCTCTGGACACTACACCTCGTGCCACACTGGTGACCTGGGTTCAGAAGCGAGCCAGGGTTGTCGGGGGTCGGCAGGGAAGGGAAGAGACTGAGCATCGGGAGGACTGCTCGCACTTCCTGGGGAGGGCTGGGGACAACTTTCACTTAGGGAGTGACCTCTGGCGATGGCTGGAGGTAGCCAGCTGAAGCTATGTGGCATATGCCTGGGGTGGAGCCATGGCAGTACATTGCCTTGCTAGCCAGGCTCCACAGGGTTCACAAAAAAATACAAATACCCCCTCCTCCTATTAATATGCGATGGTGCCTCCCACCCATGGTCCACCACACTCCCAGAGTTGGACTCGACTCTCCGCTGCCCCCCTCCTCCCCAGCCCAGAGCTCAATACTATAGCAAAAGAGTGCCATGGTTGGGGGTGACCCTTCCCCGGAGAGCAGACCCAGGGGATGTACTGGTGCCGGGGCGGAGCGGAAAAACAGTCGAGTCATGCAGGAAGGTAGAGACTGAGGACCTGGAAGGATGCCAGAGAGAGTCTGGTGGGGTAAGGATGGAGCAAAAACACAGTTAAAAAAACAAAGCTTCAGCAACCTCCTGCTGACCTCTCTCATCCAGATAATTAATATTTTAAAGCAGCAGTGCAATGAAATTGGGCCTAACATTTGACCCTACATTTTTTCACTATTAAAGATTCCAGGCATCTTTCAGTTTTATTTGGGGGTAACAGTCTGTAGTGCCACCAAAGGCTGAGCATTTGTAAATGTTTGCATTTAGTTTTATCTCAAGAACAAAAGAAGGCCACCACCACCTTTGGCTTAGAAATAGACCCGGCCAGGGATAGGATGAAGAAAATTAAAAAGAAAAGCCATGGTGCGCAGCGTAGGAGGTACCTAGATAAGCAGATTTGACCAGCATGCTAATATTTTTAATATTTGTAGCTGAAACTACTGTTTTGAAAAAAAAAAAAACATTTTTTATTGCACTGCTGCTTTAAAAATTTACTGATCTAATGCTGATTCCTCAGGTACTTCCCCTAGCACAGCCCTCCCCTGTGAGCATCTAGTAACAGTCTACCAGCTTCTTGAGTGTCATCTGTTTTTTCATCACTCTCCAGACAATATGTGGACTCCATACTGTAATATCTTCTCCAACTGGTTTCCATGTGGTACAGTGATAAAGGTCTTGCTAAAGTTCAGATATAGATATACTACACTCGCCATCTGGCCACTTTCAGTTTCTTTAGTTACTGTCACAAAGAAGTCTATAACATTGGTTCATTAGCATCTATTTGTTTGTGAAACCATGCTGTGCGTTAAAAGATAAGATAGACAGACAAACAGTCAGTCAGTTTGTAAGTTAGTTAGTAACTAACTTTGTATCTATATCTTATCTTATACTGTAGCACACAACATGGTTTCACAAAAGGTAGATCAAAAAAAAAAAAACCTTATTGCATTTGTGGTCATAATACTCAAGCTAACATACAAAAGTGTGAAACCAGCCAGGGTCCTGAGGTATCAGTGTTTTAGTGCTTTCTTTCCCATGAGTGTACTATTATTTCATTACTGCACTTTGCACTTTAATGCATTAGAAACATAGAAACACAGAATTTGCTGGTAGATAAGGTCTACATGGCCCATCTAGTCTAATCATTTTTCTCTGCCTATAGTATTACCTTAGATCCTTTTTGATCTCTGGCCCATTGACCTACCCCCACTTCACTTTCCATAAGATTCCTTTATGCCTGTCCTATGCATTCTTGAACCCCACCACTGTTTTTGTCCCACCCACCTCCAGTGGAAGACTGTTCCAGGAATCCACCACTGTTTCTATGAAGAAGTACTTCCTCACATCCCTTCAGAATCTATCTCCCTCCAGCTTCTTATCATGCCCCCTTGTCCTTGAGCACTTTTTCTGAAAAATACTCCCCCACCCGTATCTTATTTACTCCTGTGAGGTATTTCAAAGGTCTTTGCCATATCCCTCTTTCCCTCCTGTATTCCAGGGTGTACATATTTAGTTCCTTAAGTCTCTCCTTGTAGGCCTCCTGATGCAGAACCTGCACCATTTTAGTTGCCTTCTTCTGGACTGCCTCAACTCAGTCTGTGTCCTTCCAGAGATGTGGTACCCAGTAGAAGTAGACACAGTACTCTAGGTGTGGTCTTACTACCAATCTATACAAAGACAATACCATCTCCCTCTTTCTGCTGCTGGTACCCCTCCTTATGCAACACATTATCCCACTAGTCCACCCCCCCAAACCGCCTTGTCACACTGCCTGCCCACCTTTAGGTCATCTAATATAATTACCCCAAGGTCTCTTTCCTGCTTGGTGGTTGTCAGTACCACTCCTCACATTTTGTACTCTTCACCTGGGTTTCTTGCCCAAAGTACATTACTTTGCACTTTTTTTGCATTGAAATCCAGCTGCCATACCCCTGACCATTCCTCGAGTTTTCTCAGGTCTCTGCTCATCCTTTCCGTCCCCCAATGGAGTGTTCACTCTATTACAGATTTTGGTGTCATCCGCAAAGAGGCAGACTTTTCCTTCCAGCTCCTCTGCAATGTCATTTATAAAGACATTAAAGAAGACTGATCCCAGCACTGATTCCTGAAGCAATCCATGGGTTACCCTAATTTCCTCAGAGTGAACTCCATTTACCACCATGCTCTGCTGCCTATCCCCTAACCAGTTGTGTACCCAGTTTACCACCTTTGAACCTCCCAAGTTACTCAGATTGCTTACTAACCTCTTAAGAGGAACAATGTCGAAAGCCTTACTGAAATCTGGGCAGGCCATATCCACTGCTCTACCCTGATCTGATTCCTCGGTCACCCAGTCAAAGAAATCTATCAGATGTGGTTGACATGCCCCCCCCCCAATAATACATGCTGTCACGGGTCTTAAAATCCATTGGATTCAAGAAATTCCACAATCCTTTCCTTCAGCAGTGACTCCATTAACCATCCCACCACTGTTGTCAGGCTGATTTGACTATAATTGTCAATTTCTTCTCTGTTACCACTTTTGTGAAGTGAGACTACATCTGCCCTCCTCCAACCATCTGGGACCACGCCTGTTCCCAATGAGCTGTTAAATAGGATTGTCAGAGGTGCAGCCAGTACCTCCCTGAGCTCTCCCATCTGACCGCATTGCTTTGTCCACTTTCATACTAGTGAGTCCCTTCAGGACTCTCTCATCTGAAAATGGACTAGTGTCAACCTCCCTCCTTCCAATGCTCCTTATACTTTTTAGTGGCCCCTGCCGTTCTCCTTTCTCTGTAGACACTGAACAAAAGTATTTGTTAAGATGTCTACCTTTTCCAGGTCCCCCTCTGCACTGCCCCACCTCCCCTTTTTAATCTTATGAAAAAACCACCTCAAGTCATCCTTCTTTCACTTTTGTACCTAGGTCATCCCCCCTCCATGTCATCCCTGAGGCATTCACTAATCTTTCTAAAATCTGCCCTCCTAAACTCCAGAACCCCCGTCCTTGTGTGGTTAAATTCCATAGCCATCCTTATATTTAACCACACTGTACAGTGATCACTGTTCCCCACATGGCCTCCTACCTTAACATCTGCGACACTGTCCCTGTTAGTGCATAGCAGTACCAGTATTACCCCATCACTAGTGGGTTCATTGACTATTTGCCTGAGGAATACCCCCTGCAGGGAGTCCAAGATGTTCCTGATTCTAGTTGAAGCTGCAGCTGGGAGATTCCAAGCTACATCTGGCAGATTGAAGTTCCCAACCAGCAGCTCCTCCCCCTTTCTGCCATCATGCCAATAGCTTCCACCAGTACTTTATCTAACTTTGTCCCCTGTACTGAAGGTCTGTAAATCATGCCAGTGTGAACAGAGGCTCCATTTTCCATCTCTAGGGTAACCCATAGTACCTCTGCTCCCCACTGTTTTTCCTGTATCTCTGTTGCTTTTATGCCTTCACTCATATAAAGCACCACACCCCCTTATTTCATTTCGACCCCGTCTCTTCTGAACATAGTTAGCCTAGTATGGACACGTCCCAGTCATGGTGTTTAATGCACCTTGACTCAGTAATGGCTACAGTATCCAGGCTGGCCTCTGCCATGATGGCCTCTAGGTTCAGAACCTTATTTCATAGACTTCTACCGTTCACACACATGACCTTCCAGATTTTGTTATCAGTCTGTTTGTTATCACCTTCTTTTCTTTTTGTTCTTTCTTCTCCCCACCCCTGTTTTTAATGCTTCCATTCTCATCCTGCTTCATTTCTATTACCCTGCAGCATTTATTAATTCCCATCCTGGGGGTTTCCATTCCCCTCGTGTTCTCCCTACTTTCTACTTCAGCCTTTGGGGGGTAGTGACTTCCTCTCTAATTTCTTCCTCCATCCTTCTTGGCTAGTATAAATGTTTATTGGAGTAAAATCTAAACCATTCACTGAGGACTGTGGTCCCCATCCTGAATGGATGCACACCATCAACCCTATAGAGGATTTTATCTTTCCAGGTGAATCCCTAGTTTGAAATGTAGCTGAACCCTTCCTCTCTGCACCATTCCTTCAACCTTGAGTTGAAGGTCTTGGTGCAGAGATTCCTCATCCCCTCCCCTCTGTCACAGACAGTTCCTCATCGAAAGCCATAGAGCATGCTACCTGCATTGGACTACTCCCAGCTCTTTAAACTCCCCCTGCACTGTCCCAGCCCATCCCTAGCCAAGTCGTTATTCCCAAAGTGAACAACGACATCCAGCTCTGCCTCCTGTCCTGCTGCCCTAGTATTCCTCTGGATCTGCTCCCAATCCCTCTGGGCTTTGGCGATGCATAGACACCTAACATCCCTCTCTCCCACTTTCCTATTCCCAAATCTATCCCCCCTCACAATTGAGTCCCCCACCAGAAGTTGGTTCTTCCTTCTCTGACTTTCTCTCCCTTCCTCCTTGGGGTTTCTGCTCTGGAGAACCTCCACATCCTCCCTTGCCACTACCATGGGTGCCTCCTCCTAGCAGTCCTGTCTTACCAGAGCAGTGTAGGAATTGTGTAGTGGTACCATTTGAGGAATGTGCCACTGAGCCACCACCACCCTTCCAGAACCCACTATAGTCCAGCTGTTCCTCCTTCATGGCATCCTCTAGGGCAATGGTGTCAGAGTTGGTGGCCATTGGATGGGAGAAAAGGTCCTCTGAATCCTAACCAACTCAGCCTGGAGTCCAGCAACCTCCTCCCTCAACTCAGAGAGTTACACACATGTAACCCACCCCTCCAGCTCATGTCTAGGGGCCTGATGTATTTTCCAGTGAAGGGAGGGCACAAGCCAGAGAAATGCACCTTATGCATTGAACAGGAATAAACTTGGCTTACCTTGCCATTGACCACCCAAGATGGGCACCAACATCGAAGTAAAAATCCCAGGAACAGCACCACCAGCCAGACAGCCAGTTCAGGTACAGTTCCTGAAGGTTAGGGGGTTAAACTGGTTAAAACAGCAGCACAGATACAAACCAGGTGGTCCACAGAATAAAAACAATTAATTTATTCAAAAGAAACACAGCTCCATGGGGCTGGGAGGAGAGTGAAGAACAGATAAACAGGCATGCTGAACTTCCATCTGCAGTACAGAGCTGTGGTACACACTTGGGCCTAAACAGGCCAAATTAGCGGGCTCCACCTTTTACTGGGCTGAGAGGGTTCCATGCCATAATAACAACTGCAAAATAGCAATTGCTATTATGGCGAATGTATATCAGCAAAAAGCAAACTGGCAATATACACATGACAGCAACCCAATATCCGGCAACAACACTAAGTGTTTTTGAGTGCTCCCCTTATGGGGGGATTAGGCCCCCGCACCCCCTGACTACAGATTGATAACTCCAGGGGGGTGCATGTTGGAGAGGGGGCAACACTCCACTTTGCAGAATAAAAAAATAAAGGCAGTCGTGGGCAGCAGCAAAATATTGCCTTCCGGTCCCCAGCCCCAAACCCAGTACCTGCTGCGCCAGCGTTAACCATCCTCACCACCACACCACATGGCTAGCTCAGCTGTAGTAGGCACACCATTCCCCTTCAAACCCCTTCTCTATACCTTCCCCTTCCCCTCGCTATCCACCCTTCCGGCCACCCTTCCCTACACTCGCCTTTGTTTAAGGTCGCTACCCTTGAAAGGTAGTCCATGGGGATAGCGCTGAATATGAGTCACTGTTTTGAAGGTTGCTCATATTCAGTCCCTGTACTCACTGGATACTGGCTGACAGGCATCAAATGCTTGAGAGGAAACTCCGGCCTGCATTACACAACCTCAGCTTCCAGACCATGCCAGTCAAGCAGCTCCAACCCTTCGGTCGGCCATATGCATCTCAGGACTTAGACCACATTGCAAGCCATTCACTTCCCCAAATTCCATCCTGCTGAGTTGGACCTATGGGTATGGCACCCACCCTGATGCTAGTGCTAGACCAACATGGGAGAAGAGGCACCAACCCTATCTCACTCCTGGCAGGCCACCTCTGAGGAAATGGAGTGCCACATGGGACAGGCCTCCTAGTGCTACCACCAACAGGAAACTGCACACCGGTGCTGCCACCACCGGGTGCCCCCACTGTCCCTCCTCTCCACCACGGACTAGGCCCCTGGCACACCATAGTGCCACAGAGCATGAGATGGGCCTAACCAAACAGTTCTTGCAGCTCCCCTCCTAGAACTGGGGTCCCAATCCAGTGGCCAAAACTCCCTACTACATCCCACCAAAACCCCGGTTGAACTCAAACACCACTCTTGAAAAAAATCACAATCTCCTGGGATGGGATTCAAACCCTGGCCCACTGCCAGATGTTTCCTGAGGATTTCCTTCTCAGACTTTCTAAATACACCCCATAAGTACCCAAACAGGGCCAGCAGGACATGCTAAGGGCAGGAAAGGCCCTCTCCTGGAACTTCTTAAAAAGAGGAAAGGGGAGGAGGAGGAAGAGATTGGTAACCCTAGTAAGCCCCATCACTAAGGGGACTTACACACAGATGGGGCAGAGGTGCAGGCTCTAGAAGATCTTGCTGAAAACTGCTGCACCACAGCCACTGCACTGGGTAACCCATGATATGGGCAACTCAAACTTAGTGACTCAGTCTGAGTGCCTGAGTTATGAGTGACTGTGAGAGAATAGGAAGGTGGAATGAGAGCTACTGGAAAACTCGGCAAGGTGCTTTATGGTGAGAGAATGCTAGCAAGAGAAGGATATAAGTGATTGTTTGGGAGGGCTGATCCAAGCTGGGCATCTGATGCGGTGGTCAAGGGTATGGTCTATGATAGTGGAGATCTGGGTTTTGGAACTGGTGTGGGGTTTATTTTTATGTTGGTCATTGTTGTATTGTTGGGATTTTTTTATTTTTGAGGCTTCTTTATCCTTGACTTTATTTACCCACCGCCTGCCAGTTGCTCCCCCCAGCATTCTCCCCCTTGTACACTGCCACTCCACTGAGTAGCCCACTCCAATGGTTGCCTCTTTCCCCAGTGTCCATCCCCCAGAGTTGGTTATTTAGAGATGCAGGGGTATGTGGGGGGTGTAGCCCCCTACATAAATAGTGAATGTAGAGCTATCCTCCATAAGGATTGTGTTTACTGTCACTTTTTTTGTCTGGTCACTGTGGTGTTGATTGTAGAATTTGTATCCAGCAATTTGTGCTCGCTGTTTTGCGAGTCACTATTAAATCTTAGCTGTTATCACATGGCACCACTGCACTGCAGTACTCCTAGCATTCCCAGCTTCTATACTCCCTGTGTTACCTGGAAATACTTATGTACCCTTATCCCTGATATTGTGTTCCCAGCTTTTTGTTTCTTGATACTTTATTCCTCTGTACCTGGTGTAAATCCCCTTACATTGTTATCCTAGATAGGGTGTTGTAACTATTCCCAGTTTTAGGCCTATCTTTTACCTTCCACCCTTCCCATCAGCGAATGCAACAGCAAGAGTGAACAGGTGCCTTACCTTAGTCATCCAGCAGAGCTCCCTGCTTCCTTGTACTGATGCCTGCCAATGCCGAAGAACCCAATTTTATACCTGTTCCATTCTTTCACTGTTTCACTCCTTCACTGGGAAAGGCAGCCCCATTAAGGCGGTACTTCCTGTTGGATTACCGAGCATCTGATTGGTCCCCTGGCTACCAAGTCACCCTGCCACAACCAACCAGAAATCTGACTCAGCCCCACCTCCAGTTATTAACTAGCTGAGGCCCCAGAACAGATGATTAGCACCCCTCCCCCAAACTACTGGGCTAGACACAGTTCCTATAATATGGCTCCTAAATGTAGGCCACTATGTCTCGCCTCAAATTCACCCTTTGCTCAATAATGAATACACCAATTCAAACAAATAAAGTGTTATATTCTACTCTTCGCAGTACGTTTTGCATTTTTTGCCAACAAAAGGTGGATTGGTGGTGTTCATTGCTACGTATGTGACCTGACATGGCAGTCTCCTGAGTGATCTTTTTTTTCAATTTAATATACTTCATTACGTTTTTGCAACAAACAAAGGGAAAACAAATAACCATACCATCAACAGCTACCATTCCGTGTCACTGTACAAAAAAGGAATATGCTGTGGTGAAGAAGGAGATGTCACAATACTACAGGAGATTATCTAATTACACAATCAGCAGTATGATCATAGTACAGAACTGCAACCCCTTCTTAAACCAGGCACCTCCTCATCTCTACTCCTCCTCCTTCCCTACCCTACCTCCCTCCCTCCCTCCCATCCAGGGGCACATCGAAACCCATGTTTGTGGGGGTTTAACATTTCAAAAGAGGAGGCCCTCCTCCCTGCTTTATGGTCATTGTACAGTGGATGCCTTTAGGCTATTGGTGGAGGGGCACTTGACTCGAAGTCTTAAAAAAAAATCCAGACTTCTAGTCTCTCCCTAGGCTTGTCATGGGCTCAAGGGTTTTGTAAAAGAGGTAAGAGGGCCACAAACAGGCCCCATCTATTCATGAATGCTTCTAGTTGGTCAGCCCATTTGGCAATTTGCAGCTTCATTTCCTGTCAGTGTCAGTGGCTCAGTAAGTAGCACATTTGCCTCTGAGGCTGGGAGATCAGAGGGCTGTGGGTTCAGTTCTCATATCTGGCACTTGGGTTAATATCCCAGTACTGACACTGTAGTGCAGAATGAGAGGGGTGCTGCACTTCTGAGGTGCCATCTTTCAGATGAGACGTTAAACCGAGGTCCCATCTGCCTGGATTGGTGGTAGTTCAGGTGGATGTAAAAGATCCCATGGCACTTATCAAAATGTGTAGGGGTGTTTTTATTTACAATAATGCATAAATACAATAATACAAAAGAACATGAATATAATACATACCATCTTAGAGAAAGTAAAGACCGAACCAAACAATCAATCTACTAACACAAAAGGGTTCCCTACCTCCCTTACAGTCAAAACAGAATTACCTATTTATATTTAATCATATGTGAAAAACCCTTCCACCAAACTTTAACTTTATCTACATTACATAGTTGCCGATCTTTCAAATAATTTTTCTGTAATTCATGCATTACATATTGACAGAATCCTTCATACGTGACTTTTTTTGATAAATTACCCATTGGCATCTCACCTGCCATAAATACAATCTTAAACATGCAGAAAAGACCATCAGTGTTCTATAATCATAAGTTTTTAAACTAGGTGATACAATTCCAATTACTAAAATGTCATAAGTCAGTTTTGATAACCATTACAGATTCCATTTTTTTGCAGCATAAATCCATAAAGGTTTAACAAAAGAGCAGTATAGAAAAAAATGTTCCATAGTTTCTTCCTGGTTTATACACTCTGGATATGGACAGTTTCTTTCTTTCTTTGCTTTATATTTAGCTGTACCCCTTACATTTAACCGACCATACATAATGAGCCACTGTGTTTCCCACATAAATTCTGGAAGTCTGGGATTGTTTAGTTGGTCTAATATTCTGGTGTTCTTAGCTGTGGGACAATTCTTGAAACTGGGACTTGTAGGATAAATTTGGGTCATAATGGCCTTATAGAGTGATTTCATGGAGTTAGAACTCATTTGTAATTTTGAGACCTGCCATTTGTATAGCTTCTGTGCTGCTGGTCTAAAATATATCGGAATGTGAATATGTGGATTAATTTTTGGAGCACTAATGAGCCAAGCTATCAAATAACATCCTAGTGCACTTCCAATCCATAACCCATCACAACTATCCGGATGAAGCAACCTTCGTTTGATTGTATGGATAAAAAAAGAGAACATGGCAGAAAGTGACAGGATCGATCATTCTTAACCCTCCCTTCTCTTTCTCTAGATAGGTGTAGCATCTCTTAATCGGGTTTAATCTATTCCCCCATAACATTTGAAAAAAACTACTGTATAATCTTCTCTCATATTGAGAAGGTAAAGGAAAGATGATAGCAACATATTGTAAACATGGTATTATAAATTGTTAAAGAATTTGAATTCTTTTTTGTTTTGAAAATTTAAACTGTTTCTATCTAGTCACTTTTCTTTCAACATTTTTCAATACCCTATCCCAGTTGTCTTCAGGAAGATTTTGAGGCCCAAACTGAATACCCAGGATGGAGACAGGTTCTGCGGATATCATGATAACATTGTGTTTAATAACAGATTGATTCCTACTTCCTATCATTAGCCCTCTAGATTTCGATTTGTTTAATTTGGCATTGGAAATTATTGAAAATAACTTGAATTCTTTAAAAAACTCCTCCATTTGATTGTGGTTCTTAAAAAAAAGACAAACATCCTTTGCATAGGCTTGCACAATCAACTGAATATTGGACTGTGGCAATTGTAACCCTTCCCATTTAGGTGAAATAGTTAATGCTCTTATTAGAGGTTCAAGTGAAAAAATATACAACAAGGGGCTTAGAGGGCAACCTTGACGTACCCCTGTTTTTATTTCTGTGCCTTTTGTTACCGTTCCCTTTATCACTGGGTATACCTTAGCAGAATTATATAATGATTTAATGATCTTAATTATTGAGCTGGGAATCCCAAAAAATTCTAAAACCATGAACAAATACATGTGATTGACCCTATTGAAAGCTTTCTCTAAATCTATCAAAAGTAAACATCCTGATCTTCCTTCTAAAGATAAAGATTCAATCAAATCTCTTATAATTATTATAGCCGATTGTATCCGCCTGTCTGGTAAGCCACAATATTGTAGTGGCAAAATCACTTTATTTGCCAAGTTTTTTAATCTATTATTTGATAAAGTAGTAAACATTTTGTAATCAGAGTTTAAAATTGTGATGGGTCTCCAGTTTCTAATGTCTCCTTTTTACCCTGATTTAAAAATATATATCATAAGGCCTTCCACAAATGCAACCGGAATCGACTTACCTGACATAAAAAAAATGCAAAACTAAATTTAAACAAGAAATGATTTCCATCTGGAAGGTTTTATAGAATAAGTTGGGAAGTCCATCTAAACCTGGTGTAACATTAACTTTTAGATTATGAATGACCATTTCTATTTCTTTGTAAGAAAAAGGTTCCCTCATGGCTTTAGTTTCCTGAGAATCTAAGGGGGGCAGATATTATCTTATTTCTATTGTAGATGCATAAGTCTCAGGTTGTAGGTTATTAAAATGGGGTTCTGTAATAGAATTAATAGAAATTTCATCTTCAACTCTAATCTTATTATAGTCTAAATATTCCCTGGCTGTAGACTCCTTAATCTTTTTACAAAGTTCAAAAGGGTCTCCAACCACAGTTTTCTTTGAATGATTAGCTAAGAGAGCCTGAAGAGTTCTGGTTCTATTGTATTGAAAGTCTTTCATCTGAGTTTTAATATTGTTAATTTGAGATGAAAAGTCTAATCTAGATGAATTTGCTATTGAAATTAGGTGCTGTAACTGTGTTCTAAATTTCAAAAAAGAAAATAAATTCGAATTCCTCTGGCAAATTCTATATTTTTTAAACCAGTTGCTACAGTCTTTTTTTGTTTCCATCCACCAGGTACCAAGATCTGGGTATAAAAATGCCACTGACAATCTAGCTTGAAGAATAAGTGATATTGAATTCTTTACTAGAGCATCTAAGAGAATGGAAGTGTTTAATTTCCATCTAGTCTTCTTACATAACTTGGAGGGCCCAACCCCAATTTTGACTTGTATATGCAAGTGATCAGAAAATTAGACAGGTACAGTTTTAAACTTCCCTACTGTGATTGATTTTGATGTGAATAGATAATCAATTGGTGAACCTATTTTCCTTTTAAAAAAGGTACAATTAGGACCGAAATTTAATGACTGATTACAGTTGGACGAATCTGCTATTTTTGTGATAGATTTGAGACAGTTTGAATCACAATAAACTTTCTTTTTTGACATTTCATTTGAATTTAGACTGCAATTAAAATCTCTGCCCCTAAAGATATTAAGAGAGGTTACCAGATAGGGTTGGATTGCTTTGATACATTCAGTTCTAACTGCCTTGGTTTGAGGATTATAAATGTTAATGAATCTACAGTTCATGGACCACCAATTCCCATCTATGATTAAGACTCTGCCTGGTATTAAATCTATTAATTTATGTGATACGAAGTGGAAAGAATTAAATAATATCTCTATCCCATCTGCACAGTCTCTACCAAATGACCAGTAAGAAGGACCCCATGGCCAATCTCTTTTAAAGGAGGCTATCTGCTCAAATGCAAACATCCATGTTTCCTGCACGAAGCTTACTGCAATATTATTATCATGAAGGAATTGAAATACTGCTTGCCTTCTCACACTATTAAATATGCTATGTGTGTTTAATGAACCCCATATGTTTACCGTCATTATTCCTGTTTCATGTTGGGTTTGTATTATTATTTTTTCCTCCCTTTTTTTCTTTTCTTTATAATCCTCTGTTGAAACTCCCATATTTTCCTGAAATGATTTTTGGGAGTCTGAATCCCCCACCTCCATTTCAGAATCACCCCGATTGGGGAATAAGGCAGCATAGGAATTTGGGGATTCTATTGACTCATTTTGAGGTGTAGTTTTTGCCTTTATGTTTCTGATAGACTATCTGGGGGGTAAGGGGGACAGTGAGGTACTTTCTATACCAGGAGTTTCTGTATCATCTGGGTCTTTATAACATACTGGCTCAAAGTGCTCTGCATTCTTTTCTATTTTTACTATTCCTGCAGGTTCCACCAGTGGACTGGGGGGCTGGGGGGGACTACTTTAGCTAAAGCTACGACTTCTAATTCTTGAAAAGGGGATGTTGTGGGCTTCTCTGATGATGTTTCAGCCTGTTTAGCCACGGCATCCTGGGCTTGTTGGATCAGTAAGTCAGGACTCCCACAAGAGGCTTTATTTTTTTGCTGCCCAAGGGCATTTTTTAAATGCATGCCCATATTCCTCACAAAGGTCGCACTTGATGTGGTTGGCACATTTCATGGTTACATGGCCCACTTCCCCACAGTTGTCACATCTGGGTTGGTCACAAATACTCGAAAGGTGAGTTTTTGACCTGCACTTGTAGCAAGCCCTAGGCTGACCACTGTAAAAACATACCCCTCTATCTCTGCCCAACAGGAAAGCATTGGGGATATGCTCAATCTCTGTGTCTGATTGCCTTAATTTAACTTTGTACTTCCAGCCCCCTGTCCAGAATTGTTCTGAATCCAAATGTGTTCAGGTTCACTTTGTATTTCACACTTTTGAGATAACCAGTATGTTATGTCTTCCACATGGACCCCCATTCCTAAACATTATAGTAACATTTTTAATTAAAGGTTTAGTTAGTGGAATTACTAAAAAGGGGATCCATGTGGGGGAAAATTTAACTTGCCCATACCTCTCCCAAAACAGATCTAAAGCATGAGACTTTCGAAAACTTATATCAAAGTTATCCTCCCCAGAAATATTGATAAACGCAAATACATCTCTAGGAGAGAAATGTAATGATTCTTTAATAAGATATTTCCCTACATAATGTCTGTCAGGTCTTTCCTCCAGACCTCCCTTGTAGCGAATGCGTACTGCATTCCATCGAGGTGCTGCTTCTCTTTTTGCATGAGAGAAAAGTTCAGACATCAAAGGTTTGTTTGAATTGGCTGAAAAATTTTGTTCATCCTTGCTTGCTTCTTTATGAGGAGTAGTGACAGTTTGTGATTTAATAGCTGGTTTCACATTGTTAGGCTGTAAAGGCGTGTTTACTACAGAGCTTGATTTCTTGTCTGCAGGAACTAGCCCAGCATCAATTTTTTCTGAAGAATGGTAAATAACTCAGGAGACTCTGTTTGTAAATTAAAGATAGGATCCCATACAGTGTCAGGAGACCAAACCCCTGTGGCAGACCTTTCCCAGCCTGCTTCTAGGGGCACCTTCTGAGGTGACCAGTTCTCATCATGTTCTCCTGTTTTCACTGAGACCTGTCTTTGAGTGGTAGAAGCAGTTTGAGCTGTTGTAGCATTCACAATCATAGCTTGCTGCTCCCGTACTGAAGATTTAGGAGCTTCTGTATTTATAGACGGAACTTGTGGAGCTAGCTCCGAAAACTGAATTCCATCACACCCTCTTGATAGTTTACTTCGGTTTGAAATTTTATCCATGCGGATGCCTCAGAATCATTTCCCTGCTGGGCCAGAGGCTTAAACATGAATCCTGCTTCTTTAGAAAGGTGCACCTTCCCCACAAAGGGTAAACTCTGAACAGAATGACTGGAAGCTGGGTGAGCGCTGCTGTGTGCTAAAGGGGATGGGAAGCTCTCGCAACTGCCCTTGCCATTTTTCTGCATTACTTGAGGCTCTTGGCACTCACTAAACTTAGCAAAAGAGCTGCCAGCCTTAACACAGTCACTATTCGCAGGATTAGAATTGTTTGAAAGCAACCACTCACCCTCTGGTGGGAGAAGCTTCTTTTTGGCCACGTCATCGTTGTTGCTGTCAGTTTGTTCTCTCAGCCTGTCAGGTGAATCAGCTGCAGCCCCAATTAGCACAGCACTCTGGTTTGGACATGATGTTCCCTCTAGAGCTGAATTAACCTCCGCTTGTATATCAGCTTTGTAAGTACTCATTCCATCAATAGCTCTGGTATTCTTCAAAGTGGCAACGTTTTCAAAAGAATTAGATGATCAGTTAGCAGTGAGGCCTTCCCCACCACTAAATTAACATCCTTCTCCTCCGAAGTCTCTCCCAAAGTGGCCATCTTACAGCAAGACAGCCCATCCACCTACAGAAGGGTAGTGGAATTTCCCCATTTTCCTGGCCAAATTTCCCTCATTCACTAAAAATACCACCAACAGCTTAATCTGGTTCAAGGTCAGTTGGCATTCATCTGTATCCCCCTCCCCTGGGTTGTGCCTGAAAATAGGCAGGATTTATCTAGTGCACTTACCTAGTCAACAAAAAATGAAATAAATAAATAAATACATTTCTGAGACCTGAAGGATTTCACAGTGCCATTCTTTTAACATGGGGCAGGCTTGGTCTACCCAGTGTCTAACAATAATAAGCTTGGCTACGCCCCAAATCAGTGACATATAGACTTTATAACAGTTTAACATCTCCCAGGGGAAGTGACCTACCAGGCAAATCTGAGGAGTAAAATAAGAACCCAACTCTAACACGGTGGTTTGTATTATTTGCCAAAAGGGGCTATCATAGAACAGTCCCAAAAGATGTGTTTTAATGAGCCTACCTGTAGGCCACATCTGTTACAGACTGGTGAGTCTGCTCTACCCATCTTAGACAGTCTTGCATGGGAGAAGTAAAGGTTATGCAATATAAAAACCTGTAGAAAGCGGAGGGGGTCTTGCTTTAGGAATTTGTATAGGCATTGCCATATACATTGCCACTCTTTTACACTAAAGTTTAAATCAAGCTCTTGTTGACAGTAGTAACACACTCCCTGAAGGCTGTTGGGGTCATGTAGCTGTAATAAAGAGTAAAACCTAGAGATCGGATGTGGAGATATGGCCATTTCTATAAGAGTCAGTACTATCAAGTCAGCATTGTCTACCAAAGGAAGGGGGCCCATGAACAAGGTAATTGCCCTTGTTAGTTGGAGATTTTTAAAGGGGTGATACACCGGAATGGAGAAAGACTCCTGGACATCTTGCACGGAACAAAGGCTCCCTTGGTTGAGTAAGGAAGAGATCAATGCTCCAGTCAGAGCTGGACAAAACTTGGTGGAATCATGTGGTTAGCTATCTTGAAGTACAGAATCCAAAATATTGGTTGGGAAAGATCCGAGTGCAAGGCCAAGCTCAGGTGTGCATGAATCTTGCTAAGTGCTTTGAAAGACCTCTGTATCTGTGAATAGTTAAGAGATTTAGGAAGGTCGGAGAGCCTATTATAAATAAGACTCTCTACATTGATACCCTGGGCCCGACACAGATGTATCTCAATGGGGGTCCACAGTGGTGTGTAACCGTTACCAGAGCAATCAATGGGTCCCGGGTTCCACATGAAAATTCTGCAACAATGGATGGCACAGTAGTATAAGAAGAAGTTAGGAAGTTTCAGCCCCCCCAGCTCTTTCCTATAAGACAATTTGGAATATGCTCTATGAGTCGCTTTGCCTAGCCAAAGAAAATCGGAAAGGAAGGAATGGAGATGGGTGAACCAGGCTTTAGGAAGTAAAGGGCCGGCCATGTTCAGTGGGTTCAACAGCCTGGGAAGAATGTTCATTTTAATTAAATTGGCCTGACCCCACATAGAGAGCAGGAGAGATCTCCATCTATATAAGTCAGCTGCAAACATTTGAGTTATGGGAAGGAGGTTAAGTTTGGCTAGGGCTGAAACATTTCTAGTCACTTTGATGCCCAGATAGGTGAGCATCTTGGGTTCCCAAGCTAGGCCCAAGTCTGTAATCTCATATGCTAGAACATAAGAATTTAGGGGCATAGCCATAGATTTATCCATGTTCAGTTAATATCCAGCTACCCCGGAAAATTTATTGATTACACTTAATACTGCAGTTAAGGAGAGCCTAGGGTTTTCTAAATGTAAAAGCAGATCATCCGCGTAGGCTGAAAGGCTGTACCTGGAATTTCTGACCAAAATGCCCCAAACTTCAGGGTGATTCTGAAGAGATCAAATTAAAGGTTCCAGATAGAGATTGAATAGGAAAGGGGAAAAGGGACAGCCTTGCCTGGTACCTCGCTGTAGGGGGAAAAGGTCAGAAAAGACCCCGTTGCACCGAATCCTCACTGATGGATGACAGCATAACACTCTCAGCCAATCACTAAATTGAGAGGGAAATCCAAATTTTTATAGTGTGGTGAATAAGAAGGACCAACAGACATGGTCAAATCCTTTCTCCACTTCGAGGGAGACCAGGAACACTCGAATTTTCCTACCTCCTGGTAGCCTAATAAGATGAAAGACTTTTTGCAGGTGGCCAGAGGAAAGACACCTGTGAGGGACTGATAAGCCCATTCCATGTCTTGTGAAGACGGTTGGCCAGGACTTTGGCTAAAAGAGATATTGGACCGTAGTTTCCAGAAAAGAGATGTGATTTCCCCAGTTCGAGAATAACCGAAATCCATGCTTTTATGAGCATGGAATCCAAGAGGCCAGAACTCCAGATAGATGAATAATTTAGTAAGGACAGGGGCTAGCATATTTATAAAGGTAGCACAAAACTGGTTGTGAAATCTGTCCTGGCCAGGGGCCTTGTCCTTGGTTTATTGCCCAATAACCTGACGAACTTCGGTTTGGGAAATTGGGGCTCTTAAAATTTCTTGTTGTGCGTCTGTATCCTGAGTGACCTTTTTTGCTATTTCCTGTAATGGTGAGCCTTGCACACCTGTACATAGTGCCAAAGGTCATCATTACTGTCTTCTTGGCTTGGCACAAAAAGAGATGATTTGAGTGGTACCAGGATTGGACTTCATCAAGGTCCCACTGACAAGACATACATCAGCGTAAGTGTTGAGGCTCAGGAGCAAGAGATCCTCATGTATCTGAATGAATGATGAGTCACAGAGCAATGAAGGTAATTAAAGAAGGTGAAGAATAAGATAGGGTCCACAGTGGAGTGCAGTGAGACTCGTGACTGAAGAATGGGGGCAAGACATCATCAATATGGACAAATTGGTGATATGCTAAGTAATGGGAGCAGAACGGACCAATGGCAAGATCAGAAAGTCCAGCCCCATCAGTTTATAAAGGTGACTAAGTGGCGGCAGAGTGTTATATGCCTTGGTAGAGTTGACAAATTTGACACAGGTTGGCTAGCCTTGATCCAGCCCCTTTAGGGCTTAATCTGTGAACCATAAAAGGAGAAAGACAGTAGCAAGGGATTTGCAGAATCCAGACTGGAAAGGGAAAGGAGATGAGTTCAGGAAGTTTGAGACTTGGGAAAGGATGAACTGTTCCTGCATTTTAGCTAGTGAAGGAAAATGAGAAATGGGATGGCTATTCCAGGGGGGAGACAGGTCCCCTTCACCCCTATGAAAAGGGGAAAAGGATTGGCTTTCTTTCAGGCCTGGGTGAAAGAACCATGCCAAACAGAGTGGCTAAGAAGGGAGAAGGAGAAGAAGAAGAATCAGCATTTATATAGCACTTTTCATACACTGTGTATCCCAAAGTGCTTTACGAGCAATGCTAGACTGGTAGCAAAGTGACAGAATGTGTAGTGGCTGCCATATCGCACATCAACACACACACAGCCTGGACAATTCCATGATCCAGTTTATGGGAAGGGGAATGTTGGCCAGAACACCAGGAATGTCCCCTACTCTTTGCGAAGTGTGCTCTGGGTTCTTTAACTTCCACCTGGATAACACCAGGATGGGTAGAAGGGATCTCGAGTTAACATCTCATCCGAAGGACAGCACACCCCAGCAGTACAGCACCCCCCAATACTGCACTCAGATGCCAGTGGTATGAGTCCAGTCCCGGTGTGGGATAAAAACCCACAACCTTCTGGTCGAGAGGTGGATGTGCTACCAGCTGAGACACACTGAGGCAATAAGATCAGATGTAGTAGGAGAAGACAGGTGCAACAAGGTGGAGGTGGAGCCCACTGTTATCTTTAACACATTTATGGTACATTTAGTGTCACAAGGTAAGTTTACAACTATTGAACTATATTAAAACATATGATCCTTTGTACTAGCGAAAAATCTGCTATGGAACTTATCTTCCTGTTTCTTGAAACTATAGGAAGTTGAAGCAGCAATTCTTTCCTGAGCTTCTGTGTGAGTAACAAACTTAGTTTCCTCTACAGACCTAGCAACGGAGATAATGAAATGTTAGAAAAGCAGACAGAGTATTATGTTAGCTCAGTTCAATCCACTAAAACATTAAACAATAAGAAAACATGATAAGGTGTGTGGCACCCACTGCCTTGTGCAGTGCCAAGGAAAAGATTTCCTTTACTTGTTTTGGTGCCTGGTAACAAATTCAGCAGACAAGTTATAATGTTAGATAATGATTTTATCTTTTAGGGAACTGCATGGAATAGTCTGGAGCAGGGTTGTGTGCTCAGCAGAACTGTCAGACAAGAGGTGCTGGTAATAATTCTCTTTTGCAATGTTAAACACAGAAGCGAGCATTTGATGGCAGATAAGGACCATTTTGCCCACCTAGTCTACCCAAGTTCCTTGCCTACTGCCACACTGTACACCCTACTTGATCTTTGGCTTTCCAACCCCTCCCCCCTTTCCTAGCCCCTAAGGTTCCCTTATACCTATCCCATGCCTTCTTAAATCCCACTACAGTTTTCGCTCCCACCACTTCCATGGGGAGGCTGTTCCAGGCATCCACCACCCTTTCTGTGAGGGGGTGGGGCAGCTGCAATCTAGGAGTGCTAGCTGTGCACTCGTGCTGACTTTGTAGACCATGAGGTCTGTTTCTGCTGGCAGATTCGTATCTTCGTATGTTCATAAGTATTTCCTTACATTTCCCCTGATTCTACCCCCCACAGTTTCATTGCATGACACCTGGTTCTTGTGCATCCTTTTCTCTAAAAAAGGCTTCCCTGTTGAACCTTATTTATACCCTTGAGGTATTCACTGTACCCTTAGGTATTGCGGTGATAATTATCAAAGATAACCCAAATGAAACACAGCAGCTCCTTATATTTGGAGGCAGTATGGCGCAGTGGTTTAAGGCTCTGAACTGCAAATCTGGAGACCTGGGTTTGAATCCCACAGCCCCCACTTGCATACTGTGTGACCTGGGGTTTATCTTAACTTCCCTATGCTCCCAAGTCACACCTGTAAATAAGCTTTCAGCTTAGTGTGCCATTCCTGGTTAAACAACTGAATAAAAAAAATAAGTGGAGTTCTGTTTCTACCCAGTTTCACAGAGGGTGTGTTGAAGCAGCAGGAAGTTGGAAATTCAACAAGGTCACACAGTAAGCCACTGACTGTTTCAGGATTTAACTGTTGCATGGCTGCAGACTGATACCTCTGTCCAGAACTCTAATACGTTCTAATTCTGTCAGCAGCCTAAGTTAGTACAGCGAAATCAGGTTTCTTAGTTCTGTTTTCAAACAAATAAACTGCAAAGCTTACTAGCTGTCAATTTTAAGAGGAAACAGAATAGTATTTGGTTCAAATTAATAATCTTTATGATGGCATGTAGAGGTAGAAATGCATGAGTCAACTTTTCTGGTCCTGATGTTCAGGCCAGGCAAAGTGAAACCAGAACCAAAACCAAATATGCAGTATACAGTATTGTCAAAATATATCATCTGTTTAAAACACACTGAGTAACTCTGCACAGCAGCTCTGGATCTACTGCATTGAAAATGCTAAAATGAGCTTGGAGGCTCACATTCCCCTTCAGCTGTGCCATCCTGAACATCCCTGCTCCATTGGACTGTATCTTTATGCAGGTGTAACACTGTGACCTGATTGGTCCAACATACCACATTTCTTTGTAAATTTGGAAGAATTACACAGAGCAGACACAAGGGAGAACATTTTCAAAGGAGATGCGCTGGCGCAACTCCCAAAATGTGCCGCTGCATGACACTGAAACAGCAGAGATTCATTGCGTAAATCCGGATGCACTGCAATGCAACTATAATGTATGCAGTGCATCTGGAGGGGGCGTCCCTTGAATGTGCTATTCAGTCCAAATGGGCAGCACATCTGTGGCGCATCTCCCAAGATGTGCATCCCAAAGACAGGCATAAAAGGAGTTTGCCTAAGTGCAGTCCACCCACAGGCAGCCAGTAGAGCAGCAGGAGCAGAAAAATGGATGGGGCAGCTTTCATAATGGTGGAGGTAATGAGGGGTGTGAGGTGATGGGTGGAACACCAACATGGCTGTTGAATGGCCCATAGGCAGTATGGCCAACAAAGATGGTACCGTGCCTGTGTCATCTATGAACAGCTGACTGACCCAGAGATTGTGGGCCAGTACCAACTCAACAGGGATATTCTGAGACAGCTCTGTAAGCTGTGTCATGACGAACTGCAGGCACCCACCAGAAATAGTTGTGCCATGTCGCTGGAGACAAAGGTGACAGCAGCAATGTGCTTGCTCACCACAGGCACCTTCCAGATATCAGTGGGTGACACCACTGGTATTACACAGTCTGCCACATCCCATCTCCTCACATAGCTCCTCAATGCTCTGCTGCCACATGCTTCAGAGTTCATCCAATTCCCTAGCATACAGAAAGAGAGTACAGAAACCATGCAGCAATTCCACAGGGTGGCACGCATACCAGGCATTATATGAGCCATTGACTGCATCCATATGGCTATCAGGGCACCACCTGGCCCAGATGGTGTAGCATATATCAATCAGAAGGGTTACCACTCTATCAACTGCCAGATTGTGTGCAATGCCACAGGGCACATCACCAATGTCTTCACCATGCACCCTGGGAGTACACATGATGCCTTCATCAGGCACCAGTAGGCCTTGTGCCACAGGTTTAAGAGTGGGGACATCCCCACTGGCCACCTAGTTGGGTGAGTTGGGCAGGACCCCATGCCCACACCATGTACTTTGTGGCACAGCACACAGCAGGTGGTAGTGCTAGGGTGGGGTGGGGGAAGTGTGACATGGATAGTGCAATGGAAAACAGCAATGCTGAACTGTGGAACCTGGGGTTCTGCTGGACTGGGACACACAGATACAGAGACAATGGTGTGTAAGGCCACAGGGTGAGATAGGCAGGGGTGCATAACATCAACCAAATGTGGCAGTGTGAGAGGCAACAGATGCCCCCAGCCACCACCATTGTTCAGGAGATGGACAAGCACAATGGTTGGACAGGACAGTGGCATGATGCCCACATAAGCAGGGATGGGGCCAACAGGCCTGGGGAGAGGTTGGCCAGGCTGTGCCCAGTCAGGCTACAAGCAGGATATAAATGCAGGATCCTGCAATGGCAGTACTGGGGCTGCACATGTGGGGAGGTGGGAATGGCAACAAGGTGGACAGGCAATGGCAACATAGACAGGCAAAGGGGGTGGTGGTTGTCAGAGGCCATGAGCACACCTGAGTGAAACTAATGCATGTCTCTGCCCCCGACATAACAGTGCATACCCTCTCTGACGATGGCTGCTCACTCCCATATGACGGCCTAGCAGTGAGGCTGAGGAAAGGTACAATGAGGCACACAATGCAACATGCAACATAATCGCGGGTGTGTTTGGCATGCTTAAAATGTATTTCAGATGCCTTGACAGATCCGGTGGTGCCTTACAATACAGCCATGAAAAAGCCTGTGGCATATTCCATGCCTGTTGCATGCTACACAACATGGCCATAGACCATGGGATACTTGTCCAGGCACAGGATGGTGACAGCAGAGATAAAGATAAACCCCAGGGTTGGGCTGGGCAACCAATCCTGGAGAGGAGGGACCCTCTATTGGCCGCCAGGGCTCGGTGGCACAGGGACAACATTGTGGAGGAGCATTTTAGAAACTGGAAGTGAGTAACCCAGGAGGAACCAACTGGGCAGCAAGTCACACACACACATACTGACATGGGGGGAGGACACACACACACATGTGGGCAGACACTGCACAGTAGCTACAGAGTGTACTGCAGGGTGCGTACAACCATGGACAGGCATCGACTACAGTGTCAGCAAGGACAGAGGGGGACACAGTGTCACTGCAGAGACTGGCATGGATCAGAGGGTATCTGCGAGCACACATGCATGGCAGACACAGTGCTGCACTCATCATGCCCATGCCACACAGCACACCACCACTGCCCCCACTCTTGCCCAGTACAACACACAGACAGCATAGGTAGGCATGACAACAGGGTGTGCATGTGCCACAGCACACAGCCCTTGCCACTGCCAGCCTGGTGCATGGTCAGCAGTGGTGGTAGGGCACTGAAACATGCCAACTGCACCCAGCAGGACTCAGCGTGATCCAGTACAGCTACTGTGGCCATGTGGGTGGCCATGTCTTTGCTGGGAGGACACCACAGGCAGGTTACCAGCCACAGAGGGTGAAGGTTCCTCCCTGGTAGGGGTTGACTCCTGATACCATGACTGAGCACTCATGGGTGTTGCAGTCCCGAAGTCCAGATTGGATCCGGGGATGACACTGGCAGGGAGCGGTGTCAGCAGCAATGGGGTCACCTGATGTCGTGCCTTGGGGGTGCTTCTGATACTGCGCATGGTGTAGCAAGAACCACTGCAACCATGAGATGCCAGGGATGCAAAGCCCACCACAATAGCCTGTGCAATCCTGTCCAGCACTGCGGTCGTAGCTACCTGTAGTTGACGTAACTCGCCAAGCAGCAGCACGTGTCTCATGGCACCATGCTTATCTATGTTCCCCACCTGCTCCTGCAGTCCACTTAGGTCCTCCCTGAGCACTGCCTGGCCCGCCACAGTTTCCCACAGGAGCCGAGTGTGCTTATCAAGCCTGTCAGCATGTGATGCTTTGGGGACTGGGGGCTCATGGGCAGGGAGTTACCATCCTGCTGTGCCATGTCCCTCATCTGGGAATGCCACACAGGAGGCCACTGTTTGAATGGGGACTGTGCGTGGGCATGCATGGTGGGCCCTGGTTTAGGCTGGACAATATCCCCCACCAGCTGCTTCAGTACTGCAGCACCCTGCTGGACAGTGCTGGTGGTCCCCAGACCCACAGCAGCACCATGTCCCCGTACATCTTCAGCCACTGCATCGGCTGGTGGAGTGGGGTGCACTGGGGAGGTGCGTGTGTGGGCACAGGACCACCCACGCTGCCTGTAGCTGCCCCTGTGTGTGTACTGAGCCAGTGGGAGGGTAGTTGCTGCCTGGGAGTCCCCCTATTAGAGTAGCATCATCAGCATCATCCTCCTCCATGGCCAGTGCAAGCAAGATTATGTCCTCCTCCAGAAGAAGTCTGGACAAGAGGTTATTGTCAGCCAGCGCTAGTAGGTTCACCAGCATACCTGCTGCACCACATTTCTCAGCAATGGCCATGGCTCCAGAGGACACTGAAGGCATAGCATTGTCCTCCATTGGTGTCGCGAGATGGACACTAGCTGGTGATGCACCCCGATGCGTGATGAGCTGAATGGCAGAAAAGCAAGGGTGAGTGACACACGGCTGTTATGCAGATAGACAGCTAGATGTGGGGGTGTGTGCATGTGAACCACCGGTGTGCCACCACAGAGGCCTGGGACTACCATTGTGGCCTGTACAGTGCAAACGCACTGCTGGTGTGAGACATGCATGTATGTAGAGGTGCACACTCATGGCAGCATGTTGCACAGTGCCACAATGGACTGGCTGCAGCCAGGCCAGTGCCCCCCCCGGCCCTGCCACAGACACTGCCACCCTACAGTGGAACACCTGACCACTGTAGCCAGATAGTGCATGGACCCACTGTGGATGGCTATGTGGCACTACACATAACATGGACGCCCCTATGGGCATGCATGGCCACCTGAGGCCTGTGTTATCGGGCCACCCCACCCTGGGTCTTGCGGCATGCAACTGGTTATGCACAACAGCACACAAGGCAGCATGTGGGCCCACAATATGGCTGTGCACTGCCAGCAGACCTGCACGATGTACTCTGGACACGGTTCTGGTCCTTGTGTGGCATACCAGCTACACCTGTGGCTGGCACCCCCACCCCCCACAGGTGGTGACATATGCATACTCACAGTGCTGCAATGGGCTGCCTCATGTCTGGAATACCTTCCGGGACACTCATAAGGAATGCCCGGCTCATGGTGGCAACAATCATCTCCTCAGTGGGAGAAAGGGTTGGTGCAGTGGAGTGGCCACCATAAGTCTGCCTCAGTGGTGCCTGTATGGCAGCGACCTTCTCCCTGGCCCTCTGCTTATTGCTCATCATTCATTTGATACACTCCTGGGGAGTGTGGTTGTACCTCCCATGTGCGTTGACATATACTGCCACCTCCTCCCAACCCTTCGCTCTCCCTTGCCAGGTACCAGACTTGCCCAACAGCAATGCCTCCTTCTGAAAATATGCCTCCACCAGGGTGCGCTGCTCATCTTTGGTAAAATTAGGCCTCTGCCTCTTCAACTTTTCCTTCTCACTATCAGACATACTTTTGCCTGTGGACAAGAACGTGACAGGCATGTGCACATGTCCGGCGTGCTCTGGAGATGAGCAAAATCCCACAAACTGCAGTACAAAAGAGGCTGTAGCAAAAGGAATGTAAACCAACCTTCCTTCCAGGCTGCAGTTCCTGTCAGTTACCTGTGGTGTGGTGTGGTGGTTTTCTGGTCTATCTCTTGCAAATGAGCTGTGGAGAAGCCAGTAGTGAGATGCAAATCAGTTGACTTAGGCCTGGATTGGATAATGACGTGATTAGCATATCCTGGCTGAATATTGCAAATTTGCTCCAGGCCCATTTCAATTTGGGCTGCGCATCTGAAATGCACCAAGCACCTCCACATGGCGCATTTCCCTGCACATACACAATGCGCACTACTTAGTTGGCATGCGTGGCTGAGCATGTCCAACATTACCTGCCATGTATCGTGCATCTCCCTGTGCTGCACCTTTGCCCTCTATGATGCATATCTGCAGACATGCGCCATGTGGTTGGCTGCAAGTGTGGCATTATCAGACCTCAACAAGACGGTGCCTGTACATGGATGCACAAGCATGGGTCAATGGGCAGTGACCCCATTCTCCCACCAGGCCTTTCACTACTGTGCATGTGCAGTACTGCACTATTAGTATCAATGGTACATCCCTATCATGCATGTGACAGTCATTGTTCAAAATGTATAGTGGGCCTATCGTGCAACAGGCGCAGCTTGGCCACACGTTGTGCAGACTGCCACAGTGACACACAGCACAGTCAGCAGCCTGTACAGCACAGCAATGGCACATGCAATTGAGAACAGGCCCAGGGCATTCAACTGGAGTGAGGTTGAGGTGGCCAAGCTGGTGACACTTGTAGCCCCCTAGAAGGGTGATTGTTTGGTGAGAAGGAGCTCCAGAAGGCACAGGCCCAGGTATGGGCACTTGTGGAGATGCAGATTGAGCACTAGACTAGCATCCCTAGGACTGGGAAGCAGTGCCACTACCGCTTCAGAGACCTCAGGAGTCATGATCCCAAGAGGCTCAGGAGGCTGCAAGAACAAGCCCGCATGGGGGAGATGTCATGCCCAGGTACGTATGTGCTGTGTGCATGCTTTTCTTCACCTGCTTCTGGGGGTTTCAGGGTGTGCGGCAGGTGAGTGTATCCCCACCCACATGGTTGCCATGGCCCTGGTTACAGGGTGGGTTATTGGTTCCATGCATGCCATGGGTTGCCCTGTGTGGACTGGTGGCCCACTGTGCTGTTGCCATGGCACTGTGACTCCACATTGCCAGTTGCCCCTCAGACGGGCACACATCATGCTGCGCCATTCTGTGTCATGTCATTGTTTCAGGTGGGGGGGGTATATGTTCCAGCATGATGCTCATGGTGGTGTTCCATTGTGTTTCCCTTGCAGGCAGGAACTGAAAGATGGTCAGGGACAATTGGAGGGGGCACACTAGTGAGTGGCCGACCAGTGGCGGAGAAGTGTACCAAAAAGTGGTGTGTCAGAATTGCACAGATCGCCTCAGTCTGGGGCACTGTTCAATTCAAAGTCTGACCCTTCATCTACAAAAGTGAGTGGTCGCTTGACCCCCCTGATCCCCTGGCTCCACCACCAATGTGGCCAATGACATTCTGCTGGTAGGTGTACTGCATGTGCTGCCTCTGTGTGTGCAGGGGTATGGGCGTTGCATTGCCCATAGCGGACCATTGCCTGCTTCCTGTGCATGTCCATGTGGTGGCAGTCATGCATGCATGGATCGTTGTATCGGCAGTGTGTGGTGGTCCTGTTGTGACCATGACACCTGTGTGCTTGTCCCCAGTTGCCGTGTCTAGTCCTGGCTGTGGGCACCCACCGATGCTTGCATGGAGTCACCTCAGGGCCTTTGTGATTGGTGCACGCAGGAGGCAGGTTTCCACACAGTGGAGAAAATGGTTACCTCTCCCTTGGTGACATCCTCTGTCTGTTCACTGTATCACTTCCCATTCACTGTGTGGCTCTGTGTCCCGTCATTTTGCCAGTGTGTGCTGTGCATGGAGGGTTGATGGCCCTCTGCATGGGGCAGGCCAGCATCAGGCATGCACACTCATCCTATTGGGGGGAACTGTGCCTGTGTGGGCTGTGGCACTGAGTACATGTTCTCAGTTTCCCCTACATAGATCATCTAGCTGCGGCAGGGAGGAGGTGGAGGCCGAGGATGCTGGTGGGTGGGAACATGGTCAACGCACAGCAACTTTAACTGCACATGTTTTGGAGGTAGAGGGCCCTGATCTGTCTTGCAGGGGACACACTATGGGAAGTGAGATAGCTGCATCACCTGCTGCAGGGCCAGGTGACCAATCACCATGGGCACTAGGCTTCTGGTCCTCTGTACTGTCCCTCTTGTAAATAGCCCCACTGATCCCATCCCCACACACACGTTTCACATTGAACAGAGTTCTACCCCTGCATTCCCTGTTCCCCTTCCACCCTTCCCCACAGCCATTTATATGTACATAGCTTAATCTTTTCCTGTAGTTTTATAGTTGTTTTATTACTCTTACTGTTGTTTTTTGTATATATTCTGCTATTCATTGTTATTAAATATTTTTGCTGATAACTGTGTATGTGTGGTCCTCACTGAACATTTATTCCATTCACCTGTTGTGTTGCATGGTTGACTCACTGCCCCTTGATTAACAATGCCCATTTTTGTCTGTGTCTTGGCAAAATCATATGCCCTGTCCACCTTGTTTTACCCCCACTCTGTTTGTCATGCTGTCCCATGGGCTACATCTGAGGTGTCCATTGGTGCTGCCCACATTGTCACATGCACATAGCCTCAGTTCAGGTGCTTTGTATGCCTCTGCTTTTTTCCTGGTCCCCCCTGCTGCTGTGCTGTGCTGTTTGCAGTCCTGTGTCCCTGTGGGCATATGCCACCAGTGTGGCCTACAGTCACCAGCCTGTGAACCAGTCTGCCTCCTGACCACTGTGCCTCTGCTATGGCTATCATGACCACCCTGCTTGATTCCTCTACACTGTTATCACTGTGCATGGCTGGGCCATACTGTGTGTTGAGCCTGTGGTGCTGGGGTGCTCCATCACCACCCTCCTCTACACCATGCCCAGTGTGCCTCTTTGTCCCTTGGGTTGTTGGTATATGTGTGGTAACTTGTACTAGCTCATGGGTGCTGGGTGTGTGTCCTTTGTACACTTTGTCGGTGCCTTCCTTCACCCCTTTTGCCTTGGGTTGCTTCCCTCCCTGTTTTTGCTGTTGTACCTCACTCATTTCCCATTGCACATCCTTCCCTGTTGTTCCACTGTCCCAGGCCAGGTTGTTCTTTTTGCTATCTTCAGTCCTGCCCAGTTGTTCCAATGCATTTCCTGGTATGCCAGCACATTTCAGAATGTGCTTTAGCACATCTTTGTTATATTCAGCCTGCTATGCGCTGATGCATCTGTACCGAGCATCTTCTGAATATAGCAATAATTTGCAACAGCACATCTCAGATGCGCAGTGCAACCACTTGTGCCACTTCAAGGTGGAATTTTGAATATTGGGGTCAAGCAATATGTTTCTCTCTCAAACTATATGAAGGGCAACTACTGCTCCTGTTCATTTAACTGGTATGTCTTTCAGTGGCAGTGACAAAAAGATTGGCAGTGGTGGACTCACTGCAATGGCACAAGTATTATTATGAGAAAGATGGCACACACAAGGGAATGGGATATGCCCATGTAACAAAACCAGCAAAATACAATCAAGCAGACTAAAAAGGAGAGATGCGGAAAATTAGCAAATTCTGATTTAGCAACATTTTCATGAAATTCCACAAATTTTATGGCATTTTGTGAAATTTTGCAGAATGTTCTGAATTCTTTAGTTTATCATAACTCACTTGTCAAGTGAGAGATCTGCAGTGTGCCATGCATATTGTTGGGACATGGCCCTAAAAGGATTCCTGGTTTCATGACATTGAGATGAGAGACAGAGAAGTTATAGGGGTTCACAATCTGGCAATTTATTATTCATAAGAACATTTCTGAAAATATTTATATGCTTTAAATTAGCCACCTTTGGAGCTACATAATTGAACATATGCATATTTTCTTGGAAGAGTCTCAGAAACTGCTAAATCAAGGTATGGTTGGTTACATACCTTGTAAGTTACCAGAGTTCAAAATTTCACAGTGTATTTGTTAAATTGTGCGAACATGTTCAAAATATTTGAATATTTACATCTCCATTGCTATTGCAGTTATACGTTCAAGATTTTTGCATACTCGTGGTCACAGTACTTTGTTATCAGTTTTTTTTTTTATTAAAGTTATTCGCATTTGTTTTTTGAAAAATTGAGAAAATTGAATTTTCTGCAGTTTTTTTGCTAATTATAAAAGAGAAACTAAAAGGTAGATATAAATGAATCAACGATCATTTTGTAGATATATTTGTGCTAAATGAGTTTCGTGCTCACAGTACCATGCTATCATTTTTTGTTTTAAAGTTATTTGAATTTGTTTGTTGAAAAAGTAAAAAAAAAATATTCTGCTTTGTTTTGCTAATTATAAAAGAAACCAAAATGTATCTGTATATGAAACACCCCTCATTTTTTATATATTTTTGTGCTGAACAAATTTTGTGCTGACAGTACCATGCTATCATTTTCATTTTAAAGTTATTCGCTGTTGTTTGTCGAAAAAGTGAAAAAAAATTATTTTCAGGGTTTTTTGTTTTGTTTTTGCTAATTATATATAAAAAAGAAAAGCAGCCATAAATGAAACACCACTCATTTTGTAGATACTCCCAGGACCATGCTATCATCTTTCATTTCAAAGTTATTTGCATTTGAATATAGTTAGTACTGCTGGTATAGAGCTGCAGAGCTGCAGCATCTGTCGCTTGAATTACATCATCAAGGCAGCCATTCTAGGGTTTTTAGAGCAGGATTGTTGAATCAGAAGAGGCTTTGCTTACAGTTTTTAAATGCTAAGAGACTGCATTTATCCTACTTTAATGAATGCAGTTTCAGTATAAAGGTAAACAACAGCCTCTCCTTTACAAGCCAATGGAGTCATTTTTTTTAAAAAACAAAATTTGTAAAAAGATGGTTCAGGTGTCCTTTGAATGTTGTAATTTTTCTTTGTTGAAAATCTAATAAACTTTTTAAAGCAACACTACTGCTGGGGCCATCGGAGCAACCATAAACAGGGAGATTTTAAAAAAATTTCTGCAGCTTCATTTTTTTTGGCATTAACAACAGAAGCCCATCCACCCTCTTGTCCTCCTTGCTTGCTCCCATTTGCTCTCTTACTGTCCCCATCTGCATGCTTGCTAACTTCTAAGGTAACAACCTCAATTTCTCATGCCATCTATGCCATAGTATACTGCTTTCTTTTACACAGACTGCCAGGTGCTTCTTCGAGACTGAGATGTTACATTTTATAGAAACCACGATTCATTACTTTTGAAACACTGTAGTGCTCTACACAGCAATTTTTTTTGCTTAAGCCTTTCCACTTCTTCTCCAACCGGAACTCAGCAAAACATTGAAGAGTGAGTAAACATGCACATACAGTTATGCTGTAATGCATGATACTGGTAGCTTACCACCAGCTAACACTACCCTTATAAGACAAGCAGGCTGATCCAAAAGTGAGTTCTGGTTGCTCTGGAAGACAGGATTATCAATCTGCCGCCTCCCCTGAGTCTTCTTACCAAGCTTAAAAAATGTGGTAAGCACTTTCTTTTTCTTTTAATTTTTTTTATTTAAATTTCATAAAAAAAAAAACTGTTGGTAGCTCAACCACATAAGCCTCTACATCACAAACTGTAGGAAGTGTGTATCCTGTTTATACAGAAAAATACACAATACCAGCAGATAAAGGCCCACTGGCCACTCTAGTCTGCCCAGTCCTGCCAAACTATGGGACTGTGCCCCTGTCTGTCCTCATTTCTTTCACCCCTCTTCGGTGGCCCCCGTATGCCCTTTTACCATGTGTCTATCTCAACCCCTTTAGAACCCCCTACTGTCTCAGTGCAGATGTCCTCTCCTAGAATTTTGTTCTACTCTGCCATCACTCTTTCTGTAAAAAAGTATTTCCTGAAATCCTTTTGAACCTCCTCTCCCCACAAAATGTCATGGAGTTTCCCCTGGTACATGTCACCAGTCACTGTAAGCAACTCACTACTGTACACCTTGTTTATCCCACAGAGGTACCTGAACTCAGTCATGTCTCCCCTCTTCTTCCTGCTCTCTAGTGTGTAAATATTGTGATTCCTTAAACACTCATCTGAAAACCTCCCTTATTATCCCTGTATCATTTTGGGAGCCCTCAGCATTACCTCTAGCCTATCTCTGTCCTTCCTCCTGTGTTGGTACCCAAACTCCACACAGTACTGTTGGTGCAGTTTAACCAGGTATCTATGCAGGGCAGTATTTCCTGTCTCTTTCTACTAGTAACCCTTCCATTTGATGCATCACAGCATCCAATTTGCATTTCCCACTTCACTATTACACTGTGTTGATGCTTTCAAATGCTCAATTAATATCAGCCCAGGTCCTTTCCTATATTGCACTTCCCACTATCACCCCAGTGTTTATAAGATGGTAGTTTAATAATATATGATATTCACACAGGTCCCAGCCAATCAGAAGACTGAACTCCTAATCCAGTTTTATTACTGTTGTAAAAAATGCCTGTCCATTTCCTCCCTGATCATGTAAGGTCATTGTTCTCCAGTGCCTAATGTATACCTGTTCCCCACAACCAGTACTCACATCACTCCCTTTCATCTCTCACGTCCTCTCTCACATCACAGAGTGACAGCAGAAAAAAATGTACCAAAAAGTCAACCAGATGAAACCAAATAAAAACTCACAAGAGTATTTCAGGACAAGCAAAACAAAAAAGGTAGTAAGTGGTAACCAGGCACAGGCAGACAGCCATGGCATATGATCACCCCTTTGGGGTACCTACGATAATTTGTAAGACTGCCTATTAGATTGATAAATTCCCAGACTAGCACAAGCTATCCTTGTTTTATTCACAAAATAAAAATCACATCTTTGATGACGAGGGGGTGCTAATGGTTTTGCGGCATGTAACAACAGACACAGTCCAGTGCCACCCTCCATTACCACTGTGATAAATCTGAGACGTTAACATTTCCTTCTGCCTAAACTGGCTATTTTCTGACTTTTATCTCCATATGAAAGGGATTAGTTTAGCCTTTCTTTTACAGCTGTAATAGTTCAAGAGTTTTTATTGATCAACTTGTAAGAAGTCATTACAATATGTCATTACACAAAAAAGAAAACCAAGCAACAGGCACATAATCATACATTAATCATTTCATATTAACATTTTCTTTACAAAAAAAATATTAAAACCTTAAATATTAACCTTAAATATTGCACTAATAAGTTATTGCACCATTTAATTTATTGGGTCATGCAAGAGTCCATGTTGCTTAGCGAATTCAATTATTATCTGAGTGTAAACAGAACTCTTTCAGATTCAGGTCCGATTACCTACATTTCCCAGCTGTAGTAGGAACAAGCCAGACTACCAGATGTCAAGGTGAAACACCATGGTTTGGCCCAAACTATCAAATGCCTGTAGGGGCTATTCTTATTTAGAGTGCAATGCCTACAATGACCCCTTTAAAGTACAGTGCTGCCTTCTAGCTAGGTAATTCATGGGTGATCAAAGGGAGCATGCTAGAGGAGTACCACATGCTGTACCTCCCAAACACTAAACAAATTTACAAATATGCTCTCTCCTTGTGAACTGTGGGTCCTACCTTGGTGTCTGGTGGTTTGGTTTGACAAGGCAGCTAAGAGGCATTACAATTCCTAGACGTTGTGCTATTTTAATGTGTATTTAAAATTCTAGTTAAGTCTTTCACAGTTGCAGAATAATATCTGTTTCAATCATCAGCATCTTCATTTCAATTCAAAATGCAATTTTGTTAACTAGAAAGCAGCTCCTTATCATTTAAAGTTGCATAGATTAGAACATGCTCAATACAGTAAACACATTTTATCTTGTGATGCCATTTTGGATCAGGTTAAGCAATGGATGGTTCCGATGCCATATGGTCCTACCGGTAAGAATGGGTGTTAATATGAGTTGTTTGGATTGTCCTTTAACCACATTATTCACACTCTTCTGGATAGTTCATTTATCTAGCGGGTAACCTTTTTCTTGGTCTAGCCACTCAAAGACAAATTTGTTAGAAATTTTCACTACAGTACATCTGGAATTCAATATCATTTTCCAGGGTCACTGTCTCATGCAAGATTCTTGGATACCCTAGATCACTAGTTCTTAGACTTTGTCACAGTGAGCCTCCCCTAATCCATGGAAAAGATTTTGAGCCTCCCCCAAAAACTGAAATAATCTTGGGCCTCCCCAAAGAAAAATAACATTTTGTACTTTGTGCAGTACACCATGAATAAATTGAAACCCCTTTGAGTACTTGGCTCACATTCAGTTCTTATACCGATGTGGAACCTTTGAAAATGAGCTGTGCTCAAAGGTGCTAAATGAATAACAAATAAACAAATATCATTATTCACCTTATTGTAACCCCCCTCCACAGGCCAGCCTACTTGCCCTGCTATTTTCATTCTTGAATCGTTGTTACCCCTTGTTGCAGTACCTTCATGGATCAGATTACTTGCTCTGTTCCCTCTCTATATGAAATAACCTTCCTACATACTTTGCCTCTCCCCCTCCTTCCCTGCTCTTAAGCAACTTCTCTGGGATTACTTTGCTCCTTCCTGCTATTGCTCTTAGCACTTCTATACTCAACCCTTGTATTTGGGCTGTTCTGCCATCAGTCTACAAATTGATCAATTACCACCACTCATTATTAGTTTATTGTTCGTATTTGTTTGCACTATTGTTCACTGTATATTTCCTGATTGTTTTGCAGTTGTCTTTTGAAATGTATTCACTCCCTACCCTTCCCTGGGTACACCTGAAATGAGCCTTGGCTCATTCACCTTCCCTTGTCACCTATTAGTAAATAAGTACATAAAATTCACCTACTATTATCCTCTTTCAGTTTGCTTCATCTCTTCACACAAAATATATAAAACTCAAAATTGAAATACAGTACTTTTTCAGACTTGCTTGAGCCTCCTCTGGAACAGGTTGGGGCCTCCCCAGGGATGCTGGCCTCACCATTTGAGAACCCCTGCCCTAGACCATTTCAATTTTAAGGCATACATTTTATTTTTTGCTGGTAAGAATAATGTTGTATTCTGGATATTATCCTAATAGATTATCAGGAATAATCTGGCAAACAGTATGCATTATCATTGGCACTTCCTGTAAATAAGCCAGATAAAAATTAGTGTTAACTCTGGATATAAGAATTCCAACAACTCAGTTCTATAACTCATGTTATCCATATTGCTCCCTCTGGCCAAAAATGGTGAAACCTGGGTGTACCCTGAATTGTCAGCAGATTACCTGAGCAACTCTAATATTAAATGTTCTTGTTAGAATTTAGTGCATAATTCCTGTTTCCATGCCACAGGGTAATGTGACATGGAAAACAATTTTCATTTGGATTTCTTTTTATCCTACTACTAGACCTCAGAGTGGGACCTCCTTCTTTTGTCCAAGCCACTCTGTCTACTGTAAGAACCTGGTGGATGTGACCTCCATGCAACCCCTGACCCAAGCACTCTCACCACAGCTTACCTCCATGGCATGATCCCGTTGACAACCATCCAACCTGACCAGACAGGCAGCCAAGCTCAGACATGATGAAAAGTGAGAAGGGTGAAACATGTGAGACTAATGGGTTTTCATCCGACCAGCTTGGGACCATTTATTAGTGTTTTATTTATTAAAACAGCAGTGCAATAAAAATGTTCTTTTTTTCCCAAAAAGCTATTTTCTGCTACAGTTAATAAAAATATTGGCATTCCTGTCAAAGCTGCTTTTCTCGGTACCTCCTATGCTGCACATCATGAGTTTTTTCTTGTTCCTAAGACTTGCCAAGTTTACAATGGTATTTCTAAACCAAGTGGGGTGGTTATCTTTTTCTCTTCAGGAAAAAAAATAAAGCATTTATAAAATACTCAAATTTTGGTGAAACTAGAAAATTGTAGCACTAAATAAAACTGGAAGATACCTGGAATCTTTTATATTGAAGAAAAGGTAGGGTCAATTTGTTTTTTGCCCAGTTGTGTTGCACTGCTGCTTTAACTGACTTATTTATTTATCTGTTTCGTTTTGTTCACCAAGTAAGTTCTCTGGCATGTGGGACTCAATCTATAGGAACGACTATTGTTTTATGAACATGAACAACATGGCTTTTTCAGGAACAAGGGTTTTCTTCCCTCCCTTTCCCACAGAGGCACAGGAAGTGTGATAAAGCCACCATTCAGGTTGTGGAAAAGTCTCAGTGCCTCCCTGTACCTGCTGCATATGTCTCGCAGAATTGTGCTGTGTCAGCCTGGGTCACCAGAGAGCAATCAGGCAGTGAGACAGACAAGCAACCCTCCCTGTTCACAGACAGATTTTGTCTACAGAATTATGAACTCCATCTCTGGTGGGGGCCACTGCTGCATTCCCAGGTTCATGCTATATACCGGATCACCAGAAGAGCAGATGCCCCTTTTCTGGAAAGGAATTTTTATTTAACATATGTGGTGGTCTATATTATAGGCATGACGCATAACAGTTTATTACATTTCTCTTCATAGCACAATTATTTGAAACTAAAGTATTGATATTTCAGAAATACTAACACAATAAAAATAGAATAATAGATAGGTTCCAGTGAATTACAAGGCTGTAATTCCATCGAGAGGTTCCTATGTCCCCAGAACCTCAAGATGGAATTACAGCCGAGTGATTCACTGGAACCTAACTGTTATTTTTTGTAATATATGGATGCGAGATGCTGACGAGGTCTTACCTCCGGATTCCTTGTGGGACGGTTCTGTGCTGCTTGTTCTCGCTCCTCACTCACATCCCACCCTTCTCACATGGAGTCCTGCTTCTCTCTCTCTCAAGAATAAAAAAAAAAGAAAAAAAAACTATGCTTTCGACACTAGAAAAGTTGGTGATCGCAATGATAGTATTACGAGGACCGGAAGTATAGTATTATTGGACCGGAAGTATAGTATTACGGGAACCGGAAGTATAGTATTACGGGGACCGGAAGTGTAGTATTACGGCACTGACTAAGGTATTATAGTTTTTTTTTTGTATGCTTTTTGGGGGTATTATTTTTAAAATCCATATATTACAGCACAATAATTCTGCAGGTTTCAAAAATCAGATGTTCTTCAAGTTAGAAAATTGTGCCTTGTTCTATGTCATATTGTTCCCAGCCCCCATCCCACTGATGAAGGTTGATATGGCTGCCCCTTGCTCAAGCTCCAATGTGGGTGAACAGCTGCCTTCACAGATGACACAAGTGCTGCTCCATGATTGGCTGGCTGGGTTTGTGTGAGTGCTGAGTAGACCACACCCTCCCAGGAGCTGAGCACTTGACTTCCGTGATACACCTGGCCTGCTCAAGTCAGCTGCAGTGTGGAATTCCAAGAATCAGATGGGAACCTGTACCTCTCCCCTGGGTCACACCTGGAAATGAGTACTGATTCAGAGTACCATTCTAGAAGAAATAAAGTGAGAGAACGAAAGAGAGAGTGCGAGAAAGAAAGAAAGAAAGAAAGAAAGAAAGAAAGAAAGAAAGAAAGAAAGAAAGGAAAATTTCCCAGGTAGCCAAGAATTGTCCTGCTACTGGGCCTCTGGGCTAACCTCCTACGCCCAGTTTATGTGATCGCATTGGCACAGGAGTAATGTGAGTGTTTGGGATGCTCTGGAGAAAAGGCAGCCATATAGACACTTAATGGATCATGGTAAGTAGATCACTGCATCACTCCTTGCTGTGCAAGAAACTTGGGGACACTTATTGAAGTGAGCAGCATAAACAGCAATGTGGACAGGCTATACCACTCACTCCAATATAAGTTAACAGTGCCATCTCCCAGAATCCTCCAGTGCCCCCCCATGCAGATATAACATGACCAGATATTTCCAGATATTTTGTGAAATTTCTAAAGAGTTTCTCCCTGCTGCCCCTACTGTGTAAATGGAGAAAGCAGGAGATTTCTCTAGAAATATCACAGAAATTTCAGGACCTGTCTGGCTATGGCTTTGGCTGTGACTATATACAGTACTAAAATACATATCCACAAACATGGGTGCACTGTATTAATACAAGTTACAGGGCAATGCATACATAATATACATGTGTAGAGCTGGGCAGATGGGAATATGAAAAAATCCTGTTGTGATGTGAGGAGGGACAGAAGCTTCCACTGAGCACACTGGGCAGAGTACTGTATGTAGTAACATAGAAACAGAGAAAATTTGTTGGCAGAAAAGGAACCTTGGTACAGCCAGTCTGCCTGAAATACCCCCCCATCTAGTTCATCTTACACCCTCTGTTCCATACCCTTCCACTGTTATATAGCCACATGCATTTGTCCCAAGCCCGTTTGAATTTGCCCACAGAATCTACCCCCACCACCCATTCTGGCAGCCTATTCCATGGACCCACCATCCTCTCTGTGAAGAACTGCCCCCTTATATTTCCTCTAAATCTACCCCCCCCTCCAGTTTGAATGCAAGTCCCCTAGTGGATTTGTTCTCACTCATCCTGAAGATGCTGTCTTCCCTCACTCTGTATACTCCCTTCAGATATTTGAAGGTTTCTACCATATCCCCCCTTTCCCTCCTCATTCCCAGTGTGTACAAGTTCAATTTCTCCAGCCGTTCCTTGCATGATCTCCCGTGCAGCCCTTGAACCATCATGGGTGCTCTTCTCTAGAACCTCTCCAGCCTGTTTCTGTCACCCTGTAAATGTGGCCTCCAGAACTGGACCCTGTATTCTAGTTGTGGTCTGACCATAGTTTTGTATAGTGGCAGGATCACCTCCTTTTTTCTGCTTGTAGATCCCCTTCCCATGTATGCCAGCATTCTGTTTTCCCTCCTATGTGCCCTATCACATTAATCCTGACCTTCAGGTTATCCGAGATTGTGATCCTCAGGTCCCATTGCTGCTCAGTAACCTTGAGTCCCCCCCCCCCCCGAGCCAGTATTTTGCCCTTGGGTTCTTATGCCCTATGAGCATAATTTTATTTTTTTTTTTTATTTAAAGTATAGTTGCCACTCTCCTGAACACTCCTCTAGCCTGGCCAGATCCTCCATCATTTTTTCCACCTCACCTCTGGTGTATCCACCTTGTTACAGACCTTCATACCATCTGCAAACAGACATACCTTCCCATTCAGGCCCTCTGAAATGTCCCCAATGTATATGTTAAACAGAATGGGTCCCAACACTGACTCCTTAGGGGCCTCACTCATCATCCATCCTTCCCTTGAGTGCACCCCATTTACCATCACCCTCTGAGTTCTCCCCCCAGCCAATTTTCTACCCAGTTTGTAAGTTTGCTCCTCACCCCTAAGCCCTCCACCTTGCTTATTAGCCTTCTGTGGGGGATGGTGTAGAAGGCCTTCCCGAATTCCAGATAGGCTATGTCCACCACCCCTCCATGATCACATATCTCCATTACTCCCTTAAAGAATTCAATCTGGTTGGTCTGGCTTGACCTTCCACCTGTGAACCCATGCTGATTGTTGTCTATGAGGTCTTCCTCGTCTAGGAATTGTACCAATCTGAGTGCCTCCATCAGTTTTCCCATCACAGAGGTAAGGCTAAGTGGACAGTATTTGCCTGGCTCATCCCTTCCTCCCCCCTTGTGTTATGGCACCACATCAGCCCTTCTCCAATACCCCAGGACCCTCCCCTTGTCTACAGGCAGATTAAATAACCTTGTGAGTGGTGCTGCCAGTTCCTCCTTTAACTCCTTGAGTACCCTGGGGTAGATTGCATCGGGGCCCATTATTTTGCCCATCCGGACTTTACTTAATTTCTATAATACCCTACCCTCTGTAAAGGGGTGTGTGTCCATTTTTCTGCCTGCCCTTCCCCTGCTTCTTAGCTGTGGCCCATTTCCTTCTTCCTCAGCCGTGAAGACTGAGGTGAAATAGTCATTCAGCAGATTCGTTTTTTCCTCCTCTATCTCTACCAGAACTCCACCCTCCCCTTTGAATCTCGCAATCCCCTGCTTGTCCCTCCTTCTGTCACTCACATATCTGAAAATCTTTGTATCTACCCTTTTGGCCTCCCTCACTATTTTTTCCTTCGTATCTGCTTTAGTCCTCCTGACTATTTTGCCTGCGTCTCTTAGCTTTTCCCTATAAACTACTTTGTCCACCACCTCCTGTGAAGCTTTGTAGGCCCTGCACACTGTCTTTTTCTCCTTGACTGCTTTCCTCACCTCTGTTGTAAACCAAAGTAGTTTCCTGCCTCTCTTATATTTGCTCACCTTCCTAATGCATTGCTCTGTCACTGTCAAAATTCCCCTTTTAATTGCCCCCCACAGCTCCTCTTTGTCTTTCAGGTTCTCCTTCCCTTCAAGTTCCTTTTGTAAAATTTCCTTCATTTTCCTAAAATCCACCTTCCTGAAGTCCAGTACCCTAGCGGAGGACCTGCTCTTTTCCGACCCCGTCCGAAGGCTAAACCTTACCATCCTGGGCTCACTGTCCCCTAGATTTCCCCGACCTCTACATCCCCTACACTGTCCCCATTTATCATAACCAGGTCTAGTATGGTCCTTCCCCTAGTCAGTTCCCTGGCCAGCTGGTGAATAAATGCTTCCTGCATGAACTCCAACAGCTCCCTACTTCTTTCTGATGTTGCTGTTGGAACTCCCAAGTCCACATCTGGAAGATATGATAATGCTAGTGGGGGTTTCTTGGAACAGTACAGAGGAGAAAATGACTACCTACCCTGCTAAGGCCGAAGGACAGGGAGTAAAAAGGCAGTGGAATACCTGGGTGCAATAGAAAAATAATAGGAACAGGAAGAAAAACACATTTATTTCACTACATATTTTGTATAATTAATACACAATGTACTCTTCTGAGTCTGGGAGGTGACACAAGGATGGGTGCATGTCCTCTATTGATTTAGCCAATACAAGCTGCCAATAATAAGAGATGATATGTCCAACATTAGGCAGGGGGTTCCTGACCACTCATTGTGTAAGAACTCCAGCTGTCCAATGTTACAAAGTAATGAAGGAAAGCCAAGTGGCAATTCTCACTGGCAAGTGACAGAGCAGACCAAATTGCACTGTGCAGGCAGAAAGGTCTTTAGTTTCCATGTGAACATTAAACATGGAAGGGAAATATCACAGGCATTTTCGGATAAGATGAAAAACATTCTTAAACATACACTCCCTTAAAGCCAAAGGAAGGAAGTGGAGTTAGTGCCTATTTTGTGACTGGCATCCGCTCTCAAAATGACCTTCAGAGAAAACTGTAACACACCCACGAAGAGTACAGAAAGTATAAACTGGAGCTTGAGTGCAAGATGTGCAAAATACAGAATCTGCCTTCACTGAATTACATATTATAGATTTACAACAAGGAAGCAATTTGTACTAATTATTACAAACAGCTTATAAATCCTGTTTTCATTTATGATCTGAAATACAGTGGCGTCATTCAGGATGCAGGCTCTTATAAGAGTTTCTGCCAGCGACACGCTGCAGAATTCCTCAGGGACACAAAGTAATTCAATGGCAGTTATTCCAGTTTATGAAATGGGCAGAAAGAATGCTGAATTCTGATTGGCTGAGAGCTGCTTTCAGCTGGGCCATTATCTCAGCACAATGGCCCAGCTGAAAGTAATATGTTTAAAAAATGCATAACATTTTGTTAAAATTACCCATTTCAAAATCACAATAAGGCACTCCAGGATGTGTGTTATGGTGGGCTAACTGCCCTTCTTGGGTGGTGGAAGCACTTGGCTACCCCTCGTTCTTCAACCCACCTGAGGAGGGCCATTATCCCACCATAACACACCCCATCATGCCTTATTGCTTAATTGTCACGTAGTAGAGCATGACATGCTCATCACCAAGCACTGCAGCCTGCCTGACTTTGCTGTACTGTAGGAAAGGCTGCCCATTGATTATTGCACAGATTAGCTGGGGAATGGAAAGACACAGATGCAAATCCTACAAGCGCAATTGACCCATTGTGAGACTTTCAGTAACTCACTTAATCCCCCCACCATGCTGCAACCCTAGCAGATGCACCATGGGTAGATGAATGTCTTCACAGGAAAACTGGCATTACATCATAAAGCAGCACTGCATGATAGCAATGAAAGTTCGAAGCTATACTTTTTAATTCAGTTTTAGATTGTCATGTCCTGATGTGTATGATACCTGTCTTCCTCAATTTTGAATCTGCTTTAGCATATTTTTTTCACATCTGAAGTAATAAAGGGAGCATTCCTCTTACTATTACTTGAACTAGGTTTTCATCAGTGTTCTCAGCAGTTTTCGTACACCTGTTGTCCCACAAGGTCTGGGAGCAGTGTCTGCTGCATGCCCGTTCATAATAGTAATAAGAAAAGTGTTCTTAAACAATGGATGTTCAAAGGCAACAAAGAATACTGATGAAAACCTGGTCTGAGCATATTAAAGGAATGCTGCTTTTATTATTTTATCTATAAAACAGAAGTGGTAAAGCAAACTCAAATTGAGAAAAAGTATGTTGTACAAGTCATGAGATAAGGGGCAGTCTAAACTAAAATCAAAAAATGTAAGTCAAAATTATCCCCGCTGTCATGCACTGCTGCTTTAACTGGACTAGTTTGCATGAATAAATGATTAGTCTGCAAAAAAACTTTAATGGGCACAAATCAAAATGATGCTAGTGTATTGGGTTTTATAGCGTCATATCATTTTGGTTCTGAATGCCTACAGGTATCTCTTAGGCAACTTTTAAGATGACAGCAAAGCTGAATTAATCATTTATAAAAGAAATAAACCATGTGATACCAGAAACTGCACAATCTACAAGTGGAAAATCAAAATGAGAACTACCCAAAAAAACAGGGAACCACTCCCCCTTACAGTAATACCGAGAGATCAATTTTACTAGCAGATCAAAATCTTTTGTATACCTTTATTGAAGAGGTAAGGTGCAATTCAGGGTGAGTTAGCATCAGGTAACATTCCCCTGCCCCGAAGCTGCTTACTGGCGTTATGAAACATGGTATGGTGACTGGGCCCTTCTGAGGTTTAAAACAAAAACAAATTGCTCTTCTTGTACATTCTTGCAGCACACAATGGCAGGGCGTATGTGACCTATGTGAATACTGTGTGGTATTCACATAGGTCTTAGCCAATCAGAAGGCTAGATTTGTGAACTAGCTTTTCTTATTCACAAAGATTAAATCACTGATGTTGTGCACACCATACAGGCCACATGGATACTCGATTTGCATAATAGGGTTGGGTAAATTATATAAAAAAAATACACACGCACAATGAAATGGCATATTTTCCTAATTAAAAGCTCACAAATATCACAAACTTTGTTACCATCTTTGTAAATCCACACCATACCCATAAGATCAGTCATCCCCCCACCCCTTAGCCAAGCGTCTTCAGGGGCAAATCAATATTTCCAATGTTTTACAACCCCATCCCATCCTGATTTCACAGACAATATCAAGAGGCATTGTGGTCTAGTGGTTAGAGCCCCAGCTTGGAAACTGAAAAATCACAGGTTCAAACCCCACTAGAGTCAAATACTGTACTCACTGTTTAATCTTGAGCAAATGCCTTAACCTATCAGTGCTCCAGTCCTTTCAACTGTGGGAATGGATAGAAGCAGAACCCTGTTAAAAATGAGACATTGCATTAAATGGTATAAAGAAACTCAGGGAGGATCTGGGCAGGCTAGAAAGCTGGCTAAAGATCTGGCAGTTGATCTTCAATGTAAAACAAAAAGAAAAGTGATGCACACTGGGAAGAGGAGCCCAAGAGTACAATATGAAATGAGTGATGTGGTGCTGCAAAGCACCATGGAGGAAAAGGAACTATGGGCCATGATATCAGAGAGCCTAACAACAACAGTACATTGTAACAGAGCTGCAGACAAGTCAAATAGGATGCTGCAATGCATATGGAGGGGACTAAGCAATAGAAGTTGGGATGTGATCTTCCCACTGCATAGGTCACTAGTGCAAACACAACTAGAATACTGTGCAAGATACTGGAGTCCACACCAGAGGAGCGACTACAATGAATTGGAAGCAATACAGTGCAGGGCAACCAAGATGGTCCATGGACTAGGTGGCAAGACATAAGAGGAAAGGCTGCAGGACTTGAACATGTGCAGCTTTTAGAAAAGGAAGCAAAGGGGTGACAAGATCAAGACCTACAAGTATCTGCATGGGATTAATAGGGTGGACACCAAAGAACTTTTTTCCTTAAGTTCAACTACAGGGACGAGAGGGATCTCATGTAATCTCACAGGGGGAAATTAAAAGAAACATCTGTAAGCAACTTTCATGGAAAGAGCAGTGCACAAGTTAAATAAGCTGCTGCAGGAAGTGTTACCGGCCAAATCAGTGAACAGCTTCAAGCAGGGATGGGACAGGCAAATGGGGTTAGTTAGAAAAGGGAGAGCAGAAACAAAGTGGAGGGGTGACCACTAGGGTCAGTGCAGAGTAGTTAGGTAGGGTGGACAGAATGGATCGGCCGACACGCCTTTTTTTCTGACATCATTGTCTATGCATCTACTGTATGTATTTCAGCTGGGTTGTTCTGGGTAAAAAAAAAAAGTGAAAAAAAAATGAGTGTGAGGGTTGTGTGAGTAATGACTATTAGTTCCTTAATAATTGGAATAATAGGGTACCTCAGATTGAATGCTAAGTATTTTGTTATCTAGAGTAGTCATAATCAAAAACTAGTTTAAGGAAAAAAAAGATTCAAATGGGAAAAACCCTTTCTGTCTTCCAGAGGTGACCAGGACTATCCTGATGGTGACCCCTCCTGTTCTCCTATGGGCAATCTGAACATCAAGAATTTCCTCCTGGCACCCTGCTAGCCTTTCTCCCTTCCTATTACCATTTGCCAGTCCACCCGTATCGCTATGCCAACCACCTCTGAACCCTGTATGCAAAACTAACACATCTGCTTTGCCATATCCCTGCCCCAATCCATAATGGGAGAAAGACAACATATGGAAATGCTACTTACTCAAATTTTTCCCCATCCCCACACCCAACACTGTCAACAAATAGTTACTTACTTCCCACTTATGTTGCCCATACCCCTTATGGGCCAGAATTTGTGCTTGCTGTTGTGCCCCAATCTGGAGTCCATGATAGGGGACAGTTTGTACAATCCCATCCTGACTACTCAGTCACCCCTCCATTATAGTGACAAGTGACTGCTAACTAAATAGCTGAGCAGTCTCAGACGTATGGGGTGGGGGCACAGTCTAACTAGCATCATTTATTGAGACTAATCGGCTTGCCAGAGAGGATAGGTAAGGATAGATCTTATTGATGATTTTACTGTCAGTCGCTATAGTTTGGCGAAAAATATGCCCTAAACTGAAAAAAAGGAAAGGCTATCAATGTCCCCAGTCTAGTCTCAATACTTTTGGCAACATGCAATATGCATTGATGTAGTAGGCTCTTATCCTGGCCTAGGAACCTTTTTATTCAAACTCATAGACAGCAGGCATAATAGCTATTCCTTAATACAGACTGTTGCTTTTGTTGCTAATCAATGACTATTGATGCTTCTCAATCAAAATGATTTTTCTGGTTTTCGACAAAGGCATCAGCAAAATGCACTAAATTTGCCAAAAAAATCAGATTTCAAGACCTTCTTTTTTTATTACTGATGACGTTTTCATTTAAACTGGATATCGTCATCATCAACTATTACTGAAAGTCATGTCACTTGTTTTCTGCCACAGTTTGTACCTATGCAACCCTCTCTATTTGTACTGTGTATTTTAAATGTTTTGATCACAGCATGTACCTCTTTTTGTAACTAATTCTGGGTCACCCTTGAAAATGTAACTTTCAGTTCCAGTGGGCCTATTTGGTAATCAAAAACTAATAAATAAATACAATGTTACTATGGACTTCATCTCTTCATGTTATTTATTCAGGGCAGGGCTTAGTGGCAGTTGTACCAACCTGCTGGAGACCATGCTGCACAGCAGTGGGGGCTTTTAACCTTTGGTTCACCCCCATATCTCATGCCTGAGGACACCAACATGAAGGACAGTAATCCAGTCTGTAGACATGTTGATGCACTTCTCATCCAAGCACCTAAAGGTGTATTTTCCACACACTGCTAGTCCCAAACTGTCTCTCATGCATCCACCAGCAGGAACAGGATGGCATGACATCCCTCCCCCCCAGAGGAGGAGAATATCCTGTGGGATGCTTGAACCTCCTGCTGCTGGCTGGCCGCTGATTACCCATGCTCATTCCCGGCATCATGGATGGTAGTGCTACCCTGGGTGCTGATGGACCAGCCATTTTATTTATTCATGATGTGATGTCATCATCCCCTGCTTATGGCATCATCAAGTGCTGCTGTGGAAATGACTCTGATGTCACCAGCAAAAAAATTTCACATTAGAAAAAAAAACACAGCAAATGGAAGTGTAAATGGCAAAGTGCCTAGTTTCATGTAAATGTCTTTAGAAACAAGCATTTGTCAATGCCAAATGTTAACTTGCTTGTATTTGCTGTGTATTTGTTTGGCATATATAGTGCACACTGTGACCCTCAGAGCCTCCCACAGATCACTCCAACTGACTTTTTTACAATAAACCCACCCTAACAACTGTCAAGAACAGACAATCTGGTCACATACTTTTCCCCTTCCCCTACCTCACTTCCCTCCCTTAGACACCAGCTAAAACTCCTACCCCTCCCCCTGTTCTTGCCAACTCTCTTCTTGAACCCTTCCTCACCCTTGCCCAGATTTTAACACCCCTTATTTCTCCCTCCACCTTAACCTCATAGTTTCTGCAACCTTGTTGAAGTTTATCAACTTGTTTTGACTCCTACTTTCACCAACAGCTCAACCTCCCTTCACTCTGGCAGTATGGACTTTGAGTTTGCTCAGTTTGCACAGATGATTTATATGGTAATTCATTTGTCCTCCATATGCAATGTTTTGCCATTTTGTCTGTATTGCACTCAATTTATGCTCTTTGTGTCATCCTCATTGTAACCATATCACCTGACTGGTCATATTTGTTAGGGTTAGACTTCAAACTCCCCAGGTGTTATTTCTCATTCCCTCCCTCTCACTATCCCTATATAATTACAATGCCTAACTGCAGGAGGGTTTACAATCTTCTGAACCTCTCTGCCCCCTTGCAGGGTTCAAAGCATCCTGAAGGGTTCGCTTTTTGGGTCAGGCCTTATTTCCCCTCCTAGGTGTTAATAACATTTACTCCTTCTCTCTCTCTCCCTCTCTAAACCCTACTCCAGTCCCCTGTCCCCTTGCAGGGTTCCCTACATCCTGAAGGGATATCTCCCGGACATCACTCTGCACTATCTGTCATCTCATCCTCTCTCTCCTTCACCCCTTATTTCACGATAGCACTTGTTCACTTATTACCATTACACTTATTAATTGTTCTCACAAATTACATATGTATGCAACACTGTCTGTAACAACTGCCTTAATTAATTGTATACTATGTTGATCTTTGTAACTTGAATGTAAAATAGCTCATCCCAATTGCACCTCTTTCCCCCAGGTCACACCACGAGATGAGCAACCTGTTGCTCAATGTGCCTTCCTGGTGAAACATTTCAATATATAAATTTAAAAAAAATGTTGTTTGTAATTGTGCTTCTCCTTTTCCCTTTCCTCCAAGTTGCACCTGGAAATGGGCCGAAGCTCAGTATGCCTCTCCCAAATACCAATTTTAAATAAATACCTACATACACACACACACACACACACACACACACACACACACACACACATATGTTAAATAAACTACCTACACACACATATTAAATATATTAGCTACGCTCACACATTAAATAAACTACCTACACACACACAAACTACCTACACACACACATTAAATAAACTACCTACCTACACACACACACACACACACACATATAAAATAAACTACCTACACACACACTTTAAGCTACACACACACACACACACTAAATATACTACCCATCTACACACACACATATAAAATAAACTACCTGCACATACACATACACATTAAATAAACTACCTACACACACACACACACATTGAATAAACTACCTACACACACACACACACACACACACATACACACATTAAACTACCTACACACACACTTACAGTCACACACAATCCCTCTAGCGCATCCCCACAATCCACCCCATTCCCAAAACAAAAAGTCAGTATCACACTAAATAGACCCTATCTTTTCCTATCAACAGTGGTGGAGGAGTGTACTAAAAAGTGTGGAGGGGTAGGTAGAATTGCATAGAACACTTCAGTCCAGGGCACAGTTCAATGTATGACCTTTCAGCTACAAAAGTGAGGGGGTTGCCTGACCCCCCCGGCCCCTTGCTCTGATGCCTATGCCTAACAACCTGGTGCAACAAGACACCAGGGGCTGCATTGTGAAATGGCCAAAAATGGCCATGGGACTAAGTCCCATGCTGCAGTTCATCGGTGTAGATAATCTCTGCACCAGCAGACAATTCTGTTTTCAGCCTCTGCTCCAGACAGGTGGCAGGTGCACCTGCAGAGGATATTATACCTTATCCAACCAGGTGTAACATTTTGACACACCTGTTCCCAGAAAGTCTGCAAGCTGCCATAACTCATGGAGGTAGCCATAAAATGGCTCCTTTTCAAAAAATCTGGCGCTTGAAGAAGAAACAAGGATTCTGCAAGTGAAGTCTCTATTGCGCTGTTTTTTCTCACATCTGCATCAGTTTTTTGGGGTCTTTGAAAATCTGGCCACAGGTTGATACTGAGAGTCAGAAGAAATCAGACACCTGCACAAGAAACCCTTAATATTGTCACATGAACTGCAAATAGCTCTAACAGTATCTGTTGGTTTACTTGTGCTTGAAGTCTAACCCTAACATTCATTAAATGAAATAAAACATAGGTAAGTATGCGATAGTGTTTTGTTTTTACAAATCCTTACTATACCAACCACATGTTTTACTTTACTATCCTGATTTATGCGGCAAAACACATCTTGGGTGTGTAAATAAAAAACTCACAGTGGACAGCAACCCATACATTTGATGTATATGTATAAAATAACACTACACTTGTGATGCTCTAGAGTTGAAGATGATGTTATGATGAGGCACCCAAGGTCCGAATTATTTTCGGATAGGATAACTGCTATCCGGACAAGGAGAGGCAGGAGTCGACTTAGTATTTTGATGCCCGCTGGTCGGGCATTTTATTTGGCACCAAGGGGTAGACAGACACAGTCACAAGAAGGAGTAGGGGATGCCCAATTAACGATAGGGCAATGGAACAGGGATATACTGAAACACTTTCGATCTATCAATTTTATGGTTACCTCTACAAGCATAAACTTCAGGCCTACTGCCAATCTTATTCTAATACTAGTTTATACTGTACTCTATACTCTAAACAAGAATCCAGTCTTATTCTGATACTAGTTTATACTGTATTCTATACTCTAAACAAGAATCCAGTCTTAGGCTACTCAGCACTACATTAGGGTGATCAGCATCACACATCTACAAAAGAGTCCAGAATTTTACAAAAGTCCAGAGATCCGGCGTCTTTGTGTACACCGTCGTTTTTCATTGGTAGCTATAAGGGAAATAAAACAGAACTATTGGAACCCTAATCTCAATTCCCAGCAAGGACCTAGATAAGGCCACTGGAGTGGTGAGAGGTTTGGTAAACAGACCATATATCTTCGGCAAAAGCCCACTCTCTCTGAGGCTGCCGGAATGTAGAACCAAAGCAACTGGTTCCTGAAATAATCACACTAAAGCAAGAGGTTCCTCGGCCAAAACCCACTTCTAGGGTTGCCAAGGATGAAGAAAGACCATGATCTGCGTGGCGATGAATCGAGTGGAGGACTACCACGATCTGACTGATGCTGCAGCACTCCAAGGGCCAGCTGGACTCGAAAGGAGCTCTGACAGGACCAGGAACCATAAGAATCTGAAGAGATGATGGTTGACTCTGCAATCCTTAGGTCAGGAACTAACACAAAACAAAGAAACGGTGACACGTCCTGGACTGGGCTTCAACGGACTCGACTTTTGGCGAACGACCAGGTGGGGGGGCGCAGAACAGGTTCTCCAAGATGAGCTCTCTCTTCTTCTGTAGAGGGCGACCAACTTTAGGACATCTGGAACAGGAACCATACGGAATGACGCTGGCACGGCTGTCATGATGCATTTCGGCAGACGTACTTTCGAGCTGTCAAAACAAGAAAACAGCGGGTACGACTTGTACGACTGATGACGGACTCGACTTCGGCCAATGATACAAATGGATGGAATGAGTTGATGGATGATCTTCCTGGAGTGAAGAATGCTGGAAGGATGTCTTCTTCTGAGTAGAGACTGATTCTGAGCATGTGGTGTTACAGACCACACTATAAGACTGCAGTGTGGTAGAAGACTGAGACTGTCTTCATACAGTAGTAAACATATAACTGAAGAATGCCCAAAGAACTGTGGAATAGTACAATAATTTGCCAGGGAGGGCAAATTATAACTTTAGGGGTAATGGTTACTGTTACGGGCCAATGTCCAGGTGTTTAAAGCAATAGTTCAGGTACTTGGACCAATAGTTCAGGTACTTCGGACAATAGTTCAGGTACTTAGAACAGTAGTTCAGGTACTTAGGGCAATGGTTCAAGTACTTAAGGCAATAGTTCAGCATAAGCAGTACAGTAATCACAGTAATTTCACAGTATAGGCAGATAGAACAGTCTCAACTGAACCCCCTGTTTCTATAGGTAGGGTATTCTGAGATAGGATCCCTTACTGTACATTGTGGCTAGGGAATCCTTTAGTACCACTAGGCTGGCTTGCCCTATTCCGCTAGGCCGGGGCCTCCCTTTAGTACCACTAGGCTGGCTTGCCCTATTACGCAAGGCCGAGGGCTCTCTTTAGTACCACTAGGCTGGCTTGCCCTATTACACTAGGCCAGGGGCTCCCTTTAGTACCACTAGGCTGGCTTGCCCTATTCCGCTAGGCCTGGGCCTCCCTTTAGTACCACTAGGCTGGCTTGCCTTATTCCGCTAGGCCGGGGCCTCCCTATAGACCAGGCTTTACCTCAGGCCTAAAGCCCTACGTTAACTTGGGCCTGGTGCCCCACTTTACAAGTACCAGGCTTTACCTCGGGCCTAATGCCCTACATCTACCTCAGGCCTGAAGCCCTATGTTGCTTTGGGCCTGGTGCCCCACCAAATACTGGGCCTGATGCCCCACTTAATATTGGGCCTGGTGCCCCACTTTATATTGGGCCTGGTGCCCCACTTAATATCTGGGCAGGAATTGCCCTTTTAAATGTTGTTGCCCCTTTAAATTTACAGGATCTCAGTGCCTGCTGTCCGTTATCCCGTGAAACCCCGCCTCTGTTCCACCCCTTAATAAATATTTATAGGCCGCTATGCTGGCCTTGCTTCTCGGCCCCTCCCGTGGGCGTTGCTAACCCCGCCTCCCAAATCAATATTAAAATCAAGGGTCCTAATGACCCGATGCCCCTGCGGCACTCGGCCACTCCCCCAAGCACCTACTGTGCTTTTTAACAAGCAGAGTCTTTTCTTTTTAAACACGGCCGGCCAGCACAACATGTGCTGCCGCCGACTCACCGCTCTGCCATCCTGAAGAGGGCTGTAGTGCTGTCGGGAGGCGGGAGGGATGCTGGCAGTGGGAGGGAACAATCAGGCAGCGAGAGGGACAGCTCCGGGGAGCCTCCAACAACCGACAACGATGCGGCTTGATTGCTGCCGAAGTGGGACCGAAAATTAAACTTAAAATACTCTTGGGGGCCAAAATGAATAAATGGAGAGCTTTTAAGCCCCAAAAACACGGGTAATGGCTGTTTTCATCTTCGTGGTGCCCCGATGGCACCACCGATCATGGACTAAAGCGGCAGAGGAAGTCTTCGGGCAGGGGAGGCAGCACAGGACCACAGCAAGTCCAGAGGGATGGCTCCAAACAAAAGATTAGCCCAACTGTCTCCCTGACTTCTGGGTCCTGGCTCCTCAACCTCTGCCCAGGATTAACTGTCTCCAACTGAACAACTATAGAATGATTGTTTAAACTTGAACCTCCCCAGGGTTCTAGATCTGCTGGAGTGGAATGCTGTGCATGAGCCACCTAGCACAGCATTCCATCCAGGCTATTATGACATGCATTGCTTGTAAATTCTAACTTTTTACAAAGCTACAAGTGCACAGGGCACTTTTCTATTATTTACAGTATTTTCTCTGTAATGGCCAACTTTGGGGCATTACACAGTATAGTAAAGATATTATATGTTGATATGATAATGAAGAAAGTATGGCCTAGATGTTATAGCATCAGTGTATGAACCAGGAAAACCAATGGACCCGTGGTTAATTCCACAACTACAATTGCATTCTATCAGATATAACAGCATAGCAGTTTAATCACCGCTGTTTCTGTCTTGCTTACAAGCTATACATTGGGTACTTTTAGGTATAGAAAACCATTATAACTTTAGTTGATATATTTTAAATTAAAATAGCTTTTCATAAGACACTAAGAAATTTATTTATTTATTTGTTTCTCAAGTACTGCATGCTGTTCTGTGCTTCCCATACTAAAAGGACATTGAAGCAGTGGTGAGTGTACAACCGAAGGTCACCAAACTAATCAGGAGTATGGAGAATAAAAGAATAAAAGCTGTGAAGAGTGACTGGAGGCCATTAAAATATTCATCACACAGAACATGTTTTTATTTGGTCTTTGGTAACTGGGTAAGTCCACTGGGAACCAAGCCTGCTTTCAGGGGTGATATAATCTCAGTCTAATATATATTCAAGGGTATTGACAAAGTTTAAAGGTGGATGTGTTTGATTTTGTGTGCTACAGTAGTACATCATGAGACATGTCCCGAAACTCAGAGGTGGCAAGTACAGGGGTAAAATTAGAAAGACCTTGTTCTCCCAGAAGGTAGTGAGCTATGGAAAAGGCTACCAGCAGGGTTAGTGGCTGTGAATACAGTGCAGTCCTTCAAAGTAAGCCTGGATAAATTTATGCTTACCAAGCAAATCACTGAGTAGTCTGGGTAGTAGTCCCAACATAGGTGAGGCCATGCTCCTTGGCACTGGTCCGAGGTGCAGTTTGGGGAATGCTATCACTTGGGGAAACATTGCAGTAAGGAAGTCAGTTCACTCAGATGAGGAACCAAGAACTAAAAACTGGCTGCAAGCATCAAGTTTATTTGTCTAATGGCAAAGAATGGGAAAGTTTATTTATATAATGCCTATTCATGCAGAATCTGGATGCCTTACATAAAACAGATAGGGTGGTCAGAATACAAGAAAATATACATAAAATATACATCATAAATAGACAATCAGTTAAAACAGTAAAATCTACACATGCAGTAGTTACAGCAGTTAACAATTAGGCCTGATGATTTCTTAGTTAATGACAAACTAAAGCAAAATGAGCCAGAACACTGCTACTGCAAGCTACATGCCCCAGTGCTTCCACCAGGGATCTTTTTCAGGGGATGGGCTGGTACACTATGTTGGCAATCCCTATAAATTAGCACGTTTACATAGCATATTCATTAGTGCCTGCATAAGAAGTGTGTGTGTGTGTGTGTGTGTGTGTGTGTGTGTGTGTGTGTGTGTTGTTTGTGTTTGGAGGGCTGATCTAATGAACCAACAGTGCCTTCTGGCCTACAATTATTATGTTTCTGTATTATTTAATTAAAATACTCTGTTAAGAAGATACACTGAGAACCAGGAATCTGCTCATTTCTAGGTGCATCCTGGGGGGCATGAGGGACACCTCATAATAATTAGCTACATGAGGGTGCAGTATAGGCTGACAATAAAATGTATGGATTCAACTGCAAAAAGTACTGCATCAAAGGGTACAATTTCATAAATATATTTGAACTACAAAACACTACAAGACTGAAAAGAAGACTCTATGCAGTTTCCGAGAAGCACTTCACCAAAGGTAGAATTGAAGTTACGGTATATTCAGCCCAAAATAAAAATGCAATGCCTGAAATTATTCAAAAAGTGTACCCCACTATTCCCCCACAGTAGAAGAACTCTCAATGAAAAGTCTCAAATAAGCTGCAAACTATACATCCAACCATTCAGTATTCTCAGAACTAATATTCCAGCCTGTATCTGTTGCTATAAATCAATGAAATAAACTGCAAAGGTCGGTAGAGAAATGTTGTTTCTAATACATGCAAAACAGTTTCTGTAATTTCCAGTTAAATAAGTATCATAGACAACATGTGGGAACTTTGCCCAAGAAAAGATATATTACCATATGCTGATTAAATAGGTTTTTACTGTAGTAAGGTAATTCATCCAAAATGCTGAAACTCTGTTAAAACAGTTTCAGTTACATTATAAAATCTGTATTTGTGTATTACGACTCATGTTTGTCACTGTTAAATCACATGAAACTCTTTTCCACCTGTTGTTACAAATTACAGTGTATAGAAGATAGTTTTCTCGCCCTACAAAAGCAACAAGTTCTTACCTAAAGGCATCTGGGTGTTTGAAGGGGGTAGACTCTGCTATGAAAATATTTTTCTTTTAGTGACTGTAATGCACAGATAATGAAATCTCATAATTACATTTTAAATACTTTGCCAGCAAAACACTATGTTACAATACAATGTTTGGATAGGCTTTTACTAAGGATGTCCATGCATGATATTGAAATTTCAAATGGACCATCTCAGCTGCCTGTTGCAGAAGTCCTGATAATGAATTATGGCTCAGTGTAGGGGAAGTCGGAGATCCATGATAGCTCACAAAATGATAATTCCTTTCAAGCTGACTGTGCAGCAAATATAGCCTGGCAGTGTAAAACTCCCAATATATTGGTATTGACCAATTAGTTGTAGTTAGTTTATTTTCAGCCAGACATTCTGACAACAGAGAAATAAAATATTACCAGAAGTGACCCACCTACTGGCACATACAGATCTGATCTCAGCCTAAGACTGGAATGGGGGAGCAGTCAGAAGAGTGAGTAGGAGCCTGGTTGATGTCTAGCTGAGCATTGCCTCGACAGAACATGGTTAGTCGATCATTCTCACCATTTGATCCAGTTCATTGATACTTTTATGGTCATGGCGCAGGGCTCTGATGGATATTGATAGTTGTGTTGACCTTTCTTCACCTGACTGTGATCCATGGGGTCAGTGACTGAGTGACCAGTGGCAGCTGGGCCAGGTTATTGTTAGGAGGATTAGGGAGGGACGATCAGATCCTTGCTGTCAGTGGGGTCAGGGTCCGAGTTGTTGGTGGCTGGGTCAAGCTGTCATCAGGGGGATTGGGGAAGGATGATTGCTAATAGGTTGGATGTTGCCAACCTGAACTGTAAGCAGGGCTGGACTTGCTCTGGGGTGCTGACAAGGGGATAACGGTGGCAGAAATCCATGGGAGGTGTGGGAGGACAGCAAAGCTGTCTTCTATTCTACCAATGAGAGGATGACACCCTCCCCATTGGAAAAAAGCATGCATTCATGCATGCCTGGGAATGAGGATTGCTTCAGAAAACTAGGCGAGTTTGGTGGAAGACGGCATAAGTAATGGTAACACAAAACAATAAGCAAGCATATCGTACTGCTGTGCAATTAGTTGCTGGGCAGTGTCCTGTAACTGAAAGGATGAAGCCCCACGAGTGGAGTGACTTTCTGCTTTTAACTCCAAGACATTCTTGTCCAGTAAGCAGGGAAAAGCATCATGATCAGCCTTGATAATCATTGGGCTGTCCCTGTCGAGCCCCCTGTAGCCTGAACTGCACTGGATGCAACAGTGACACACCTTTGAAATGCCATTCTCATAACAATATGTTTGTTTTCCCTATGCACACAAGCACATAAAATAATTAAAGGATGTCTAGAAATTTGTATTGTTGGCACTGTATGAGATTTGAGTCCTACTAATATCAAAAGTAATTGTTTGGCATGGAAATGAAAATACTATTGTCAGACAGGAGACAGGAGCAGTGCAGTCTACTGGCTAGAGCACCAGTGTAAGAACGATAACATCATAGGTTCAATCCCCTCTAGAGTTAACCATTGTGTGACATTGGATACATCATGTAACCTTCTAGTGCTCTAGTCTACCCAGATGCAGAAACCAGTGGAAGCAGTACCCCACTGGAAATGAGATACAATATTCAAGGTCACAGGTTTTCATTTTTTGCCAGAAAGCCCGGTAAACTTCCAGAATTTGGAATGTCTACACACCACTAAAAAGAAAGAATTTAATGGATTTGGTCATTTTATGCCAGATCAGTAAATTTACAGAACTTGTATTTTTCTGATATATGCTTCCTGTACTATTTTTAGTGCTCTTCATTTAATACTCTGAATATTAAGCCTTCTTTTATTCTGATTATTTATACACATACTAAAATAATGACAATAATATAGGCAGAATCTGGAAATTAGACTTACAATCACTGGTGGAATTCCTGGAATTGTATGTCTTGAAATCATAATTTCATTACTATAATCACTGTAAATCAGTGGCCTCAGAGATATTACATCTCAACAAGGGAAGCCTGGGTAAATAAATAAAAATTAATTTAAAGCAGCAGTGCAAGAAATCTGGGCTCCGCCAAAAAAATGACCTTATCCTTTTTCACCATAAAAGATTGCAGGTATCATCCAGTTTTATATTTGGTGGTACCATTTTCTAATTCCACCAAAATCTGAGTATTTTGTAAATGTTTTAATTCAGCTTTGTTTTTCATAAAAAAAAGATGGCTGCTACATTTTTCATAGAAATAAAACTGTAGACCTGGCAAGGGATAGGATCGAGAAAATAACAATTAAAAAAAACCCTCATGATGCATAACATACTATAGGAGGTACAGAGACAAGCACACCTGACAGGTATGCTAATATTGTTATCAATTGTTGCTGAAACTAGCTATTTTGGAAAATCATGTTTTGTTACACTGTTGCTTTACGATAGAAAACAACACCCTCCTGCTTAGTTGCCAAATCTGCTATACCCATCTATTTGGTAGTGTTAGCACTCAGCTCTTACCTAATGTTGTCATGGACTGCTACTTCATTTGCAAACATTAAAGTGATAGTAGCACAATAAAACAGCAGATAGAATATTGGTTACTATTTATAAGTAGTTACAGTAGTTTTTATTTTTTATTTCTGAAATATTTCCCCTTTGGTCATTTAAAATGTTCCGTCAGATGGCATTAAGTGTTAGCAAGTTGTTTGTTTTTATTTTTTATTTCTGAAGTATTTTCCCTTTGGTCATTTAAAATGTTCTATCTGGTGGCTTTAAGTATAATGTGTAGAACAATGATTTATCTGACAGCTGACATAAGTAGTCCTATTTCTCTCCATACCTTATCAACATTATGTTCTCCTTCACTGTGACATAATCTTTTTTATTTGAAAGAGTTTCGCCAGGAATGACATACTGAGCTGTAATAGCTCATTTCCAGGTGTGCCGGGGGGGGGGTGCAAGAAAATAACATAACATTATAGAGTAGATACAGATAATACATTACACATCATCAATCTTGAAGCAGGTGAGGGGATTACGGTAGCAGACAACTCAAGCTTAGACAGTGTACAGTTGGTTACACAGAGTCAAATCACATATAACTCACAAAGCAGTTTCCACATTTCAGTTATACAGAACAAGCTATACTTTATCATAAACACCTGTTTACAGTAACAAGCAAATGATGCAAAGTGCCAAATTATGCATTTCTATGATGGAAACTTAGCAGGTGAAGTGCTATAGTTAAACAATTTATTTGTAATTTGCACAGTCACAAGGGTACTAATATGGTCAGCTAGAGGAAACAAGAGGTGTGAGGCAGAAAGGCCAGTGAAGGGCCTTCAGCCCTTCAGGATGCTAAAAACATCATATGTGACCTGTCTGGCAGCAGGTGAGTGGCTATTCCAGAGCAGCTGTGATATCACAGTCAGTGAGGTCACAATGTTTGTCAGGTATAAAAAAGGTCAAAACGAGAGATATCAGCCTCTAGGTAGACTAGTGTTTTGCACAACTCACCAAGTAAGGACAAGTAGAAAATCTTCCAATTTGCAAGTGGGAAAAGGAAAAGTATCTCTGATATAAAAAGTAATATCTGACTAATTTTAAAACTTATTAATAACACTAGCTTTCTGAACCATATGCCAACCAGCACTGAATGAGTCACTTTGTCCTTGGCTGCCAAGATACCATCTCTGTCAACTGAGAGCTGTTTAATAATATGTGGGAAATGTCAAGACAAATGCCATTGGAGATTAGTCAGGAATGGCGCCATAGATGAGTACTGTATTATTATTAATATCAGTAGTACTGGTATTATTAGATGGAGCACACCCCAAGGGAAAGTTTACTTCCACTGAGTAATACGTCCTACAGAAACATTGCAATTTGTGTGTGGAATTCATTCATTTCCTTTTCTGACAAATGTTTGGAGATACATAAATACATCAGGAAGATTAATATCCATGTTGGCTACAGGCCAGATACAGCGTAATCAAGGTTCCCCGGACAGCATGTCTATGCAATATGATTCAATGAACTATACTCCAGCATGTAAGCTTTAGTCCATGGAACAGTCTCTGCTCACTATTTGATGAAAAGGGCTAAAACAGTTAGGAGCAGGGCATTCACTGTAGCTGCCTTATAATTGTAATTCTATATCTGTTCCCCTGTGTTAATGTTGTATTGATATTGTGGGACATAGGGGGCTTGATAAAGCAAAAATGCCAAAAGAAAAATGTGATAGTCACTCACTTGTTAGAAAGTTTAAAGTTTATCTGGCCGAACCTGGCTCCTACCACCCACCATGCCACCAAATTACATGTCACGGTGTCCCCGGCAGTTTGCCCTTTGATGAAGTGAACAACAGGTACGCTGCAGTACATGTCTATGTACCAGCACTGCAGTAGTCAATAAACAATGTTGAACAGCACATTGTTTTCTACCAGTACCAACTGTACTGACTTATGTCAGGGATAGGAGGGAGAGGGATGTGTGCCCACCCTTTGACTCTCAGCTAATTTGTCAGTCTATCACCCTGTTGTTGCTGCTGGGTGTGCAGCAGCTGGTGGTTTCATTCTGCCCTGGTGGTGGTTGATGAGTGAAGCAATATGGTCCCACCTCCAAAGGAGAAGAGTGGTCCCAGGGACACTGAATCCTGTCCACCTTCCCCATGCTAACCTACATGAGTGGTCTGGAACCATTCCTGAACCTATGTCACTGGTACTGGTATCTTCTCTCCTGATCAATGCACTTTAAGCAAAACAAACAAACAAAAGAACAACTCTGCAAGCCCCTCCTACTTGACCTAGCTGACTGTTATTTTTATTACTCTTACTAACCTATTTTTCCCTTTATGTCTACAGGTCTGATGGAATAATCACCATATGTGGCCGGACATTGACCCCATGTATCAGATAAGTATTATCTTCTGTTCATACCACCTCATTTGTCCTAGTTAATTACTAAAGAGGTGCAGCTCCTTACTTGGTGAGGCATTAACATTTTTGCAATGAACAGATAGGTAGATAGATGATAGATAGATAGATAGATAGATAGATAGACAGACAGACAGAAAGAAAGATAAGATAGATAGATAGATAGATAGATAGATAGATAGATAGATAGATACTGTCTGTAGATAGATAGATAGATAGATAGATAGATAGATAGATAGATAGATAGCTAGATAGATAGATAATTGATAGTGTGACACATGAGAATATAATTCTATCAAGGGAGTCTAGTCAGATAATGAGAATGTGAAGGGCAGTTGTTTAATATTCCTATATGGTGGACATCTGGGGTCTACCTCTTTAGTTCAAGCATTGTTTGGAGCTGGACATCAGCAAAGAACAAAATCTGTCCAGAGCCCATGCAACAGGAAAACAATGTTACTGATGCAGCAGAAAAGAGTGAGAGCCTGCTTCACCCCACCTAATGAACCCCATAGGTGAAAGTTTTCAAATCCCTGCTGAAATGTCATTCCATGCTACCAAAAAGTCATTCCATGCCACAGGTGGGAAAACACATGTTCAATTGTGCTTATGCAACTGGATGAGATGTATGCTTGTGTGACTTTGGTACATTGTGGCTATTCGCCTCTCTATCCATGGAATATACCACCCTCTAGGGGTACAATTCAAGGAACCTTAGAGGAAGGTTCCCCCCTATAGGTGCCACAGGAGTAATTCCCTTGGCTAAAGGTAGTTTAGGAAGAAACCCATGGGGAAAAAGATATGAGCCACTGGAGGAGGAGGGGTGGACAGTGGGGCAACGAAGAGATAAATCCTGAAACAGTCCAGGAAGAGTGACCTTTTAAGGCCTGATGGGGGAGTGATGTAGTTGCTCTGCCCATGGAACCTCAGGCTTAGAGCCTTCTCATTCAATTATGCTTACACAACTGGATGAGATGTATGCTTGTGTGACTTTGATACATTGTGGCTATTTTTTGTTTTGTTTTGTTTAACCAGGTATAGCACACTAAGCTGAAAGCTTTTTTACAGGAGCGACCTGGGAGCACAAGGAGGTTAAGTGACTTGCTTAGAGTCACACAGTATGCAAGTGGAAGCTGTGGGATTCAAATCCAGGTCTGGTCTGCTGGATGTCACCAGATTTGCAGCTCAGAGCCTTAGACCACTGCGCTATACTGCCTCTATTTGCCTCTCTATCCATGGGATATACCATCCTGTAGGGGTACGATGCAAGGAACCCTAGAGGAGGCCCCTCCATAGGTGCCATGGGAATAATTCCCTTGGCTAAAGGTAGGAAGAAGCCCAAAAAGAATACCCAAAAGTGTGTCAAGCATCGAAGAGGCAAGAAATTAGAAGATATCTAGACCGGAAATAAATAGGACAGACATAGATAGGAAGAACAGGAAAAGAATGACAAAAGGTGAGGCAATGAATGAAAGGAAATTTGACAAGATACAGAAGGGCAGACTTCCTAAGGAGAGAGGGAACAGCTGGGGCCACCATTTGACTCCATCCAACAGCGGAATCTAACTAAGGAGCCTATGAAAGCACTGACCCTGACTAATATTATGACCATTGGCACGTAGGAAAGGAAAAAACCCCTTTGAGAAGGAAACCTTTGGGGATCCAAGGCCTAGGTCGCCTTCCCTCCAGGCTAAATGACGTTTTGATTAGGGACACTCGTCGGCACCACTACAGCAATTTAAAGTAGAGATCAAGGAAGTAGGAAAAAGTAAAATTTAAAGGAAGCTCTCACTCTGTCTTTCTAAATGGACAGCTGTCTAGGGATGAGAGCAATGTCTTCAACTAGATGCTCAAAAGCAAGAGAGGAAGTGCGATGATGGAAAGAAGCCTTGAAGACCCAAATGGTTGGGGGGTGAGCTATGAAATGAATTCTGTATGATGGTGGAGACGAAGCCAGCCAGCCCCTAGCAAAGGGGCAACAGACATGAAGGCATGTCTACACATGGAGAACAGGGCGAGTTGAGGTAGCATGGACCAGATAGGGTTATGCTCGAGTGTTCAATGTGCAGGAGTAGACCCATATAGACATCAGATGAGTGAGGGATATGCAGATATGAGCATGAGAAAACTGATGGTGATAATAACTACAGGAGTGCAGCAGTTTGATAAGGTAGCATATGACCAATGAGAGGTATGCTCGATTAAGTGATGTAAATGAGTAGACCCTGAGGTCAGACTGAGTGAAGGAGAACTGGACTCAGGCACATAGACACCATAGTGACTAAAGTAAGAGGAGGATACGAATAAGGATGGTAATGACAGGATAGGGCCAGACAGACTAGGGTAAGTGGAGGATATGAATAGGGGAACGTGATGACAGAACAGGGAAAACCCCAAAGGAAGCAAAGGCAGAGGAGATGGGGAATGCAGGGCAGAGGGTATGGAAGGTTAATCTAGGAGCAAAAGCAAGCAGACAGCACCAAAAGCAGACAGAGAAGGTGAGCGGAAGCAGGATTAGAGGGGACAGAAGTCTCCAGTCAGGATGAAATAGAGAAGGTATGGGGTCAGGCAGCAATGCCGACAGGATGTGACTGGGGTAGTGGGGCTCACCTGGAAGGACAATATGGGAACCACTAGGAAAATGAAAAGAAAGGGGGGATTAGAAGTGATGTCAACCATACAAATCTTCATACATGCAGGAGTCCAGCATGCTGTAAGGGCCTGTGTGTGAGAAAGTACAAAGGCAGAGATGAAATAGAGTCAGTCAGGATGAAATATAGAAAGTGCAGCATGGGCAACAAGTGGAGTGGGCAGGGGTAGACAACCCCAAACTGAGGATATAGTTAGTGAGAACAAATGATTCAAATGATGGAGTTCAATGATTGAAGAGGTTGAGAGACCACAAAAAGCTCTAACAGCATGAAGAACTTCAATAAACCCAAGCTGAGCAAGGGTAAAGGAGAGAGGGATGGAAGAAGCTGATATGGAGAGGAGAAAACTAGGATGTGCTGAGTTGTATGTTCCAGAGGTGAAGTCTTAGATGGAAAAGATATAATGGGCGCCCCGGAGAGCAGACATAGGGAATAAACATGAAGCAGACCAAGCTAAGGAAAAGTCAAGGAGCAATACAGCAAGATGTGAGTAGCAAGCAGTGCAGCAGTGGTAAGTAGAATGTAGGAGGCAGGAAGGACCACCGAGAAAAACAGAGTGACTACGAGGTGCGCAGCAATTTGAAAAAAATATATGAGAAATGGAGCACCAGGTAGAACTCACAGGCAGGTGATGGAATGAGCAGGCAAAGGTCCAGTGAGGAATGAGGGTGGCAAATGGGGAAATCTGAGATCTACTACAGATGGAGCTAAGCACACAGCATGCCACAGGGCACTCAATCTAGAAGCTCTGGCGCTGGGAAAGAAAAGCTGTCAAGAGAACAAGGAGTTCAAGAAGAGCAGGGATACTTAAAACGGAAAACCCACACTCAGACAGATGAATACGAAGAGAAGGTATGGGGGAGAGGAGCGTGAATGAAAGGCAGGAGGGGAAAGGCAGCACGGCCGAAAACGGGTGGGGGGTGAGGAGCATGGAAGAAAAGGAGGGGAAAGAATGAGCACATCAGCCCCAAATGAGAGGGAAACAAACAATGCAAAATGGCTGCAGCATGGGAGGCAGGCACGGAAGAAAGGAGAAGGGGATGAGAGAGAGAGAGAGAGAGAGAGAGAGTCACAGAGCAAGCGGCAGCATGAGGGAGCAAACCAAAATACAGACTGCAGGGAAAGGGAGCAGGCGGCTGGAAGTGCTGCAAAATCACTAGAACGAAAATGATGCATGAAAACAAGACATAGGAAAGAGTAGTGGCACTTCTGGCTGCAACGAAGAGATGAATCCTGGAACAGTCCAGGAGGAGTGGCCTTTTAAGGCCTGATTGGGGAGTGACGTAGTTGCTCTACCCATTGAACCTGAGGCTTAAAGCCTTGTCATTGGCCAGAATTTGAAAAATGAGGTAGTGTGAAAAAATGGCTATGTTGAAAATTTGGGTAAAAATATTGAAAATTATCGAAGTAATGAGCGAGCATTAAAAAATTCCAACATGACACCAGTCAATGAACAAGGATGATGAAAAATGTCAAATACTTCCCAAAAGGTAATTTTGCAATGCGAGTGTGAAATCACCTTTTGGGCCTGTTTTTATTAATTCCACCACTATTGGTCATGAGGTGTGGTTCCTGAAGGGCCATGTTGAAAATTTGGGGTAACAATATGCAAAAATGACAAAGTTATGCACCAATGTTCAAAACCTCTTTGAAATACATTGGACTGCACTTACCTTAGTTTCTGAAACTGCAGTTGGTGGTTCCAGCAGCAAGACTTGTCTTCGACTGGAGAATGGATTGTCACCCTGGGACCTGTTCAGGTCAGTTAGGGCGTTTGTTGGGAGTGTAGGGTGGTGACTGCTGAGAGGGCAGTGGGGTTGGGGACTAGATCAGTGAGGGATTGTTTTGTTTGTTTACAGGTTAAAGGAAATCATTAAGAGATGGTTTTCCTTTTTACAGATAACTTTGAGACAATATGGTGATGGTGATTGGAGGGTTGGGGTGCCACTGGACACCAGAGAAACAATACAACATTATGGGTAAGAAGACTGAAGGGTGGGAGTGCCACTAGACACAAGGGAAACAGTACTTTATGGGATGGCGATTGGAGGGTGGGAGGGCATTAGACACCAGGGAAACAGTACTAGATAGCAGGGATGGCAATCAGAGGGTGATGGAGCAGGAAAATAGTGTGTGGGGAGTGGGGAGGGGAAACAGCGCTGTAGTAAATGGAGAAGACCATATGTGCTTTAACTCCACTGTGGAAGGACATAGTCAATGTATTCAGTCACGTGCTTCCAGAATCTTCTCTCTCTACTACGTCATAGTAATATGTCAACATAGAGGATCTCTGGTATACAGCCATAAAAACTGACTCCTGTAATGTAATTTTTTTATAAGTATACCACATGTGTCATTAATATGCTGTATATAATATAGTTGTGTAGTCAAAGGCTGCTTTCTTTTTCAATTTTATTATGGATATAAAACATTTCCAGTAAAAAAGGAGTTCATTTCTCTAATTTAGGGTGCTGATGTCAAAGTGGGTAATTGTAATATGAGTTCTGTGGTGGTAGGTGCTTTCATTTGTTCAGCAGAGTGCTCATTTAGATGAACCACTTGTCTTTCAGAACATTGCTCAATTGAAGGGAGATCATGGCTTCTTCAGTCTGCAGTTCAGACAGCTCAGATTGTTTCCTTATATGGCTGTCTAATAAGTGGGGGTTTCCTTTAAAATTCCCTTTGTGAGCTATACAAAAAAGAGTTCATGAATGTTTGCTGTGTTTCAAAATGCTGGCTGGGTCTTTGCAATGTTTTCCTTTGTACAGTACACATTTTTGCCTCAGTTACAAAGAGCACATGATCAGGATTACATGCCTGCTTTATTATGTAATTCAGTACATTAAATTAGTTTGCTACAGTGGCTATCTGGCAGAGCTGTGTGGGATTTTCAAATTCTGCTTCCCATGAAAATGGAATTTCACTTACCAGGTGGTAGAACCATGCAAAAGGTATAATTCTGCCAGCAAAATTCTAGCACAATGTGTTAATGCACTAGTGAGGCTTCAACTTAACACAACAAAAGTTGGGAAATGTACCGTTAACATTTCCAACCCTAACCCCAACCCCCAAGCAGCAAAAGAAAAAACATTAGGGTTTTGGTTCTCCTAAGTCTTGGTAAATCAGTGGTAAGATCTTCCTTAGGGTTGTTGACCCTAATGCCTCCTGACCAAGGCACAAAGTACAGAGGAGCACAGGTTGCATGCATTTGTTTTGTGTTTTAGGAACCTTGACAAGGGAGAGAAGTTATTGAAGGCACAGAACTTGTCAGTCATGCAGCACAGGGTAAAGTTCTTGTGTGCCAATAGAGAGAGCCTGACAAGGTTACTGGTATGGTCACAGTGCTATGTTTGTGAAACAGACCAATCAGACAAACTGGCATAACTTAATAGATCTATCTATTTAACAGAATTGTATTTATTTAAGTCTTTGGTAACTGGGTAAGTGTACTGATCCAGTGGACTGTTTTCAGGCACGACCCGGGCCATAGCTGGTGGCAATGCAGGAGAAAATTTGAAATACAGAGAGTCCCAAAACAGGGGCATATACATACAAAGTAAGGTACAACAAGAGAAAAGCAAATAATGGAGACTGTACAAAATGTATCTAACAAACAGTTCATCAGAATAAAATTAAGTAAAAAAAAAGTCTAACTGTGCACTATTTACAGCAGAATAGGTGATAAGTACAAGTAAGCGCCAGACGTTGGAGAACACTCGAGACACTGATTGGGGGGAGTACACAAAACAAGTAATTGAGGGAGATTAGACAGTCACACAAGAGGTAGCAGACAAGAGCACATTGGGGAGACCAAGCTAATTCGATTGGGGTAGAACTGTAGTGGTCAAAGGGGGGAGGGGGAGGGATTAGCCAGTTGAGCAAGGACACTTGGCTTCATGAAGAAGCCAGGATTTGAGATGCACCTTAAAGGTAGCGTGGGAGTCCAGGGAGCAGATGGGTGCAGGAAGGATGTTCCACAGAGTGGAGGCAGCTACAAATAATGCTTTACCACTCATGGCTGAAGAGGCTTTTGGGATCTCCAGGGGGGCTTGACTGTGGAAGCAAGCAGGCATCTCAAGGGAGTTCTTGTGTTGAGGCAGGATCTTTAAGAGGAAACACTGCCATGCCTGATGACTCTGTCTACAATGCAGCCAAGTGTATAATCAAATTTGTGGGGGAGTGGGAGCCAATCTAGAGTCCGGTAGAGATGCTTTTCAATAAATTGACACTTGTTACTTATAAAAGACTGTTCTTGATGAAAGTCACCTTAGTTTCCCAAAGATCATCTCTGTTTCACTATAACCACATAGACCACACAGTTGAAAAATTATGAGTTTGTATTTGTTGTAAGTGACAGAATAAATAAATGGCAATCTGTATCTGTGTTCATGTTCTGTGTGTGTACAAACATGTGTGCATGTATGCGTGTGTGTGTGCGTGTGTCTGTGTGCCTTATAGAACACTGTAATATAACATTTACACCACAGGAACTAAAATAGCTTGAAATAAAGAACAACAATAACATTGGATAAATCAAAATTGTAAAAACTATGAACATTTTTCAGGGTTTTAAATAATTGATTAGCAGTTTTTTTCCTGGGACAATACCAACTGTACAGAAAGTATTTATATAGATTTTCTAGAAGTGTTATGTTTATTAAACACATTGAGGCAAGTGCGATGCATTTTTACAATGTTTTAGCACTTTTATGAGCAAAACGCTAATCAATTTTTAGAGTTAAATAAAACCCTGTTTTTAAAAAGTACTTTTTTTGTTTTACGTGCCACGTAGTCAGGAGCGAGGTCATGAAGATCTTTTATATACAGCTTTGGACTGTTTCTATAGTGTAAACTATCTTTGCTTCTAGTGCAGATAATGCAAAGTTTGAATTGATCTTCTGGGCAAAATAGACAAACACTGAAGATAGATAGATAGATAGATAGATAGATAGATAGATAGATAGATAGATAGATAGATAGAAATAGAAAGATACGATAGATAGATAGATAGATAGATAGATAGATAGACAGACAGACAGACAGACAGACAGACAGACAGACAGACAGACAGATAGATAGATAGATAGATAGATGATATATAGATAGATAGATAGGAATGAATGAATCATAGGAAGGAAATACGAGTTCAAGAGGTGAACCTATTTGGAACTCACCACCAATTTACAGGCGGAAGTAATATTTCTGATTACCCATATGTTTATCCAATTTATTTTTAAATGTTAGCATAGTATTGATCATTACTACTTCAAGTGGTAGACTATTCCATGAACTGGTTACTCTCTGTGTAAACCAAGAGTTTCTTTTTCCAGTCTTATTTGCATCTGCTTTTAATTTATACTTATGAGATCTAGTATTAATGGTGTTGTTTTGTTTGACTAGACCAATTGTTTCAAATAGTGACTCATTGTGTACTGCTTTGTACATTAGACATGACATCCCTTAGAAACCTGTAATTTGTTGAATACAGAACTAGCTTTTGTAATCTCTCTGAGTATTCCAGATCCCTGTAATTTTTTTTTTAATTTGTGGTACATTTTCTTTGTATTCCTTAAATTTGTTTTTGACTTCCTATTTTTTGAGGGGCCCAAAAGGGGGCACAATATTTCAAATTGGGTCTAATAAAGCTTGAATATAATGGTAGCAGGATTTGGGGTTCCCTACTTTTTATATTCCTCAATATACATCCCATTAATTTATTAGTCTTGTTGACTATACGTTTGACATGTTCTTTAAATTCAAGTTTGTTCGAAATTAGTATACCAAGGTCCTTTTCACATTTTGTTTTACTTAAAAGCTAGATTATTAGTAGTATATTGGTACTGGATGTTGCCTTTCCCCAAATGTATAGCCTTGCATTTAGGTATGTTAAACTGCATCTGATTCCTAGCTGTCCAGGTTACCAAAGAATTTAATGCTGACCGTAACTGATCTGCTGATTGCTTTTTATTTATAATTCCTCCCAGTTTATAGTCATCAGCATATTTAGTAATCCATCCATTGTCTGGAGACAACATATATGCTATAATGAGATTAAATAGTGTTGGACTCAGGACAGAGCCCTGTAAAACTCCACTTGTAACTGTACTGCTGGTGGATTGGAAACCTCTTATAGAAACATACCAAGTCCTGTAATCCAACCAATATATTATCCAATTTATAATGCAAGGATGTATTTGAAGTTTAATTAAATGATCAACCAATATTTTATGAGACATGGTATCAAAGGCCTCAGCATAATCTAGATAAATTATGTCAACTGGTAAGCCCTTGTCCAACGTTTCACTGACAGATTTGAAAAATTGCAGTTGGTTAGTTAGGCAAGATCTACCATTGATAAAACCATGCTGAGTACCATCTAAATATCCATTGTCCTTTACATTTTGAGTTATGTATTTCTGAATTTGTTTTTCAAGTAATTTTCCTAGGACAGACAGACAGTTAGACAGATAGATAGATAGATAGATAGATAGATAGATAGATAGATAGATAGAATGAGCCTTCAGATATTCTGCTTGATTTGATAGTGCACACAACCCCTGTCCAGGGACTGTTCCAGTTTGCTTAGACCCACTCCACCTTTCCAAAACCCATATTTCTAAACCAAGGTACATGTCTGAACTCCAAGACAACCAGACGAGAGTGAAAACAGAAAACAGTGTAAACCTGCTGAAGCATAACATACTGCAAGTCCTTTCTCTTCTTTTGGTTTTACTTCTGCATTGCATCTTTCATGCTAACAGTTTTGATACACGACTTCTTCTTCATTGCTGTATACATTATCTGTCTTCTCTGGGGTGATATTGTTTACATACACATTATCTTCATCATTATCATAAGTAGTCAATATCTTCATATTCTTATCTAGCATTTCAAATTCTTTATCCTGTTTGAAAAGCGGAAAGAAAATCCTGTTCATGGTCTAAATTAACCTTAGTTGCAGCAAATTTACAAAACTGAAAACTAGTTGATATACGGCACTGTATTATTCGTAATTTGTAATAAATAAATAAAATGGTAGTGAAGCAATTCAGTGTTTAGGTCTTGTTATTTGGCACTGCACATATTTTAAAATAATACTAATATTATTTGTCATTCGCAGTGAGTGAGAAAGCCTTAACACAGTCAGAGGAACTGTTAACAACAAAACCACAAATTCTTTTCCAGGGATCAATAAATACTCACACCTGCAGGAGTTCAGAACAGTAGCATTCAATATACTGCATGAAGACAGTTAATTTCATTGACAATTAACCAATATATTGAGATTGGATGATTTATTGTAAAGAATTGCCCTAAGAAGGTTATAACCTTCTTAGAACCCAGGGGTTGAGTTCTAGTTAAGAATTAGAACAACAATGGGTTCTAAATGTTAATGTATCGAAATGCTAAATAAAATGATTTTCTGTTCAGACATTTCAAAAACAAGGGCTGCAAGTCTGGAAAAAAGAAACTATTGGGTATTACATTTTAAAATGTTTTTGTGATATGCATATGAGACTGTGCTGCTAATAAACAGTACATGTACTGTATACACAACTGTGCCAAAATATAATACACCAGTTTTACTCTTTATCTTTGCTTTTTGAATGGCACACAAGGTTTCTTTTTTGCATGTACAGAGAAACAGAATATATAATGTAATATATATATATATATATATATATATATAGATGTATGTGTATATACATATATATATATATATATATATATACATATGCACACAATGGGGTGAGTGATAAATGAGTGAGATAAACACCGGGGTGAGAATAAATGCTGCTGACATCAGCGTAGTGAGAATAAATTCATTTATTACACCAGCGCAACCCTGCACAAAGCTGCACAAACCATGCTAACAAATGCAAATAGTAGCTTTTGCAACAATAAGGCACTCATTATATAAATTGAACACATGGTGGGCAGACCATGGGATATGGAAAATATTCTCACTCCTGCAGGGTAAGCTGTGCATTCTCACTCTGCAGGAGTGAAAATATATTCCATATCCCACTCCTGCCCATTATGTATTATATATATATACATAAATATATATATATATATATCTACATACAGTGGCCGCCACTTAGCACAAGCACACTTACGCATTGGGCAGAGAAAAAGCCCATTCCAAAAGCATTTAACATATTTCCCTGTTAAAACTCACTGGATAATGTGGACATTGTCTGCTGCATATGGCATACACTTAATTAAGCTCCAGTGGCAATTTCACTTCATTGTATGGTGGTTGGCAGTTTCTCACCTTGTTAGTGAGTCAATTAGATTTAACTGTGGTTACTTTAAAGGTGTGGCCCCCTTGCCTAACAAATTTACCAGAGCTGTTTTTTTGTGTTGAAGTTACCCACCTCCATACCTCTGTACCTCACAATGGCTTCCTCCTGATGTCCTGGCATCCCGCTTGAGAGGAAGATTGAACTCATCCAGCAGATGGATTCATTACAAATAATGAGTGTGTGGGACATAGAGATGCAGCAAATTTAAAATCCGCCTGCGAAGTGAACACGAAGTGGCCACTTTGCATTGGCACTACGCTATGCGGAGTGCCCCATAGGAAAGGCTCACTTCGCCTTGTTATTATTACTTCATGTTGTCACTCTGCTTTAAACATGAAGTAAGGCAGAGTGACAACAATATGGGCAGCACCCAACGCACATAGTCACCAGAATTAATGTGCATCCCCAAATTGATACTGTCTTGTGTCCAGAAAACTCCCCAGTGCTGACAAAGTGAAATGAAAGAATAACAAGAAATGCAAAGTAGAGTCACGTGATGCAGGCTACCTGAGAGGACACTCTCTCCAGTGCTCCGACCCATCCAGAGTAAAATCATAGTTTAAATATCCCTTCTCTTCAGCAATTTAGTGCATTTTCATCTCCTAATATTAGCCTGTTGACAAGACCCTGGGGAGGTGAGCAAAACAAGAATCATGGAAATGGAAATGAGGAAAATGGATCCCTGGTGTACACCACCTATAACGCTGGAGAAGGCCTCAAAACAGCAAAGGGCCCTCACTGTATCATCCTTGGCTTCATCAATCTCCACTAAAGCAGAGCAAGAGCCACTCACCCTGATGGACTTTCTTGATGAATTTTGTCCATTTCAGGATGAATTGCGGAACATGGCTGCAGAAATAAAGGCACTATCAGTAGCCATGGAGGAGACAGGGAGGAAGGTGTCAGACAACGAGGCCAGGGTGGTCTCCTTAGAGTGGCAGGGGGAAAAAAGTGATTCTGAGGTTGTTGGGCTGTGCCAAAAGGTTGCTAAGATGGAGCTGAAGATGGAAGATTTAGAGGGGTGCAGCCGACTAAATAATATCGCAATTATAGGGCTCCTGGAACAACAGGAGGGTCCTGATGCAGTCCTGTTTGCCCAGAAGCTGGTGTGCAAGGTGGCGGGCCCTTCTCCTTATGGCTTTAATTACAGTATTGAGAGGGCACATAGAGCCCTGCGTCCCATGCTTCGACCGGGCTCTCCCCCCAGACCACTGATCATGTGGTTTCTAAATTACCTTGAAAGGCAGAATTTTCTGACTAAGGTCTGAGAGATACAAGATCTCCAGTGGGAGGGGAAAAGGTTCCGGGTGACTCAGGATTTGCCCCTAACTATCCGTCAGCATAGGCAAGCTTTTCATCCTCTTATTTCCAAGATCATCGCTGCGGGTATTTGTTTCGCATGATTTACCCCTCGAAGTTGCAAGTTATGGTCATGGGATCCTGGGTATATTTTGAAGATGCTGAAGCAGCCAAAGAAGAGCTTAAAACGGCCCTCCCAGACCTGTTTCAAGGCACCTGATGGGGTGCACTTTGGAGCTGAATTCTTGAGAGAAAAAAGATAACCTGATGGTTCAAGGATTAAAAGGATCGATGGAGCTACATTTCCAATATGCTGAGTGAATTTATTTTTACTCTTCAGTGAAGGAGGCTATGTTATGGAGCTGATTTCAAGTTGGTCTTCCTGCTTCAGCTGAGATGGACCAGTAATTTTGTTTGGAGCCCTATCTGGCTGATAGCTCCCTCCTTTCTGCTGATATTCTATTTGGACTCTCGGTCTCCTTGTATTTAGAATGATGAAATCATTACCGCAGCTAATGTGGCACCGTGGTTTTCAAGCAAGTGTGCTGTTTATGCTCGGACTTGTACAGCTGGCCATTGAAGGAGAAGCTATTTTGTCTCTTTTGTTTACCTTGTGTTTAACACTATACTAATTCCTCAGTTTGTCCACTAGAGGGGAGCAGTGCCTTAGTTATTGGGGGAAGATTTATTTTTTTTTTTATTGTTTATCATTGTCCTGTGCCTCACGCTATTTAGTGGGACAAGGAATGGTTCCCAGCTAGGTTTTGATGAGGGGGTTTCCCTCCTTTTTCTTACTCTGTATCATAAGTTGTTCTCTCCCCATAAATGGACATATGGTAACTTGATTATAAAGGGAGTTCCGTTATTTAAAAGGGTTGGAGGGGAGATGAGGGATTAAAGGTAGTAGCAGAACATTTTGCTGGGCAGGAAAAGGGGGAGAGAGGGGATTAAGGGGGATATAGGGGAGTTTAGGGGAGTTAAGTGTTTTTCATGGGTTAAGAGGGGTTGGGGCTGGAAGGATGGTACAGCAGTTATCAGGGGGTTATGGAGCTTTGATACCCATTGCAGCAATTTCTGGTTATTACATATGTGCTTTCTTATTAATAGACTGGATGGCTAGCAATATTACTTTTGCAACTTGGAATGTGAAAGGGATAAGGAAAAATCCTAAACAATGTCAGGTTCTGAAGCACCTGAACCTGTTGCGATCCCAGGTCACCTTTTTACAAGAATCCCACTTATTAGACTCTGAGGCCTTACAACTCAGGAGGCAACAGGTGGGGCAAGTTTTTGCTACCCAGGAGTCCACGAGTAGCTGTGGGGCCATGCTAGTTGTCAACAGAAGTGTCCCCTTTATCTCCACACAGGTCTTTAGGGATCTGGGTGGTAGATATGTTATGGTACAAGGCACTCTTTGTTCCATGCCACTTTTACTTTGCAGCATTCATGGGCCCAACATAGACAACCCTAGCTTCTTTATGACGCTTATTACTCTTATACTTTCCTTGCTTCCTATAGTGATAGTAATGGGAGGGGATTTCAATTTAGTATCGGACCCTATCATGGATTGGTCAGGTTTGGCATTGAGGGGACTTTCCCCTGGGCAGAAAGCATTTAGGGGTTTACTAGAGACCAGTGTGGGTTATGTGATGCATGGTGAGTGTTACACCCCAATAGTAGAGAGTACACTTTTGTTTCACTAGTGCATAAGTCACATTCCCACATTGATTACTTATTAATATCCCAATCTCTCTTGCCAGGAGTCACATCTGCTTCAATTCAACCAGGCCCTATATCCGATCACTCCCTTGTGATATGTTGCTTGGCTTTTCTTAATATCCCTGAAAAAGAGACTCGGTGGAAATTAAGTGATCATCTATTGAAGAATGCTCAATTTTCCAACAGAGTGAGACAGCAGATCAGTTTGTTCTTTTCAGTTAACTCAACAGAAGGCATGGCACCGGAAATTATATGGGGCATTTTCAAGGCCTACATGAGAGGGATTCTGATCAGCTTAGCAACAAAGCAGAAAAGAGCCTGGGAGGCCAAACTGTTATCATTACTGTCTCAGATTCAGTCCCTAGAGGCTAACCTATCTCCTAGTACTCTGGAAGAAAACAGGTGGAAACTTCTTGTAGCTAAAGATAGGTACTTGGACTTTTTAAGGGAAAAGACTGAGCTGGCCATCATTCGCACCAAAGCTAGTTACACCGATCAGGGATAAAAAGCGGGATGCTTGTTAGCTTTAAGGATAAAACAGCAGGAATCTGCAAGATTTATCCCACCTGTGAGGGCTCAAACAGATGGATCCCTGAGGTTGTCCCCTTCAGAGATTGTGCAGGAGTTTGCACTGTACTACGAACAATTATACAGGGACATGGAAAGTCCCCCCCCCCCCGTTGGAGGCAGTGAAGGCCTACCTCTGGGAGTCTCATCTCCCTTCTCTGTCTGATTCACAGAGGAGAGTTATGTCCTCCCCTATATCCCTGGAGGAAATAACTGAGGTAATTAAGGCTTTGCCTTCGGACAGAGTCCCAGAGCTGGACATTTTTTCCTCTTTATTTTATTTTATAAAATTTTTCTGGAACAGTTAGTGCCGGTACTTCATTGGCTGTTCCTCCAAATTCTTTCTGGGGTAGCTGTTGATCCCCATCTATTTGAAGCCTTGATCATTCTCTTCCGTAAATCTGACAAAAACCCTGAGCTGGTACAGAGTTATAGGCTCATATCCCTTTTGAACCAGGATATTAAAATCCTGTCGAAGTTATTGGCCAATAAGATTACCCTGGTTCTTCCAGATTTGATTGGCATGTCACAGGTTGGATTTATGAGGAGGCACTCATCATCAGACCACCTATGCACCCTTTCACATGTCTTCTTGGAGTCCAGGGACACTATCTTTCCAGCCGTACTGGTATCCCTGGATGCCAGGAAGGCATTTGATCGTGTGAATTGGAATTTTCTATTTCAGACTCTTAAGGCATTTGCTTTCCCCTCCATATTCATAGACTGGATTTGTGCCCTATATCAGGCTCCCTCTGCTAGGATTTCAGGTAATGGGGCATTTTCAAAGCCCTTCCTTTTACACTCAAGACCAAGGCAGAGTTGTCCCATTTCCCCTCTATTATTCAATATATACTTAGAACCACTTATTCAAAACATTTTAGACAATCCAGAAATACAAGGCATACTGATATGTAATAAGGTAGCAAAGATTACGGCATATGCTGATGATATTCTTCTTCACCTGTCCCATCCTCTTATGTCTATCCTTGTCATGCTAGCTGCGATTGCAAAGTTTAGTTCCTTTTTGAATTACAAATTAAATTCCAATAAATCGTCCATTTTCCCCCTCAACCATAAAGTCTTTAAGCATGATATTATCCCCTTTGGGTTGTCCTGGTCACCTGGTTCTCTCAAATATTTGGGTATTAGACTTACACGTAATCCTTCCTTGTGGTTTAAAGAAAACCTGGAATCCCTTTCCCAGGTGATTATCCAGGATCTTGGTAGATGGTTGAAGCTCCCTATTTCAATATGGGGCCATATCAGTATAATTAAAATAAATGTCCCCGCCTTTTTTACCCTTTATCGCACCTTAATTAATTTATCCCACTATCCTGGTTTCAGAAAATGCATAGGCTTTTTACCAATTTCATCTAGTCCAACAAGCACCCCTGATTAGCATACCATAAACTGGTGGCACAAAAATTTGATGGGGGGTTACGTATTCCTCACCTGGCAATATATTACTGGGCTAGCCATCTATCAAAATACTTAAAGTGGGCATACCCAGGGCCCGATAGTTTGAGGCCAGTCTGGCTTAATATTGAATTAGACTTTATTTAGTCTATGAATATGGATCCACTGACCCTGATTTATGTCAAGTCTTCCTCTCTGCAAGAGATCCGTAAATGTCCAACCCTTATGACCTCTTTAAGAGTACATGCTGAACTTTGCTCCTTTTTGTATTATAAGCCGCACTTGGACCTGTCTCAATCCATATGGAATTCACCATCCTTTACTATAAACAAACACAGGATCCCCCCTATGTGGTTGTCCCAATTGGGGGAAGGGACAGTATATACTTTTGTTGATGGAGAGGGAGCTTGGCTCTCTGTAACTAACATTATCCGAAAATTTAACATCCCAGCAGTCTGTCACTTCAAGGTCCTTCAATTAAGGCACCTCCTCACTACCTCCTTGGGTAATACTCCTCCCCATCCCCTGGCATTTTCCATAATATCTGAGCTTTCCTCCTTGCTAGGTCCCTCCAAGGTAATCTCAAAGGTGTATCAAGCCCTTTTTCATTGGCGGTATGGTGATTCCTGTGGTTCAGCCAATCATTGGGCCTCTCTCTTCCCCAGCATACCTTCAATTGGCCTGTATCATGGCGGTATTGTCATAAGTGCGTGTCGCAAGACAGACTATGATTTATGCAATACCACATTTTACATAACCTGTATTATACTCCAGTAAAACTGGTGAGGTAGGGTCTTCTTGAATCAGGACTGTGTTCCAGATGTTCCCAAGAAGAAGGGACACTTCTCCATATATTCTGGCTTTGTCCCAAGATAATTCCATTATGGGACTCAATTAAAGCCAAACTGGACCCTTTATTGGGTTTGCAGGATTGCTTTACCCCTGAAATTTGCCTGTTAGGAGATTTGTCCCCTATAGAGACTAATACTCGGAGATTTCACATGTCTGTGATAACATTATCTGTTATAAAAGTCATACTTAAGCATTGGAAGGATGACATTAGCCCATCATATCAAGAATGGGTTCACAAAGTCCTTGCCAATCTTCATACTGAGAAAGCTATTGCGAGTCTCTATAACAGGCAACAGAGTTATAAGCATATCTGGGATCCCTTGCACACTCTAATTACTATTGGTATGGATAAGTGAGAGGTTGGCAATTGCTTGTTTTAGTTCAATCATGGCTCATTGTGTTATGACATTATGTTATTGTACTGCTGTATGAGGGGAGGGGCAGAATACGCCCTGTATTAGTATCACGCTGTGAATGTGTCACTAATTATGTCCCCTGTACTGTGTAAAACTTGTTAATAAAGTTTGAATTATGAAAAAAAGAAATGCAAAGTATCCCAGAATTAATGGCGCATTCAGTCATGTGTGCAGTGGTCACACACAGAGTCACCAGAATTAATATGCATCCCCAAAATGCTACTGTCTTGTGTCCAGAAAATTCCCCAGTGCTGATGAAATGCTACTGTGTTGTGTCCAGAAAATTCCCCAGTGCTGACGAAGTGAAATGAGAACGTAACAAGAAATGCAGTCTCTCAGAATTAATGGTGCACTGCAAATGCACAGACGGATTAAGATTGCACTGTGCACTTAAAGGATGCATATGAAAAGGCACAACAACACCTAACTAGTACACACAAGTCACAAATACAAATCTGGAAAGGAATACATTTTGCCAATTGGGGGATTAGTGCACGGCAGTAACAATCCACTACCAGTAAAGGTACCGCAAAGCAGTATAAAAAATTCATGCAGGTGCAGTGGATAGCAGGTTCACACTGCTGCAGTTACTCTATGGCACAATAAAAGGTGTCTGATTTAATGGCATGCATCTCACACACACACACACACACACACACACTACAAGTAATGCATAGCAAACTGAAAACCTTTAGTAATATAACCAAATGTTTTAAACATACAAATTATACACTGCTGCACCACAACAATCAGCAAAAAAATGTCAAGAATTACTGAAAATATTACTGTGTGTACATTAACACAGTTATACAAGAAAAATATAACCAAAACAGAAAGACTGCCTTTTTCTCCCAGTTAATGTACCTACACCACAAATACGCCCCTCCCCCAAAGCACACTTCACAGTACACAGACTGACTGTTCTAAATTAACATTCAAAATCCACACTCAACAATAATCACTCGACGATATGAGCACAGAAGGGTTTCATACAATTGATGTAGTAAATTTTGAGCAAAAAAAAAATGACTCAAAAAGGCATTTTAAATGGCTTTTAGAAGTTTTGAATCACAGAGCTCTGAGAGCAAACTGTCTCCGGCTACCACTACACACACACTACCCAGGGCAGAACTGAGGCTGTGCAGAAAAATCTAGAGCCCATGTGACCTACAATCTCATGAATCACTGCAGAATTTCATTTGGAGCTCAATTACAAGGCAAAGTGAGGTGAATTACATTGATATCAAAGTACTTTGCCTTAAAAGTGGCAGAGAAGTGGTTTAGGGAAGGCAGAATAATGCAAAGTCATTGGTTTCAATGGACTTCGTGTTCCTCATTATGAAGTGAAGTACTCCACTTCACATTGTGGAGTACTCCGTGAATCACTTCGTGGAGCGAATTGGGGCCACTTCGCCTACCACTACTTATAGTACTGTAACTCACATGCTGTACAGGAAGGAACACAAATGCCTATGGCTATGCTTCCCCGATGAGCTGCAGCACAAAACTCCCCAACTTAAAAACATGTATTAATGATTACAATGGTGGGGTGGTGAAGCCTAGAAAGGTACTACAAAACAGGCTTACAATACATCCAAGTGACTAGTAAAAAAATAATGTTCTGATTCATGACGTAATCATGAATTATGATTTGTGACTGCATTTGTGACCGTGATGATGAAGAACGTGATTTGTATCACGAGTGACTCATGATGATGGTCCTGACTTAAAAACGCATATTAATGAGTACAATGTTCATGCAGAATTATGCACCACACCTGTCCAGTACTCTGAAGGGATGACAAAGAAACAACTGTGACTTAAGTTACAGATGGAGATTGGGCCATAAAGAGATGCAAATGCACAGACAGATTAAGATTACGCTGCACACTGAAGAGATGCAGACACAAAGGCACAACACCTAACCAGTGCTCACCATCAGAAATTCAAATCTGGAAAAGAATACCTTTGCCGGTTGGGGTGGGCTGCGCTCGGGGGGGGGCAGTGTACTGTACTGCTGCAGTAACAGTCACTAGTACTAGTACCAGTAAAAATACCACAAAGAAGTACAAAAATCACACAGCTGCAGTGGATAGCAACTTCACATTGCTGAAATTATTATGTGGCACCATAAAAGGTATCTGATTTGATGACACGTGTCACAAACATACTCACACACACATCAAGTAATGCGTAGCAAAACTGAAAACTTTAGTAATATAACCATATATTTTAAACAAACTAAAATGATACACTCATGCACCACAACAATCAGCAAAAAATGGCAAGAATTATTGAAAATATTACTGTGTACATTAACACAGTTATAAGAAAAATATTACAAAAACAAAAAGGACTTTTTCTCCAAGTTAATCTACCTACACCACATATATGCCCTTCCTCCAAAGCACACTTCCACTGTCTCTTAGTACACCGACTGAATGTTGTACATTAACATTCAAAATCCACACACAAACAATAAACGCTCAATGATATGAGCACAGGAGGGTTTCCTACAATTGATGAACTAAAGTTTCAGCAAAAAAAAAACTCAAAAAGGCTTAACAGCTTTTAGAAGGTTTGAATTGCAGAGAGCTCTCAGAGCAGACTGTCTCCTACAGCTTCCTACACACACTACCCCGAACTGAGGCTATGCAGAACAATGTGACCTGAAATCCCATGAATCACTGCAAAATTTACCTTTGGAGCTTAAAAACAAGGCGAAGTGAGGCGAAGTACATTGTTTTCAATGTACTTCACCTTAAGAATTGATGAAGTAGTGGTTTGGGAAGGCGGATTAAATTGAAGTCATTGTTTTCAATGGACTTTGCATTACCCATTATAACACAAAGTACTCCACTTCACATTGTGGAGCACTCCGCGAATTCACCTTCACTCCGCGAATCACTTTGTGGAACAAATTGAATCCACTTTGCCCATCTCTAGCAGGACATGGCTACTCACCTCTCAATCCCCAAATACACTGTGTCCGATTTAATCCAGCAAAAAGAGTTTCTTTTGGAGCAGTTTTACTAAAGGCTGAAACTCTGAAGCACATCACCAAAACACTATCCCACACTTCCCTGTATCCCACCAACAGTGATTGCATGTACTGCACTGGAGGTAGCATGAACAGTGCAGTACTGAAGCAGTACTGACACGTTTAATAATTAATCATTTATTTGATGAAGGAAGCACTTACTGAGATTGATACTATCTGGCCTATGTTACATCAACTACAGTAGTGTTAATTTTGCCACAGCAAATATTCGGTCACTGTTTTGTGGCTACAGCACGACCAGACTACCATGTGGGTATCCCATGAGGTAGCACAACATGAAACTCTACCCAGTCTGGACACAGCAGACATCACTTTCTGTGGACAGATTGCTTAAGAACAAAAGTGTCTACCAAAAGCGGCATGTACTGCATATATATATATATATATATGTATATAAACTGAACGAGTGTTTTATTTTGTCAATAGTTAGTATTTTCCAACCTTGTGATTTGTCCGGTCCTGCAGCCTGATTTCCCCATTCTGTGCTGACAAGTTCATGGTGGGAGCTAAGCAGCATTGTGCATGATTACATCATTTGGTAGCTGTGCAGTTTGACAGCCCTCATACTCGCACTACCTGTTTCCCCACATCAGTTGATTTTTCTTTTAAATCATGTTAAAAAGCGGCCACTGAATTGGTTGAACAGCTGAAGAAGTGGAATACATATGACATGTGGCAATGTCTGTTTCTGTGAATTTCCACATTTGTGCCCTTTACAGTAAATTGTACTAGAGCACAGCTTTTTAAAGCCTTGCCCTTGATTTCTGAGGCTATATGTTGTAATGCATGCAATGCACCCACCATATTATTCCCAGCACTGATGCAAAATCAATAAGTCCTACCTGAGCCATTGTGCTGACTAATTCAATTGGATACAGTAAGACCTGACCATATTTTAAGCAATCCAATTCCATATATTTCTATTTTTGTCACTGCACAATTAAGGAAACTAAACAAATGTTATTGTATCTTGGCTGCGTAGGCGCTGTCATGCAATTTTCCCACCTATTCCTCTATGGTCTTTTCTTTCTCTAAGGTTCTAAGTCTGTTCTTTGGAATTGGATGACCTCCATCACTGCATCATGGTGGCATTCCAGTTGCAGATCCTACAATTGCATAGTCCTTCGACGAGCTACTGGAATGAAAGAAACCCACTCTGAGTGCTGAGATTAAATCTGAGGCTTAATAAAATAGCTCTTTATTTTATTCTGTTTATAAGTCCACATGAAGAGCACCAAGAGGCTGCTTCTGTCTTTATTATTTTATGTGAAACAAGTATTAGGCCCTATATCCTTGTGGAATATTGAAAACATTTTGGAGAGTGTTTTAAACAGAACTTAATGAACTGAGTTTGGACTCCATTTGATAAACAGAGATTTTAATGAGATATTACACTAATGGTCCTTTTTATAAATGTTATCTGTGTTTTATGTGGTGGAAAACAATGTGTAATAGTATGGAGTGGTATCCCCATAGTTCAAACTTTAGTTCCCTGGTGTCTAGTGGCACCCCCACTCTCTGATCATGATCCTCTTGCAGATAAATGTGGTGCATATGCTTTAGGACAGAACTCTTAGTAAAACAGTAGGAAATAGGAGAGCAATCAACATTTCCTGCAATACATGTCAGGAATATGATTAACGAGAGAATCCCAGTACAGAGCCTGAGACATTCACTATATTGCATACTCCTAAAGCACATCTGTTGCTAACAGTAAATAAGTTCATATAGTGGCAGTCATGGACTGTAAATAATGCATCACTCAGAGCTCATGCAGTGAGCCGATTGGCAAAAAGACACACTAGTTCTAATCAAGCTGTAGCGAGTTCCTTACCAAGCAGGAAGCAGAGTTCAGTAAATCAAATGCTGATGACCTTAGCATGATTTTTCCTATATTAAACAGGAACCAGTTTGTCCAGTCAAATGTCACTGGATAAGATAGGTGTGCACATGGAAAACCTCACCGTTTTCCTTTTTTTTTATATTCCCTTTATTAATCAATTTTTCCTCGGCCTGGTCAGGATCTCTGTCCATCTTTCCAGTTTAGCACTTCTTTACTTATGGAGTCCATTTGACATTCCAACCCATGTCCCTCCCACACCCTAGTCTACATGTTTCATTTGAGGCTTGCCCTCCATAATGGAACTTTGTGAGGTCCAGAACATTAAAGAGCTGTTAGCATTACCTTTTTTTCTGAAATAAAGAAAACTGTCCCTCAATGTCTTTTTTAAACCTTTAAAAAAAATGTCCATCGCCGATCTTGCCCGCACCCCCACCCAGCCTCCCTCTGTGCACCCACCTCCACACATTCCCCATGACACCCCCACAGACCCTCACTCACCTGAAGAAGTCCCAGATTTGAGATCTTGTCTCCTAAGTGAAGACACGTCTTGCTGCTGGAACCGGCGACTGCAGTGTGAGAAACTGAGGTAAATGCATTCAATGTATTTCAATATAAGGTTCGACTTTAATTCATAACTCAGCACATTTTTGAGATTTTGACCCCAATTTTTTAACATAGCCTGTTGGAGAACCTCATGAACAATATGAATGTCAGTACACACTTCCCACCTGAAAGGTGATTTTGCAGTTTGCTTGGTAAAATCACTTGTTGGGCAGGATTTACATAATGACAGTCATATTGTTCATGAGGTGGGGTCATAAGAAGGCTATGTTGAAGATTTGGTGTCAAAATATGTAAATATGGCAAAGTTATGACCATTTGTTGCAATTACACTATGTACACTCATAGCTATGGAAATTCTTAATATTCTGACACCAAATTTTCAACATACACAGCTGAATAACCCACCTCATGTATGTGATAGCTGTCATTTTTCTAATCCTGGCAAAAATGTGTTTTCACACTGGTGGCACAGAATGGCTTTGCTGTTGTGCAAAATTACATTTTAGCGTGGATTTGAAAATTGTTTTGTTCTGGATACATGAGATGGGGTAATAAGATGGCTAGGCTAAAAATTTGGTGTCGAGATACGTTACAATGGCAAAATTATGCCCATTCTTTGCAATTTTGCTATGCAGGCTCTTAACACTGTAAATTTAAAATAGATCCCAAATTATCAGCATAGATATATTATTACCCTGCCTTATGTATGTCATCACTGTCATATTTCAAATCCTGGCCAAAATGTGTTTTCACACCTGTGGCACAGAATGTCATTGGAGTTGCGCGGAATTACATTTTTTGGGGGGGGTGTGAAAACTTTTCTGCACCAGGTACATGAGGTGGGGTAATAAGATGGCTATGCTGACAGTTTGGTTGCTACTCTCCTATAAATGGAAGTGCAGGGCCCTTCCACAGCTACATATACATTAGGGGTGGGTGGACTGCTTTAGCTGAGATCTAAACCCCCAGATCAAACCTGCAATCCATGGACCTGAATAAATACGGACTTCACCACAGAAGTCCAATTCCAGGTCTGTGGAGTGCCATTCAGTATACTGTTGCCATGGGGATGTTGTTGGCATGCTCACTCCATGTACAGGCAGCCAGAGGTATCAAATCATGCAATGGAGCAGGATAGTCAGTCATGTATTGCACTCATGGTATATAACCATGGTGAATGCGCAATAGGACCAAGATGATTTGGTGGATGGTTACAGGAGCTTGGTGCTGCAGAAAAGACCCTACAGTTGCATACCACAGAGAGAAACTAAATGTAAGTAAAAACAATCTATTTGTTCAGTGGAGCCAGAGGGGAGGAAAGAAAGAGAGGGGGGGAGATAAGGAGACTTATTGAGGTGAGGGAGATAAAAGCATCATCAGGTGAGGGAGAGGAGAGGAGAGGAATCCAAGGAGGGAGAGAGATAGTTGGGGAGGCAACAAGGCAAAAAAGGCAGTGTAGCAGGCAATGTACTGCAGGGCAAGGGCAGGATGGCAAAAGAAATCTTTGCCTTGTGTCGTCTTGAAATTGAATCCAGAAGATCCTCCAGATGAGAGAGACAGAGAGAGTAAGAGACTACTGGGGATGCAAAAGAAATTTTACAGTGCCAGAAAGCCCCAAATAAAAGTTTCTTTTTTCTTTTCTTTGCATCAGACAGTGTAGCTGTGTGTACACTAAGAAAGGGCAGACTGGCAAAAATTTTGACTTGTTCCATTCCAGATCCAGGGGAGAGAGGAAGAGACTACTGGGGGCCCAAGAAAATGTTAAAGTGCCAGAAAATCCCAAATAAAAGTTTTTTTTTTCTTTTCTTGGCCTCAGGCAGTGTGTCTGTGTGTACAATAAGCAAGGCCAGGCTGGAGAGAGGGAGAGACTTACTGGGGGCCCAAGAGAAATTTTACAGTGCCAGACACCCATAAAAGTTTCATTCTTTTTTTTGCCTCAATGTGGCTGTGTGTGGTACAGGGCAAGACCAGTTGGCAAAATAAATCTTTGATTTGTGCCATCCCAGATCCAGAGGGGAGAGAGAGTGAGAGAGAGAGAGAGAGAGAGAGAGACAGCCTGGGGGGCATGAAAAATTGTACAGTCCCAGAAATCCCAAATAAAAGTTTTTTTTTTCTTTTCCTGGCCTCAGTGTGGCTGTGTGTACAGGGCAAGGGCAGGGTGGCAAAATAAATCTTTGACTTTTGCCATCCAGCTCCAGATGAGAGAGACAGAGAGACAGAGAGACTATGGGGGGGGGACAGGCATGAGAAAATTTTCAGTCCCAGAAATTTATTTTCCTTGCCTCAGTGTGGCTGTGTGAGTGTGTGTAGGTTAAGAGCAGGCTGAAAAAATAAATCTTTGACTTCTGCCATCCATTCCAGATCCAGAGAGGGGAGAGAGAGAGAGACAGAGAGACTACGGGGGGCACAAAAAATTTTACAGTCCCAGAAATCTCAAATAAAAGATTTTTTTTCTTTTCCTGGCCTCAGTGTGGCTGTGTGAGTATATGTAGGGCAAGGGCAGGCTGACAAAATAAATCTTTGACTTGTACCTTCCAGAACCAGAGGAGAAAGACTACAAGGAATGGGGGCACAAGAAATTTACAGTCCCTGAAATTTAAAATAAAGGTTTTTTTTTCCTGGCCTCAATGTGGCTGTGTGTGCAGGTCAAGGGCAGGCTGGCAAAATAAGTCTTTGACTTGTGCCATCCAGATTTGGGGGGGGAGAGATTGAGACTAATGGGGCAAAAGAGAAATTTTGCAGTCCTAGAAATCCCAAATAAAAGTTTTTTTTTTCTTTTTCTGAGCTCAGTGTAGCTGTGTGTACAGGGCAAGGGCAGGCTGGCCAAATAAATCTTTGACTTGTGCCACCCAGTCATGATCACTCATTAACATTCATTCACAATTTTATGTATTACAGATTAAAAAAGACTTTTCTGATAAACATCAGACAAGTTAGAAGTTATTACGCATGTGCTGCTGGCTGTGGGGGGGGGGGGTCCAGGGGTTATTCTGAATTTGTAACCTGTACCAGTCTGTGTACACTACAACACAAGTAATAAAAGTACACACACACGTGTCATCATCATCGATCATCATCACTCATTTCATCCATTATTCCTCCTCCTTATCCTTCTTAGTTTATCATTACGTATAAGCATTAACCAAACTGTGTGGAACTGTGCATGCGGCTGTGCACCAGATGTCTGCATCACCAATTTAAATTCTGAGAAACACCGTTGAGTATGTCACTGAATGGTATCTGTAGTAGGAGTCAGTCAACTAAGCTTTTGGAGGAAGTGGTGGTGGACTGTGGTGTGCTATGTACTACTAAAATCACGATTTGTGTTCATGACTCATGACTGTAAATCCATCCCTGGTCTGTGGGTGTGGGTGGGTACAATCAGAGGATGTTAGGTAGAGAGAGCCTTTTTTTACTCTTAGAATAAGAAATGAAAAATGTATCAAAGTGTTGATGAGGCGCATTCTTCTCAGGAAGGAAGTTCAGCCAGTGCCCCTGCAAAAGACAGCAGTCAGCCTACAAAGGAAAAACAAAATAAAATGCCAAAAAGTGATTTGTTCACATCTAAAGTTTCATCTTTCAAGCGAATGCTTGAACCCAAAAAAGGTACATCTGTCGGATGAGTCCCAAGTAAAAAAAAAGGTTTTGTAGTTAAAACCAAAGGGTTGGTGGGTACCACCTGCAAAGGTACCCAAAGGTATGGAACAATTGCATACTATACTACTGCCAGTCCCTCACAGATGTCATCTGATTCTTCATAGGTTGAACCTGACAAAGGTACCAATAATAAAGATGAAAAGAATGATCAGGAAGCAGAAGGTTTACAACAGGAGGGGATGGCAATTGTAGATGAGGAAGAAATGGACAGAAATGTTTTGGCTGAGGAGGAGGAGGGCAGTGGGAATAAACCACAAGAAGAACAGGCCCAAGAAAAATCAAGAGGGGAAAAAACCCTGAAAAGAGGCCTGAGGTGCAGTGCCTTCCTGCGGAAAAAACTAAAAACTATCATCTTTTGTTTGGTCATACTTCTCCATTAGTGCTTCTAATGAGGTGGTGGTAACATGAGCCATTTGTAAATGGCCAATATGCAGGGATAAAAAGAAAGGAACATTGGGAACATCAGCGCTGAAAAGGCACCTAGACAGATGTCATAACATTACTGAAAACTCCAGTTGTTGTGAGTCTCGAACAGAAAGTGACAGAGATAGCTCACTAAACTCAGGGTTAAGTCCAATAGATGAAAGCAGTGGCAGCCCCAGCAGCACTATGGAAACACCTCCCATTCAAAGGATTCCTACTGTTGCTGAAAGTGACCAAGTGTTCAAAGGCCCCCTCCTTCAAGGAGACAGCTTACCATCTCAGAAACATATGAGCGTAAAGCCAAATATGATTCGACTCACCCTGTTGCTGTTACAATAACCAAAACAAATTTCATAAATGATAGCTGTTGATTTGCTACCATATAACATGTTTAAAAATGTAGGATTCAGGCAGCTGCTTCTACTACACGAGACACTTTAGTGAGGCCCCACCTGGAGTTCAGTGTACAGTTTTGGGGACCTTACCTACGTAAGGACATAGGCAGGGTAGAGAAGATTCAGAGGAGGGCAACAAAGATGGTACAGGGATTGCATCACAAGTCCTATGAGGACAGGTTAAAGGACTTGAATATGTACTTCCTGGAGGAGAGGAGGGAGAGATGGGATATGATAAACATACAAGTACCCTACAGGGAGGAACAGGGTACAGGAATACACTATTTTCCAGTGAAAAAGATGCTCCAGGATTAGAGGGCATGGGAAAAAGTTGGAGGGAGGGTGATTAAGAGGAAACATGAGGAATTTCTTCACAGAAAGAGTGGTGGATGAGTAGAACACCCTGTCAGAGGAAGTGGTGGGGGCTGAAACAATCATGGGATTTAAGAATGTATGGGATAGACATAAAGGAATTCTGGAGGTCAGAGGTAAAGGGCAACAGACTTCTAGAAAAACTTAAAGGAACTTACAAGCTCAAATGGGAAGACTGGGTGGGACATAGGCCCTTATCTGCCAACAGTGTCTATGCATCTATGTATCTATGCTTGAGTGCCTCAAACCTTGATATAGTATATCATCATGGAAATACTTTTCGACAACAGGGATTCCAGATCTTTTCAATGTTGTATGTCAAAAATTAAGACATGTGTTGTGCATTGCTGTTGGGAGGGTGGTGCATCTCAAAACAGATATCTGGAAAAGCTGTCAGCCTGAACCCTTCATGTCTGTCATGGCACATGGGGCATGTTTTGATAATTCATGTGGGGACATTAAGGCATCATAGTTTGCTGTTCTAAGAATATTTTATTTTCCATCTGAACATACCTCTTACAATATCAATGAAGAGCTCCAAAAACCAATACAGCAATGGCTCGTTTCACAGGGACTGGCTTTATTGTTGCAGATAATGGGTCCAACATAAGGAAGGCCTAGGAGGAGGGGTGCTTTGTTCACATCTGCTGCTTTATGCATTACTTACTTTTAATATTTCACAGATGACAGGGACATTGAGACTCTTGTTAGCACTGCTAAAAGAATATGCACTCATTTCAGTCACTTGACCAAAGCTTGTCACTTGTTTGAAAAAAACAGCGAGAGCACAGTTTACCTTTGCACACACATATCCAAGTCATTTCTACTTGATGGAATTCGACCTTTTATATGTTCCAAAGGCTGCTGGAACAAAAGAAAGTTGTCAGACAATGCACCTTGGCAAATAAAATTGGTGATGCAGATGTCTATATTACTCCGCCACAGTGGGCCATGCTGGAGTTTCCAATTTTCCTGCTCCAGCCATTTCAGGTTAGTGCAAAAACAACAACTCTGAGCCAGGTGATGCCTACAATAAAAATGTTTAAATTCATGTTGAATCTGATTAGGGAAATGTTAAAGAACCAAAACAGTTCCATGATCACACAGGCTGCCAGTGGTGCTGCTGACACATAAAGGTTGTCCCCCAGAATACAACAATATCTAACAAGACGTATGATCAAAAAATGACAGAAGATGACAAACTATATAACATGGTTCATTCTGAGTAATACATTAAAGCAACAATCTTGGACCCACGATACAAATCGAAGCAACTATTGAGTGATGATGATGATGACACTTCTTTCAAGATAAACAAACAAGAAATAATTGATGAGGTGCATGCTGTCATGGAACAGAGTACAACAGCAGCACCACATTCAGAATCCTCTTCACGACACAGCACAGCATCACATGGCCCATCCTCTACTGTTGCGTCATTTTCTCCCTCTTCCTCCTCAGTCACTGCAGACAAATCTTCTTCTTCTCCATCATTAAAACATAGCACTGTCCCACAGTCACTTGATTCAGCTTCATGACTCTGGAGTCACTTAGAAGATGCAATTGTAACATCTTCATTATCTGCCTCTTGTAACACATCCTCAGCACAGACCATTGTTGAAATGTATCTTGCAGAGCCCAATATCAGCTGAAATACTGGAAATCCAAACAAATTATGTGACTGGCTTTAGTAAATGTTGCAATGAAGAGCATGAATTGCCCTCAGACTAGCATGTGTTCAGAACGATTGTTTAGCTAATATGGTAATGTCATTACTGACACACAATCCTGTTTGACACCAGAAAATGCTGAGCTCCAGACAGTTCTAAAAGTCAACATTCTTTACTTTTATTTCAGATATAATGCTTGAATGAAACATACAGTCTGAGTGAGCAGGCTCTATCCACGAAAAAAGTTCAAGAATTTATTTTGTGCCTGTGGTGAAAATCTTTTGAGAATAGGGTCTACTACATGACGTAGAAATTAATTGCAGCAAGTCAGGTCAGGACTCAGGAGGATGGACTACTAGGTCAGGCCAGAATTATTTTAATGATCCTAATGGGCACAGAAACATGAAAATTAATACCATCATTGGGTCAGAGTCCAAATATAGCAAGCAACTGCATTTCATGTCACACTTACTTGGTATTAGGTATGCCACTCTTATCTGAAAGATAAGGTACTGCTGTCTACTACTACTACTACGACTACTTCTTGTTACTTTTTGTCCTCACTACTGCTTGTCACTTTTTTGTCCTCGGCAACTGATTACAAATTATTTTACCACAGATCTGACTTTACTGTAGCATTACTGTTTTAGTTTTTGTACAACGGATGGCTTAGCAGAAGTCTGAATGCTGAAACTGAATGCTCTTTGTATAATATATTTCTCATGTCCCTGATATTTGGCTGCGATTACAGAGAACAATGCAATGTGTGTGTGGTATGCTGGCCTGACTGTAACAACACTACATCTCACTTAAAGTAACTGGGCTGAGATTGTTATATTTTAATTTTTATGTACTTAAATTATTTGGCACTGGTTGGCACAGCTGCAATTGTGGAACAAAGAAGGATGTAGTTATGTCATTGGGTCTTTAGATGGCAGTAGCAACCTTTATTTTTATGACTGCACTGTGCTTGACTGATGTGATGTGACTGAATGGCTGCCTGGGTGGTGTATTTTTTTCTTGTTTAATAAATATATTGCATGTTGAACAGCAGTAGAATAAGTTGTAGACAACGTTACCACCTGTTGGACCAGGTAGTGTACCATACCACAGTACACTGGGACATGTGATGTAGTTGCATCATTCATATGGATAGGGTGGGTGGGCTTTTACTGCTGCTCATTTTAATCATTCATTTCTTTCACCTGGTTTGCTCTGACTGGAAAATCCATCAAAATAATTCACACGCAGCAGCAGCATTAATAAAAATAATCTTAGCTGCCTGCAGTGCTTGGTATTTCTTTGTGGTACAATAGTATTTTCATCTCTCTCTCTCTCTCTCTCTCTCTCTCTCTCTCTCTCTTTTCTCTCTCTCCTCTCCCCTCTCCCCTCTCCCTCTCTCTCTCTCTCTCTCTCTCTCTTCCAGCACACTCATATCATGGGCCCGAGCAGGTTATACTATTGCTATCAGTGCAGGCCAGCTGTGAAGCAGCTAGTAGTAATTAATTATTGCTTTCATTTAGCAGTTTTACTGTCATTTTTATACAAATAATGCATTAAATTATTTCCTTTTGGCCTCTGTGTTGAATATGACTGACTTTGGCCACTTTTATGCATTTTATTGCATTTTTTTTCAAATATTTATAAAAAATCAGAACTAATCAGAACAAATCAGAACTCTGCCATGTTCTGGATCTTATTTAAAGGAAAACTACACCCTCATATCTTCTAAATTGTATCTGTTTTCATGTCAACAGACAACTCTTTTCATGTAACTGTTAGAGATGCATGTGACTGCCTTAGTCTATTTTCACACTTCATACTAGGCCCTGTAACTGTCCAGGGATGTTCCATTTGGTGCCTGTTAAAATCTCATTGTCCCTGAGACCTGCATTAGTATATGAGAACATGATGCATAATCAGCCTTTAAACTCCCCAGTATACTTGTCTGCTTAATTGGTCTTCACAGAAATGAGCTGCAAGAAAATATGAAATATCACTTTCACCTTCAGTAAGCTTTGCAAACTATTTTGAGTTGTAATGTAGGGTTTTTCCCTTCAAACTCTATTCAGCTTGTGTTTCCAGAGAGTTTTTGCAGGGTATTTGTTCTTTCAGATACATGATATAAATGGTTGCTCTAACATCATGTTCTCATATGCTAATACAGTTCAGATGCACAATGAGATTTTAACAACTATGAAATGGAGACCCGCAGGGCAGTCACAGGGGGCTACCACAAACAGTGAAAATAAACTAAAGGTAACACATACAGCCCTAATAGCTACTGGAAAGGAGTTGTTTGCTTACATGGAAACAAAATGTTAATGATATGAGGGTGTAGTTTTTTTCTTTAATAAGGGTCGGAACTTCACCAAGTTCTCCCAGCACTAATATATATACTGAAAATAGTACCACTGCAAAGCATACAGAAAAATTCCTGGTAATACACTGGCACCCCAGCAATAATACCATCATTGCTGGCCAAGAATACTATTGTTCACAGTCCGTAATATTATCGTTCTGAGCTCCGAATGATAGTGTTATCACAAAAATGCCACAGAACCTGCGTAAGTCTGCCTCCTACAGAAACCAGTTACCATTGCCTCATGTCCCTTCATTCACAGCTGAACTCACTGCATGCATTTTCATTGCCAGCTTTCCTCTGTGGGTGGGCACAACAGTTTTAAAACATGGTGGCTGCTTACTCTCACTTAATAAGACCAATGCATGCCCCTTCATTTTTTTCTTCATTTTTTTCTCTTGCATTCAGCAGATTATCTGGTTGATCTTGCACTCTCCAAAGCTTTAAAGGTAGGACTGTCTGCCAAATAAAAAAATAAAATCTTAACACACATAGATGGAAGAGTGGAGGGACGAGGGTGAGCAAGTGACTCTCTAGTTTGGCTATCAGCCCAAAGTGAGTGAGTCTTCAGTGTGGCAGTCTGCAGAAAACAAAAGGTGCAGATTTTCAAACTAGATTCATATATCACAAAAAATAACAAATAGATTAGTATCTATTTCACAACAGTAAGACCATCTTGAGGTTTTGGGGACTTTGGGAACCTCTCAAGGTTCATTCTCTAAGTTCCAAGTCCCCAAAACCTCTCGATGGTCTTATTGACTTGTAATAGACCCTTATTTATCTATTTTATGTATATATATATATATATATATATATATATATAGCTATATATATATATGCATCCATGAAGGGATGGGAGTGCAGAGCTCGAAGGGCCATGTGCTCTCACAGGCAAATAAGGATATGCTTGCTCTATTTCAAAAACTATAGATGAGTGTGAGTGGGAGCGCTGGATCCCACAGTCAAATAAAGCTACGATTACACTATCCCAAAAAGTAAGGAAATTCATTGCAAAAAACTATGTTAATGCATCAGTTAGGGTTGAGGATAAAGCGACAAGAGCAGGGAAATATGACATTAGGGTTTCCAACCCTAACACCCCACCCCCACCTTAGAGACAGAAAATCAGGCATGAGGTGTGCCGTGAGGGTCTCAAGCCTAACGCTCACCCCATTTTCTTTCACTGTATGCATCTGTGCTTATTTACTGATGTCATATAGTGCAGCATATTCAGATCTACACCTTGCTACAAACAGTTTTTTTTTCTTTCTGTTTTGTTCCTCATTTTTGCCTCAGCAACTACCAGGACCTCCTTCTACCTACCCAAGCCATTCTACCCACCAAAGGAATCATTTTCCCTGGATACCCCAACTATAACCCATGGCTTATCCCCACCCCATGGTTAGTCACCCCCCCCCCCCGTGCCCCAAAGCCAGGAGGAGAATACTTTACTCATCAGTCAGGGCCCATGTGGAGCAATAAGTGAGGCACAGATGGAGTCAAAGCACTCTTATTTGAATAAATGTTTGGAGGATAAAACTGCTATAATGAAAGTATTGATGTGTAGTTGTGATCAAAATATTCCAGAAACTTTGCAACATCTAGTTATTGTTTGCCCTTTGTATCAGGATTTAAGAGAGAGATTTTTAAAAGATATATTATAATGTTATAGCAACACAGATTATAATGTGTTATTTATTCTTCTTCATCCATTTAACATAAAGGATGTTGAATTAATAGTTGCATTTTTTTGTATCATTGATGAAAAGGAAAAAGTTGTTACTGAGGGAAAGGAAAGAAAACAAAGTAATGTACAGTTAGATATTGAACTCAATGTAGAGATCGGCATGTATCTGTATGTATTGTGTATCGATGTTATTTATTCATTTGAAACCATATGTACTCTCTGCACAAGATCGAATGTTAATGTATATTTGTATTTCAAACAAATTGTCTTTGTAATAACCATGACATTTTGTTACATCTCAGTTGACAAATAAAATGATGATAATGATGGTGACATTAGGGTTTCCAATCCTAACACTCCACCCCCATCCTAGAGACAGAAAATCAGGCATGAGGTGTGCCGTGAGGGTCTCAAGCCTAACGCTCACCCCATTTTCATTCCCTGTATGCATCTGTGCTTATTTACCAGTGTCATATAGTGCTGCATATTCAAATCTGCACCTTGCTGCAAACAGTTTTTTTTACTTCCTATTTTGTTCCCCATTTTTGCCTCAGCAGCTACCAGGACCTCCTTTCTACCTGCCCAAGCCATTCTACCCACCAAAGGAATAATTTTCCATGGATACCCGAACCATAACCCATAGTTTACACCCCTCCATGGTTAGTGCCCTTCCCACTGCCCCAAAGCCAGGAGGAGAATACTTCACTCATCAGTCAGGGCCCATGTGGAGCAGTCAGTGAGGCACAGTTGTAGTCAAAGTGACCCTGCTTTGGTGTGGGGTTGGCATAGTTTCATCTGCCCTGCACTACTGGGGTATTTCTTGCCTGCAAAGTCCCCCCCTTATCTCACTCAAGGGTGTGCTCCTGAGAGGTGACCCTAGTCAAGCACTTATCAAGGCCATCAGAATGGCAGGTGAACTCCACACTAGCTTTGGTAATCGCCTGCCATCCCCAATGCACATTACTCGCCATACAAGTGGGTACGTGCAAATGTAAGGGCACCCTAAAGAGACCACTCATTCTTTCATGGGTTACCAGGGAAGCTGTGCAACTGAAGGAGGTGCACTCCATCCCTGAAGCAGGAGGCATCCAAGGGATGCCTGAAGCCCACCTCCCCTTATCCCACTATAGGATGTGGTCCTGAGAGATGACCCTAGTGAAGCACTTATGAGGGCCATCAGAAGGTGGGTGAGCTCTGCCCTACCTTCAGTAATTCCCTGCCATCCCCACTGTGTGCATGTGATGCCTCTGTATCACTTACCAAGTGAGTGAGTATGTGCCAACATAAGTGCACCACAGAGGGACCACTTGTTTCTTCCTGCATGACACCCCCCCCATGGTCATCAGGGGAGGTCATGCTACTTAAGGGTGTGCCCTCCCCATCTGAGTCAGGAGGCATCCAAGGGGTGCCTGAAACCCACCACACTGGTTGACCCCAGATGTCTCAGGCTTGGAATGCAAACCCAGGTCCTCTGGATAGTAAGTGGTACCTCTACCACTGCACTAGTCAACTGGCCGCAAACAGGTTTTGTATTCTATAAACTGACCTTATGAAGACCTATTTATTTAGTTTTTGTTAACCAGACAAGTGCACTAGACAATTTAATGCCTATTTTCTGGGATGATCTGGAAGGTTACATGCAAAATGGTGACAAGGTGATGTAATATACGATGAGTACAAAGAGGTAGACAAACATTATATAACAGTTTGATAAATAAAAAACAGCATCATGACTGGAATAAAGTGATACATGACAAAGTTACACAAATTCCATAGAAATACAATGATATAAATGTAAAAAATGGCAATACAGTTTATTACAAGTCAGGGCAGTGAGACCTAAGGGCAAAAGCAGCTTACTGCTTTAAAAAGATATTCATGATACATACATACAGTTAGTGTTGTGCAAAATTAGAATATTTTGCCCAGTGAAATATTTCACGTAATTAACGCAATATGTGAAATATTTCACTGGGTGAAATGTGAAATTTTGCCCAAGGCTGCGAGCAAAATTTTACCCCTAAGCTGGCAGAATTTTGCCTGTGGGCAAAATTTTGCCACCATGGGCAAAATTCCACTACTTCTGGCAAAATTCCACCACTTCTGGCAGAATTTCGCCAACCGTAGGTGAAATTTCATCTCCTGCAGGCAAAATTTCTCTGCTGGTGGTGGACTGGTGAGCTGGCGAAATTGCAGGCAAAATTGCAAAATTCCACCGCATTTTCATGAAACATTTTGAGTGGTGAAATTACTGATTTTGCCGCAATTTCACTGGCAAAATTTAATTTCACTGCATCTCTACATACAGTACATGCAAACATACATACATATATATATACCCATACATACATACATACATACATACATACAATTTAGCCAGCAGAAAAAGGCCATTTGCTCTATCTAGTCTACTCATAATTGCAGGGTCTATAGCTTGAGCTATTGACCCTTCCCCTATCCCCAATCCTTCCAACCTTTCCACCTGCCATTCTCATATCTTTTACTTTCCCCTTATATCTATACCAACCCCTTTTGAAGCTGCCCACTGTTATCAATGAGACCACTTCTTCCATCAGTGCATTCCAACTGTCCATGACCCTCACAGTGAAGAATTGCCTTCTAAACTTTCTGCCCTCCAATTTAATACAATGCCCCTTTGTATTATGATTTCAGCTTAGCCTAAAGAGTGATTCTTATCCATCCCATTCAAATACTTGCTATGGAATGAAGCCATGGGGGTCAAACATAAACAGTGATGTGCGAAGTCTGCAAAATCCACTCTTTTGAGTAATCTGCGAATTTTGCGAAGTTCGCGGAGCACAATTTATGTAATTCACAGAATTTGCAGACCGTGAATTCTGCAAAATTCATCACGAAGTGTGAAATTTTACCTGCAAATTTCATGCTTCACAGATGATTTTATGCTCAGCAGTGAAATTTGATGTGAAATTTGGGTAATTCACATGAAGCTGAAGTTTGCCGTGCCAGGGCAGACTTTGTACAGTAGATTCGGCAAAGCGTGAATTTTCAGTGATTCACATAGACTTCACACGCACATTTTAAATTCACTGCATCTCTAAACCCAAACATCAGAGGGTATAATGTTCCATAACATTGGGCTGAATAAGTAAATGAAAATTCACCTATCCTTAAACAGCATTTAGGGACAGACAAAGGTGCATTCTCAGCAGATCTCAGAGGGTTTCTACTATGTGTAGATTTAAGGAGTAAGATAAGGGGTAAGAGCAGATGATTATACAGAGTACTAAGAATTATGCCTCCAAATGAGTAGCCACATGGAAAGGAATGAGGAAGCCTGCCAAGCCTGGCCAAAAGGGAGCAATGATGGATGAGCTAATGGAATGCCACTGCAAATTGGCAAATCTTGTTATAATTAAGCCGGCCTGGTGGTGAAAAAGGCTAAGGTGTCTTTTTTTTTATATCTATTTATCACTCCACTGTCCTGGGCATCCTTCCAGGGAACTCTCTCTATGAGGCCTCTCACTCCCTACCTGAAGCCTTGCTGCCAGCATTCTCTTCACCTGACAGTCCAGCCAGGTCAGTCCCCCAGCAACCAAGTTACCCCCGGGGAGGGCTCACCCTCCTGTGGTGACCTTAGAGACCCAAGGCCCTACCTGGCATCAGGCTGGCACCTGGAGAGATCCCTGTTGTGCTGAGCCAGCCTTGGGATGTGGACCTGCCACTGGAGCCCCCTTCATCTCCACGAGTCCATGCAGGATGTTTCTGGATTTTTTCCCCATGTGTGTCTCCCCCACCCTCAGAGTGCAATGTGCAATGACACCTTGGTGCATGGCAACCCTGCTGGTATCTGCCGCACTCCACCCACCATATTTAGCTGGCTGATCCTGTAAGACCCCCAATCTCCATCGGGGATCACCAGGACACCAAGCAATCCCAAAGGTCCCCCCCCCGAGAAAGGAGAGCTGTCCGCAGATGCTCAATCCCCTCCCTCCCCCACTGACCCCTGGCAACCCGAGTCCATATCTGAACCTGGTTCACCAGCTTGGCGCAAAGTGTGGCTAAGGTGTCTTGAGTGCCTTACCTGTACCCCCCTGGCAACCCAGGCTCAGGAATGAGCTCTCTTCACTGGGATTCAGCCAGGGTGGGAGAGAACTGAGCATCTGATGGACTGCTCTCCTTTCCTGGGGGTGGGAGGCATGCCAGTTTGGGCTCTGGCTGCCACCTGGTGGAAACCAGGTGGTAGCACCAGAATAGTGAGTGATGCAGTAAGAGAGGGGTCAAGGTTCAGTATCATGTGTGCGCCTCCACGTATACATGCTGCTGTGACTGGGGTGGAGGTGAAAATGAGAAAAGGCTGGCATCAGCTTCATGAAGCCCTGTCTGCTTCTTCTCATCCTATGCCACTGAAGGACCACCAACCAGTTCTGGATATGAGTCTCCAGTTGGGGGGAGTATGGCTCTCCCCTTCCTGGCCCCACCATGGAGGTCAGACCATTGAGGATCTATAGGAAGGTGAGTCCCTGGGGTGAGCACCATGTGGTAAAGGTAGGAACAAGGCTGAACAGCCTGCTTACATCAGCTACTGGGAGAAAAAAGTCTATGTCAAAAAATGTTGCTATAAGTAACATCCCACCTTAGGAGAGTAGAGTTGGTGGCAGCTGAGAAAACAGGAGCCCCATAGAGGAGTTTTGGAACCATCATCCCTCAGGCAATTGCCGGATTAACTTGGGAAGTAAGGTTACAGACACCTTTATAGCAGACACCCAGCATGGAATTAACTAGTTTACAAACACCCATCACATGAAGTGAGTAATCGTGCGGGGTCAAGGGTAACTTCAAGACAAGTAAAGAAAGTGACTGATTGAACTAGAGTTCAATCATGGTAAACAGTAGATAAGGAAGGGCAGACAGAGCCTTAACCTAGAGGATATTGCAAACAAAATGGGTTGAATTTTGGTCATATTCAAAAGCAATTTGTTTACAGACAACAAATCATGTATGGACCAGAGATAAATGGACAGATGCTGGTTAATATGATCAATGTCATTTTAGCAAATGTAGAGGCTCAGATCATCTGCATAAATGGTAGACAAAAAGTAGGACAGGCAAACACAAAAAGACCTAAAATAGATTGTTTTGTTTTGTTTATTGTTCTAGTAATTACTACCTTTGAGCCAGAGGCTCTTTTACAAAGGTTCCATGTCAATTAGGTACAGTACAAAAGGTTACATAGATAACACAACAATTTGTGTTGTGTCAAGAGCAAGAAAACATATACAAATACATATCAAATCATTTGTGCAAAAGGACATGAGATATCAATAATCACATTATTATTACAAGAAAGAGGTCATGCCAGATTAGGAGAAACAAATAGGAAAAAGTCCAGAACAGAGAGGTAAGTGAAAGGTGGGGAGCAGACAATAGCAGGAAAAAAGGTTTCCCAAACATGTCTTTGTCAAATAACGGGACAGGGTGGGTAGTGAGAAAATAAGAGGTTTAATCAGGGCAGTCACAGGAGCTGGAGGTGGCAAGGTGAGAGAAAAGCCTTGATTTGAAAATACCTAGAGAGGTGGAGGCAGTAATATGACTGCTGAGGGCATTTAGCCAGCTGGGTGCACGATAGGCAAATGATCTTTGATCAAGGAAATCCTCAGGAAATGCCAGGAACTCTGACCAAGGTTTGGGGAGATTCAGATTGGGCAAATCCATATTTGACTTTCTGAGATCTATTTGCAACATAGTTGTTAAACCATGGGAGTGCAGTGGATGAAATTTCCAAGCTAGCAAGTTTGGAGCAGAGCAGAGAATGATCAACAAGGTTGAAAGCATTTACCTAGTTTATAATGATGGCACCAGTGAGGCTACCCTACCCATTGCAGAGGCAATACTGTTTCTGAGTGTGAGGAGGGCAGTAGTGTAACCATATATTTTTTGAAAACTATACTGCATGGCAGAGAGGAGTTCCTAAGAGGACAAATAACTAATGAGTTGTGATGCTCCAACTTTTTCAAGTAGTTTGTTTAAAGGACACCTAAATAATAACAGTCACATAATCATTTTTATGTTGGCACCCTTGCGCAGCCAACATCTTGCAGTAGTGCAGATTTGGAGGTGCGGTCACTATTGAGCGAATGTAGGGCATGCATCAGTAGGTGCGTCCCTCATTTCCCAATCAGCCTGCATGCTGGTGCCACACTGTGCATACTTAATATGGCAATGAGATCAAATGAAAGGTCTGCTGCAATGCGAGCTAAGCTCATCATACGCAGCGGACCTCCCGACGTACTTTCCCTGGTGGTGAAAAAGAAAATTAACATGGCGGCACACTGCCTGCCATACTGCCAACTTCGGAGGTGCCCAATCCCCCTGTCGGCATGCCCTGGCCCAATGTATGTGCCAATGGGGGAGCCCACTCCCTGCCAGCATAATGCATCCCCCCCATTTGTTATGCTCCGAGGGGGGTGCCCAAACCCCCTCGCCTCTTGCCCGCCCCACTTTCATTGTGTACTCAGTGCCCAATCCCCTTGGCTACAGCATGCCCCCAGAAAACACTTAGGTTGCACACTGGGAGCCCACCCAGCATGCCAAAGCCCTGCAAAAAAACCGGCCCCAATGTTTTTTAAAAAAATTTTAACCTGTAAAGAAAACTGTCCTCACGGCTCCCTGCCTGCCTCCCACAACCTCGCCCACCCACTGCACCCTGCCTCCTCCACCCCCCCTTCACCACATACTTACCTCGAGTCGGTAGCGGCGTTCTTCGGTTGGACCGAACACGCCTGCACTCTTCAAAGCCGACCATAACTGAGGAAATGCCAGTAAGCTATATAATGGCATAAATAGGGTTTTTCAACTTTATGCATATCTCAGGCATGTTTTGGAATTTTGGCACCAAATTTTCAACATGGGGTTTTTGGGACCCCTCCTCATGAGTTCTGGCACTGTCATGGCGTTAATCAGCCCCGAAAGGTGATTTCGCGATCACTGCATGGGATCACTTTTTGGGACGATTAATGAAACAACAGTGCCACTGTTCATGGGCGTCTAAAAAGCCTATGTTTACAAGTGATGGGAAAATCAAAAAATGGCTGTTTTCAAGCGTGCATTGCTGTTTCCATGCACGTCAGAATTCATGAATTTGTATTATTTTCACTCCAGATTTTCAAAATTGGCATTTTCCACACCTCCTGATGAACAGTACAGCTGTCATTTTACATATCCTGGCCAAAATGTGTTTATACGTCTGGCGCAGAATAATACGGTCACTGTCTGAAATCATTTTTTGGGACAGTTTGAGGAAATGATGGTGACACTGTTCATGAGCAGAGGTCCTAAAATGCCTATGTTGAAAATTTGGTGCCGAAAGTCCATAAAATGACTGTGTTGCAAGCGTGCGTTGCGTAGTTTCCACGCACCCTTGTAACGTTACAAATTTGCAATATTTCCATGCCAGATTTTCAACACTGGCATTTTTTTACACCACCTTATGAACAGTACAGCTGTCATTTTTCACATTCTGTCCAGGATGTGTTTCCACACCTGTGGCACACAATGGCGTGGTCGCTGTGGGAAATCAACTTTTGGGACAGATTAACAAAATCACAGCACCACTGCTCATAAGGGGAGGTCCCAAAATGCCTATGTTACAAATGTGGCTAACAAACTCCCAAAAATAATTGGGTTATGGACATGTGTTGCACAGTTTGTATGCATGCTCATTGCTTCACCAGTAGTTCATATTGTCACTCCAGATTTTCAACGTTGCCATTTTTTTACGCCTCCTCATGAACAATACAGTTGTCATTCTCCACATCCTGCCCAAAAATGTGTTTTCATCCCTTTGTCGCCAAATGGCACAGCCGCTGTGCAAAACCACCTTTCAGCTAACAAAGTGATTGTGCTGCTTTTCATGAGGTGACCTGACAAACAGCCCATGTTGAAAATGTGGCGAGAAACTACCACCACATGCTTACAGTGTTAGGGTTTCCAACTGTAGCACCCAACCCAGTACAGACTGACAGGCATCAGGGGTGTCACTTGGGATCATTGGATGTAATGCTCACACCATTCCACCCTCACCCCCACCCTGTAGCCACTGTCAGGCATCATGGTGTGCCTTGCACTGTTTTGCCACAAAGTTCACCCCACGTTCCTAAACTGCACCCATGTCAGCATATGTCCTTATGGAATGGGGTAAGTATAATGCCCAAAGACCCCAAACCACAAACCGACACTTGTCAGTGTCTACAGGGTAGGGTGAGGTACAATGGCATGAGTGTTATAGCTGATGACCCAAAGGTACACCCCAATGCCTGTCACTGTCTACAGTGTGGGAGTGGGGTTGGCATCACTTCAATACTTCACTGCCATTCCTATTATGCGCCTCTAGCTCCGGCACTGCCAATGCCAATGCCAGCGTGACAACATTCAGCATTGACAAATGCTTGTTAAAATCTGGTTTCATAGCCTGTTAAAGGATAGGCTACTATTTACACGAATGCCAAAAACTGCATTTATTTAATTAGGATACATGCAGTTTCATAGCATTCAAATAATATAAAAACAGCCTCTCCAAATTCCAGTATCCCTCCTTCTGTTTCCCAAAAATGGCTGTTTGATGTGCAGCGTAATGACCTTGATGGAGAGAGAGCCCTAGCAGAATGAACAAGTGCTGTAGCAGAAGCAGAGGGACACTATTCTCCCTTTACCTCCATTTTTTTTTTAAATGGTGACAATCACAAAGTATAGTTATATGTTACACCCCTAATACTAACACAGATTCTACATACTATGGGCTGGATTTTCAAAGGCCAGAGAATGATGCATGGTACTTGCATATAAAGGAACTGATGCAAGGAGCAGGATGCATCAAAACTTGTGTCAGTTCCAATTTTTTAAAGGATGCTTGTGTCAAAAACAGGTCTGCATGCACCAGACTAGCTTGCATCATGCTTGTGTAGAAAAAATGCCTGCAACATGTTGGAAGGAATGCCTGCATCATAGAAATGATGCACAATCCCCTTCTTTGGGAATTTCACAAAATGTAAGTCCTGACCGTACAACTAAGCTGCATGCCACTGTTAGAGCAGCCAGACTGGTCTAACTGACACAGGTGCATGTAAAGGAGAGGGTGAATCCTGTAGAGGTTTGGTTCTAGAGCCAATATTCCCCTAGGGACTGGTGTAGAGCATTTTGGGGCCTGAAAATGACATTGTCTAGGCCATTTCATCAGCCATAGTTTTTGGCTCAGCTTGCATCATTCTTACACCATGCATTGTTTTTGTGATTCACATGAGTTATTCTCATTCCCTGCATCATCTTTTTTGACTCTGCTTGAATCATTTTCACCCCATATATTGTCTTTTTGAATCAGCTTGAGTCAGTGTTGCTCCATTAAGCGAAGACGTTAATTTTTTGGACAACAAGATTAAGAAGCAGGAAGAATAAATAATCATATTTAATACTTATATACATCCCATAAGGACTATGTTCTACTTAAACAATGGGCCCTAGGCACTAATGGGGCAGAGTGGCTACGCATGCATATCTGGGGTGCACAAACACTTGCACCTTACTTCTAAAGCCAGCCATGGATTCACCTACGGGCACACAACCCACCACCAGACCACGTGGAAGGCAATGTGGTCGGGGCAGGTGGGGGTCATTCCAGGGTGTGTGCCCACATTCCATGACATACACAGAGTCACAGAGTGCGTGGTGCAGGGTATGTACAGTAGGCAGAGGGAACCCCTGCTGTAATGTTTGCACACCTCCTGGGATATCACCTCTCCGGTCACAGGATGAGGGATGGGGACTGTCGTCCCCCACACCATGCCACCCCAGACTATGGACAGAAAATGGTGGTCTGGGGATGGCCCACTGGGAACTGACCCAGTTCTTTGTTTCTGTGCACTATGTGGCAGCAGCCATAACTCCATGTCTGTGGGCACAAGGGATCCACTGGTGGACCAGGTTGGGCATCCACCTGGTCTGCTTATCTTTTCTCTGCACTCCAGTGCTCTGGGGGGGCGTGGCTGCAGACAGTTGGCCAGCAGCATGATTACTGCTGATGCACAGCTATGTGGGTGGGGTACACATGGATTCCACATTCCCCCACCCCATTAGTGCATATGGGTGAATATATGGGACAGACTAAATGACAAAAAAATGGAGGTTCCAGTAAACTTTCCTGATGCTTTCCTTCTAGTACTTGGTGACTTACTTCCAGAATAGGCTCCTTTGATAGTCTGAGAAATGTTACTGTATGAAATTGGATGTTTCTCTTCACTTGGAGATTTTTAAGACAGTCTACTGACAAGAAAGATAATCAGAATGGACAAAGGCTTTTTATATAAAATAATCTTCTAAATCCACTTAATGAAGAATAAATGGAGACACTATAGGCTCTCCTACCTTTTCTTCAAATCACGCCTCCTCAGTCATAGATTTGGCTCTCTGGAATGGACCCCCAGAATTTTGGCCTGAGTTTTTGGTCCTAGATAGGCCTAAAAGTGACCACTTCCCAGTGATCATAAAATGTGAGTCTATCAAAAACAAGTGCAACTTTCAAGCTCAGCATAATACAGAAATAGTGGATCTTAAAATGGAAAACAAGTATCCCAAATATCTTAAATGGACCATGGTAGTTGAAACAGTTGTAAAAGAAAACAATCAAAACTTCCTAGCTAGCTGGTCCTGAAAATTAGAGTGTTCCCACATTGAGGGTTTCAACTGAGCTAGAGAACTTTTACTGTGAAACAGAACTCTTAATATATAAAGAAAAAATCCTCAAGAATAAAAAAGTATACCAAATTACTGGTTTGATAGTGCATGTAGAAAGAGGCAAAATTGAGTTATGTTTTTCATCAGAGCAGCAAAAAGGGAAATGAATAAAAAGAGATCTCAGAAACTTAGAAATGAAAGGGAGTCCTACAAGACTCTAACTGAAAACAAGAAAAGATAGTATTGTAAGTCTCAATGGAAAAACATGCTTAAGGGTGATCTTAATGCAGATTGGCTGTGTCCCCTTAAATCTAAATACTTAAAAACTATAGTGTTGGATTTAGGACTATCTCAATTGGTTCATGAACCCACTCAAACTAACATGAAGAATCCCAAAGACTCCTTTTTACTTGATGTAATTCTAACTAATTGTCCTCATTTCTACTCTGAAGCAGGTGTTACTGTAGACATGTTTGGTGACCATAATATGGTTTACTGTATAAGGGGAAATAATGAAGTAAAGAGACCAGCTAGATATCTAGCATTTTGATCGTTAAAACATTTTGATTATTTTATGTTTATGACAGATCTTGAGGGGCTAAATTGGAAGCATTTGAGTTTGATCCCAGATCTGGATTTGGCATGGGAATACTTTCAGGATGAATTGATAAAGGCTTGCGACAGACACGTGCCAGTATAAACAAAAAGGGTGAAAGTTAATTCATCAGTGTGGTTCTCCTCCTTGCTACAAAAACTAAAAAGGGAGAAAAATAAAGCATGGGACATTGCTCGACAGTCAGGTCTTGTGTCTGATTGGCAGAAATATTGGAAACTCAGACATAAATATGCCATGGGTATTAGGGTAGCCAAAAGAAGTTACTTTAGAACAAAAACCTCAGAGGCCAAGGGTAATACATCAAAATATTGGTCACTAATCAAGGACAACTTACTGACTTCCTCAACAGTAACCAACTACTCTGCAGCAATCGGCATGGTTTCAGCAAAAAGCACTCTACCATAACCGCACTGGTGGACTACACCACCCAGCTCTACAACGCCTTTAACCAAGGGATGGAGGTGGGGTCAGTCTTCATTGACCTTACTAAAGCATTTGACTCAGTTAATCATCAACTATTACTAAACACACTGCTCTCTGAGGGACTGGCCCCTGATACAGTCTCCTAGTTTCGTAGCTACTGATGCAAAGAACTCAGTGCGTTAGAATCAGCGACTCACTCTCTGACCCTAAGGTAGTGTCCCTTGGAGTACTGCAAGGGTCTATACTCGGACCACTCCTTTTCAGCCTGTCATTAACCACCTCCCTGATGCCTGCCCTGCTAGCATTGTTTTATATGCAGGTGATGCCGTTATATGGGTCCCAGGTAGGGACCACTTGACCATCGAGGAAGGCCTACTCGATAGTTTCCACAAACTTGAAACCTAGTTCTGTCAACATAAACTGCTACTAAACCATAAAAAAACAAAAGCATGCTGTTCTCAGGCCCACAGAACAAAAGGAATTTTGGCCCCCTTTGGATTCTGAAGCATAAGGGCGATATACTTGAACAAGTCTCTTCTTTTAAATATCTTGGTGTCTACCTTGATGACACTCTCAATTTCTCCCACCATGTTGATCAAGTTGTCAAAACCACCAACATGAAACTGGGCATCCTCTACAGAAACAAGCACTCTGTGACACCTGCGGCCCTCAAATTGGCCATAGGCAGCACAGTAATATCATCTGTTGACTATGGCTTACCAATATACATTACAAAATCAGACACTGCCCTAAACAGGATACAAAATCTCGTGAATAGGGCCTGTCGTCTGGCACTTGGGGCAGATCATTGGACTCACACCTGTGCACTCTACCCTGAGACGGGCTGGCTCCCATTGTACTAAAGAGCCCAATACCAAACATGCCTGATTGTAAAAAAAGTGCAACTAGGCCTCTTGCCAGAATCCATAAGCAGTCTATTCAAGAAGGCTGTGCACACTAAACAAACAAGAAATGTGACTAAAGGAGGTTTACAAGTACCCTTCAAGCACACATCACTGGCCCAAAAATCCATTACTTTTAAGGGTCCCAAATGGTTTAATGAGCCTCCTGACATGCTGACAGTAAATACAAAGTTGAGTCTGTTCAAAAGGGGGCTACAGTCCCACCTTAAGAATGTAACCACCTGCAACTGTGCAAGAAAATAATTTTACATAATCCTCCTGCCTTATCCCCCATCTTATCACCTCCTCCCCTCCCCACTCCCACAATTTTTCGACCTACAACCCACCTCCACCACCTTTCCCTTCTACTCCTGCCCCACACCATCTCTATCTACTTTGACAATGCCGAACTGGCTGCTTACCTTTTCCCTCATCATCCCCATAGCTTAACATGGACCTATTATTTGATATGTCCCACTATCCCCAGTTTATCCCTACCCTGTAACAACATGATATAATATAATACATTCCTATTGTCAAGATGTACCTGAAACTAGCAAGTCCTGTATCTCATGTGCCATTTTAATGATTTTCATGATGCCTACCATGTTTTCTTTTCCACCGTTATTCTTAATTTGTATTTATTGTATTGTATCGTACTTGTATTTGCTCTGTCTGTCCCTGACTTGGAACCTTTGAAAATGAGTCTCTTGACTCAAATGTATTAATCCCAATTGAAATAAATAAATAAATAAAAAATAAAAAACCTAAATGGTACTGCTACATATAAGCATACTATTCACTAAAAATACCACCAACAACTTAATCTGGTTCAAAGTCAGTTGGCATTCATGTGTATCCCCCTCCTTCGGGCCATGCCTGAAAATAGGCAGAATTTGCCTAATGCACTGAGCTGGTCAACAAAAACTAAAATAAATAAATAAAATTCAATTAGCTCATGAAGAAAAATATGCATTAGATTTTAATGTTGTGGATAGGTTTAATAGTTTCTTTAGCAAATCTGGTAACTTTTTTGATGATACATTAAACCCATTGTATATACTGTACCATATACTAATAAAAGTAATTCAATGACTTTTTCCTTTAAAGAAATTGACTATTCTGAGGTTTTGGAGAAACATTTGGGGCTTAAAATTAGTGGAAGTTGTGGTCTCGATGAAGTCTCTTCCAAAATGCTGAATCTTCTGCATTACATATAGCCCGCCCCATGGCCTATCTGGTCACCAGTGACATTTTTCCCCAGGTTTGGAAATGCACAGGGTTGTACTCATATTTATGGGTGACAGCCCTGGCTCACTTTTAAACTTTAGACCCATATCATTACTTTCAATTGTGAGTAACATTTTAGAAAGAATCTTGGCTGATCAATTGGTTGATTTTTTAACAAGGTACAACCTGTACAATGAATATCAGTCTGGATTTCGAAAGACACATGGCACGGTGGTCCCCATGTTGAGGATCTTGGATGACATTGATAGGGCAAATGATCTGCAGTATTATACGGGTGCCATACTGATTGTGTCCAAGGCCTTCGATACGGTTGATCACCTGTCCATGTTACAACAGTTATCAGAGCTGGGACTAAGCAGAAATGGTCTGGTCTGATTCTGTTCTTACTTAAGTAATAGGTTTCAGTTCACTAAGGTTAATGGTATAGACTCCTCTCCCCTGAAAGTAGTAAGAGGCGTGCCCCAGGGATCAGTGCTAGGGCCACTCCTCTTTTTAATCTATTTAAAAAATATGGATAAGAAGGTAGAGGGGGGTAAATTAACATCTCTATGTGGACGACATAATTCTTTATTACTTCTGTAGCTCTGTGATGGAAATTCAGTCCAGTCTGTAGACTAGTTTTGAGTCATTACAAAATTACTTTAGACATCTAAAATTAAAATTAAATATGTCCAAAACACAATTAATCCTATTTGGTCCAGCTGCTAAACTGAAAATGGAAATAAATCTAGAGATATTTGATCTTTCAGGAGCTCTGCTAGAAGCGGTCAAAATGTACAAATACTTAGCTAGAGATGTTGAGAAATATTTCATGAAACTGTAATGAGATAGCGAAATTTTGCCTGCAATTTAGCCCACATATGCCCATTCATTTATATTTTATTTTCTCCCTCCCTAGTGTCTAATGCCCCCTCCAGCCGATCACTGGTCAAATTCAAGAACCCTCCCCAGTCATCCTGAGTTATCCCCGGGCCCCTGTCCCCCAATCTTTTAAAAAGAAAATAATCCCTTCCCCATCTCTGGTGTCTAGTGGCCCCCCGGCCAATCACTGGCTGACTTCAAGAACCCCCTCCCAGTCACCCTGAGTTATCCCCAGCCCCCTAATTTTGAAAAAAAAAGCAATCCCTTCCCCTATCCCTGGTGTCTAGTGGACCCCAGCCAATTTAAAGTAAAGAACCCTCCCACCCCTGCAGTCAATCCAAGTTATTTTTCTTCCCCAGCCATGACCCCAGCCCCAGTCTTTAAAATAAAAAAAGCAATCCCTCCCTGTCGCTGGTGTCTAGTGGACCCAACCCCCACCCTGTCTTAAGTCAGGAGCCCATCCAACTCCCATCCTTAGTACCCCATCAGGATACCAGAACAGCCCTCCACTCACCTCCATGGCCAGCAGCCCATCTGAGCACTCAATGAATGAGCGTGCTTGTACAATATATTGCATATAAGTCCAGTTTGGGTCTTATTCCCAAGTATTTGAGTGACAGGCTTGTATTTAGGCACACTGAACCTTCTCTGAGAAACTCACAATTTTCCCAGCTAATACCTCCTAAGTTCTATGCTAATAGGTCTTTACAATACTTTAGTAATCTAGTTCCAAGGTTCTGGAATAAACTACCATCTTGTTTTAGAGACTCACTTTTAAAACTCCTGTCTGTCTCCACACTAAAGAAATATCTTCTCTCAAATCTTAAGAACTGTAATTGTTTTAGTTAAATGTGTAAACATTGTACGTGAACACAGTCTATGGTTAATATTGTATGAATTGTCATTATATCGCTGTCAAATGTTTTTAATGTACACACCAGGTTACCATTGTAAATGAGCATACTGCTCAATGGTTATTCCTAAAATAAACAACAATAAACAACAACAACGGCTATTTGGGACAAAGATCAAAAAACTTTCTGGACTCTTGTAGCAAAAGGATATAATGAGTATAGGGAAGAGAAAGGTTCTTCTATGTCCAACATAGTGTTGAGCGAAACCTAAAATTTTCAACCAGTGAAATCTTTCTAGGAATTTATACATTTCACAAAATATTTCGTAGGGCAAAATGTGAAATTTTACCCTCGAACCAGTAAAAATTCAGTGGTTGTAGGCAAAATTCTGTAATTTTGCCACTACATCAGCTTTCTTCCCTGGTGTCTAGTGGCCACTCACTGGTCCAAATTAAAAAAAATATATATTCTAGTGGTCCCCCCAGCTGATCATGGCCAAAATTGAATAAAGTCCCCACAGTTACCCAGAGTCATGTCCCTCCCGACTCCCGCCTGGGTCCCAAATCTTACCTTGTGAAAAAAAAAAAATTAAATCCCCCCCCCAACTACCTGGTGTCTAGTGGACCCCCCACTTCCCACTGTGGCATCAGATAGTGCCCCCTGCTCCCCACCAGTACCCCGATCAGGCCGCCGGCACAGCCCTCCACTCATCTCCATATCTGGTAGCCCGACTGAGCACTTCAATGAATGAGTGCATGATTGTAAAAGCACACGCTCATTCATTGTCAGACAGCTAGAGCTCTCACTGCACTCCAGTAGTAGTGACAGGCCTGGCTGTCTGAATCCAATGCAGGATCACCAAGGCTAACACATATTTCATTTATTGAATTTTGTTGACCCAGTAGGCCCACTGGGACTAGAAGTCCCTTTTTCAGGGGTGACCAGGGAGAAGGGGTGATACAGATGGTAAGAAACTGAAATTGAAACAGATTAAGCTGTTGGTGGTATTTTTAGTGAATGGGGGACATTTGCCCAGGACACCGGGGAAATTCCCTACTCTTTTCAATAAGTGCCATGGGATCTTTAACATCCATCTGAACTACCACCAATCCAGGCAGATGGGACCTCGGTTTAACATCTCATCCGAAAGATGGCACCTCAGAAGTGCAGCACCCCCCCATGCACTACAGTGGCAGTGTTGGGATATTAACCCAAGTGCCAGATGTGGGAACTGAACCCACATCCCTCTTATCTCGCGGTCTCAGAGGTGAGTGTGCTACCTACTGAGCCACTGACATGGACATATCAAGATAGAAAAACAAGAAGCTCTATTTGCAATACATGCCCTGAAACTAATTGAAGCTCCAGGACTAGACAAAATACCCTCTGAAATATGTAAATGTATGGCACCCAAATGGGCTGAGATTTTGACACTACTATTCAACAAGTGCATCTCAGAAGAGAGTGTCCCAGAATCCTGGAAGGGTTCTGAAATAGTACAGATACTTGAAAAAAGTGACAAACACAATCTGAAAATGTAGAGACCCATTAGCCTTATATATATATTGTAAGTGCTAAGATTTATGCCAGAGTCTTCGTAGAAAGACTAAAGGAGGAACTGAAGAGGGTAGGTGCTATTTCTCCTCTGCTGTCAGATTGCAGAGAAGGCCACGCCACCATAGATAATTGCTTCATATTGGAACACTTATTGGAAAAATACGTAAGAATAAGAGGCCAACAATTATTTGTTGCACTCATGGATTTCAACACAGCTTTTGATTTATTAGATAGGAACCCTTGAGGAAAGGAGGGAGAGGGGGATATGATAGAAACTTCCAAGTACCTCAAGGGACTCAACAAAGTCCAAGAGGGTAGCATCTTTCAGAAAAAGAGATGTGCAAGAACAAGGGGGCACAATTTGAAGATAGAGGGGGGATGGCTCAGGGGCAATGTGAGGAACTATTTTTTTTCAATGAACAGCCTTCCTGAGGAGGCCATGGGGTCAAAAACAGTGGAGGAATTCAAGAATGCATTGGACAAACATAATTATAGTGGGGGGCAGGAGGAAGTAGGCTTTTGGTTAACCAGGATCTGCAACTTATCTAATAGGTAGGGGAATGGGCAGACTAGGTGGGCAAAGTGGTCCTTATCTGCCATCAAAGTCTGTTTTCCCTACCCTCACAGAAATTATAAAAACCCTTTATACTGGCACCTGGGAACAGGTAGGATCTGGGACAAGAAATAAACTGACTCTCTTTTTATTGCAGATTCTGTTTTATTTTGTTAATATGCTCGATATATATGCTCTGTGGAACATACAGTATGTATTTTCACTATAGTATTAGCTCGTTACCCTTTTCTGACATGTACCTTCAATTTTCAATTATTTTACACTTGTTTTCTGTGTATTTAACTGTGTTGTTGTTTTTGAAAATGTTGTGTAGCCACCCAGGTCCCCCTTGTAAATGACTTCTGCTCAATAATGTATTTGCCTGGTAAAATAAAAATTGATTGACTGATATCTTCTCCACAAATAAAGATGTAAGACAAGGCTTATTCTAGCACTAACGCTTCTTTCAATGTACATAAATAAATTATTAAACTCCCAAGAAGCCTTGGACACTGACTCCTCATAAATAGGGAATACATCCTGCCCAGTCCTAACCTATGCAGATGACCTGGTTCTGTATTCTCATTCCACCAGTTGTCTAAAAATGAAATTAGACATAGTAAATGAAAATTCAAAAAAGTTATCACTGAAAGTTAATCAAGATAAGACACAGATTATACCATGTAATTTATATGGAAAAAGGTACCAGTTGAAACTGAATTTGACTTTGGTGGAGGTAGTTAACTTCTATTGCTACCTAGGTCTGACCTTTCCCAGCCATTTGTCATGGAAAAGACATTCTGAATTTTTTTTTATAAAAGCTAAAACAGTGAAAATAGGCATAAAAATAGTTAATCATTTATATCGGGGCCACTGAATTAGACCACTATTACAAGCCATCCAGGTGAAATATAATTCATAAATTCTGCTTAGTGCAGAACATTGGGCCCTGTCCTCAGCTGATAAACTTCAGAAACCAGCCATGCAGGTACTTCACGCAGCCCTGGGATTTACTAAATGAATACCAAATTGCTTAGTCACAGTTGAAATAGGATTAGATAATTTACAAGCCTTAGCAGGCAGCAAAATAAGTAATTATTGATTTAGGCTCAACAGCTTCCCAGAAGGGAGATTGATGAAAAAATGCCTCCACAAAAAAGTAATCTGTCATGACCGTGGCTGCAAAAAATTGATCTGGCTGCAACGTGCGACAAATCTTCTCACAGTTGATGGAATGGAGGTGTTTATGACATATGTTAGTAAAACGGTCACAATAAACTATAAATACAAACCTTACAGCTGTAAGAAAATTTCAGATTACTACAAGGCTACAGATCTTAGCACAATCACAAATTCGAAATTCTCCAGGTGGTATACTAATAATGATTGTAACCATTATTTCAGACATTATCTGGATGTTTTAGACTCTATTTGCAGGAAAACTTTTCAGACTATAAAATGGGGTTATTTGAATCTAACACACTGAAGGCCACATTCACCAAGTCATCCACCTTGCAAGATAGGATGTTCAATTGCAATAACAAGCAACGATCTCTTGCATGTGATGATACAATACCCTTGGCATAACAAGGCAAGGAAATATTGGATTGCTCCAGTATTCAACTCACTGAAACTTAGGGATGGAAACACAATTTGATTAATATTATTTACTTCAGAAGATGAATACACTATTACTAGAGTGGTCCAATATCTGGTAACCATCCATAAAGTTAGAAAAAGGATGATCTCAAAAGAGGGGACCTGATTTGAGATACAGCTATGATCTGTATAATGAGATATGAAATCGATAGGTGGTCAGTCCATATAACCTGGCATTTTTTTTAATTGGAGCTCTTAATTTCACGTATCTTTTTATTTTGTTTTACTTTGTTTTATTTTGTGTTTGTTTTTATTTTAATGTTAATCTCTCTTTTAACATTTTAATATTTTACTCTGTGTGGAATAATTGTAATGATTGTTTTATCATGATTGAACAATAAACTTTACCTACCAGTGTCACTCCATACATTTTTGACTCAGCTTCCATCATTCTCTCCTCGTGCACCAGATTTTTGATGCAGCAGATCTCATGCGTCATGTTGCGGGACTTTGCCACAGAGAACACTTTTCTTTCAGAGTACAGTGCACACTGTTTGGCGTATCAGGATATGATTCAAGGTGACTGTTTGATATCACCTTGCATTGGTCCAAGGACCCTTTTAAAATGTGGACCCATGTCTTTTATGGCTAATGTACAATAAATCTCCACAAACCTCCTGAGTTCTCCCATCCATAGTTACAGTAGAGTGGTGAAGTCACTGTTCTGTTTCTCTGTTTTTATATTTTCTTTTTTAGCACTCTGGTCCTGAACTGTTAACCTACTTCCATCTACCTGAATATCCCTTTCCCACCCCTGTGACTTCTGGTGGGCAGCACTCCTTAACCTGCAAAGAACAGCAAGAGGAAGGAGTTGCTGTTATTACTATACTTCTCACTGGGACTAAAGAACTTGAACTCTACTACTGGGACCTTCAATTTAGGTTAAAAAAAGAGTTAGTGTGTTTGTCTGAGTTGGCTGAAGAGAATTGTTATCTGTGCAATTAACTAGGTGCAGAAAGAGCTATAAATTAGGGGGAGTGGCATAGCTAGAAGGAAGCCAGGTGTTTTGGATTTAAAAACTGCCCTGGACAGCTTCTGGCAGAGAACAGGCAGAGAAGAGCAAGAGGAAGGAGCTGCTGTTAAAACTATATTTCTCTCTACTGGGATGATATTGCCTCCTTTCCTCCCTCCATCCCCCACCCACCTCGGCCAGTTCTACTTTTATAGGCACAGGATTTGACTGACAACAGAAACTTTCTGTTGGGAGCAGGAAGTGAGTGATCACAGAGCCACAAAAGACTCACCATCCTAGAAGGAAAAGAGTAGCTCTCCACCCCCCAAGCTGCTGGCGGTCTGACTCTGGGCAAGTAAGAAGACTACTGAGAAATATAGGAACTTCTTGTCTCAGAACAGGAAGATCAGGAGCTTAAAGAACATGGAGGCAGTGAGTAAGTAGGGAGAAAAATAAATAAATAAAAAGAGGAAAGAGTAAGTATTCAAAACAACTGTTATGAGGCCAGAAATAAGACATGATGGGAGTGGTGCAGTGCAGTGGCTGTGGAGCAGCAGTCTTCCGGGAGATGTTTTGGAGGATGCGGTGTTGTCCCATCTGTAGGCACCTCCTTGGGCTGAGGGAGGAGGTTGCTCACCTCCAGGCTGAGTTGGCCAGGATTTAGGGACCTCCTCTCCCACCCAGAGACCACCAGGGCCACTGCCATTGCCTCAGAGGTTGTCAAGAAATAGGAGCGGCTAGACCACAGTGGGCTCAGGGAGGGGGAGGGTGAGGGTGGTGGAACAGAGGTGCATCCCTCCAGCTGTATCTCTCCACAATTCATATGCCATTCCTGCAAAGTGTGGTTCCTCAATGGAGGCACCCCCAGTGGAGAACAAGGAGGATGCTGGGAACCTCTGCAAAGGAGACCCACAGAAGGGTGGCATGGGACACCACAGGGGAAGGAAACAATTCCTGGTGGAGGACTCCATTGTTATGAGGGTAGAACTGGGGGAGGAAGGGGAGAGGGAGGTAAGGTGCCTGCCTGGCACCATGACTTGGAGGGACAGGGAGCGAATCCTCAGGATCGCAGGAGCAGCTGCATGGGGGAGGGAGCTGGATGTCATTGTCCACCTAGGGACAAATGATCTGCCTGAGAAAGGGATCAGAGCAGTGCAGGAAGAGTTTGTGGAGTTGGGGACGGGCCTTATACAAGTAACACACACAGTAACCTTCTCAGAGGTGCTGCCTGTCTATGGCATGGGTGAGGCTAGGGTGCTCCACACCATGGGATTCAATCAGTGGTTGAAAAACCTGTGCAGAGCTCAGGGATTTGGCTTCATTGGGGACTGGGGGTTCACCTGGAGTGATGCAGGCCTATACTGGCATGATGGTCAGCATCTGTCCAGGAGGGGAACCAGGATCCTAGGTGATAGGTTTAAATGATTCATTGGCAAGCATTTAAACAAGGCAAGGTGGGAGGCACTGGAAAGGAGCAGGGAAATCCTAGCCCCGCCCCCAAAAATCAGGGTAGTAAGTGAGATAAACACCAAGATAGAGACGTTGATAGGGAGAAGGTCTGGGGTAAATGGAGAAAACGACAAAGGCAATAAGGACAGGGATGGAGCAAAAAGGGGTAAGGCCATCAAGAAATGGAGGGTAATGAGTACCAATGCTCATAATCTGGACAACAAGCTCCCTGAACTGGTGGCCTTGATAGAAGAGGGGTGCCTGGACATTGTGGCAGTCACAGAAACATGGTACACAGAGAACCATGATTGGGATGTTAACATACCAGGGAACACAACCTACAGGAGAGACAGGGAGGGTAGAAGGGGGGAGGAGTAGCTCTCTATGTAAGAGAAGGGATAAAAGCAATGGAAAAAAAGAGTAAACAAGGAGGAGAGGAGGCACTAGGGGTCACCTTAGAAACTGGAAATGGCACCACAATCCGCACAGGGGTTGTATACAGACCCACATCTCAGGGGATGGGAATGGACATGAATATGATAGAAGACATCCTTAGGATGGCAGAAAAAGGAGAGATACTGTTGATGGGGGACCTGAATATGCCAGATGTTAACTGGAGCACCCTTGCTGCAGCCACATCTAAGAGCAGGGCCATTCTCAATGCCCTACATGAGGCATGCCTCAGACAGCTAGTGTTGGAACCCACTCAGGATAGAGCAATCTTAGTCCTCATACTCTCAAATGGGGACAGTGAGAGGATCTCAGATCTAGATGTGGGTAGCCATCTAGGAACAAGTGACCACCAAACAGTGTGGTTCATGATAAACTCGGCTGCAGAGTCAAGCCATACAAAAGTGAGGGTACTGGACTTCGGGAGGGCTGACTTTGGCAAGATGGTAGAGTGCCTTAGAAAAGCACTAGCAAACAGGCAAGAAGGTGGGGGTGGAGCAACAATGTGGAAACATCAAAACTGCCATCACAGAGGCAACTAGCCATTGTGTGAAGCAAATAAACAAATCAAAAGGAAAGAAAAATACACTATGGTTCTCAAAAGAGGTGGTGGGGAAGGTTAGGGAGAAAAAGATAGCATTTAGGAAGTATAAGGAAACACAGAAGGAGCAGGACAGAGAACTGTACCAGTTAAGGCAGAAGGAAGCAGGAAGGGAAGTCAGAATAGCAAAGACCCAAACCAAGGAAAAGCTAGCCAACTCGGTTAAGAAGGGGGATAAAACCTTTTATAGGTGCATTAGGGAGTGGTGTAGAAAGACATAGGGAGGGACAGTGAGGCTGAATAGAATGGACTGCAGGTGGGCAGAGAGGGACAGTGAAAAATCAGAGATACTGAGTGAATATTTCCTGCTCAGTATTCACAAAATAGGAGGTGAAGGAGGTACCTAATCCAATTAACAGAAGCACTCTGGATGGGGGGGTGATCCCAGTCCTTTCACAAAAGAAAGTGTTCTGAAAGAACTCCTAAAATTTATGGTGGACAAAGCAGTGGGGCCAGATGGGATTCACCCCAGAATTCTAAAATAATTAATGGGAGAACTAGTGACACCACTGACTACCCTTTTTAACAAATCATGGGAGAATGGTGTGGTACCTGAGGACTGGAGGAGGGTGGATGTGATTCCTCTTCACAAAAAGTTTGAGCAAGACAGAGGCAGGAAACTATGGACCTGTCAGTTTGACCTCTGTGGTAGGGAAAGTAATGGAATCACTTCTGAAGAAAATAATTGTTGGGTGCCTGGAGGCCAGTGGGGCTTAGGACCCAAGGCTGCATGGGTTCACAGCGGGAAGGTCATGTCAGATGAATATAATCGATTTCTTTGACTGGGTGACCAAAGTAGTAGACCATGGAGGGGCTGTGGACATGACCTACCTAGACTTTAGCAAGGCATTTGACACAGTCCCACACAAAAGATTAATAAACAGATTAGTCAGTCTAGGAGTGGGTCCCAGGGTGGTAGCCTGGGTAAAACACTGGCTGGACAACAGGACACAGAAAGTAATAGTAAACATAGTCCACTCTGAGGAAAGGGAGGTTACTAGTGGGGTACCACAGGGTTCAGTACTGGGTCCAGTCCTTTTTAATGTCTTTATAAGTGACATTACAGAGGGGCTGGAAGGAAAAGTATGCCTCTTTGCAGATGGCACAAAGATCTGCAACAGGACTGATACATAAGGAGGCATGAAAAAGATGAAATGGGACTTGGCAAGGTTGGATGAATGGTCAGAAGTATGGCAGCTTGAATTCAATGCAAAGAAGGCCAAAATAATGCACCTGGGAAACGAAAACCCGGGGGAGTTTACACAATGGGGGAGGTAGTAACAACAACAAAAATGGAAAGGGACCTGGGTGTAATCATATCAGATGACCTTAAGGTTGGCAAGCAATGTGAGAAGGCAGTAGGGAGGGCTGGGAGAATACTGGAAAGTATACGGAGAGGCATCACCAGCAGAAAACAGGAAGTTGTTATCCCTCTGTACAGACAGTGGGTGAGACCCCATCTGGAGTACTGCATGCAGTTCTGGAGACCCCATCTCTGCAAGGCCATAGACAGGATGGAGGCAGTCCAGAGGCAGACAACTAAAATGGTGCAGGGTCTGCAAGAGAAGCCATACAAGCAGAGACTAAAGGAGCTTAATATGTATACCCTTGAAGAAAGGAGGGAGAGGGCAGACATGATAGAAATTTTAAAGCACCTCAGTGGACTCAACAAAGTCCAAGAGGGAAGCATCTTTAAGAAAAAGAGATGTGCAAGAACAAGGAGATACAATTTGATGATAGAGGGGGGATGGCTCAGGGGCAATGTGAGGAAGTATTTTTTCACAGAGAGTGTGGTGGACGCATGGAACAGCCTTCCTGAGGAGGTTGTGGGGTCTAAAACTGTGGGAGAATTCAAGAATACATGGGACAGGCATAAGGAAATTCTTTTGCGAGGTAGGAAGAAATAGGCTGTTGGTTAGCTAGGATCTGCAGCTTATCCAATAGGTAGGTAGGTAGGTAGGGAAATGGGCAGACTAGGTGGGCCAAGTGGTCCTTATCTGCCGTCAAAGTCTATGTTTCTATGTTTCTATCACACATCCATACCTCTGTCTCTTGAACCAGTTACCTCATTTGGATAATCCCTCACTGCAGAACCTTAGAGGAATGGCCAGGCCTCCAAGGACATATTATCTTTCAACTACAGTAGATGGATGACTAGAAGGTGGTGGCAAAGAGAAGGTGGGTCAGGCAGTCAGAAGGGCATGGTGAGTTAGGAGGACTTCATCTAACCTTTCTCTGCCCTCCAATTTTTCACCCCATAATCACACCCCTTTTTACTCCCACAGAGCAGGATCCAGTAGAGCAAGCCAGAATTCCACCTACTGGGGCTATCAGAAAAGTATGGCAGCCTAAGCACTATTTCAGGATACTACCTTTGCCCCCACTCTGGGTTTTCCAAACCTCCAGTGCAGATGCCATGTGAACAGGTGCACGTCAATGAAAGCAATTAGATAGGGGTCACATGTTTCTTTTCTCATTACAAAAACCTCCCACCTAGAACACCACAGAACAGTCATGCATTTAAAGGGGGCACCCTCCCTCCCTGAGGCTGCAGACATCCAAGATGGATTCAGAAATCCTCCTTGCCAGTTGGCATTAAACATCCTTGATTTTGGTGCAAACCTGAGTTATCTGAATGGCATGCAGTAGTGCTACTCATTCTCAAAGCCATTAGACCATTCCTGTGGACTTCCCAATCATGATATCACTACAACAAGCATTTGTTAATGCCGAATGTTTGCTTGCTGGCATTGGCATTGGTAGTGTAGGAGTTACAGAGCTGCATAATAAGATGGGCAGTGAAGTATTGAATTGAAGCCAACCCCACCAGCACCCTGCAGAGACTGACAGGCATTGGGCTGTGCCTTTGGGTCGTCAGGCATAATGGCCATGCCATTTCACTACACCCTACCCTGCAGACACCGACAAGTGTTACGGTGTGCCTTGGGAACTTTGGCCCTTATGCACACTCTATTCCATCAGGAAATATGGTGAGATGGGTGTGGCATAGAAGAATGGGGTGAACTTTGGGGCTGAAGAGTCCAAGGCACACCTTGATGCCTCTAAGTGGCTGCAGGGTGTGGGTGAGGGTGGAATGGTATGAGTATTGCAGGTGACAATCCCAAGTCACAGCTCTGATGCCTGTCATTCTCTACAGGGTGGGGCGTTATGGTCAGAAACCCTAACACCTCAGGCATTCATTGGTATTTTCACTCCAAATTTTCAACATGGTTTTTTTGTGACCCCCACGTCATGAACAGTGGCAACATCAATTTGTTAGCCAAAAGTTGCTTTTGCACAACAACTACGGCATTTGTCACCACAGGTGCAAAAACACATTCCAAACAGGGTGTAAAAAATGACAGCTGTACTGTTCATGGAGAGGTGTGAAAAATGGCAATGTTGAAAATCTGCAGTGAATATATTAAAACTAGTTCCATATGTTAGCATGCACAAACTCCTGTTGTCATCAGAGATGTTGCAATATTGTTGTCTCAAGGAATGCATGACCTTAATTGTGTCAAGTCTATGTCACCAAATGTTAAAGTTGTCGAGTGGTTAACAAAATGCTTTTAAAGTCTGTCTGACCTTCCTGAGTACACAAGTTAGATAAGCCAAAAAAAATGATTGACTGAGTGAACATACCTATATGTATACTGATGCTTGCCATCATGCATGTTGTTCATGTAAGGTCCTGGACACACTAGGGAACTAAAAACAGTTTAAGTGCCTTAAAACGGTTTAAATCCCCCTAGCACTGTTTGCAGACAGACTAAAAGCCCCTTAAAATGTTTTAGCAAAAGTGTTTTAAACCCTGCTAGATACCTAGTTTTTAAAAACGTTTTGGAGCTAGCATGGTTTTACTCAAAGGTCTGTCCAGGAGTAAGGCTCTGGACATACTACAGAACTGTTTTTGAAAACCATTTTTAAAACCAGTTTAGTTAAACCATTTCAGTGCAGCCACACTACTCAGTAACCATTTTTGATAACGGTTTAGTGTGGCCACACTG